>JAZFAU010000160.1:0-748085 GCA_037178615.1 Dione vanillae
AGTGTCTTAACACTAGGTTCTTATGGTTCCTGCAGTTCCCTCTGCCTACCCTGCCATGTGCGGGGGCATAAAGAGGAGGATAAAGAGAGGGCATAAAGCGTGAAGCTAAAAAAAAATCAACTATGTATATATATATATATATATATATATATATATATATATATATATATATATATATATATATATATATATATATATATATATATATATATATATATATATATATATATATATATATATATATATATATATATATATATATATATATATATATATATATATATATATATATATAAGCTAAGATATACTGTCATATGTCATGTCTTAAGACACACCTAAGTTAACATATGCAAGTCTTCAATTTAGTACAAGACAGGCAATTTTCTCCAGAACTGGAGACAGTCGTCTTCGGGCAAAAGTAAATTAAATATGAAATCGCAGTATCACATATTGAAATATCGATGGAATTTCACAACTAAGTCGCAATCAGAGCATCTCAACGTTGAAGTGAATCCAATCAAAGTTTCCTTCACTTAACGTGAGGCGAGCTCTATTGTATATTATTGCAACGTTCTTGAAATAACTGAAATTGCTCTTTTTGTTTTATGTGATAATAATTTTTAAGGTCTACAAGAAATGTAACAAAAATATGCGTTTAGTTAGTATAAATAGTTAAGTATTACACGGTAATATATTTTAAAACATTTTCGCATGTAATTCAACATTATTTTTGAGGCAGACACAGCGAACTTAGCTACGAGTATATATGGTACAGTTCTTTGACAGACTTATTTAAATTTTAAATAGAAAAACACGTTTTTAACACAATAAGTTGAAACAACAAACACATATTAATACATATTTTTTATATTTAATAACATTTCTACTGTAGTGTAAGTAATTCTATTCCACAAGTCGTTCTTCAATATTGTTAGGCATTTCGGTTCATTTGAGAAATCAATTCATCTGTAATCAAGAGAGCGTCTCAATCTGTGAATGCAATCAAAGTTTCTTCCAACGAGATGGATTCTTGCAACTCGTTCAATGACCGGACTGCGCATCGCGCTGTGCTCGAATTGTTCACATCTTTTCTATTTCCTTTCCTGTTCAACATATCGTTGTGATATATTGTATATAGATATTGTACATATAAGTTACTTATGTATGTATGGGTATGTGAGGACTGAATGCGACGGTTTGTGGGTTCTATTCCCTTGAGGGGAAGATGGAATTTTCTCTTTTCTTCCCTCTATTTATTTTCTTCGCTCTGGAAACTAGGCAAAGCGCGGCGTTGAGTTCCACCACTCGCACGCAGTGCCTTGAACTAGCGAAGAGCGGAGACGGAGAAAAAGCAGGGACTAAGCAACGGAGTGTCTTAACATAAGGTTACTATGGTTCCTGCAGTCCCCTCTGCCTACCCTGCAATATGCGGGATAAAGCGTGAAGGTAAAAAAATGTATGTATGTATGTATAATCCAAAAAGTATAGCTTACTTAGGTTCTTATTAATAAAAGATTGCTTGTAGGAGATGACTATAATGAAGATTACTAGATGATAAGGTTGCCTTTTCAATATATTTAGTCAAATATTAATTTATATTACAAAAATCATATATTTTCATTTTACTACGTAAAGAATTCTTGATTGACCGAGTATTTGTAATAATACTTTGTACGACTTCCTGATCTAGTTAAGTAGATGGGTTAACACAATATATTTTTATTTTGGTACTGCACGATGGAGGATGTGAGATTAAGTCGACAGATATCGTAAAGGGCGTGTACGAAGTAACTAATACTGGTTCATTATAACATTTTCTTATTATTGACTTTTTTATATTGTTTATATACAATCGCATTTCGTTGTTTTTATGTAAATAAATATACAAAAGTATACTTCACTTGCAGCTTATATAGAACAATTATTTGTATAGGAATCAAAGCGTAAGGTCGTTTTGTTAGAAGATAAAAATTCTAGCCCATTTCAGTCTTACGGGCAATAAACATTACGGCAATTTAACGCAACGGCAATGGTTTTAGTAATGTTGTGGTTAGAAAAAAATACAATGCTTTTCGAGTTCCGTAGCTAAAACTGATATATGAATAGTGAAGTATTCACCAAGCTGGTCTTTAACAATTGAGGTGTTTTGAATATTATACTATTTTTTTTAGCTTCACGCTTTATCCCGCATATTGCAGGGTAGGCAGAGGGAACTGCAGGGACCGTGGGAACCTAGTGTTTAGACACTTCCTGCTTTCTCCGTCCCCGCTTTCCCCCTTTTTCGAGGCATTGCGCGTTGAGTGGCGGACCTCAATGCCGCGCTTTGCCTAGTTTGCTCGAGCGAAGAAAAATGGAAATAGAAAAATCCATCTTCTCTGACTGGGGTTCGAACCCAGAAACCGTCGCGTTACAGGCAGACGTTGCGTCTCTGCACCACGACGGATATTATACTATTTGTTTTGTTTATTAATGAAATGTTAAGGAAGTTCTCGTATATATATATTATATATTTTCTTCTTTTGTTTTTCTTTAATTTATTCTAATGTGTATGTATATGTGTTAATTATCTGTCTCATTTCCTAACCTATACGTTACGTTCGTTCGTATACGTTCTTTGATTTTAGCATTGTCTGTAACCATTTCAAAATTTACTTACTTATACGTATTATGAAATTATCAGTAATCAATGAATTTTTATTAGTGCTTACATATTTATTTCGAGAACTATATTGAATATCAGGATAAAATGTTTCATAAAATTATAATTACATTTATTATGTTACTTTTAAGTAATTAATTTTCCAAATTCATTCAATTGTGTGACTCCTACAAAAATAAACGTACATAAAGACGGAAAGACAATAAAAAATCTAATGAGAGGGACTTATTGGCTTCTGTGGTCAATATACTAGATATACTAACTGATTTAAATAATATTTTATGTACGGAATTGGCATAGGTATATAAATTGTCAGAACATATACATAAATTGATACAACGTTACAATCTTTATAAGTAAATTATTATCCAAAATACAACATAAATTCCCTCAATATATGTATGTACGACATAATCAATAAAGCAACTAATTTCTCACAAACAATAAGGCAAAATTAGAAATGAGCTCGTGCGTGAAACAGCCATTTTGAATCGGCTTTCGGAAAAGCGCGGCAAAGGGCGATCACAGATAAAGCTAAATGGCTTGATAATAATCGCTCTCTATTCGAAGGGCATATTATTATTTAATAAGTAGAAAATTGAATTCCATTTGATTTTATTATAATTGTATCTAATTATCTTAATATTGTTGTTTTTTTTTTTTTCATTTCATATATAAGAATTTATTTTTTATAATATACGATGTACTTACAGAGTATAAAGTATTTGGTATTATAAAGAAAATATTATAACATAATTAAATGACATTGAAGCTATCGTTTGCCACCATTTGCTAATGTTTTTTATCTGTATTTTACTTGTTACGAACTAGCCCCCCTAAAAAAGTATATATTTGTGTATATTGTGTATGCATTTATGTATAGGTTATTGTAATTTTCTTTAATGTAGATATTATCGTCACGTCATTTGGAAAGCGTTTGGCTGTACATGCAATGGCAATAGTCATGATTTCCAGTGGTAAGGAAACAAATGGAGCTTAGTTGTATGTTAGTGGTGCTTAGTTTTCGATGTTGCTATCTTAACAAATATATTGTAATTACTATAATAACAAGGACTACAATAGAGTAAAATATAATATAATAAATAGATATAAATAATGAAGTTATTTTATTAAAATTTAATTGTATTGTGTAGTTAGTTTTTTGTGAAAGACTACTCGTCTTAGATGACAAGAAATATAAAACTAATTCAACCCTAATAGTTAAATATGAGGATAACTAGTAAGAAGGAAGTAACAAGGCCAAGTCGTTGACACAATTTATTTATTAATTAATAGATTAGCCACATACAACAATAATGACGCGTCTATATTTATGGGTGGAGATGGATCGTCACAGTCAGAGAGCCTAGAACTGGTACCACTTTCTTTCGATTCCTTATGGGGTTAAAAGAGACAACTTCAAATCAATCGCGGCGGTACTGGAAGGGAAATACCCTGAGATTTCGTCACTAAGCGATATGTGTCATTTACTAAAATTACCTTTACTAAAATTACTCGAAACATAATATGGTGTACGTGTGTTTTGATGTTATTATTTTAATTATACTCCAACCATTTCTTTTATATATATATATATATATATATATATATATATATATATATATATATATATATATATATATATATATATATATATATATATATATATATATATATATATATATATATATATATATATAAACGCGACGGTTTGAGGGTTCGATTCCCACTTTTCGCTCCAGAAACTAGGAAAAGCGCGGCGTTGAGTTCCGCCACTCAACACGCCTGCCAATGCCTGCAATGCCTCGAAAAAGGCGGAAACTGGGGACAGAGAAAGCAGGGGCTAAGCAACGGAGTGTCTTAACACTAGGTTCATATAGTTCCTGCAGTTCCCTCTGCCTACCCTGCAATATGCGGGATAAAGCGTGAAGCTAAAAAATTATATGATGAATATACAAGGTCCAACTTACATATTTCCTGTAACTTCATCATTAGTAGAAATTGTGTTTTAACCCTACCCATACATTTTTTTAAGAATCCTCTACTAACCAATACTCATTAAGAAATTTTTATGCCATATGTTAGATTTGTACGTAAGTAATCTCAAGCTGTGCGTATTGTCATTGGACCAAGGGTCATTATCAATATTTCTTCATAATTTTTCTCTTGTACTTGTATATATATTATTACTGACTCATATGAAAACAATAGAGGCACTTCATTTAAAATTAAAACAGGACTTTCTTTCATAATGAAACATCCTTCGCACCAACAGTGCTTTGATTGTCCTTACAAAGTAAGGAGGCTGATATAACGGCTAATATTTCCCTACTAAGATGCTATAAGATTATGGATAAGTGATGCTCAAAGCTTTGTGCATATCTTATGAGTGACGAGTAAGACCTGAAGGGGTTGGATAATGCTTTCTTTATGTATAATGATTGTTCCATAATAGATGCTGAGAAACTAAAATACGGATAAAGGTACAAAAAATCGATATATCCTGACTACGTGTCGGATTAGTGGATACTAATTGCAGGATAGGCAGAGGGAATCGCAGAACCCACACACACCTAGTGATAAGACACTCACGTTTCACGTTTTTTGTCTCTTAATTTATTGTGTGGCAGAACTCAACGCCGCGCTTTGCTTATGGCCAGATTGAAGAAAATGGAAATGAAATCGTCCATCCTCACAAACCGTCGCGTTAGGTAGACGCAGGTAGACACTTTTGCGTCATGACAGCCTTAAATTAAGAAGAATATTACAATATATATATATATATATATATATATATATATATATATATATATATATATATATATATATATATATATATATATATATATATATATATATATATATATATATATATATATATATATATATATATATATATATATATATATATATATATATATATATATATATATATATATATATATATATATATATATATTATATGTTATTCAGTTGTTCTGTACAAAGCATTACATTAATATAATTCTTTGTAGTTGATTTAAAATCTCATATTATTTTATTATTTATATATTATTATTCTACATAATTTCTATTCTTATTTTTTATATGTGAATAAAAATGACTAAGGTTTTTTTGTGTATACAATTTATATCCCTACAAGTTGTCAAAAATCGATTTTCTTCCGCTTTTAACGCTTCCGTATCTAAAGACATAGTTTATATTTTTTGAGGCCAATTGGTTCGTGTCTAATTAACAGTGGCCATTGCACGCGATTTGTAAGGAAATAAAACAAATCGATTTTAAGTGGAAATAAGCCCAATTTCTTCTGTCCATTATTCCAGAACTGATTACTGAAACACTAAGGTACACATTTAGTATGTGTGTAGCAAAAGTGAGTGGTTAGAGAGGTAAGGGGAGATTTCGGATGACTTTCGAAAACACAGCATCAAAGATATTGGAGGAAGGTCGCGTGAAAAGCATGAGGACTCCCCGGAGAGCATGTATTAAAAGGCTAATGGCAGTGGTTGAGGCGAAAGAGGTATGCGAGAACTGAAGCGTTTGGCACTTCGATCTCTCTGACTACCCCGCTAGGGACAAAGCGTGAAGCTATATATGTATGTATGTATGTATAATCGTGTACAATATGCACATAATAAAAAAAACTTCAACGTTAAAAACAAAAACTTGTCTTGTGTATCTACTTGCCAAAACACTACGTTCCTGAACTTTACGCTCAATTTTTAAGACGAATGTTGAGTGGCGGAACTCAACGCCGTGAAATATATAGGTTTTAATTATACCAGGACATGGTATGTAAATGCAAAGTAGTAAGGACAGTTTGATAGTCCATCCGAAGTTTTCTCATAATTGTGACGCGATGGCACTTGTTCAATTAGTTCTGAACACTCTATACCGTGGACGAAGTTCCAACGACTGCCCATTATAAAGTCTTTAAGAGACGAGATAAAATTTAATTTCAATATCTTCTATCCGACATTAGAGTGACTTACTTTACTTGGTGACAGCAGATTTACTACGTCGTACTAAAATATTTTAATATTTAACTTATAAACTAGCGATTTAAAAGCTCCATTTTCCATTCAACATTTTGTTAAAGTTTGAAAATTTCATTTGTTTTTAGTTTCTATGAAATAAATGACTAAAAATCTACTAATATTAATAATATTGGTGTTTTGTCTTTTGAATGATGTACACATGTAATTTTTTCAGCTTTATCCCGGCTATAGCAAGGTAAGCAGAGGGAACTGCAGGAACCCTTGGGATCTAGTGACATTGAAGACATTATGTCTCTGCTTTCCGCCTTTTTGAAGGCATTGCTAGTTGAGTGGCAGTACTCAATTCTGCGCTTTGTCTAGTTGCCAGAGCGAAGAAAATGAAATTGAGAAAATCCATTTCCGAAAGGAAATTGAACCCACAAACCTTTGCGTTTACAGGCATTTTTCGACCCATCAAAGCGTACAAAAAGTATTAAATCATTTGTTTTTCTTTTTTGAATTATTCCAAACGTCCATACAATTTTTGTCCGTAATGATCAAACTTTTATATATACAGTAATCGTCTGGCGTGAACTCCAAATAAAACCATCGAAACACGTTTGAACTTGACTAAGAACAACTGGCGCAATGCAAACTCGACTCGAGGCGGCAAAATTTAATCGTACTAACAAAGTTTTTGTTGAAAAAAGTCCCAAAGAATAAACAAGATGGCCGGCTATTGAAATTACCAAGTAATTTAATAAAGAGGACGATAACTAACAAGCGAGTCCCTGCGGTGGCTAGATAAAGGAAATAAGTTTAACGAGAAAACTTCGCGCTATCTACTGTGCGCGACGTACTGACGTAGGGCCCTCGTCACACTTTTATTTTTGAACGGAATTTCGAATATTTTGTGTGTTTTCTTGTAATTTTGTAATTTAAAGGTATTTACAGGTAAGTAACGATTGTGTGGGATAAGTAGATGTGCTTAATTATATATATATATATATATATATATATATATATATATATATATATATATATATATATATATATATATATATATATATATATATATATATATATATATATATATATATATATATATATATATATATATATATATATATATATATATATATATATATATATATATATATATATATATATATATATATAATATATATATATATATATATATATATATATATATATATATATATATATATATATATATATATATATATATATATATATATATATATATATCAAGATGTCACTAGCTTTCAAACGACAGTATGTGAAAGTTTACGTTTAGCAAGTTACCAAAAGGTTATTGTTCAGAAGTAGGTACAATCACGCTCCGATGAACATATTGAACAGTTTACCGGTAGTTTACCTAAAAGCAATGACAATATAGGGACAGGTCAGGCCAAGGCTATATATGTACACACACACACACACATATATATATATATATATATATATATATATATATATATATATATATATATATATATATATATATATATATATATATATATATATATATATATATATATATATATATATATATATATATATATATATATATATATATATATATATATATATATATATATAATTTTAAATTTTAAATATGAATAACTTCATAACATAATATCTTCATAACAGTTTTAACAGAAATAGAATTCAGATTTCCGACAGCCTCAACCTCTTGAACGTAGAACTACTTACTACTTTTGCTGGAATATATAACATGGAGATGACTTTTATCTCAAGGGATTTACGCGGTAATACGATAGAAAACTCATATTAAGTGATAAATTTCATTTATATACATATATATAAAAAAATATTGATAAAAAAGCCATGCGAAAGCCAAATACAGTAGCAAAAGGATATACTGGAGTCAACTCAATAAAATACACTAACGGTGCTTTAACATAAAATTATAAGGACAAGCGTATTAAAAACATATACTATATAGGATAAGTGTAAGTAAGCTATCTCAAAGTATTGAGTGTTACAAAAGTTATCCTAGTTAAGATGCCATAAATTATTAAGTTACTTGAGTTTCGCGTTAATAATAAATAGTTTGCGAAACTTCAACTTGAAACGTATGTATGCGACTTGGGAGCTTTTAATAATAATATAACTTTTACACTCGGCTACAGTGAAGTGAGATGTGGCTCCTTACCACAAGATTATTATGTCATTTTAAAGTATTTTGCTAAATACATTGTTTTTTTTTTAGCTTCACGCTTTATCCCGCACATGGCAGAGTAGGCAGAGGGAACTGCAGAGACCGTGGGAACCTAGTGTTAAGACACTCCGTTGCTTAGTCCCTGCTTTCTCCGTCCCCACTTTCCGCCTTTTTCGAGGCATTGCATGTTGAGTGGCGGAACTCAACGCTGCGCTTTGTCTAGTTTGCCAGAGCGAAGAAAATGGAAATAGAAAAATCCATCATCCCCGAGTGGGAATCGAATCCAGAAACCGTCGTTTCACAGGCAGGCTTTGCCCTCCTGCGCCACGACGGCCCTCAAATCTCGGCTAAATAGATAAATATTAAAATTTGAATAAAGGAATTAACTCTTTACATCGTGATGGTTTGTAGGTTTGATTCTCTGGACAACTATTCAAAGCGCGGCGTTGACTTTTGCCACTCAACATCTTGTTTTCAATATCTTCAATATCTTGTTTTATATATTTTGTATTGTCATACTAACTTTTATCTTAGAGCAATGAAAGCCAGAACCTACTGTAATATTAATACACGGTTTCTTTACGCTGCATATTTGGCAACGGTACAATTTTGTCTTGCAATTAAGAATATGCTGGAGCATTTCTTCGGACTTACATACAAAAGTTTGTTTCCAACTATCATTCGCTTTTTGTCTTTTGTTAAAAGTTTATCCGGGTCCGGTTTGCACGCTGTTGGCGACGCGTTAAAATTAACGACGCGGGCAACCGAGTAAGCCCATGCAGTAATAAAAATAGTCGAAATGCGAAAAATCTATTAAATTTTCAATGTTAGTTTTAGAAGCTGTGTATACCTTGAGGGTACTAAAAGCTTTGGAGTTTATATACGCTGTATATTTTCCTGTGAATGAATCTTTTTAAAATCTCCTCTGCCTCGGTCGTTGGTTTTATTGAAAGTTAGTTCCCCTTTTCAGTTTAGTGTCTTAAAAGAAGAATAGAGTTAAAGTATTGAAAGGAGGAGTTTAGTTTCTAGTTATATTTTTTTATTAAGATGACGTCAGAGACTTTTTATTTACCAACAATCAAAATACGATGGTTTAAGTAAATTATAAAAAGAAAAAAATATTGAAAAAATAGTTCGTGTTGTTTTTAAAAACTTATGAACATTGTGCAATCAAAATGTTCTAAATAAAATTGCGTAGTCCCTAGTCCTGTTATTTTACTTGTACCTACTTTGCGTGTCATACTACGACGTCATTTGTTACTATTTTAGTCTTTCGACTAAACTGGGTAAATTTTTTATAAAGATAAACCGATGTATAAAAAATATGTATATGAGTCGGCAAACTAAGTCTGAACAGTAATAAAATTTTATTTTTATTTCTTTTTAATTTATCCCGCACGTGGTAGGCAGAGAGAACCATAGAAACCATCGGAACCTTGTGTTAAGACACTCCGTTCATCGCTTTCCGCCTTTTCGAGGCATTGTGTGTTGTGTGGCGGGACTCAACGCCGCTTTTTGCCTAGTTGCCAGCGCGAATAAAACGGAAATGAAAAAATCCATCTTTGCCCGAGTGGGAATTGAATCCAAAAACTAAATGTAACTAACTATAACCGTCGTGGCGCAAAGGCGCAACGTGTGCCTGTAACGCGATGGTTTCTGGTTTCGATTCCCACTCGGAGAAAAGGGATTTTTCTATGTCCATTTTCTTCGTTCTGGCAACTAGGCAAAGCGCGGCGTAGAGTACCGCCACTCAACACGTAATGCCTCGAAAAGGGCAGAAAGCAGGGACGGAGAAAGCAGTGACTAAAACTACAATTAAGCGTAATTTAAAAATCTAATTTTTTTTTTCTTTTTTTTTTAGCGACAGGGTAGGCAGAGGGAACTGCAGGGACTGTGGAAACCTAGTGTTAAGACACTCCGTTGCTTAGTCCCTGCTTTCTCCGTCCCCGCTTTCCGCCTTTCTTTCGAGGCTTTGCGTGTTGAGTGGCGGAACTCAACGCTGCGCTTTGCCTAGTTTGCCAGAGCGAAGAAAATAGAAATAGAAAAATCCATCTTCTCCGACTGGGGATCGAACCCAGAAACCGTCGCGTTACCGGCAGACGTTGCGCCTCTGCGCCACGACGGTCCTCAAATCTAAATAAAATTCTCATTTATCTTAAACCTTTATTTTTCCCGAAACAAAACAAAGTGGACGTTTTAAATATACTATATTGACAGTTAATTATATAAAAAAAAATAAATTTCGGTAGAATTGCATTTCTTATTATTATAATATTGTATAGTAAAAATTTAAAACATTTTTTTGTCTAATATTACATAAAATTTTCTCCAAATAATTGAACTGGCAACATATTTATTTTTGTTATTTTGTTCCAGTTATACTTTAGAACATTCGGAAAGCTTTGTTCCTCCCCGTATAATATTTTCCCCTTTTGAAGTTAGTTAAAAAGAATTCAAAAGTTAAACGTCCCTTAAAGTTTCTTTGTGAAATTTGCGAGCAAATATGATTCAAAGCGGAGTTGACGATATTCCGGATCTAAACAGTTCGACAAATTTTGTTGGAACGGCGTTATTTGGACAAATATTTTGTTTGGAAAGTGCAATTATTTTATTTGTCAATCTTTGACATCCTTTACTTTGTTGGAGAAATGGTTTAAACGGTTTGACTTGACTTTTTAAATTTTATAAACTTGATATCTTTTTGTTTATATTATTTATTATATTATTAATATCTCCGAATTTAGAAGGGATTAAGTGTTTTAGAACTTAAAGGTGTGTAGTTCGTCTGTCTGTCTGTTATATGGTGTAAAGCTCAAAAAAAAGCTTTTTAACGTATAATGAATATACGTATAACAATTATTATGGACAATAATTTTAAGTGAAAAATGTAAGGTAAAGGTATCTTTTAGGGAACTTCGCCACACAATATAATTATTTTATGTTCTTATCATCAACAAAATTACAATACGTTTGATATACATCGTGGCGCAAAGGCGTAGCGTCTGCATGTAAACGCGACGGTTTGAGGGTTCGATTCCAACTCGGTGAAGATGGATTTTTCTATTTCCATTTTCTTCGCTCTGGAAACTAGGCAACGCGCGGCATTGATTTCCGCCACTCAACATGCAATGCCTCGAAACGAGAAGAGAACGAGAACGAGAAAGTAGGGACTAAACAACGGAGTGTCACAACACTAGGTTCGTATGGTTCCTGCAGTTTCCTCTGCCTACCCTGCCATGTGCGAGATAAAGCGTAATATATAGAAGATTTTTAAAAATTAATTGTAATACTTAGAACTAGGGCTATGATTAAGCGAGTGTTTCATCTTACACTTTATATTTTCATACACTATATAAGGTGTAAGCTTTTGTGTATTTAAATTTACACAAGCATATAGGATAATATATCAACATTAAAATGATTTCTAAATACTTCAGGCATACATTGATATTTTAATTACTAATAAACAAGTTATAGAATTTTTCCAATTTCATTTACTTCGCCCTTACAACAAGGCAAAGCGCGGCGTTGAGTTTCGCCACTCAACATGTAATGCCTTGAAACGGCAGGAAGCAGGGTACGGAGTGTGTTGACACTAGGTTCTCAATGTTCTTAACGTGTCCATCTGTCTAACCTGCTATAAGCGAGATAAAGCGTGAAGCTGCAAAAAAAAAAAATTAAGAGCAGACTGGACTTTGAAGGTTTATTTGCTATGATACGGACAAGGCTACTAGTGTAGAAGACGACCCTTGCGTTTCTTTCTCTTAAGGCTGTCTTTAAAATATACTATTTTGAACTTATTATGTATGTGTTCTTCAAAACATTACTATTTTGTGATTTTTTTTAAATATTCGTTTTTCTTCTATAAGCCTCGAGCCACATATATCAGTGTAAGATGAAAACATTGTATATAATCTCTCTATTTTCTGCTTTCCTTTTAAAATCGCCATTTTTTGAGCATAGCAAGGAAATGAAACTGCAAGCTACAAAGCTAAGTAGACCGAGTAAATAAACACATAATTAAGTAGCTAAGTCCAAAATTAAGATTATTGTATACACATACATTTTAGGCAAATTAATTTTCTCTATAGTTTAACAAGACTGTACTCGTATTAGCGTAATGAGCACACACTAGACTCGAACGCGCCGCGACTAATTGATCAAGTTGCAGGTGTAAGCCTCATACGTATATTATTATATTGTGTTAAATATATAGAAAATATAGTGATTTTTTCTCTGTTTCTCCTTTGTTTATAAGATTTTTTTTTAATTTTTACGTCTTTCTCGATCAAGGTAAAATGACCTCAGTAAAAATGTGATTATGAGGACCGTCGAGTCGCAGAGGCGTACTGCTATCTGTAAACGCGACAGTTTGCGACTTCGATTCCCACTTAGGAAAGATGGATTTTTCTATTTCCATTTTCTTCGCACTGTAAACTAAACAGAACGCGGCGTTGAGTTCCGCCACTCAACCCGCAATGTCTCGGAAAAGGCCGAAAGCAGCCGACTAAACAACGGAGAGTCTTGACACTAGGTACCTACGGTTCCTGCAGTTCACTCTGCCTACCCTGCCGTGTGCGGGATAAAAAAAATGTGATACACATACAAAGTAAATGTATTTATGTTATGGTATGTCTAAAAATCTATAGATAGGCGATGGCGATACAATTTAGCGATAATTTAATTAGCTGCCACAGTTATTAAGTGCTTTACGTAGAAATTACACAAAGGAGCAATTTCTTAGATTTTTATAAAATAAACCGAATTATTAATTATTATTATATATGGGTACGATTTCTATGAGGCTGGAAACGGTTTCAAAGTTAATTAAAATCGAAAATTATCCATATATGACGCCTTTAAAATGAGTGTAGAATTGTGATTTTAATATACTAGTGAAGTTTAAGTATTATTTCTAAATAACACTTAAAAAACATTTGTAAATGTTTGGATTTTTTTAATATTTCCTCTTAAGAAACATATTTTAATAAGACATATTGAAATTAATCAAAATTAGATTTTATTTTAATAACGTCCTCGATATATAAAATATATGTATAATACCGTCGTGGCGCAGAGGCGCAACGTCTGCCTGTAACGCGACTAACACGACGGTTTCTGGGTTCGATCCCCAGTCGGAGAAGATGGATTTTTCAATTTCCATTTTCTTCGCTCTGGCAAACTAGGCAAAGCGCGGCGTCGAGTTCCGCCACTCAACACGCAATTCCTCGAAAAAAAGGCCGAAAGCGGGGACGGAGAAAGCAGGGACTAAGCAACGGAGTGTCTTAACACTAGGTTCCCACGGTCCCTGCAGTTCCCTCTGCCTACCTTGCCATGTGCGGGATAAAGCGTGAAGCTAGAAAAAAAAATATAACACAAAAGATAGAATAAAATCATATCGATCAAATCAACATATAACAAATCAATCAATAAAGTAATGAATAGAATAAAATTGGTTATTACTAAAATATTTCAATTACTTAGTTAAAAATAATTGAGATAAAACTATGCATTTAATTAAGCCTTAATATGCAACGTTGGGTGTAACTGCTACGCTTCTAAAGTGTAGAATTCATGAGATAGTTGAATTCGAATTAAAAAATACCAGCATTAATAAAAATATGTTTTATCATCAATAATAAAAAGTTAGAGAAATATTTTTCGCAAATTTTTAAGATACTTCAGTTTTCAAAAGAAATCTAGGAAAGTGCGAAGTTTAACGCCGCAACTATGAAAATGTCGTAAAGAAAAACAATTCACTGTCTAAAAATACGAATTGAGTCTATATCACGTATACAGTAACACAAAATCTATTACGTCAATCCTTCTTTTTTCCACGTCAAAAATAGACTACTAGAGTGTAGGCTATAAGGCTATAGACTAGAAAACTATAGACTGTAAGACTATAGCCTATAAGACTAGACTATAGGACTTTAGTCCATACAAACGGGTACATAGTGTTAAGTCACTATTAAATCCAGTTCCCAGCATCTTGTGGCTCTCTTAGCTTGTATCTCCTTAATACTCGCTTTGTATTCTGGCTATTTTAGATTACTAGTTTAAATTAATACCTTCTAAGCTTGCAGCTTTGGCTGTTGCAATAACATTGTTCTAATATCCTCTGTAACTGTAATTGCATAATCTGGGAACGTTATTACAGGGACGTGATAAGATCTTTAGGGGTGAGTTGGTTTTATTAAATGTATTAAAAAGATGTGAGTGTAAATCGATTAATTGTTTACTTATTATATATTTAAACGTATGTATGTATTTAAATTTAAAATTCTCAAACTTTTCTATATAATTAATTATTTAATTTTTTAAGTTATTTTTTATTAAAAAAGTAACATATAACAACTTGTCTTAATATTACGATTTGTGGAGAACAGGCAGGAGGACAGTGTCTGCCTGTAATCACGATGGTTGCGGGTTTAATTCTCACTCGAGGCAATTCATCCCTACTCTGGCAATATAACATGTAGTTTTGACTTAGTAGAATTTACTTGAATTTGAAAAGATATCGGAGAACAAATCAAGCTTATATTTTCCACTTGGGGATGGACTTTTTTATTTCTGGCAACGAGGCAAAGTGCGGTGTTGAGATCCACCACTCAACACGCAATGACTCGAAAAGGCGGAAATCTCGGAAAGGAGTGTCTTAACACTAGGTCACCACGGTTCCTGTGGTTCTCTCAAGCTATCCTGCTATAGGCGGGATAAAGCGTGTAACTATATAATAAGCCAAACACATACTTAGCAATATATATTAAACATTATATCAAAATTTAAAATAACAATTTACTTACATAATTAAAGGAACGTATGCTATTTGACTATATAAGCTAAGTAAGCAATTAAGAACGTGATTTCAGAGGAGAATGTAAATCAATTTACGTTCTAACGAATTGGTGTTTAACGCTGAATGTGGCGTGTAACATTTAATTATTTTTAAACAATTTGAATTATGAAGGCAGCCGGCAGCTGCGCGTTAGTACACCGTTAATAGCACACACTGGGTTTCTATTTACTTTGAAAATTAAATCGTACGAGTCTTAATCAGTTCTATAATTAGTAGGGAAATGTTGGTAAAGTTGTTTCTTTTATGATATTTATTGTAATTTTCCAATGATTTTAGTTATTTATTATCAATTAAATAAAAAAGAAGTTATTTTTTTTTGTAAATCGTCTAAATATTTTGATATAGACACAAAAACTGTCGAAAGACAGGCTTTGGAAAGAACCTCGTTGAGTTTTTTTACTTAGCACATTATATTTCAAATTCGTGGCAAGAGAGGGGAATATAGAGTTTTGGCAAAAATTTCGTTAATTATTTTTTTTAAATAACAACATAACCTTTTTCAAATGTAGTATGGACAAAAAATTTAATAGTAAAATGAAAGAAAAAAAAACAATAAAGCGCTGAGTTTCTTGTGACGTTTCCTCTCAGGGCTGAGAACTTTAGTGAACCGATGACAATGTTTCGTTCAAAAAATGATTAATACATACTTATTTTGTACAAAATTGAAGGTGAATTTATGGTATTAAGTGTGAAGTTGACTGGAAAAAAAGTCAAAACTAATACTAAGGGAAACAAAATATAATAGAAAACATAATATAAAACTAAAAATTATATATATAGTAAATAACTCTTGAATTTTCAGTCGACGATCATGTTTGCTCTGGCCGGAGGGCGGGCGGTGCGTAATTTGCCCAAATAACGTTTAGCGGCGCAAATGACGGAAACGCCGGTAATTGCCCTCTCGCTTTATAAATTGGCTGAGTGTGTAACCGGCAGTGGGTGGGACTACAACTTACTGTTCATCTTTCTACTTTGCGGGTTTATACAGCACTAGTCGGTGTTCGTTACTTGCTTTACTTTATTTTGTGACGTCTGTGAAAACTTTTTTTTCTCATATTCTATTGAAAATGGATTTAGGCTTACTTTCTTAATTATTATATTTTGGAATAACTTATAATTTTATTTTTATGAGAAAAGTAGCCATTGTATTAAAAAATACGAGTAGATCCAGAAGCTAAAAATTATGATTGGAAATAATGATTTCATAAAAGATCGATATATGAGATGTAATTGCCATTTAATAAAAAACAAATTTAAGAGTTTATATATATATAGAGTATAAAATTATTAATATTTTTTAATATTTATCTTATGTCACTTTTTTATTTGGTAAATAATTTCAAATCAAACCATTACTATTATACAAGTAGGTCTTGTTCACGCGTTATACAAGTTGTGAACAAACACGCCAGCTGTATTTTGGCCAGGGGAGATTACGTAAAAAGTGTCGTAGGATTCCATGGATCCACAATTTTTCTTTCAAAAGTATATAAAAAATAACTTGTAGTATTGTTTATGTAAAAAAAATATTAAAACATTAAATTAACATTAAATTTACTAAATTTGTAGCTCCGTCCTCCAAAAAGAATGGTAAAAAAGATATACGATGGAAAAGTGAATGGTAAGAGAGGTAAGGGGAAACCTCGGTTGTCTTTCGAAAACACAGTATCGAAGATACTGGAGGAAGGTCACGTAAAAAGCATGAGGACTCCCCGGAGAGCATGCATGAAGAGGTTAATGACAGTGGACGAGGCGAAAGAGGTATGCAGGGACCGCAGCGTTTGGCGCTCCGTTCTCTCTGACTACCCCGCTAGGGATAGGGCGTGAAGTTATGTATGTATGTATGTATGTATGTATTTGCTAAATCTATTAAATAAATATAATTTAACGCTATTTATTTTTGTAAATTTTTTTAAATCATCATCATTATTTATTATTTGTGGAAGCGATTCAATTGCGCACACTTAGAGAGGCAAAAGGCGAATTTTTGATATAGAATTTTAACAATTTATATTAACAATTTCAAAAAGGTTGATTGGTAAAAAATATAGTCAATGTTATATCATTGGCTATATTTTAAACAAATTTTATAAGTGAGTTAGTTATTGGATAAGTAAGGTATATGAAACATAATATAAATACACTCCGTTTCTTTTTTCCTTGTCCAATTATAGAGAAATTGTGAGAAGAGTGATAAAATAAAAAAAATCGTCCAAGTAATAACCCAACCTACAACCGCCGTGTTATATCAAACCGCTCCACAATAGTATTATTTAAAATATAATTATCGAATCCATTTAATTGATTCTCTTCCTATTAATTAGTTCTGTGTAAATAAGGATTATCGTGGAATCTGCCCGCCCGCCCTAGTTAAGTAATTACCGCTAGTGGCCAACGGTAGAGTACGTGTGATGTTCTAGCTCTATAGAAATACAAAGCTTATTTATTATATATATATATATATATATATATATATATATATATATATATATATATATATATATATATATATATATATATATATATATATATATATATATATATATATATATATATATATATATATATATATATATATATATATAAAAACAATAAATAGATTGTAATTATAGAACTTATTAATTTACAAAATAAAGATTACTACAATTTAAGTGACAAACTGAGTGTTTTAGCACCCTCTATCGTGCTCTGAGGAAACAAGCTTCGGTATTCGGGTAATTAACAGCAAAATCACATCATATACATAAAAATATAACTCCAACCCGTTTAAAACTTATTTCATACCATTAGTGTGACCACGGAACCATTAATATAAAATTTGGGCGGACTTTTAATTTCCACAACGTACACCGCTTTGGAAGTTCACCCGCCACGGTCAGTGCATAGCTGAGTTAAATTCAATGGATAACTTTTATTAAATTAACTTACTTTATTATCATAGGACTTAATTAAAACAATTATGTTAATCTACAAGTATATTTAGAAGCGTAAAAGTATAAAATAAGTAATGTATTCAAAAATACATTTGTTTCTTTAAATAAAGTAAAATGTAATTTGTCAAGTATGACTCAAGAATTAGAGGTGACAGATTACCAATGCTTAATAGTATTTTTGTAGCACGAGATCTATACGTCATTTGTATTTAATCACGACTGCCTCACATGTTACACAGCATGTATAAAATCATGAATTGGAAAACAATATTCTGTGTCTAAACGATTGATCTTCACTAATTTTTGTACACAGCCTGTAATATTTTACCCCATAGTATCGACGATGGCCGCACTGTGAAATACACCGCCATATATATATATATATATATATATATATATATATATATATATATATATATATATATATATATATATATATATATATATATATATATATATATATATATATATATATATATATATATATATATATATATATATATATATATATATATATATATATATATATATTTAGTAACTCACCCATCACTAGTTGGCTGGAAAAAATTCATTTTAGAAATAATTCATTTGTATACTAAAGTGGTAATAAGGCTTTAAACTTACCTTGTGTATCTATGTTCTTTTCTTCTTCTTCTTCTTCTTCTATTAATTTGAGCATGCCAGTCGAGCACAATTCACTTCGCCAATGTCACGTTGTATGGAGAACATACAAAGGAGAATCTACGGTAAAAAATATATATTATTACACAATAGAAGAATGCATGTTTAAATCTTATACGTTAGTATTATATTGTAACTTATAACCTACTATACCCACGGCGGTTATTTCGGACGACGTGTCCGACGTGTCCGTCGTTTCATCGTGTGATGAAGAAGCGGTTAAAAGCTAAAGCTGTAATATAGTTTATAATATTATTCACTTCTCTCTTTTTAATATTAATTGTTTATTTTAGCCGTAAAAGTTAGCTGGAAGAGATGGCTACTAAGTCATAAGATCGCCTTGTTTTTCTTTTTGTTTTCTCAATTAATATGAAATTACCAATTTCAATAAAAAACTTCTACTAATCGTTGAATCCAAATGCGTGAGCAAATCGAATAACATGAATGTGTGTCTTAATTATTTGTCATATATTTTGTGATTTCGATTTCTAGTCGGGGAAAATGGATTTGTTCATCTCTATATTCTCTGGCAACTAGGCAAAGCGCGGCGTTGAGTTCCGCCACTCAACACGCAATGCCTCGAAAAGCCGGAAAGCGGGAAACGAGGTGTTTTAACATAAGGTTCCCACGGTGTCTGCGGTACCCTCCATACTTTGTCATAAGCGGGATAAAGCGTGAATCCATATTTTCAAAAAAATAAAGCTAACATTTCAATAATAAAAATGACACAAATTCCTATATAGTGATGTGCCAATGCAATGTAACGAGTAAATGTTGAATGATAAGCAAACAGACGGTACGTGTCGGCTCATGTTTGCTCGCGCGATGACCGAGCGAATACATTTGCCAAACATCGAATTAGCATAACACATTAGACCACCATGGGAACACCATTTATTAAAATTATTCATATTAAAATAACCCTTAAAGCTAACCCATTAAGCTTTTCAATCGTACGAAACTAATTTGGCAACATCACTTGGGACACTGTACACGATGCGTGAATTTCATTTGATTATCTATTCCCGGATTATAACCTCATCGAATCGATTTTGACTGTATAGTAATGTTTGTCGATAGTTATTGTTCAGAAAATTGAAACGATTCAGGTTTAACGTAAGTTTGATGGCTGGGATACATCACTTCATCTATAATTGAATTGATTTTCAATCTTCCGACGGCGAGATCGTTTATCGTTTAATGGAAAAACCGTTAAGATTTTTTAACGAAACATCTCTAAGGCTTGATGTTTTTTAACATCGATAGGGTGTTTAAATAACTTGAGATTATGACGCAATAATTTAGACTTAAATGCTTATAAACATATCAGTAAGAATTACGAATAATAAAATTATATCTCTATAATAATATTTTAATTATTATCTTATAATAATATTTTCGTTAGAAGCATAAGAAATTAGTAGTACTTCCTATATTCCAACTATTAAAATAAAAAAAACAAAAGAAAGTTAAAAACTCCTTTGTTTTAATTTTAATTCGTCAAAAACAATAAAAATTAGCTAACAAGTGAGTCTTGATCTCGATACAGAATCTTTTAGACCGATGAGACGGTCCAAACTACCAAATATTATATATATATATATATATATATATATATATATATATATATATATATATATATATATATATATATATATATATATATATATATATATATATATATATTATATATATATATATATATATATATATATATATATATATATATATATATATATATATATATATATATATATATATATATATATATATATATATATATATATATATATATATATATATATATATATATATATATATATATATAATAGATAATGATTTTAATACGTAAAATAAAAAAAAAAAATAAAAATCGATTTAAAAAAAAACTTATCCCTTTAAAACCTTTACCCTAAACATTAAAAAATAATATGCGGAGTCTTTTGAATACCAAATTGTATAATGTTAACTATTACATCCCTCTTGAACACCCAAGAGGGCGTTATTCGATATCAAGTCGAACGTAATGTTTATTAATAAGTCACTCAATAAACATGGGCTAGAAGGGCTCTCCAATAATTTGCGTAGCTTCTATTACTACCACTATAGAAATATTGTATTGCTTCATATTTCAAGAGTAAAAATTGTAAATCCGTTATATATTTTTGTAGGTTATATGTATATATATATATATATATATATATATATATATATATATATATATATATATATATATATATATATATATATATATATATATATATATATATATATATATGGAAGGTGGAAAGCATGGGCTAAGCAACGGAGTGTCTTAACATTTTATATATATATATATATATATATATATATATATATATATATATATATATATATATATATATATATATATATATATATATATATATATATATATATATATATATATATATATATATATATATATATATATATATAAAATGTTAAGACACTCCGTTGCTTAGCCCATGCTTTCCACCTTTATGGAGACATTGTATATTGATTGGCGGAACTCAACGCCGTAATTTGTCAATTTCCAGAGCGAAGAAAATGGAATTAGAAATGTCCGTCTGCCCCGAATGGTATGTAAAGTTGTTAATTTTTGTCTGTGAGTTAATTGATAATCTATTATTGTATAATAAGAAGTCAAATAACCATCAGTCAAGTCAACTGATATTGCAAATTAAATAAGATAAAATAAAAAAGATATGTTTGGGTATTTTGTTAATATCTCAATATTTATTTAATTTGCACATTATATATTTACCAATATATGTATGAGTATCGAAATATTTGTAGTATGCTTTAATAATAAGTTTTTTTACGAATTCAAACTCGCTCAATGCAAGGTAGGCAGAGGGAACCACAGGAACCGTGAGAATCTAGTGTTACTACATCCTGTTCTCCGCTTTCAGCCTTTCAAAGCATTAGGCGTCGCGCTTGCCAAGGCGAAGAAAATAGAAATGAGGTAATCCATCCTCCTGAAGGGGAAATTGGACCCACAAAGCATTTACAGGCAGTTGCCGTGTCTCTATACCACGACGGTCGTATTGTTAAGATTTTCTTCTAAATAAGTATTTTTTAGAAATTACGAAAAGGAATACTCTGTCTCATACTCTAACTACGAATAATCTGTGACAAAAATGATAAAATGACACATTCACCGTTATCCATACGTTGAAGCCATTTCAAATTTTAGACATATTAGAAGCAATAATTTTCAACCAAGTATTTCCTATTTAACATATAAAAATAGTATATTATAGAACTAACATATTAATATAAATCTAAATCGTAAACGAACTCAAGAACCAGAGCGTGATTAGATCTCGAGTAGAATGTGCGCATATCTCCAGATAGAACCCTGTCCGGAATTCGGTCCAATAAATTTTCATCAACGCACAAACCCCTTAAATTAAGTTACGGCCTCTGTTTACATAGTAACTACATTACGTTTCAGTTTAGCTTCTTGATAAAATTAAACATAATAGTAATATAGTCATAGAGTTGTTTACACGGTAATTTCTAGATATTACTCGGTAATCAACGCATTTATAGTTTGTTTATAGTTGTGGATGTATATTTAAATTATTTTATTTACTTGCTCCGATAAACTAAATTAAACGGTTTCCAGTACCATTTTGAAAGCACGCAAATGGCATGTCTCGGACACTGGGCAGAAACTATGGATGGGTCAAAACTAGGCATAAAAGGCCGAAAAACATGTGCATGGTGGTATAAAGCCAATATGTTTAATGCCGTTGTTCTTTTAACATGTTGAAATAGCGAATCTTCTCATTTTAAGAAATAGTTTCACATTTTAAGAATAGAAACGACCGTTCTGAACTGTCCGTTCGTCTATCAAGAACATATATTTCAAGAACATGTTATAATAGATACCTTATCAATATGGTTATTTAGAAATTAATATGAAACAACTTTTATATCGTTTTATAGCTTTTTGGGGTACAGAAAAATCAAAGTTTTAAGTCAACATAATGATTATGAAATACGTGAGGTGATGAGGTTCTTTTTCATCGCATGTTGCATGAAATTCAAAATGAAAACCTACAAAAGGACCTTAAAAATTAAAGCCTAAAAAGGACCTAAAGAACGAAACGTGAAAGGGTTTTCTAAAATTATCAAATTTTCCAAAAAATGTACTTTTTTAGATTTAAAAAATAAAGGGAAATGATCAATTATAGTTATATATATATACAAAAAATAAACATAAAGAAGTTTATTATTAGTACATTCCACAGAAATTATTGCATGCACCCGCAAATATGCAACTGTTACGAAACCCTTGGCAAAATCAATACACATTTGTGAACAGATATAAATCGAGATACGTATTTACAGTCCGCATCTAAACAATATCGAGCGGAATAGTAACTTCTAATAAATATGGAGTCATCAACAATGATTCACTCCAAGTACTGCCTACGATCTACTATGAATATATGATAGTAATAGCCGAAATATATCAAGGAAAACTAGTCTTTGACTCTATAGATATAAAATCTACAATACCTTGAGGGATTTCTATACAAGCATAGTTATGTTGTAGAGTAACCGCAAGAGGGTATGATATAGTGTTATTGGCCTTCCGCTTTCTAGAATGAATGGTGTACACTCTCGTTCATGACGGCAAGTAATCATACAGATAATAAAAATTAAGGCTATTCTTTATTTTACAAGTAGAAGAAGAGTATAAGAAATAGTTTTATAATATATATTAATTAATAATTATATTAGAGGACCGTCGTGGCGCAGAGGCGTAAGCGTCTGCTTGTAAACGCGACTGTTTGTGGTTCGATTCCCACTCGGGGAAGATGGATTTTTCTATTTCCATTTTCTTCGCTCTGGCAACTAGGCAAAGCGCGGCGTTGAGTTCCGCCACTCAACACGCAATGCCTCGAAAAAGGCGGAAAGCAGGGAAAGAGAAAGCGGGGCAAGCAACGGAGAATCTTAACACTAAGTTCCTATAGTTCCTGCAATTCCCTCTGTCTACCCTGTCATATGCGGGATGAAGCGTGAAGCTAAAAAAATATTTATGATTAATTCATGCTATTTCCCACACATACATACATGTAGACAGGGGAGCAGAGTGTTAAGTAGTGAAGCTCTTACCAATTGGGAATCAAACCCACAACATCCGTTTAACATCAAATAATTTGAAAATTAACAGACAATATTTTAAAGAAAGTTCTTGCTATGAATTCTTTTATCATTCCTCGTTGAACATTTGTTCATATCGAAGTAGTTTTTCTCGTTTACTTTTAACATACTTCTAATGTAAGTCTAAAATAAATATAGTATACATCTAATTCGTCATTAATCGTTAAATTAATGTACAAAAGCCATATTTCTGTCTTATCGCAGGCCACTGAGGCCTTCCTATTAAAATTATCAAACGTTCTAACCGGAATTGACCAAACAGTTTGGATCCTTGTATAATTTCAATTAAAACACAAATTATGTATGCGTCCCCCGTACCTTATGGGGTAAACAAAGGCTGGTGATAAAATTCACTCCGCTTTCCCATCTATATCAAGTTACCAGTTGTATGACAGTATTTTGTATAAATTATTAATTATTTCAATATACTGAAAGCTAATATATTTAATAAAGAAACCATTGTGGCGGAGCGGTAGTGTATGAATGTTAATAAGATGGTAATGGGTTAGGGAGGGGGTTCATACATAGAGTATACCTAAGTTTAACGTACCCCACGCTAGCCTTACTATGTTTAGTTTATGTGGGGTACAATGATAGGGTACAGTACATTATTTTTAACAGAGTAGGTAGCAAAAGGTACGGTCGAAGCCTAGTTTTATGACACTCCACTCCCGGCTTTTCGCCTTCAATCTAGGTATTGCGTATTGAATGGCGTAATTCAACGGCGCATTTACTTAGTTACCAGAGCAAAGAAATGAAATATTCCATTTTCCCCAAATTGACGTCGAATCTACAACTACCTACCGTCGCGTTTATAGGCAAACGCTCTGTACCACGATAGTCCTTAAAATAAATTAATTTTATTTTAGTACTAATTCTACTATTATTTAAAATTCGACATTCACTCCAGGTATTTACACTTATTTTGACTAATTTTATCCTATAAAGAACTAGATTATAATAATCCTACAAACAGTTCGTAATATTCAGAAACATGTATATATATTTATTAAGTAATAGCATTAAGCTGGCCATCTAGTTTCCATATTAAACGATAAACGCCCGTATCAGTCTAGTTGTAATCGCGCCGCATGGACCATTAATTAATTTGTAGTACTAACTTATATTAAATAGCGTACAGTGTAGATGATATAGAGAAGGAAGCTTGTGAGAGAGCAAAATATAATACGATCTGTTTACTTTTACGATTATATATATATATATATATATATATATATATATATATATATATATATATATATATATATATATATATATATATATATATATATATATATATATATATATATATATATATATATATATATATATATATATATATATATATATATATATATATATACATGATAGGGATATGATTCTGAGTTTGTATTAAAGCACTTACCTCAAAATCTACAGAAACAATTTAAAGAGTTAATTTGTGTCATACAGTATGGACTATCGATGAGTTATATGGTCTATATTATAGTAAATTAACCATTTATATATAGTCTCTGAGTCTCTGTATGGGTTTCAACCACGATCAGACATTATGGATGCAATTTTTGCCCTCAGAACTTTGATGGAGGCATACAGGGAAGAAAAGGAGAGCTCTGCATGTGGCCTTTTTGAACCTGCAGAAGGCCTTTGACTGTGTACCACGTCAGTATATCTGGTGGGCATTGCGATCAAAGGGAATCCCCGAGGCCTATATTAAAATTATTGAGGTTAGGACCGCTGATGGCGATACTAAGCCCTTCCCAATTACTGTAGGGTTTCACCAAGGCTCAGCTCTTAGTCCGTTCTTATTCAATGTAATACTGGATACTGTCTCGGCCCACATCCAAGACCAGCCTCCGTGGCTGATGATGTATGCTGATGACATAGTACTCATTGATGAGAAGCGACTGATGTTTGAGCGTAAAGTGAATTCCTGGAAGGGTGCGCTTGAGAACGGTGGTCTTAAACTGAATATGATGAAGACCGAGTACATGGCTTGCAGGAACCCGGACTCAAGCACTATCTGCATTGGATCTGAGCCAGCCCTTATGTCGGAGATGTTCAGATACCTTGAATCCGTTATGCATGAGTCTGGAGGCATCGACCACGACGTCCATGCCCGGATAAACGTTACTTGGGCCAAATGGCGGGAGGTCACTGGTGTGGTTATAGCAGAATACCGCCCAAGCTCAAGGGCCTGATATACAAGAGCATTATCCGACCAGTTCTTTTATACGGCAGCGAATGTTGGCCAGCATTATCTCGGCACACTTAAGAGCTTCACGTTACGGAGATGAAGATGTTGAGATGGATGTATGGCGTAACGCGGTCGGACCATATACGCGACTCATTCATTTGAGGTGGTCTGGGGATCCGTGACATAGCAGATAAGCTGCAGGGACGTCGCCTGAGATAGTATGGCCACGTTATTCGCCGACCTAAGTACTATGTTGGAAGAAAATGCCTTGATATGTCTGTCACCGGAGTTCGACCACCCGAACGCCCAAAGAAGCGGAGGACGTTGTGAAGCAGGACGTGCGAGCCAATAAGTTGTCCACTGTGGATGTAGAAGACCGAGTGAAGTGGAGTGCACTCAGTCGGAAGGCAAACCCTGGCAAAAGAGGCCGGGATTAATGCTAGGCAGAAGAAGAATCGTTCACATATAGCCCTCTTAGGTAATTACCGTCAGTTCGATAATTCGAGTAAAAGTTTGTTAAAACATACGTCTTAAAGGCAATTTTTTACCATCTTCTTTAATTACAAGAGGATTTTAAGCACATATTTTTAAAAATTCAAAAAGATACACGAATAATATAAGCAAATACAATTAATTAGTCGAATACTCTAATATATCATAGTCTATGCTTAAATTTAGTATGAAAACAATTCATAAGCGCAACGAGAGCCAAGGGAGTCATGTATGGCACGTTAGTACTAATAAAGATTTCGCGTGGCACATAGTACGCGGATGTACAAGCGTGATTTATTAGCGTCGCTGCAGATGTGGAAGTTGCATAATCGCTCCCTAGTACACTTTTACGGACAGCACTTTTAAAAGTTTTACGTTAAAGTTGAGATAAAATGCCTTATTTTTCGTTTTAAACGCTATAGTTAAAAGGGGTCGTAATTAAAATGCTGATAATGTAGATATAAATTTCAATTTTTCTTTTAAAAATGTATGCATATAGTTGGCATATTTTAAGCTAGTTATATGTCATATAAGATGGCAACATTGTTAAAAAATTTTTCAAGTGAGTGTGGAATTTTTGTTCTGAGGCTTTCTAAATAATATCATAATTGTAGGTCAACCGAAAGTATAATCCATAAATAAACAATATTTATATTAACTTTTTAGGTCACTTTAGAATGTTCCCATAAAATTCACTCTAACGTGTGCGTGTGTAAATTCATGTTGCATTATTATTTATTGCCTAAATTGAATCGCAATCTTTAGTAGAAAGTACAGATTTACCCAAAAATATTTAAATATAAATGTTCAAGCCACGATGGCGCCCTTAAGTAGCTAGTGGTTAATTTTGAATATGATAGTTGTTAATTCGAGTCCTTATTTTAATGAATCATTTAAAAAGATAAACAAAAAAGGCATAAAAGGATATGTTGATTCATGCCTTGTATACAAATTTTGTATTGTATTGTTCTTTATTTTAAATCGGAACAGAGAGTGGAGAGCGGAGAACTGAAAGTATTATCCGTTTACCCCGCGATATGCGGGATAAAGCGTGAAAATAAAATACTAACAGAAAAGCTTTAATTAATATATTAATATCATATTAATCAAACTAGGCAAAGCGCGGCGTTGAATTCCGCCACTCAACACGCAATGCCTCGAAAAAGGCGGAAAGCGGGGATGGAGTAAGCAGGGATTAAGCAACGGAGTGTCTTAACACTAGGTGTCTTATCAAAATTTGAGATCAAGAAACGTAAATATACAAAAGTACACAACTTTATTCCACCATATAATAAACATATAACATAATTTCCATACTCAGCATTAACAAGCTCTACAAACTATATGTACGCATAAGCGTTATAAGCTATTAAATTAAAGTGTTCCAACGTAACTACGCACTAGATAGAATGATCCTCGAGCGTAAAACCGTAAGCCATCTTTATAGGGCTCTTACCACATACGTCAGAGTAATCTGCGTCGAATTATCTCCTGTAATGCCCTATTCTTACGTAAATTAGTCTTGGAGAAGTTCGTTTTGTTAAGTTTGGCGTTTGAATTATGTTGTGAATGATATGATAGTGTGTTCGATTCCCAATCGATGTAATGTAGTTTTAGTATCGTGAATAAAGTGTCGCGTTCCGCCACTCAATAAGCACTGTCTTTAAGTTTGAGCGGAGAGTATTAAACGGAGAGTTTTTACACTAGTTTACTTCTATTTATTCTTTCATGCGCATGCTCTAGTGTTCTGATTTCGGCTTGACTATAGTACAGTGTGCCATATATTTTATTTTGTTAGTTATTTAGTAAACGCTGTTCAATAATGCCCAGCCCCATACGTATTTAGTGAAAGTTGTGTGAAGTAATAATAATAATTTAAAAAAAAGATTGAGCTTAATTAGTACAGTATGTTATATGTTTTTCGTTAAGGACTTCGATACATTGCCCAAATTTAGGACATTTTGTGTTACCTTGCGTAACTTAACGCAGCGTTGAACAAGTGCTTATTGCGCCACGGATTCTAAAACAAAATTGTAATTACTTCTGACAGAAAAGAGGGTGATCATAAACTAAATTCCCTTAAGATCACAAAAGATCTTTAGATTACGAACTATTTCTCTGAGAAAAGTTAATGATAGAAATATTTTACAACTACATACTAATAAAAGGAGAATATCTTTTGTGTGATGAATGCTTAAACTTTTTTATTATTTTACCCATATATAGAGTAAATAATAAAAAAAAACGTTAAAATAATGAATATTTTTATTTCCTTTGCATTTAGCACTAGCACTTTCATTAAAACGCGTTTTACTCTGCTATATATATATATATATATATATATATATATATATATATATATATATATATATATATATATATATATATATATATATATATATATATATATATATATATATATATATATATATATATATATATATATATATATATATATATATATATATGTATATGTATATATATATATATATATATATATATATATATATATATATATATATATATATATATATATATATATATATATATATATATATATATATATATATAAAAACCCTTACTTGGCCAAAGAAAATTGTTATAATATAAAGTTTAATATATTTGTTTCTAGTTCTAAAAGTGCATTTCAGCGTTCTAAGATATATAGGCGGCGGCGACGGGTGGCTATAAAAGTAAATATGCGGGGGAACTGTCACGCTCTTCGTAAAACGCAATCGCAAGCACCAGCAAGCGATGTTTGTATAATATATGCTATGCTATAGAATCAAGAATATTTTTTTGGGATTTAATATATAATATATTTTAGTGTACGTTTGTATTTATTTATTTTATAATAGAGAAAGTCATAGAAAGAAGACCAAAGCGTTTTTTTAAAGATTGGCCCAAGTGAGTAGTGAGAGTATGTACTGTCAAAAATTCTAAATGTTAATAACAGTGGTTGACATGAAAGCATACCTGATGCAGAGATGGCATCACCATCTAAGCTTTTTTGTTTTGATGATTTGTAAAAATTTTATTTTTCTCTGGCTACCTTATAATGGCTAAAGCTTGAAGCTGTAAGATTTTAAACCACAACTGTAGTCTAAAAATGTCAGCTAACCACTGTTTAATTGTGCTAGTATGGATTCATTGGTTTGTTGTTTGATGAATGTAATTGCGATTTTATATTTAAATATTATTTTCTAACAGCAATAACCATAATTAAATATTAATAACAGAAGCTTTATTTCGTAATATATTGGATGCTTTGTAGTTCCAACAAAACCCAAGCTTGCGTATGCTGTTAACAGAAAAAGTAAGTCAATATATATACAATAATATATCCCCAAGTCCCAACTCTAGAATTGAACCCACCACCGTATGCAAGCTACCATTACTTTTTTTGTAATTCTATATATAATTATTATTACTTTTATATATTATGTTACATTTCTATATATAGGTTTAATTATTTTTAGTAGAATTATTTGCTAGGTTGTCCATGTTGACTATTCGTAAATTAGCAATCAATGCATATGCATGCCACGTTGTTGGTTAACTGCGACTATTCCATACATTAGTTCAGCTGAATACACTTGAACTAAACTAATTTATTTGAGTATTTGTGTACTTGCTTGGACGCAAAAATATTAACTATTACTGTTGCGTATATTTCTAATTTCTTGAGGTGGCAAAAATGGAGACGTGGAAAATAAAAATTGCGTTTAAAGAATTGACCGTTTATTAGTGCTTTACACGGTAAGGGTAGAATTCAAGTGATCATTACAACGGTCGTCTGTATCCCTCCTAGACCGTTGCCGTGGTCACCCTATTGGTCTACTCGCGCTGACATCATCATCGTCATCACCGATCAGCTGACCAATAGGATGCGTTGCGCAATGCATAAATATCGATGCGTCGACAATTACTATATATGTATATGTGTGTATATATATATATATATATATATATATATATATATATATATATATATATATATATATATATATATATATATATATATATATATATATATATATATATATATATATATATATATATATATATATATATATATATATATATATATATATATATATATATATATATATATATATATATATATATATATATATATATATATATATATATATATATATATATATATATATATATATATATATATATATATATATATATATATATATATATATATATATATATATATATATATATATATATATATATATATATATATATATATATATTATATATATATATATATATATATATATATATATATAATATATATATATATATATATATATATATATATATATATATATATATATATATATATATATATATATATATATATATATATATATATATATATATATATATATATATATATATATATATATATATATATATATATATATATATATATATATATATATATATATATATATATATATATATAATAATTTCTTTTTGCATCGATCGTTCTTAGAGAATTAATTGATTACTTACCCACTTCCATGTTAATCGAATTCGTACGAAAATCAGAGTGTCTTGTCACTAAGTTCTCTATGCAAAGAGTGAGGAGCACTAAACAAAATATACGTATATTTTTATATTTAATTTCAATTATATTAATAATTATATATGTTTAATAAATTCGTCATAATTATATCTTTCTATATTATAATATTTAATTAAAGGTAATTACCTTTTATACACAAAATGAACTCGAACGACTACAATTAGTATAATTTTATTTCCAATGTAATGGCATTTCGCTGTTTCTCTAGTCACTGATCTAAGCCATTAGCTTGCGTCGAAAGCTTTGTTGTTGTTAATTAAAATGCATTTGGAAATAAACATTGAGCTTGTTATATATATATATATATATATATATATATATATATATATATATATATATATATATATATATATATATATATATATATATATATATATATATATATATATATATATATATATATATATATATATATATATATATATATATATATATATATATATATATATATATAATATATATATATATATATATATATATATATATATATATATATATTTATATATATATTTATATATATATATATATATATATATATATATATATATATATATATATATATATATATATATATATATATATATATATATATAAAAATGTAATAGGATTTGAACCAGTAATAAAAGAATAGGTGTTTTAGAATGTCCACGTAGTTTATTAAGAACGTATGGCTTAGTGATCAGAGTGCTTAGCCTGTTTCCAAGAGACGCAAGTTCTAATTAGTATACGATATATTTAATATATTTTTATAATTTCTAAACATAAAATATAAGTGAATATTACCTTATATGAATTTAAAGTACGTACGAAGAGCTATTTTGTTATTACAATAAAAGTTATGGAATATCTTGAGATTTAAACTCAAACTAATCATATGCGTCTTCCAGATAAGAGAAGCGAGAGGAGCTGTGTGTTCTTAAATTACAATAAAGTGCGATGCGAGTGGAAAGTAATTTACATAGAGTAAATATTGTGCAGAGAACTTTTAGTTTTCTATATATTATAGATGTATATATGTATGTTATAATATTCAATTTCTTGTATACTTTATGTTAGAGCACTATATAATACCTTGTATTTTTTATACATTAATTTAATATTAATTTATTTACGGTCTTTATGGCGCAGTGGTATCTGCATATATCTGCCTGTTAGGGCGACGGTTGTTGGTTCAATTTGTGAAGCAGCTTATTCTTTCCTTTTGTTCCAACTCTCTGTGATGTGATGTAAACAGACGGAAAGCATAGAACGAAGTATCTTGTTAGTGATGACTTGATAGTGTGAAGTTTAAATCAATTAATGACTTATTAATTGTTATATACGAATCGCGTATACGAATTGAGAATATCTTAATTTTTATTTATATATTATTGAATTATTAAACGGAGTGTCTAATGGGAACGGAGTGTGTTAACACTAGGTTCCCGAGATTCCTGTGGTTCCCTCTGCCTTCCCCTGCTATAAGCCGGGATGAATGCTATAACCCTGCGGGATGAAGCATAAAGCTATAAAAAATAAAGTCTATGGCCTATAATAAACTAAGACCTTTAAGTCTTTCTTTTGTTTCCTCCGATGTACTCGACCATATATTGTTTAATATTTTTAATAATATGCAAATTATAAGAAAAATATGTATGTAGCATATATTTGTAGTCATTTCTTTATAAAAGTAGTTGTATTTGTAATTATTGTGTCTATTTAAATATCGATATTTTAATAACCTGTGTCAGGAGTAATTAAAATCTCAATTAGCTTACTATAGTTATTTATAATTAGAAAACTCCTGGAAAAAAGGATAGTCTTAGATTATAATGACTATAAAAGCGATGAGTTTATGTCAATTGATCCTGTTGCACGTGGGCAACTGCCCGTCCTGGAAGGGAACTACCCTGAAGTAAAATTACTGAGTTTTCGTATATGCTCTAAACATAAGGTCTACGTGTGTGATAGAATAGAATCGAATAGAATAGAATATCCTTTATTGTACACCGATGTGACACATACAAATTAAACTTACAAAAGTCATTAATGTAAAAGAGGCGGCTTTATCGCTAAGCCAGCGATCTCTTCCAGGCAACCTTTGGTAGAGGAAAGAATTAGCATGGTAGGGGTGTACAAAAGCAATAAATAAAATAAATACAATACATAAATATCTTACTTATACACAAATAAATAAATAAAAATAATATAGGTACATACATAAATATACATGAGGAGAAAAAAAAAATAATAATAATTATGATGCAATGAAATGCTCTTTTATTATTTTCTTAAAGGATATAAAAGATTGTGCCTGTTTCGCTTCTAACGGAAGAGAGTTCCACAGTCGAATAGCTTGGACAGTAAAAGAGTTCGTATAGAAGGATGAGGAATGGGAAGGGATTTTCAGCAGTAAGCTCTCTTCAGAACGGAGATCCCGGTAATGAGTAGAACTTAAAAACTGAAAACGTTCTTTTAAGTAAGGAGGAGATAACGAATTGAACAGGATGTTATAAAGAAGATGAAGAATGTGAGTATTCCTGCGAAGCCGAATTGGGAGCCACTTGAGTTTTTTACGAAATTCAGAAACGTGATCATATTTACGAAGACCAAATATGAATCGAATGCAAAGATTTTGAAGACGCTCAAGCTTATTAAGTTGCTCCTCTTTTAAGTCTAGGTAACATGCATCAGCGTAATCGAGAATTGGTAGTAAGAGTGATTGTGCTAATATAATTTTAGTAGGAATAGGCAGAAAGTTGCGTAGCCGTCGGAGAGAACCGACAGACGTAAACATCTTTTTACTGAGTTCATTTATATGAGGTTCCCAAGACAGATGTTCATCGATGGTGATTCCTAAATTTCTAGCTTTTGTACTAAATGGAATGTTAATGCCATTAAAGTTTACAGCCGGGAGATCAGTTAAAGAAATACGTGATAACAGCTTTGGACTACCAATTATTAGCACTTGTGTTTTATTTGGGTTCAGTTGTAATCCAAAAGACTTAGACCGTTTGGCAATATTTGATAAATTATCGTTTAGTGATTTTATCGTGTCAGGTAAGTCGATAATTTTAGATTGTAAGTAAATTTGAAGATCGTCTGCATACAGGTGGTAGAAAGAAGAAATGCAAGATGTAATAGAATTAATAAAAACTGAAAATAAGAGAGGAGACAACACGCCACCTTGAGGAACGCCAGCAGTTATAGGAACCCACTCAGAGTAAGAATCCTGAACTTTTACACGCTGCCGGCGGCCATACAAGTAAGAATGAAACCAATCAATAACTGTAGGAGATATGTTAAGAGAACTTAAAACAGCAAGAAGAACATCAAAGTCTACGGTGCCGAAAGCATTACTAAAATCTAATAATGTCAGCACAGTAACCCGTTGATTATCCATTCCAGCTCTGATGTCATCAGTTATTTTGATCAGAGCAGTAGTCGTACTATGACCAGGACGAAAACCAGATTGTAAAGGATTCAAAATGACATTTTTTGATAAATAATGACTTAATTGACCATGAACAAGGCGCTCAAGAACTTTAGATAGGAATGGGAGTATTGATATAGGACGATAGTCAGTATATGATAAAGGATTCGTTTTTTTTGGAAGTGGTATAACTTGAACGTCTTTCCAGGATTCAGGATATTCACAAAGGTTAATGGATTGGTTGAAGATGAACGTAACGACAGGAATTATAATATCAAGGATTGGAATGATCATTTTACGACTAATGCAATCTGAACCAATGGCATCAGAATTTATAGCTAAAATGTTCTTCCTAACATCACTATCAGTAAATTGACTAAAGAAAAATCGAGGAATTTCAGGAATCGGTTTGGCAGAAATATCGTTTAAAGTATTAGACTTTGTAGCAATGTCAAATGAATTGGACGAAGAGAAATGTTTGTTTAAATCATTTAAATCAGGATTGTTAGAATTATTTGTTTTAGATGCCTTACCAACTCCTAACGACTTGAGAAATTTCCAAACCTTAGCTGACTCCTCTTCCTCAGCTATAGTTTTATGGATATGGCGTCGTTGATTATCTCTACACATCCTGTTGCAGCGATTTTTGATCTTTAAATACTTTTCTCGGGTAGAGTCGTTCGGATTACATTTATACCTGGCTTTAGCTGTGTTTTTTCTCTCTTGAATCTTGTGATACTTTTATTTAAAACTTTAATAGTTTTTTTAGCTTCACGCTTTATCCTACACATGACAGTGTAGGCAGAGGGAACTGCAGGAACCATACGAACCTAGTGTTAAGACATTATGTTGCTTAGTCCTACCGTCCCCGCTTTCCGCCATTTTCGAGACATTGCGTGTTGAGTGGCGTAACTTACCGCCTCGCTTTGCCTATTTGCCAGAGTGAAGATAATGGAAATAGAAAAATCCATCTTCTCCGAGTGAGAATCGAACCCAGAAACCGTCGCGTTACAGGCAGACGTTGCGCCTCTGCGCCACGACGGTCCTCAACTAAACGTTTTTTTTTAACTAAATACATGTTTCTATTGCAAAAATACCAAATTTTACTCAAATGACAAGGTAGTCTGTAATCATTGAAGAAATTCGAAACAAAGCGTCAACTTCCAAGCAACAGATGTAAGGCTTAATGAAATAAGGAGCGGATGTTGCCGGCTACAAGGGCACCCAACAAAGTAACTATACTATACATTTAAAGGGTTCTAATCGATTTTTCTAATAATCTAAGTTTCTAATAATCGGATATTTAATTAAATGCCAATTGTCTAGATCTTTCTAATAAATGGCATTTTTTTAAAAATCACTAACAGAATCTAAAGTCACGTGTATAAGGCATGTTATATTTTAAATGTCCGAGGTATGCTAGGAATAACATAAGCTTACAATATGTAAGAGAATTGAATTAATTTTTCATTAAATTTTATGAAACTATAATATTTATTAACATATTTTGTGAACGAAATAAAATGAGATGTATTATACTTGTATATGTTAAGTTACAAAACGGAGACGTAAAAACTTCTATGAGAATATCCACTAGGCCATATAGAAATGTTTTTTTTAATTTCACATACTCTATTTGCTCTTTAAACTGAAAGTTGAAATGTTACAAAAAGAAAATATATTTTATCCGCTATAATTATTTACTATTACATTATTGTATCAAAATAATCTAAAAATTTTATGTTACATTATTTTGATATAATAATATAATAGGCAAAAGCGAGGCGTTGAGTTCCGCCACTCATCACGCAATGCCTCGAATAAGGCGGAAAGCGGGGACGGAGAAAGCAGGGACTAAGCAACAGAGTGTCTTAACACTAGGTTCATATGGTTTCTGCAGTTCCCTATGCCTACCCTGCAATAAGGGGGATAAAAGCGTGAAGCTATAAAAATATATATATTTGTTGAATCTCTATGGCTTTCACTGTTATAATTTTAATTTAAATTCAAGTAAACTTATTAAAAATAAGTACACGTTATTCGTTTTTTGAATGTCCAAACCATTGCTACAAGTGCACTTAGTTAATGTCTCATACCTAAGAAGAACCATTGCAAAAATTTCAGCGGGACTTTTTTATTTGGTCACTTAAAAATTTACAGTTATTAAAATGATACGTTGAAAATGAAACATGATCATAGAGCAACCTTTTAATGTATGTTATTAATAACCTATACGCACAAGCAATAAATATAAGAACCAATTAAAGACATCTAGTAGTTCCTAAGATGTGAGACTTAGGACAACCAAACAAACAAACTGACTAGTAGTTTCAATAGTAGTTTCGAACACATGCATGTACTAAACGATAAACAACACAAACTGACTAATCGAATTCAAAAGTTATAGATTCACATATATTCCTTTTTCATTCTTATGTTATTCTTATTTTTTTTTAATAGCTTCACGCTTTATCCCGCATATTGCAGGGTAGGCAGAGGGAACAGCAGGAACCATATGAACCTAGTGCTAAGACAGTCCGTTGTATAGTTCCTGCTTTCTCCGTACCCACTTTCTTATTTTTGATAATTGAAAAGCAACGCTTACTTTTTCTTAAGCACTGAAAGATCACGCTTTTTGTCAGAATACTTAAAATATGGTATATTGAAACGTTGTGTAGTAAAAATTGACATTTCCAATAATATATAACATATAGCTAAAATTAATAGTTACGCAACCAACTAGAAAAGCTCAATCTTCCATCCGTCGTATATTTCATTAAAGTTCACATCTGTTGCTTTCGAACTTGAGGCTCCGTTTCAATTACGATATCGTCACAGTTTAGGTATGAGATTAAATTTGAAAATTAATATATTAATATAGTTAATATTTTAAATGTATGTTCGGGTTCTAGGGTTAAGACGTTCTGTCGTTAAATACACTGACTGTTGAATAGCGCAACTTAACCCCGCGCTTTGTCTTGTTACGCCAGAAAGCATTATTCTTAGTGAGAATTGTTTATTTATATTTGTTTACATTTGCAAGATAAAGTGCAGTGTAGGGTTCCGCCACTCCATTGGAATCGCTTTTAATTCTGGAAAAAAGTGGATAAGTTGACGTTCTCTATGCATTTGTTTTCAGTATCGTAATATTACTTGTATTAAAATATTATAAGTTAGTTGTTGGAACAAATATTTAACTTATCTAACTAATCATAGGGAGTTCTTCATTAACACATAAAATATATACATAACTTCACGATTTATCAAACGCTGGGGTTCTTGCATGCCTCTTTTGCCTCAACCACTGTCTAGCCTCTTCATACACACTCTCCGGGGAGTCATCAAGCGCATCCTTTTACGTGACCTCCCAGTATCTTCAATACTGTATTTCCAAAGTAAACCGAGGTCTCCTCTTACCTCTCTCACTCGCCATTTCTTTATGTGTGATGAAAAAATTGGTAAAATATTTTTTATCGCTCGTTCTCTCGACGTGCCCAAACGATCTGAGCATATACATCTGAGCACGTTGTTCATAAAATGTTAGAATAAAAATATGCGTGATTTAAATTAACAAGCAATTTTAATGTCTCAGTAAATACAGCTATTATATAAAAATATTATTTTCCATATAAATTTCGGGCGATCCTTTGTTTTTAAATTACAAAACCTTTAAAAAAAAATAGAAAATAACATCGAATAATAGAAGTAAACGTTTTTGAAACGAACCTAAAACAATTTTATACGACAAATATTTTCTCGTGAAATAAAATAAAAGATTTTATCTGGTCACGCTTGTGCGAAGGTTGTAAAATGGATTTCGGACATACACCAACTATATTGCTTATTTATAATTTGAACTTTGTTACTATACGAATAGTGCTTCTACAACTGCATGCATATTTCGGTTAAAAACCTGAAACAATTGTTTAAACAAAATTGTACTCTATTTGTACGTAACTACAGATTTTCAGTCAGCACTAGGTTTGCAGTAGTTTTGTAAGTAAACACTCCAGTCGGTAGCAAATTGTTGTGGCTTGCGGCCTCTGCATGTGTTTGATGAACAAACATAACTGATTTGTTTGTATTTTATGACGTAAATGTCGATATATAATAAATACTGGAGTACGATACTAGAATTGTTTTGAAGGAATTGGAAATTGTATATTGAATATGTGTATTACTGGATATATATGTATGTAAATATGGTTGTTTCCTTGAAGAGTGCTATGATTTTTTCATCTCTATGAATTATTCCATAATAGAAGGAGAGTTAAGATACTCTCCACTCTCCGCCCATATTCTTGATATTTCCTACTTAATAGCAGATAAACATCCCCTTTTCCTTTTTCCCATTGGAGATCAAATCGCGCGTTTAAAGTCAGATATTGTGTTACTGTGCTGTAGTTTCTCAAAAGCTTAGTAATGAACTCCGATTACGTTCTTAGGCAAAGCACCTAGAAAGCAAAATTAAAAAGCGATTTATATTAAAAAAGTTAGTATTTTTCTAGAAACACCGTCAGACATGCAAATGTCCCTTCTCTTTAAATTATCCATGTTTTATCAAGAAAACGAATATTATGTAAAAAAAAACAAGTTATTTACTTGTAACTAAACTTATTAATAATAAAAAATGTTAATAAATGCTTATCACGTTTAATAATTTTTATTAAAGATCCATTTCCTTATTGCTACTCTATTTTGTACTATATGTATTGTATTCTTGTTGCATGTTACTGGAAAGAGCTTTGTCTATTAAATCATTTTTATTATCGAAGCTTTTAGTGATTTTTTAAACTCAATCTTGACGTGTACCAGTTTATTAAATCATTAACATCCAAGTCTGACCTATCATAGAACTAACAGTTTTTTTAGATATATAAACTGAAACAAAAAGTGTTAGTAACTGTAGCCAAAGATGTCCATATAACAATGACTAGCAGATTTTTGCGTACCATACCATATTTTCGTAAATATATATATATATATATATATATATATATATATATATATATATATATATATATATATATATATATATATATATATATATATATATATATATATATATATATATATATATATATATATATACATTTCTTCTTGGTTGAAACAAAGATTATTTTCTTTTTTTTTTTATGGCTTCACGCTTTATCCCGCACGTGGCAGGGTAGGCAGAGGGAATTGCAGGAACCATACGAACCTAGTGTTAAGACACTCCGTTGCCTTAGTCCCTGCTTTCTCCGTCCCCGTCATTATTAATATAATATAATATAATTACAGTCACGAGGCTACGATGATTGTTGCTTAAATATCTAAACGGGAGAGTAATTATTAAAATATTTTTACCACTCTAGTATATCAAGCATGAGATAGAGTTCCACCACTTAGAGTTAGCACGCTATGATTCTAAAATGGAGAGTTCTAGCACTAGATTCCCTCTACAAAACTTGATATGCGAAAAAAGCGCGAAATCGTGAATTTATATATTTATTTATTTATTAGGACAACCAACAGTAGATACAATAATACATTTAATAATATCACAACTTGAACTAGAACATGGAAAATGTTCTACTGATTAAAGGTAGTCTCAGCATGCACTTATAACATTACAATACACATATCCTAGAACATAGTTTGAAGCAAAGACAAATATATGTAAAAATTCCGCATTGACATAATAACAATTCCATTAAAATTACATATTAAAAACACAATATTATTAAATAATAATTAGAAAAGAAATATTAAAGCATTAACCATCTAAACAAAAAAAACATTAATATTAATATTTATATTTCTATAGATTACAACATTATATTGAATTAATTTATGTTAGGAGTAATAATAACAATACATTATATCACTAATTACAACTGGGCTGTGCAAATAAAATCATTTATTTTTTTAATAAACAGAGAGCGCGTATCATAGCAGATGTCCAAATCCTTAATTTGCTTACAAATACTAATATATAATAATGATAACCTTGGAATAATAGAATTTTTACCAAATTGCGTTCTATATGGTCGGTTTTAGAAGAAATTACTAATTTACAATATAGTAAATACCTTAGCCTCTTGCTAACCGTGCAAGTGCGCGGGTTGAAATCCCGCTGCGATCAAATTTTATAATTTGTTTTCTTTAAGTATTTTTTCTATTCTCAGTGTGGATTAACACTTTAAAAATCATAAAATATACAATATAACATACTATTATTACAAAAATTGCCATAAAATTTTGTCACAAGCCATTATATTTTAGATAAAACATTAAATTGTAACGAGGCTATTTTAAGCGAAGCTGCATTGACCCGGCGGGTGGCGACCGACGTCATATTTGTTACGGCGTACCGCCGGTTAGCCGTGCACATTTATTTATCTATTTATTTTGTGTATTCATAACGGAAGGAACATATTATGGTTTTTGTTTGTACATTAATATTATTGTGTAATAATTACTGTATAGCGCAGGGACAGTCCAGTATGGCTGATGGTTGTGAGATCGATTCTAATTTGGGGAGATTAATTTTTTTTTATTTTCGCTCTGACAACAAGGTAATTCGCTGGATTGAGTACTGCCACTCAGCACGCAATGCTTCGAAAAGGTTAAACCAAGGAACGAAGAGTCTTAACACTAGGTCTCCACGGTTCTCACTGTTCCTCTGTCTACTCTGCTATATACAGAATAAAGCGTGAAGCTAAAAAATAATAATATAAATATGAACAAAACAACATAAGAGCTGATATGTGTTAAGTTAAAAAGGCGTTTCTTCTGTCTACTTGTGAAAATTATAAAAAAAATGTTCATTGATCCGTGACAGATGGCTGGCAAGTAAAATGGCAGGCTTTGTTTTTAAAATTTAAATACTTAAATTAAATAATTATTTGCCAAAGCGAAGAAATTGAAGATTGTTTTGATGTATTTAATAAAATATTCGGTGTACTTCGTAAGTTTTGGCATTTGTAGTTTAATGCGGGAGAAAACATTATGACTTTTAGAACTGTTCATTATTTCTTTAATTTTTCAAGGATTAATCTCTAAATTATTGAAAAAATCTTATAATAAAGGTAATAAATAAAATGTTCTTAACATGCAAACACAAAAAAACGACACAAATAAGTATCTTATATACCTAAGGCCTAACAGTCTAGCCGTATCCCCCCAAATGCAGGACAGGATCTAATATCATCCGGCCGCCCCATTGGCCCGGGTGTGATACCTACTCGTCTGCAATTAACTCCACTTCCGCAGCTTCAGGCTACCGACAAATCACTTTTAACCGAAATCTACCGATATACCTGTCATAGATAAAAAAATGTTCTAAAGTCATGAATATCTTATAATGTTTTAGGCAAGTTATACCTTCCAACAAGTATATACGTATGAATGAGTGAATGAAGAAAATATAATACTGATATAAGAAAATATTATATGTTTTATCTTATATTTAGAAGATAGCAAATAGTGTCAATACACTCTTTTTTCTCTTTACACAACGTTTCGTCTAAAATGCGTACTGCGTTCAAGTTACGGAACTCATCGTGACACATTATTAAAAGCAAAAATAAAAGAAATAACTAAAACAAAATTAAACACAAAAATATTAAAAATATTCCCCAGAATGTATGTATATCTAACTCTAATAATTTTCATCATCATTTCAGTCATTGCAAACAAAGCAATTTACTGATTATTAACTCGATTAATTACAAGTACAAATATTAATCTATATTAAAATTTTTGTAATCGATTTTAAAATGGCATATGTGTGTAACTTCGAAACTATTGACAGCTATTTTAATGAAATCGAATATTTAAATATATAGTTGCATTAAGTTAATAAGGTGGGGCAGTGTCGCATCTAACTTATAAAATGACGTTTGTGGGTTCGATTCCCACTTGGGAAGAACGAATATATTTTTACTGAGGTAAGACAAAATGGCTGCTGTGGCGTAGAGGCGTAGCGTCTGCCTGAAACGCGACGGGGTTTGGGTTCGATCTTCACCTTTGGAAGATGGATTTTTTCATTTCCGTTTTCTTCGCTATGGCTTAGGCAAAAGCACAACGTTAAGTTCCGCAACTCAACATGCAATGCCTCGAAAAGGCGGAAAGCAAGGAACGAAGTGTCTCAACACTAGGTTCCCGTGGTTTCTTCGGTTCTCTCTGGCCACCACGTTATGAGCGGGATAAACCTTGAAGCAATGAATGTATTACATTATCTTACTGTCTGTTATATATGATGAAATAAGGCGTGAAAGTAAAAAGAAAAAAAAAAGAAAAAAATAAAATTTTAGTCTATGCCGTTCAAAAGGGTGATCAAACTTAACATGTCGGACGCCCTCCGCAGTGTAACACCCATAAAATTAGTTATGAGAGGGCTCGGTGGGCTGTTATTGAATCACTATGGAATGTATAATGTATTTTTTGCTTCGTGAACTTGGTATTTGGACGATATGAACTATAGTACAATGAAGTTAGCCTCTGCGCCACAACGGTACTCAATTGTTTTATATATTTATGCTATAAACAAATTAGATCTCACTATGTAACATCAGCAAGTTTAAGATCTAAAGCAAAATAGAGACGAAGTTTAAGGTTCACAGTGACCACATATTCTTCTATCGGTAACAAGGCTCATGTCCTCGGGATTTTTTTTAATTAGTTAAATGAATATTACTATTATATATATATATATATATATATATATATATATATATATATATATATATATATATATATATATATATATATATATATATATATATATATATATATATATATATATATATATATATATATATATATATATATATATATATATATATATATATATATTAAATATATATATTATATATATATATATATATATATATATATATATATATATATATATATATATATATATATATATGCTGCCAAAACTAGGCAAAGCGCGGCATTGAGTTCCGCCATTCAACACGCAATGCCTCGAAAAAGGCGGAAAGTGAGGACGGAAAAAGCAGGGACTAAGCAACGGAGTGTCTTAACACTAGGTTCCCAAGGTCCCTGCAGTTCCCACTGCCTACCCTGCCATGTGCGGGATAAAGCGTGAAGCGAAAAAAAAAATATAAAAATACATTCAGTGAAAGTTAGCAAAACAGTGGCGGGATAGTATAACACATAGTATAAGTTATCAAGTTTAATCCATTAATCGTATCACAGTTTCATTGGTATTGGGCACGGCGGGGAGAGCTGTTATGACTTCAATATTTCTAATAGCGCGCGATCCAATCTCGCCCGATGGCTTCGTCATTCGTTGCTTGCTACTAGGTTCAAAATTTGGATATTTATAATATTTCTTGTATTTATTTATTTACTGTTCGTCTACTTGTAAACGCGACGATTTGTGGGTTCGATTCCCGATCGGGGAAATATGGACTTTTAATTTCTATTTTCTTTGCTTTGGTTACTTACTAGGCATAGTGCGGCGTTGGGTGCCTGCTACGTGCGGAATGAAACGTGATGCTAAAAATAACTATTTTGATATTTTATTTTGATTCAATAAAATCGGCACAGATTAAGTAATACTTAAATCACTTAAGCCTTCGTAAGTAGAGATTAAATATTTAAAAAGCTACAATCAATTCAACTGATGCTTATGAAGTAAAATATTTTTAAAAAAATTAAAGTTAGTATCACACTATTATAGTGTAAATATGGCCTTATCCCCACAGACGATCTCTTTTAATGATTAATTATCTGTAAACAAAACTTAATTTATGTTATTAAATTAACTCAATATGTTAAATAAATATATTCAGATTTTAATATTAATATTAATAATATGAAATAATCAATTTATATATAATAAAGATCAATAAATTTATAAAAAATAATAAAGAAATATTAATTAGCTTATTAAAATTAAGTATATATTTAATGTGATGATTGTGAGTTCGAAATCGAATCCAGTTTGAAAAATTAAAAAAAATATATTTTCACCGTTAAACGCGCTTCACGCTTTATCCCGCACACGGCAGGGTAGGCAGAGAGGACCGCAGGAACCACAGGAACCTATTGTTAAGACACTCCGTTCCGTACATTTCGCCGTTTTCGAGGCATTGCTGGTTGGGTGGCGAAACTCAACGCCACGATTTGCCTAGTTGCTAGAGCGAAGAAAAAGAATAAACAGAAAAATCCATCTTCCCCGACAGGGAATCGAACCCACAAACCGTCGCATTACAGGCAGACGCGTTTACGCCTCTGCGCCACGACGGTCACGACTTATCTATATATAGCATCCTAAATGAATTCTTATGAATTTTCACTTATTCTATGCTATTTTATACTATTATAAAGTTATTCTTCTTCTTTTATGTATAAATTGTAAATAAATTAGTTTCATTTATTATTTTCACCTCAGCACCGATTGGTAAAAAGAGTTGGATAAATTGCAATGAAGTGATTTAACACAAGATTTCCTTTGCTTACGTGAAAAGTGTGAAGTTAATGGTAAAATAAATTGTAGTACCACTATTAGTACTAGTATTTAGATAGCAATTGATTGTAAGGATGCTTATACATTATAAAACAGTCTTCATTATAGAGCAAAAAAATGAAATATTTTATTTTCAAATAGCAGGAATTGAACCCGGATATATATATATATATATATATATATATATATATATATATATATATATATATATATATATATATATATATATATATATATATATATATATATATATATATATATATATATATATATATATATATATATATATATATATATATATATATATATATATATATATATATATATATATATATATATATATATATATATATATATATATATATATATATATATATATATATATATATATATATATATATAATATAGTTACTTATCTTTTAGCCACAATTTTTGTACCGTGGTATTAAGAGTGTCGCTTTACCGGTCGATTGGTCACCGCGTTTTGTCACAAAGCTTTGTTGGCATATTGACGGCGGAAAATATTTCTAGTGCGCTGTGTAAATGTTTGATAATATTTTTATTTCTTGTTACATTTAAAATTACTTGTGTTTGTACTTGAAATTTTAATGAGTTAGAGAGACAGAGAGAGGGAGAGAGAGACAGTTATCTAAGTGAGTCAAAACACTCCGTTCTACGCTTTCTTTGTAAGTTTTAAACATTGAGTATTGTTGGAAAATAAAAATCTTTTTTGCTTTATATTACATTCATATTTTTTAACTTCGAGGTATAGCAGGAAAAACAAAGGGAACTCTCTATTAGGTGGACTGTTCACTGCATCCGGCATTCCTAAATTTTAACCTCCATTAGCTTCTATACAGAGCGAGTCTACTGATATGATAAATATTGACATAATAACGATCCTGCTTTATGAAGCTAATTTTTTTTACCTTAACTTACCTTGCATTAGGTAAGTAAGGTAACTTAATATTTATAGACGTTTACTGCATCGCGCTTTAAGTAAGTAAGTAAGTAACTACTTATAGCTATATTGTATATAATAAATATTTAAATAAAATGTAACAAACATATTATATATTGACATTTTTCAACATTTTTCGTACACTATTTGTTTTAGGCACCGCGTTTCTGAACGAAGGAATGCCTCGCACGTAGGCAATAATGTCAAAAGGTGACATTTTTGTGCGAGCTGCTCTTGTTATGTGGCTTATTAGCTTGTTTGTCTTGTAAGTAAAATATACCTTCTATTATATATAGTTTTAATATTTTATACATATTTTTTTATTATTTAAAATTGCTATAGGTATTACGCCATTTATTTATTAATTATACGTAATTTTTACGTAATTATTAATAATTACGTAGTAGTTTTTAGAAGTTATTATTAAGTATATAATGTAATAATGTAATTATTACGTCTTCACACTTTACCCACACATGGAAGGAGGCAGAGGGTACTGCAGGAATAGGAACCTAGTGTTAAGACATTCCGTTGTTTAAACCCTGATTTCTTCGTCCCTGCTTTTCGGCCTTATCGAGGCATTGCGTGTTGAGTGACTCAATGCGCGCTTTACCTAGTTTCCAGAGCGAAGAAAACGGAAATAGAAAAATCCATCTTCCTCGAGTGGGAATTGAACCCACAAGCGTTTATAGGTAGACGCTACGCCTATGCACCACGAGCAATTAATTAGATTTGGCATTAATATTAAGTATTTTATTATTTATCTTCATGCAAATTTTCGGTAGCATTGTTAAGAATTACTCGGGTGATAAATCGGTTTGTTTACAATCCACTAATCTAGTCAATCTCTGTGACTGACTCTAACGAATGCCGGACAAAGAATTGTGAAAAAAATATGACTGGTACAAAAGATGGATTAATTGTTGTTACTGGATAGGGAACTGATTTATGTTTAAACTTACATTGTAAAGTGTGACTACTATTCTAATATAGTTATTAAAAAGACTATATAACTAATTATATATATATATATATATATATATATATATATATATATATATATATATATATATATATATATATATATATATATATATATATATATATATATATATATATATATATATATATATATATATATATATATATATATATATATATATATATATATATATATATATATATATATATATATAAAACTATACAAACTATATAAACTATACAATGTCGATATATTCGCGACCTTAATTAAAGCATAGTAATAACTAGTCTATATAAACGTGGTACAATTATAAAGTAACTAATGTTTTCAAAAATAAATTACATAATAATTACATTATTGTTTCAAAATAAAACACAATTTGTCATCAATGACGCAATTAGTTATATTTTTGTAGTACGAGATCTATACGTCATTTGTATTTAATCATGACTACCTTACACGTTACACGCCAAATTGACATAAATTCAATGCTTTCTAATTATTTATTTAAAACTACCTTCTTTTTGAAAGTCGGTATATATTAGTTATATACTTTCGGCTTTATTCATAAAAAGTTATAGCACGCTTAAAGACTCGATATAGTACAGTTGTCAAAAAACGTTATTCATAACAGCATTTTAGTGCCAATCAGTTCTATAAACCTATCATAAAGTTATAGAGCCGAGAACCCTACTATAAGAGTGTTTTAACGTCCAAAGATGGCCGATTCATATAACAGCTGATTATAGCTCATACTAATAATATGAGCATAGATATGACGTCGTCGAGTCACTTGTCATCAAGAGTGTCAATTTCAATTTCGTAAACAAAACAATATAACAATTGACATTTTGTTCGATATTTATTAAGTATATTTAGTTATTAACAAGTTTATTAATAATAAATTTTACATAAGAAAGGTACACAGAACATAGGTAATACTTGTCCACGTCTAAACAATTTTCAATTCTTTGTCGTTTTACTTCTTTTGACTTTATTTTTTAAAAACTAAGTAAGTTTATAAACTAAAATAAAATAAACATTCTTGTTTTTGTGATAACAACGACGTAAATCAAGCCGGTATATGTCAAGCCAGATCCAATAATATATTTTTGTACGTAACATTATCTGTGGTCATACTATGTCAATGCGTTTGTCACTTATCATCTGTGGATTTACTGGTATTTTCGGCAACAAGTCGACCGACTTCAGTATAGTGGCAACATTGTGAACGTATAAATCAAATTAGTGACACTTTAGTTATAGAAGGCTTATAGAGCGTTTATGAATACAAACATTTATCGAACGTTCTATAAGCCTAAAGAGTGTGTTAACTAAAATATGCTTAAAACGTTCTATAAGACTTTTTTATGAATAAAGCCGTTTATGTTATTAGAGCAGTGTTCATACATTTCCAAATTTTCATTGTAAATTAAATTCAAAACTCGTGTATCAGACATAGATACATACTACACGTTGATATATCAATGATACTATTTGCTCATGCCAACTAAATGTAGCTGTATAGAATACTAATTACGACGCAAGCAAGTCTTTACTTGAATAAATATTATGCATATCCTAGTTCACCAGATTGAAAATGATTTATAGTTTCTATATATATACTGTATTGTATTACATATATATATATATATATATATATATATATATATATATATATATATATATATATATATATATATATATATATATATATATATATATATATATATATATATATATATATATATATTATATATATATATATATATATATATATATATATATATATATATATATATATATATATATATATATATATATATATATATATCTATATCTATATATGTTTGGTTTATTTTTTTTCAAATTCAAATCACATATCACATGCAGTCCTATCAAAACAATAAAAATAGAAGTAAAATTAATATTATGAAAAAATATGGAAGCAATTGTAAATATTTACGTGCTCACTGTACGTACAATATTGTTTCAGTAAAGCACACGTGCGAAGTTTTTATGGACTCGAATTTCAATTACGCAACGTGAATCAAATGCTACAAATAATAGTATGGTTGACAAAAAACAAGAATAATTTGAATAGATTTTAATATTTTATATAAATATACGATTTTTATAACTGGTTGCATTTACTATTTTAACCGACTTCAAAAAAGGAGAATTTTTTTTTAATCTAATTTAAATTTTGTGATCTTGATATTTACTTTTTCATATACATACTTTTTTTTAATTTTGAAGTAATGTAAATTATATTACATACTAACAATAACAAACTATAGCTTCATGCTTTATCCCGCACATGGCAGGGTAGGCAGAGGGAACTGCAGGAACCATACGAACCTAGTGTAAAGACACTCCGTTGCTTAGTCCCTGCTTTTTTTCCGTCCCCGCTTTCCGCCTTTTTCGAGGCATTGCGTGTTGAGTGGTGGAACTCAACATAACATACTAATAACTTTGTAATAAAACCTTATACGATAGGTAAGAGCATTATCTATCTATAAATTCCGAAAAGACTTCCTATTATTCCTTCCTTCCTGTCTAGAAATATAGGTTTGGAAAATAGTATGATGGTACAGTAAATATATATAGAGTTTATTAGCACTTGCGCCTTTTAGGTAGTGTTTGAAGTGGATGTAAATTAATTGATTTATTTTTCTAATTTTCAAATTTTTTTGACCTACATAAAAAAGTAGTGATTAAATTTTTGTTACTGCAGCAAAAGCATGAAGACTCCCCGGAGACTGTGTATGAAGAGGTTAGTGACAGTAGGCGAAGCGAAATAGGTATGCGAAGTCCGTAGATATTGGCGCTTCGTTCTCTCCGAATTTTGGTTAGGGTTATAGCACGAACTTGTGGATATTTGTATGTATGTCAAACTGTCTATTATTGAAATAACACACAAAATAATCTTAGTATTAAAATTTGTTTCACGATAGTACTACAAAAACGATTGCAACGATTCATTCGTCCATATACACATGTACTAGTACCAATGTAAATAAAAAATATATATATTTAATATTTAACAAATACTACCCGTACCGTTCAAATTGAATACGTGCCCCTTCGCTGCCCCGATTGTAAACACTTCTAGTCATCTCCAGATTGGATTTCAGTTAGCAAACTGTTCAATGTAGTCGACACTCGGCTCGGGCGATGTGCATTCATACTTAACAGTGTATATAATTATATATTTTATTTCTAGGTTAAATTTTTAGAACTATCTGTCGTTTTTGGTCTAGATTATTTTATGTCTAGAACTTTTCTTGAAATAAAAATTGCAGTGTATAGTATGTTTTTTGTAATCTCTTACTAATGATAGGTTATTTTGTCATTATTTGCTTTGGTATGTATAGGTTTAATATTGTATTATATTTAAAGCAAATGTACAATATATTAAAAATTAAAAAAAAATATGGGATGGCCGTTTGGCCGGCAGGTGGGAGAAAATATGGCTTCTGAGGCAAGATGCACCTCAGCAACCGTGTTATCTAAAGTAATGCTATATAAATAGTCTACTTTTTAAATAAAATGAGAGTGTTTAATTGTGTTTTTATAATAAGCGAGTTTTTCAAGTGCATAATTTTAATGTTATTAAAACATAAAATAACTGTTTTAAATTATTTGTCTGTCTGTCATTTTTTAGTTTTTCCGACTAATTTCTGGTACAGCTCAAGCAATTTTTAAGAAACCTTTCATCTCTAATTAGTATAGAAGACCATGGATGCATATTTTTTTAATAATAAATCTAAGAAAATCGATCAATCGATCGAAAAGGAGCGAAGTAGCGAACAAGCCGTTAGCTCAAATAAAATTTTGTATACAAAAAAAGTCATGGTTTGTTATATTTTTTGAGCTTTACGTATATTTCGTTCTGTAGAGTAGGTACGTTGACGGAGCCTAGTGAACAACACATAACACTTTGTTCAACGGTTTTCGCCTTACGAGACGTTGCGTCTTGAATTAAATGTCTTGTTATGACAATTTAAAGAAATAAAAATATTAATATTTAGCTCCGAGTTGAATCGAATCTACAACGACGGCTGGAATTTTTTTTATAGTCTCGCACATGGCAGAGTAGGCAGAGGGAACCACAGGAACCATAGGAACGTAGTGTTAAGACACTCCGTTGCCTGCTTTTCGCATTTTTCGAGGCATTGCGTTTTGAGTGGTGGAACTCAACGCAGCGCTTTTTGCCTAATTAACACAATAAAAAAATTGAATTTCGGTTTAAAACAATGATAGTACATAATCTAAATGTATATCCAGTCCAGTACAAATATAACCAAAGCAAAAATACCATCTACACTCTCTCAGGAATATTGCAGGCACGACTCGATATAGCCGTATCAATCGTACGTTACATACAACATATAAAACTCTCATATATATACATATGTATATAAGATATTCAAAGGCGATCTCGGTTGTAAGAATTGAAAATGAAAATGATAACCATATTGCCACGTACTCGGTACTGGGTGGGGTCCCTTTGATCCCTCTCCTTACTAATATTGAATACGTGATAGCGTTTTATATGTGCAATCTCCGCTATATGTGTTAATATATGTTTTATATGTTGGTATTGCAATGGTTTTATTGGATTATGTTGTAATATTAGCTTTAAGTATGGGGCACATTGATGATTTCATAAATGGTAATTCGCCTTGGAAACTTGGAATGCTTGCTCCAGTCTATTCAAAGACTATCTAAGTAATTTATTAGAATTATTAAATTGTAAGTTTTTGATAAATTAAAAAAAGGGAAAAAATTAGAGCTTGCGCCGGTTCTCTGTGGTGTTATCTATAGCGAACTAATGGTAAATTAAACAAATTATTTGACTTTCAATGAATGAAGCATGTAATTTCTTATTTTGAAAAAAAAAATATTTGACTTTGACTTTGTTTGCACTTGTTGATGAAGGAAATTTTAGTGTCGTTATATTAGTAAAAACATAGTAAGTTGCACAGTGGTAAGGATTATAATAATAATAATAATAAAGCCCATTTATTTCCAATCAACACTAGTTTGTTTCATAGAATTTATTTTTTTTTATATATATTTGATTTTTTTTTTTTCCTTTTAATTTTATTTTATATTATTTGAACATGTTATTGATAATTTTCACTGCTGCTTGTATACTAATATTAAAAATCACTATTATCAAGTGTTGTCCTCGTCGTCCTCTTCGTTGATTGGAACCCCTTCTAGGGTATAGGCCTCCTCCAGCCGCTTCCAAGTTTCTCTGTCTATTGCTTTCTTTCGCCATTCCTTCCCTGTTATTGATTTTATGTCGTCGATCCATTTCTTTCTGGGGCGTCCTCTATTTCTTTTGCCTGGTGGTCCTTCCCAGATAGTCGCTTCTAATGTCCACCTTTTATCGGAATGTCTTGCTATGTGGCCAGTCCATCGCCACTTCTGTTTCAGTGCGAAATTTAAGACATCTATAACTTTAGTTTTCTTTCTTATATGTATGCTTTTTATTCTTTGAATTTTTCTTATTTTTAAGATGCTTCGCTCCATTGCCTTTTGACATGCCACTAGCTTCGATTTTATTTTTGTATTGTACGTCCATGTTTGGCATCCATAGGTTATTGTAGGTAGAATACATGTATCTAGTACTGTTTTCTTTAGATTAAGTGGGAAATCTCCTTTTAGGATTTCTTTCAAAGACCAAAACTTTTTCCAGCCCAAATTAATTCGACGCTCCACCTCTTGTTCTTCATTCTGGTTTTCGAATGATATTTGCTTTCCCAAATATATGAATTTTTTAACGTATTCGAGCGGATTTTGGTACAATGTTATCGTATTTGTGTGACTGTTTGTTAGTATCTTCGTTTTGCTCTCATTAATTTTGAGACCAACTTTTTCACTTTCTATGTTCAAGTCGTTTATCATCTTTTCCAGCCCGTTCTTTGTTTCGGAGAATATAATTATATCGTCCGCAAATCTGAGGTGGGTAAGTCGGTTTCGGTTAATTCTCAATCCCTCTAATTTCCATTTGATGCTGTCAAAGATGTGTTGTAGAACTATTATGAATAACTTAGGTGAGAGAGGGTCTCCTTGTCTTACTCCTCTGCGAATTGGTATATCTGGACCACGTGTCTCCAGTTTCACCTGACTTACGCTACCTTCGTAGATGTTTTTAAGCACTCTTATATAAGTTTGGTCTATCTTGTATTTGTTCAGCGCTTCCCAAAGGGCATCGTGGGAAATTGTGTCGAATGCTTTAGTGTAATCGATAAAGGCGATATAGAGTGGCCTGTTAAATTCGTTGTATTTCTCTATCACTTGTTGAACTACTTGTAAGTGGTCTGTTGTTGAATAGCTGGGACGGAATCCGGCTTGTTCCACCGGCTGCCACTTATCTATTATTGGGCTTATTCTTGTTTGTAGAATTGACATAAACAGTTTATAGATGCTTGGTAGCAAGCTTATAGGACGGTAGTTCGCAATATCTGTAGGGTCTCCCTTCTTATAGAGAAGTACTATGTCGGATCTTTTCCATTGCTCCGGTATCTTCCCAGTGCTGAGGACCATGTTGAAGAGACTTGCAAGTGGACGAGCTAAGAACGCAACTCCTGTTTTTAAAGATTCATTTTGTATACCGTCAGGGCCGGGGCTTTTATCTGTTTTGAGTTTTTGTATGTGCGTAGTGACTTCCATGCAATTTATTGTTTTTATGTTATTTAATTCTGTTGTGTTCTCTGGTTTTGTATTATTTGCTGTGTCGCAATTTGTGATCTTGCGATGTGGTGTTTCTCCATACAATTCCTTGTAGAAACTTGTGGCGCAGGTTATGACATCTTGTCTGGTCTTGCTTGTACCTGATTTTGTTTTTAAATTTTGAATCCAGTTTTTATGCGCTGTTAGTTTTCTGTATGCTTTTTTTGTGCTCTGGTATTCTTTTATATTTTGCTCAATAATTTTTGATCTATGATCCTTGTAGTCTTTGTCGATTGCCCTACTTGTAATCTTAAATAGTCTGCTCAGTTCTTCTCTCTCTTCTTTGTTTTTTTGTGTTTTCTTTATAAGCTCAGTTCGTCTCGCTATAAGGGCTTGGGTGGATTCGCTAAAAATAGTGTTGATGGTTCTTGTGCTTTTGTTTATAGGTCGAGCGTGGCTGTTGTTAATAATTTTGGTTAATTTATTGTATAAAGTTTGCACATTTACTTCTTCTTTTCGTGATTCTAGTTTGCTGATGCTAAACTCGAGCTTCGTCAAGTATGAGTGAATATCCTTATCGGTTTTAAGTGGTTTTGGGTTAGTTTTGAAAAATTTTCTGCACTTTTTGGTTGAACCCAGTATATACGTAGCTCTAACCAGGCGGTGATCAGATTTATATCCGAAGCCATGTAGGACCTCTATGTTCGTAATCATTTTTGGTTGGTTTGATAAAATGTAATCTATTTCGTTTTTTATGTTGCCACAAGGGGAGAGCCAGGTCCATTTGCGATTTGCTTGTTTTTCAAAGAATGTGTTCATAATGGAAAGTTTATATTCCATAGCGAATTGTATTAATTTTTCTCCTCTTGAGTTTCTGTCACCGTATCCAAATTTACCCATTACTAGGTTATGCTTGTTTTCTGTTTGTAATTTACCGACTTTTGCGTTAAAGTCTCCGATTACAAGGACGTTTCTGCTGGCCATGTCTTGAGCTGTCCGAAGAGATGCGTAAAAAGAATTAATTTCCTCTATTGAGGCTTTTTCCGTTGGTGCATATACTTGTATAATAGTAAGGGGATGGTTGTCGTATTGCATTTGTAACAGAGCTACTCGGTCTGACAATCCGCAGAAGCTTGCTAGATTGTTTTTATGGGTTTTCTTAATTAGAAAACCGACTCCATAAAGTCCGCGTGTTTCACCATTGTAACAGAATATGTACTCTTCGTGTTCTTCAATTGCGCATCCCATCCTTCTGACTTCTGCCAGTCCGAGTATATCTATTTTAATGTTTTGTAGAAAGTAGATCAGCTCGATGAATCTGTTTGTTGTAGCCAAAGATCTGACATTGAGTGTTCCGATTTTGAAAGCTTGTTGTGTTAGTTTCGTTGCTTGAAAGGAATTTACTTTTCTTGCTGGAGGGTTGTGGTCGTATTCCCCCACGGGGACCAACCGGGTTGGGGGAGAGTATTCGTTCATCATTGTGTTCATGTCGTGTTTTTCTATTTGTTCCAGTTTCCAATTTCCGGTAAGTAATTGCTATTGCTTGGATGTTGTTGGGGTGGTGGAGAAAGAATGGGGCCGGTTCCTTAGCTTCTCAAAAGCGTTTACTAAGTTACCGTTGGGTGCGTTTATCGTTAGTTGTTTCTTTGGTTGTACATTGTCTTGCGGTGAGGATGATGTCCCTCTCTTTCTTTTGTCTATGGATCGTGGGTTTTCTTTAACAATCAATTTGTCGTGTTTAATATATGCGTAGTTTCCTTTTTTTCTTTCTTCCATTAGTTTAGGTTGCAGTGATTTCCTCATTTCTAAAGTTTCCTTTGAGTAATCTTCTGTAAAATGCAATTCTTTTGACTTTTTTTGTTTCTCATAATTTCCTTTTTCTTCCACTCGCTAACTAGTGATAAAAGCGTAGGTCTCGCTTTCTCGTTTTTGTTTCTTATTCCAATGCGATGAACTTTGTTTATTTCATACTCCTCTATGTTTATGTCCAATTCGTCTAAAAACAATTTTCTTATTGTTTTGATTAGGTCTGATGTTGACTTCTCCTTTTCTGTTAATCCGTATATGATTATATTGTTTCTCCTTTTCTCTCTTTCTAGATTTTCAATCTTTTTTTGAGGTATTCAACGTTAGACTTTAAATTTTTGTTTTCTTCTAGCACGGGCTTTAATTTTTCTTCCATTTTGTCTAGAATTGTGGCAGATAATTCCGAAGTTTGCTTCTGCATTTCAATTTTTAACTTGTCGAATAATAATTGAAATTGATCTTCCATTTTTATTTATTTATTATTATTGTTATTTGTTTATTTATTTAATTAATTTATTTATTTTATGTGATAATAGTATCACTATAATTTTGTATCTATTTTTATTGTCTACGTTTTGTTTTTATTTTGCTGCTGGTAACACTGACGCTGTCAGTTGTCAAATGTCAGCTGTTCTGGTTTTGACTTTTATAACCGTTTTGTTTGTTATGTATATATAATATCTGACCTTTGGTTCCAGTTGATGTTGTCCTTCCAATTTTCGAAAAGATCCCGCACATAAGTTGTTGTTGAATATTAGCAAACCTTTGTTGCGCGTAGTTTTTTCATTTCAAAGTGTTGTAGTTGTAAGAATGTGGCTTTAAACTATTATTTGTGATGTATTTACACGGAGCGTCAACACAAGGATGTTTACCGAACAAGTACCGGAAGCGGAAGTGGTAAGGATTATTGTTGAGTAAATAATAAAATACTTTTACCTGTTAAAACGTTAATTGAATATATGTATATTAATATTTATGTTTGAGGATCGTTATGGCGCAGAAACGTACCGTCTACCTGTAAACGCGATGTTTTGTGGGTTCGATTTCCACTCAGGGAAGATGGATTGTTCTATTTCCATTCATTTGTCTTCATTTGTCTTCGCTCTAGGAACTAGGCACAGTACAGCGTTGACAGCGAAAATAGGGGCTGAGCAATGGAGTGTCTTAACACTAAGTTCCAATGGTTCCTGTAGTTCCTTCCGCCTACCGTTCCGTGTCCCGCACACGGAATAAAGAGAGAAGACATAAAATAAATATATTATATTTGATATTTTATTTATTTGTTGTAATTGTGTATTAAAAAGCTAATGTTAAAAATTTTTTTCTTCAAATTTGTGTGAAATAACAGTATAAACAAAAAAATACAATGAGCCTGTAAAATACGTAACAAAAAAGGTTTAACATTATAGAGATATACTTAATGAATACATAAGTATATACATAAAGAAAAATTAAATTATTAGTTATTAATAATAATGGTTCAACGAAGTCGGGGAGTTCTTTCTCTTGTATAAGTAAATTTCAGTACTGCCTAAGATGAGCTCAAGTTTTGGTCAAAGGTAAAACTGTAACTGTTTTTTTTAGCATATAGAAATATTTAAATATTTTTTTAAGTTAATATTTAAATATTTACTTTAAATTTGAAATATAAAAGATTATTAAACATAAATATTTAAAATTTAAAACGAAATAATTATTTATTATATTGAACATCAAAAGCAATTCCTCTCGCGTCCGCACTTGACGACCGCGGTACGTGTGATTCTTCTCATATTGAATATTATAATTGTACATGGTTCGAATAAATTCACAATTTATATATAAGCACAAGATATATATATATATATATATATATATATATATATATATATATATATATATATATATATATATATATATATATATATATATATATATATATATATATATATATATATATATATATATATATATATATATATATATATATATATATATATATATATATATATATATATATATATATATATATATATATATATATATATATATATATATATATATATATATATATATATATATATATATATATATATATATATATATATATATATATATTGTTTGTTCATATATGGCAACCCCGACTAGTTCAGAGTCTTGTGCGAACACCCCGCGCGAGCGGTCAGTAGTAGTTGTCGAGAAGTAGTAAAAGGGGCACGTGAGACGGCCGACGCGAGCGCACGTCCTTCCTGAATCTAATATTAATTAGCAGTGTGATTTTCCCTCAGCCTTATTTGATTTCCCTTTTGTGTATTCCCTCTTGATATTGAACCTGATAAAGACAAACCTACAAAAGATAATAGTGCAAGTAACCCCTAGTGAAGAAGACTAGTGTGAAACATTCCACGTGCCGTGAACAATCAGTGTTTGTGTTGTGAATTATGAAGATAAGGTACTGTACAATTTCTATTATCCTAAAACCGACTATAAGGTAAATAGTTAATAAATAAGCTACCCCTCAGCACGCTTCCACAATTGCGGCATAACCCTACCCCCTAAAATATATATTTTCTGGTAGCAGAACGCAGTTCATTATATTCACTATATACTATATACATTTTCTGGTAGCAGAGCGTGGTTTCATCCCTTTGAGCCCCCTTGATCAGAGCGTGGTTTAATCCCTCTGAGTCCCCCTGATTATAGCGTAGTTTCATGCCCCTGAGTCCCTTTGATTACAGTGTTATTTTCCCGTTTTGGTATTTTGGCTCTTAATTTGGTACCTAACGCATAATTACAATATAATTTGATTTCCTAACCTTTTAAAACGTGTTCGCATCGAGTTGTTTAAAAAATAATATTATATGAAATTTTTATACATATAATATTGAATATATAATTGTGTAGGGTGAATGTATAATGTGTAAAATATATAAATAAATATTGAATATAATTTTATATATTAAATATAAAATATAATAAGTACACATAATATGGTTACATATATTTTATAATATTACGCCTATACGTTATTACCTATCCCGTTTTAAATTATAATTGAAGTTAGTTAAAATATTTTAATATAATTTCCTTAAAAAACTAACTTACTTTAAAATATTATCCCTACACTTTTATTGTCACCCTTTTTTTTTTATTTTTATTTAAATGAAGCTTAAGCCTTAATTGTAGTCATATTGTATATCATATTATTTTGTTGTGTTGCGATATATGTAGATGCGACGCGTCCCTGAACTTGACCGTAACTGGTTTCTTATCTCGCCAGTTGTTGTGGATTCATTGTTTATTACGAGTTTATTATTTTTTTAATATTTTAGTTGAGTTATTTGTTTACTTGATTTCTGATTTCGCCCGTTGGTAGTGGGTTCATTGTTTATTACGAGTTTATTATTTTTTTTAATATTTTAGTTGAGTTATTTGTTTACTTGATTTCTGATCTCGCCCGTTGGTAGTGGGTTCATTGTTTATTACGCGTTTATTAATTTTTGATATTTTAGTTCAGTTATTAGTTTACTTGATAATTTAAAATGGCTACTCATGATGAAACAGTAAAATGTTCCTTATTTACGGAAAGCGCGGAATATAGAAAAAATATAGGTGTGATACGCTTTGTTTCCGATTGGATTGCCGATACCTCGGAACTTCTTGGCACTTCTGAAATACCTAGATTATTAGTTAGGTTCAAGGATTTAGATTCTTATTGTAATTTATTTGTAAACGCGTCCTCAGCGCTCCTGGGTGGGTTAGACCCGGCTATCGATTACCAAGAAATTAGTTATGTAAAAAAAGAAGTGCGTTTAGTAAATAAGAAAATAGACGACCTCCGGGTGCGTCAGTTAGAGTTGTGCCCACCTGCTCCCGTAGTTGATCCTGTCATGGCCAGTACACCCGTAAGAATGAGTAGTAGAAATATTACTGAGCGAACTCCTTATAATAGATTACCTGATTTACCTATCCCTAAGTTTGATGGACGTCCTGACTCCTGGATAAGTTTTATTGATCAGTTTGACAGTGTAGTAGATTCCCAACACCATTTAACCCCCACAATGAAATTACAGTACTTGGTTGGATCCTTAGCAGATGAACCTAAGCGGTTGTTGCTACATTTAAAAATTGAAGAAGGCAACTATGAAGTTGCTCGTGAGTTGCTGAAGCAGCGATATCACAATACACGGGTTCTTGCTGATACCTACATAACCCAGATACTTACCCTGCCGGAGATTTCGAATAAATTTACAGGTTTGCGCGCGGCCTTCTTGAACCCCTTGTTAACTGCCTATCGCTGTTTAGAACGTTTAGAGTTACCCGTCTCCTCATGGTCTTATATGTTAGTACATATATGTATGACTAAGCTTCCCTCTGATTTGAAATCCCGTTTTGAGCGTTGTTATGGCGGTGACGCTGATGAATTACCTACCTTTAAAAATCTTACTACTTTTTTGGAAGACGAATGTCGTCACCATGACAACGTTGGTAACACCTCCCTTGTAGATTCTAACCTGACGAATTTTAAAAGTACTGTACCTAAACATACTTACTTTGCGGCCCCTCCCTCCCCTATATTAGATAGTAGACAAAAAATGTTACCTGTAATAAATAATAGTAAAAAATGTTACCTGTGTGCTTCCTCTTCCCATTACCTCCGTGAATGTCCCGAATTTAGAGCTATGAATCCTAGAGAAAGATCGGGATTTGTAAAACATTCCCGGTTATGTTATAGGTGTTTGGACAAACATTCAATTCTTATGTGCAAGCGGGACTACAAATGTTCAACCTGCGGTCGCTCATCCCATCACACTATGCTATGTTTTAATGATTCCCGTAACCCAATGTATCCCACCTCATCCAATCGCAATTATAATTATAATTCCAAATTTAATAAACGCAATTATCCGCGTACCTGTCCTGCTTCTACCCGCGGTCCCCATATGGGCGGGGGCCAGCATAAGAAATATTCCCCTTCACAACTCCAGCGCTCCCCCCAACGACATTCCCAGAAAGTTTCTCCCCCCAGAGAAAATGCTCCGCCCCAACCTAGACAGGTTGAAAATAATAGACAGGTTGAAAATATTATAAGATATCGTGATAATTCCTATAATAGAGAAGATAGACCCACATAGCTAGATACTTGTATTACTCCCCCTTCCCCTTGCCTTAATATCTCACCCAATTCCCTTATATTATTGCCTACTGTTAAATTACACGTTAAAACTGCTAGTGGCTATTTTATTGAAGCGCGTGCCTTATGTGATACCGGTGCCCAGGGTTGCCTCATTACAACCGATCTTGTTGTTAATTACCTCAATTTGACCATCTCCCCCTCCTGTGCCCCTGTACGTGGCATAGGTAATATTCCTTTAGTGGTTTCCCGTGGTTCTATTTCCCTGTGTTTTAAACCTTTGTATAATTCCTTCCCTGTGGTGTCAACCTCTGCTATGGTTATAGATGTGATTGCCGGTACGCATCCTGAGTTTGAGTTCCCTGAGTCTGTGTTTTTTCCTAGTAGTGATTTTTCCCTTGCTGACCCTACCTATAATAAGCCTGGCCCGATAGATATACTATTGGGTGCTGACGTGTTCGGCGCGCTTTTATTACAAGATAAAATATTTAACTTTAACGGCCTTACTGCTTTATCTACAATTTTTGGTTATATTGTTTGCGGTCCAGTCGCTGCCGATTATGGTGAATTAGAGCCCCCCATGACTGGAATATCCTTATCCCGTCTCATCGAGAGATTCTGGAAGGTCGAAGAGACCCCTCAAACCATGATTGCTTACCCCTTAGATAACGATGGTGAGATTTATATATAAAACCCGAAACTTACCTGTTGAGCTATCTGTATCCTTATTCCGTTAGCGCGTAGCGTTTCCTTACGGTCTTCCCTAAGACGACTCTCACTCTTTCTTGACAAAGAAGGAATCATCAGAGTCGGTGGTCGTTTATGAAATTCCTTTAACATTCGAGGAATTAACTACAATTTTTGTTAAAATTGAAGCGGTATTAAAATCCCGGCCGTTATGTCCCTTATCTAATGACCCTAACGATCTAGAAGTTTTGACGCCTGGTCATTTTTTGATTGGCCAACCTCTTAGTGCTTTGCCGGAGTATCCCTATAACAATGTAAAAATTAATCGTTTAACCCGTTTTCAAGTAGTGCAACAGATAACTCAACATTTTTGGTCGCGGTGGCAGTTAGAGTACCTATACACTCTGCAGACTAGGCAGAAGTGGACTGATCCAGTGAATCCTCCAACAGTAGGCGAGCTAGTCCTCATAAAAGATGATAATTTACCCCCTTTATAGTGGCGACGTGGTCGCATTTCCCAAATTTATCCTGGTAAAGATAGTGTTGTGCGTGTGGTCGATGTTAAGACATCGACAGGTATCCTAAAGAGAGCCTTAACCAAATTAGTTCGTCTACCTATTAGTTAGCTACTCCCATTTTCTCGTAAACATTAGATGTTTAGGGCGGGGGCTATGTTTGTTCATATATGGCAACCCCGACTAGTTCAGAGTCTTGTGCGAACACCCCGCGCGAGCGGTCAGTAGTAGTTGTCGAGAAGTAGTAAAAGGGGCACGTGAGACGGCCGACGCGAGCGCACGTCCTTCCTGAATCTAATATTAATTAGCGGTGTGATTTTCCCTCAGCCTTATTTGATTTCCCTTTTGTGTATTCCCTCTTGATATTGAACCTGATAAAGACAAACCTACAAAAGATAATAGTGCAAGTAACCCTAAGTGAAGAAGACTAGTGTGAAACATTCCACGTGCCGTGAACAATCAGTGTTTATGTTGTGAATTATGAAGATAAGGTACTGTACAATTTCTATTATCCTAAAACCGACTATAAGGTAAATAGTTAATAAATAAGCTACCCCTCAGCACGCTTCCACAATTGCGGCATAACCCTACCCCCTAAAATATATATTTTCTGGTAGCAGAACGCAGTTCATTATATTCACTATATACATATATATATATATATATATATATATATATATATATATATATATATATATATATATATATATATATATATATATATATATATATATATATATATATATATATATATATATATATATATATATATATATATATATATATATATATATATATATATATATATATATATATATATATATATATATATATATATATATATATATATATATATATATATATATATATATATATATATATATATATATATATATATATATATATATATATATATATATATATATATATATATATATATATATATATATATATATATATATATATATATATATATTATTCAGCTAAGTTAGGCTATCAAAGTTGTTTAACGTAAACTGTAGTTCTAGACTATTTAACATATGGTTACTCCAAATTAACGATAGAAAAAGATATTAAACATAAAATCTTAGATGCTTTCCATGAGGCGCAGGTTTAAATCCTGCCGTGTTCAATATTTAAATATTTTCTTTTAATATTTTTTCTTTGGTTATATCTACTCGCACGGTGATTTTGAATTCATGAATTCAATCCCCATCCAGGAAAATCAATTATATCATATCCTCCCTCTAGTAACTAGACGAAACGCGGCGTTAAGTTCGGCCACATGACAATGTCTTGAGAATTGGGTGAATTATGAAAATTGAAAAAAATTGAAATGAATAGTGTCTTAACACTAGATTCGCTCATCTTCCCTGACATATATGAGAATGACGTAAATAAAAAAAGCTTTTACATACATTGGATTTATAAAGGAACCATCATAGTGCAAACACATAGTGTCTTGTAATAGCGATAGGTGCTAGTTCAATTCTATATCAATATATATTTTTATTCCACCATACTGGCATTAACACTGTGTATATATGTAACATAAATTGTTGTTTAATCATGTACGTGGTTATCAAAGTTGTTAAGACTGTATTTCTAGACGATTAAACGTATATTTAATCTATTGTACAGCTATATTGTATCTATAAATTGTATATCACGTTATAATATTAACTATTTCACATAAATGGAACAAGATGAAAAAATAAACAAAAATTAAGCACCTATATATAAGGAAATAATATTTCAAAAATTTAATTTCACAAAATATATGTAATCTTGACGCTCTACACTGTGAAAGTATCAAAATAGAAAATTTCCCTAGCGTAGTGTATTTCAGTGTTGCATTCAACATCTTGACACTACTCCTTTCAGTATATATAATTTGCATAATTTGTATAGCTGTTTATCTAAACGTGCTAGAGTTGAGTTAGAAATGTTCTCGTGTAACGTATTCACTAGTATGTAACATCCTTTCTTTATTTAGATGAAAAAATTGTTTTGTTTTGTAAATTATAATTTTTCTGATATAAAACTGTGTTCATAATATAAAAGCTTCTCCGATTTCATGCATATAGCAGGGCAGGCAAAGGAAATTAAAATAATGCTTGCTTTACACTTTTTTGATATATTGCGGAACTCAACGCCGCACTTCACTTTGTTAGAGCGAGGAAAATGAAAATCCATCTTCCCCGAGTGACAATCGAACCTACAAACTGTTGCGTTTACAGACATTTAAACATCTACAATTAAAAGTTGTCTAAAATCTACAAGTAAAAAATTTTCAAAATTCAACCAAATCATTAATATCTAGAATTTACTGAACTATTTACAACTAAAGTACAATATAGCTTAATTCAATTAACAAAGAGATATAAAATTATTGAAAATTTCATACTGAGGTGATTAATATCTGTCGAATCACTCACTGCCAGAGACCTGATCTGGATCTATGACGTTTCATTATAACGTTCATTAACGGGTCGTTGGGTCATTGCGATTTTAACTAGTTACTCATTTAAATTGCGGATACGTAAAGAAAATTTATAAAATAAAATAATTAGAAATCATGAAGAGGATAAATAGATGCGTGAGGAAAAGAGAGCGTGTATGACGAGGTTAATGACATAGGACGAGGAGAAAGAGGTATGCAGGGACCGCAGCGTTTGGCGCTCCGTTCTCTCTGACTACCCCGCTAAGGATAGAGAGTGAAGATATGTATGTATGTAGATTCACGTTTTTAGGTATATTTATATTGTTTTTCTTGAAGATAATCTAGTGTTAAGATACTCTGTTCCCCATTTCTGCTCAAAATTTGAAATATTGGTCAAACTCAAGGCCACGCAATGATATTTTAATTGGAATTGGTATACGAACCTAGGACAAATTAAAAAAAATTCTAAAACCTCCTTTTGATCACACAAATTCACAAGTATATAATTTTCCAAGCAAATGCGGTGACAATATCTAGTTACCAATTAGAGATCAGCTAAACGGAAATTCGTATTTGCATGAGGGTGCCACACTTCCACGTAGCCAGTAAAGTTGAGTACGATACCTAGTAGAAAACAAATCAACGTTCAAAGCTCGGTATAAGCCTGCATTGTCCCATCTCTATAATAGGGTTGCTTAAAATTCACATCCGAAAAGGTAAAAGGCTGCACTAAAAACGGTTTTTCGGTCCTTTCTTTCATTATCCCATGTATCTGGCTTCGTTAGTATGAAAGAAGTATTACGGTACCTCAAAAAGATAATCTGGGCCCCACAAAAAATGTATTATGTACGGGTTCCCCGGAATTATAACCTTTGTCTCTTTTTAAGACTATTATCCAAGGATTTGGTAGCAAGATTGTATAAACAAGTGCGTACCAGTGGATCTCGATTGTGTAAGATTTTTAAGAAGAATTATTATTTTTTTTATTTGAACAAATGGCTATTTTAAGTACGGACATAAAATCTTTGTTTTGTTCACGCTTTTATCCCGTTCATAGCAAGGTAGGCAGAGGATATCATGGGAACCTAGTGTTGAGACACTCTGTTCCCTGCTTTATGCCTTTTTGCGGCATTGCGTGTTGAGTGGTGGGTTTGGGCTTAGTTAATTTACCATCAGATGGAGTTAATTATAAGTAGGGAAATGTTTAAGCATTGGTAGCTTAAAATATGAAAATCGCTTAAAATTCACTTTTTTATGTCAATATGCTCGAATGCTTTTTGTATCAACGGTAGAGGCCACGGTGAAACTTTAAAGGAAAAGTATACCCTGCATTACTAAGACTTGTGACGTCAGCGGACATTATCTTGTATTTTATGGGAGTTTTATTATTCTGCAGGTGAACGTTTCCTGATTTGGTTTTGCTTGAAAATTTGTTTACTATTTCTTTATGTCATGACAGGCTTTAGAACTTCGTTCTTATTTTTTTATATCTTCATGCTACATCCCGCACATGACAGGCTAGGCAGAGGGAACTGCAGGAACCATAGGAACTTAGTGTTAAGACACTCTGTTGCTTAGTCCCTGCTTTCCGCCTTTTTCGAGGCATTACGTGTTTTAGGCAGAACTTAACGCCGCCTTTGCCTAGTGTCCAGAGCGAAGAAAATGGAAATAGTAAAATCTATCTGTCCCTCATATGAATCGAACCCACAAACCGTCGCGTTTGCAGGTAGACGCTCCTCAACCATTCTTCTTCTTCTTTTTATTAATGGCATTCTGAGCGTGACAGTTGAACACAATTCACTTCGCCAATGTCACATGAATGAATGAGTGGATGAATTGAATGATTGAATGAATTAATGGAGAACACACAAAGGAGATAAAATAGGATGTACGGATGGTCTGATTCCAACACCAACATCTTTTAATTTCAACAATAATGTAAATATGAGATCATATGGCTCAGTAGTCAAAGAGTTTGGACGGTTTTGTAAAACGCGGCTACAAATCCAAATTATTTTTTAGTGGCTTTTACTTAAAACTTTTTGTTTTCATGTCACTTTAAAAGCTTGGAATACAATTTTAAGAATGATTAAAATATTTTTGTTCATCGTTGCCACTTTTCATTTTCTCAGTTTGATTAAAAATGTCGCACTGAATTCCGGTACACAACACACAGTTTATCAAAATATGTGAAAAATTATGAACGGAGAATATTAAATATATGATGATATTTTATTCTATCTATAAAGATAATAATCATTATTATTACAAAGATGTCTGAAGCTGATGATGATGATGAAGCTGATGATGATGATGAGCTGAAGTCCAATAAGTTATTTCCATGTGATTTGAATTGTGAAACAATTTGTGCAAAAGTTGTATATTTCCAAAATATACTGTCAAAACACCGTTGTTCGTTTTCATTACACGTTTCCGTTACATTTATAGCGTGTTGATTGGCTAAAATATTAATTTTTATTTTTTATTTTTTTTTTTTTTATTTTTCTAGAGCACTCAGTCAAAAGCACTTGTTCAATAAATTTCCAAACGCACATTTTACCTCAATAAAAAAAATCTTGAAGTAATTTTTATAAGTAACTACTAAAACATGATAAAAATGCGCTTGCACGTTGTTGCAATAAACCGACAATTCAACCATTTACCACTGGAAGAAGTTTTCGTATACATAAATGAACCTCATTCGAGAGTAACTTGTATGAAAAATTCTCGCCAGACACCAAGATTCTTTATTTTAGTCCCTCCCTACAATTTCACTTGCAAATATTTCGCCATTTATGAATTTACTTGGAACGTTTAAATCAAATTTGTTCAAATGTTTGAGAATTAGGTACATTTGTGTCAGCTTATTTTATGATTAACTCAACGACTGTCAATTACGTATAGAAAGTGAAAGGTAAATTAATTTCTTGTGCTTTTTTTAGTATAATTTTTGAAATATTTGGTAAAAAGACATTAAAATTAGTGTCTTTATGGTAATTTCTAAATACTTGATTTATTATGTTAATAGTACATTTAAATGTATGAGATTATCCCACTGTAATTTAGCTACTTTTTTTTTAAATTAAAGGCTATTTTCTCTAAATATTGTCAATATTAACAAATTCTCGATAAAATATTACTATTCCATCGATAGCCGAACAAAATTTCAAGCATTAGAACAAGAATTTTGAAGTCGAAATACGATTTTGTATCGGTGTCGGCGCTGAATAACCCATCACAAGACAATGCTTTGGGAAATTAGATTCGCGTCGCAGTCGGAGCACGTGTGTTGTCTTCACCGTCCGTCCGGCTTGTTAAAGGGTGACCACTTAAACTTTGAAGATATTCATTCTGAGAAATAATATTTTCATAAAAATATTTTTACTATGATTCATTGGAGAATATTTTTAATGGTATGAAATTTTTATATTTTACAAGTTATGGATAAGATACTAGAAAAATATTTTTTTACTATAATAACGTTAGTAGTTAAAAAAAACCAAATCGCTTATAATTTTTAAATAAGTACCTTTATATATTAAATTCTATAAAATCATTGTATTCGCGTATTACGAACATATAATTAAAACTAGCCAAGTTAATATTTAAACTGTTTTATTAATATTCGAAACAAATAAGTTTAAAAATACCAATGATATTGGGTTGCTTGCTTAAGCAAACAAGTAATGAAATTATTTTTTTTTAGCTTCACGCTTTCTCCCGCACATGGCAGGGTAGGCAGAGGGAACTGCAGGAACCACACGAACCTAGTGTTAGGACACTCCGTTGCTTAATCCCTGCTTTTTTCCGTCCCCGCTTTCCACCTTTTTCGAGGTATTGCGTGTTGAGTGGCGGAACTCAACGCCGCATTTTGCCTAGTTGCCAGAGCGAAGAAAATAGGAAAATCCATCTTCCTCGAGTGGGAATCGAAACCGTCGCTTTTACAGGCAGACGCTTACGCCTCTGTACCACGACGATCCTCATGAACTTATATGGGTAAAATATATATTGATATACAATGTACCTAAGACACATATATAGACTATGATATACAGTTTGTAGAGATGTGTAAGCTTTTACTGACACAAACCTTAAGACGCTTAGTAGGCACAATCTTAGCCAGGTATCATGAGATCATTAAACACAGCCCTATTCTTTCTCTTGCAAGAAACATAAAAAGCGTTAACATCAACATATGAATTGAAAGTTTAGAAAAAAATATATAATAAAAAACGACCTAAGTTGCAATTCCACACTGAACACTGCACATTACATTGGATATTTGCAGTGGCGATTCGCAAGCTTAAACTAGCCGTCCACCTGCGCCGCTGCGACAAATCACGCGCTCTCACGAGTGCTGGGACTAAAATGACATTAGTAAAGAGTCGAGATGAGAGGTAAATCTATGGGATTTTGATTTTTTATGGAAATAAATTTACATATATACTAAAAGGAGAGTTATCAAGAATAATAAAATTAATTAAAAGTAAGAAATTTAAAAACAAAAATTGTGACATTCCGTTCATGGTGTTAGCAATTGTAATAAAATAATTTAAAAATAAAAAATGTTAATATTAATTATTCAGAACGAAATGTCACTTAATATGAATTGTTTAAATAAAGAGAAGGTGTTATGAGTCTATATTCAATATAGTATGGTAAAACTATAAGACAAGTTAAGTACTTTACTAAACTTTAAATTAAAAACATACATACATATGTAATTAAAAGATTTTTTTTTATTTAGCTTCACGCTTTATCCCGCATATTGCAGGGTAGGCAGAGGGAACTGCAGGATTCATATGAACCTAGTGTTAAGACACTCCGTTGCTTAGTCCCTGCCTAGTCCGTCTCCACTTTCCGTCTTTAAAAAATAAAATATATAAAATGAAATATAACTTTTAGTAATCGTAAGTTAATAGTAAAATTTGTTAATTTATTTTATTTGTGTCAAATTAAATACTTTTAAAGTTTTAGAGGCAATTTTGTTGTATATAAGCTCCCAAAGGCATTATCTTAGTAATATTGTATAACCATTATCAACTCTAAAGCAATTGTGCTAAAGTGTTCGATTAAGTGCTTCACTTTGTATAGTATTTAATATAGTATGTATAGTATTTAAGTGAAAAGTGTAAATAAAAGTGGATTAAAGTGACAAAGATTCCAATTGTTCTACCCTTGAAAGTAAGGTTCTTATTTCACTTGTTTTCCGTCTTTCAAGTCATAAATAAGTTATACATTATTGTTTTACTTAATATAGGGTGATCGATGATTGAGTAATCGTAACCGTTTCAAACAGTGCTATGCTAACGTATTAAGTTAGATTGCAACTGACAAATAGGACAATATATATATACAGTAGACTCCTGTATAACGCGAGTAATATGTGACGCGTTGTATGAAATCGCGTTATAGGAAATCACGCTGAACGAGAAAAAAGTTGTATAGCGCGAATGACATATTTGAAAAAAAATATATATTTATTAAAACAAATCTACGTATATTTTGTTTCATATGCAAATGTACATATATAAAAAAAAATATTTTTAAAAATTAATTCATTATATCAAGTGTCAATATAGAAATGCATATGTAATTAAATTGACAAAGCAATATAAACTACTTCGTTGAAACACAAAAAGATATAAAAACACGAGTGCATTAAAATGAAATATATGTACAGTGCTTAAAAGGGAAATTTCCATATTTTTTCTTCACCGCGTTATATGGGAATCGCATTATATGAATAAAGTGGTGCCACTTTTTTTTAACGCGTTGTATGAACTCGCGTATATATATATATATATATATATATATATATATATATATATATATATATATATATATATATATATATATATATATATATATATATATATATATATATATATATATATATATATATATATATATATATATATATATATATATATATATATATATATATATATATATATATATATATATATATATATATATATTTATATATATAGCTTGTCTTAGTGTAAAATGTTTCAGAAAGCTTTTCGTATAACGATCATACATTAAGTGATGACAATTGAAACAGGCAGCTTGACGTCGCTGAGTCATGGAAACGCTTAGGTCTTGTATTACAAAGAGGTAGCCCGACCGAGTTCAGGATGTCATTTCCTAACAAAGACTTGAGGTGCTGTATTCATATATGTTCTATGTAAAATATTACAATATAACTATGTAATTTTAAAACTTTTTGTATGATTTTTTTATTTTGTTTTTAATCTTATACAAAAACAGAACTTTAATTTATTTCACCATGTAAGTAACAGCTTAACATAATATACTCGACCGTCAGAGGGGATATAGCTCAGTGGTAGAGCATTCGACTGCAGATCGAGAGGTCCCCGGTTCAAACCCGGGTGTCCCCTAACAGCTTTTTTTACCTTTAAATATTTATTATTTTATTAATTCATATTCAACATTAAGTATATTTGTGTTCTCTAAATTTTATTATATATTGATATTTGTTTATAATGTAACAATTTTAATAACCATATTTTGCTTTTGACCAATTTCAAAAAGGAGATTATTATCTCTGTATAAAATGAATGAATTGGGTTTTAATGTTTTTATTTGTATTAAAGCCTCGTTTATATTTTATTTGAACTTTTTTTAACATAAATTAAAAACGTAGTGATTACGGGTACTTACGGGTACGGTATTTACGGGTACCGCAATTAGGAACCTATTAGTGTCATACACTTATATCAAAAATGTAACTCATTATCTTTACTTAATATAATAAGGAAAAGTCTTTTTTCATGATAATTTATCTTTTTTTTTAATTTTTGCTTGTTTCGTGGCGGAATTAAACGCCACGCTCCGTTACCAGAGTGAGATTAGCAAATAAAATATTTATTTATTTATTTATAATTTTTCCACTTAGAATCAATAAGATGATAACATGTGTACGTCAGATAGAGCGAACGGAGGAGTGTCAGAGGAGCCCAATTTGATAATAAATATCGAATTGAGCCCCTCTGAAACCTACACACTCCACAACTTAAAATTAAAGTTACGAGAGTTCCGTTGAGAAGAGCCCACAACAAACTCAGCCAGGTTTCCCTAAACCTATTGTGATCCAAATTAAACCCACGACCTCGCTTACACCCAAGCACTACCACTGTGCAACAACGGTCCTCAAAGAATTTAAATTCAAACAGTACTTAAATATCCGCTTTGTTCGGAAAACGCCTTGAAAAATTTTATTATGAGATAGCATAATTTTATTATACGAAGTCTGAGAATCCTTACCAACGATAATACTTCGATAATCGCGAGTTTCGTATTCATAAAACGTTACAAATTCTTTTATGGGGAAACTTTAAAAATCTTTGTCTTAGTTCGCTTCGTCGTTTTAAGTCTAAAATAACTGTATTATGCAGCGTTTAGTTTAATACCGTGTGAATACTAGATTTAGGTCTTTATGTACGGGAGCTTTGTACGTGGGAGCTTTTATAGATTGCCAGCTTTTTTGATAATAGAAAACGAATATCAATTAGAGTGTAAATTTTTTTATTGTATCTAGACTGAAGTTAATTTAAAAATAATAAAAACTAGGAAGCTTCGCTTATTTGTTGGTCTTCGCTTACATTACATAGGAACTTCGCTTATTTGTTGTAAAAAAAATAAAATTAAATATTTTTAAACCTTTTTATATGTATTTTTTTATTTTCACACTTAAGGCATTACCTAATGGTAAAATGCAGCGGCATAGCGTCTGCCAGAAAACATTAACAGGTTCGATTTTTATTTAAAAAAAATATATTTTTAAATTTCCTCAGTCAAATATGGCGACGCGTGATGTTGAGTTCTTAACACGTGATGTAACGAAAATTGGGCTAAAATTTCGAAAAAAGGTTTCATACCTACTCTAATGTTATATACGTAATGATTTTGAACGTTTAACGAACGCAGGAACCGTAGGAACCTAGTGTTAAAACACTCCGTTTCCCGTGTAACTTTTTTCGAAGCATTGCGTGTTGAGTGGCGGAACTCAACGCCGCGCTTTACCTAGTTGCCCGAGCGAAGAAAATGGAAATAGAAAAATCCGTCTTCCCCGAGTGGGAATTGAAAGCACAGACCTTAGTGCATTTTATTAAATATAATTAGATTTATGTGATTTATTTTTGGTTTTTTTTTGGTCTTGAAAATTTTTCATACTTTTATTTAGTCCAATTTCATTCATATTTGTATTATGATCTTAAATTATTATTACAATATTTATAAGATAATAAGGTGTTCAAGATTTGGTCAGCTAGTAAACGCTGTTTCTAAGTAAATTTTCCTATTAGTTTTAGATTGGTACGTACAATGTATGACGTATAAAACATTAGTGAAAATTAGAAAATAAAATCAAGAAAATTGGCATAGACGATTTCGTTACATTATGAAGTATAGTTAATAATTAAATGTTAACATGGTTAAAACACTCAATGGGCCAGAACGATTAAATTTTCACGTATATAAATAAATTTAAAACGATTTATAGTTAAAAGATGATCAAGTTTAAAATATTACTCTTTCATTTTGTTCAACTTAATTTGTGTATTTTACCATATTTTGTAAACTATATTAATAAAATTTAGCACTGTGATCTTTACTATAGAAACACTTAGGGCACGTGTCCAGGGTCTCCGATCTGATGGAGCTTCAAACTTAAGTTAGAATTCATGAGTGCCTAGCGGTATTCCCGTGTCGTCATCTTTATTTAAGCAAAAAAGAAAATAAATCACACAAATTTAATTATATTTAATAAAACTATGCACTATGGTCTGTGGGTTCAATTCCCACTCGCGTAAAACGGATTTTTCTATTTCCATTTTCTTCGCTCGGGCAACTAGGCAAAGCGCGGCGTTGAGCTCCGCCACTCAACACGCAATGCTTCGAAAAATTTACACGGGAAACGGAGTGTTTTAACACTAGGTTCCTACGGTTCCTGCGGTTCCCTCTGTCTACCCAGCTGTGTGCGGGATAAAGCGTGAAGCTATAAAAAAACAATACCAATTATATATTAAATTTAAATCAAATTGACGTTGGTACATAATCCATCACATAGATACGGAACCAGTGATTTATCATGTCGTTAACAATTTTAACTTTTAAATGAACCTGCCCGAGGCGCGTTGCAATATGTTAGCTCGCGGCATTGCATTAATTTCGCCTGTTATTATGTTTCCATTTCGCTCTAGTCACCGAACTATTATGAAAACACGCTCGCTTTCACGAAATTACCTTGTGTTTTGTATATTTTCTTTGCCATTTTGATATTAGTATGGGAATTATTGTTATTTAATTGGTATAATTTTTCATTCCTCATCCCGCTCACAGCAAAGTAGGCAGAGGGAACCGCAAAAACCATGAGAATATAGAATTAAGACACTGTTTTCCATTTTCCGCCTTTGCAATGCCTCAACGAGCTTTGCGTAGTTATCAGAGCGAGGAAAACAGAAGTGAAAAAATCTTTTTTTTTAATTTTTTATAGGAAGGACAAGGCAAACGAGCGGTCGGGATGATGATGATGATCACCTGATGGTAAGTGATCACTGACGCCCACGGCCCTATGTAACAGCAGAGGTGTTACAAGAGCGTTGCCGGCCTATCATCCATATTTCCTTCATGGAAATTGAACCCACAAATCGTCGCGATTATAGGCACACGCGGTGCCTCTGTGCCACGACGGTCCTAAACTTTAACTTTCACTGTGAGATAGATTGCTTTTTTTTAATCCAGCCTGATCTTGATAAAAATAACGAACAAATAGAATCCTATACATATAAGCCTAAGACCTAAGTCTTTGGAAAATATTATAAAAATAAAAAAAATATAAAAATACTCACTATATACAATAATACATAGATTAAAATATTTTACAAGCGCTTCCCTAAGTAATACATCGTCTCGTTATTTTGACGTTCATTATAAATTTCCGATACAGGACACAAAAAGAGCAGTCAACTCTATCAAGTTACCGTCATATCGATTGTCCGTACCAAAAGGTTTGGCGGAAATTTCATAAAAGTCCATTCTCCAATTTTAACGCCAATGGAAATATTTTAGTGCATTTTACTTTCAACCCTATCAATATACTTCAATTAGGTGTTTTTATTATTCTTGTCTAGAGAATGACACAAAAATAATAATTTTTTAGCGTTTAAAGTTAATTCTATTTAAATTGTTTCCAGATTGGGTCTGGTTAGTTAAATACAGATGAAATATATTTTATTCTAAATTAAGACGCCAAAAAAGAAATAAAGATGTCATTCAGCATGTCATGTCACTGTCATTTTGACATTTGAAATCGGAAATCATTATGGATGGCGCTAATTTCATTGTAGGTCGAAAGAAAGTAATTTACCTAATATAATCTATCTATTATATAGATACTAGCTATAGATTTTTTTACTTGTATTAGATTTTAATTTCTTTTTAAATTTCTATACTTTTTTTTATTTTGGCTTCACGCTTTGTCCCGCATATGGCATAGGGTAGGGTAGGCATAGGGATCTGCAGGAAACGTGGGTAACCCGTTCCATCCGTTTTTAAATCCAATGATTTTTACTTTACCTTAAATATAATTATATTTCATATCACACAATTATAGACAATATATATTTAGAATCTTAATTTTTGTCTCTATTCGAAGAGATTTCAACATTTGGTATTAATTAATTTTCGTTCTTGTTTCTAAGAAAGAAAAGGACAGACAGATCAATAAATATTCAACCTATAAAGACCTAAGTAATTGCAGGTTGAAAATATACTAAAATAAATATAAATCTAAAATAAAAATGTTCTTTTCCAATAATAAAATAGTTTTTGGACATATGAAATGACTACAAAGTACGCATAGTGCTCGCAGCCCGCCGTTTTGCTGCAACAGACTTTTAAAAGCAAAGCTGCCGAAGCAACCCTGTGGCAGTCGGGTCGTTTGTATAAAACTTTCTACGTATTATTTCCCGTTTACTTCTTTGCGGTAAATTCAACTTGAATGGCTCTGACAGGTTATCTAGGAACCTATTAATGGTGGAAATCTTTTTTTACTATGAAAAAAGTTCCGACGCTTTTGTCTTTGAAAATATTATCATAATTTTATGATATTGTCTTTTGAATAGTAGGTTTTATATAGAATTTTAATACGTAGCTACTATTGCACTTTTTCCATCGCATTGGTGAATTTATAATTTTTTTTTGGTTTTTTTTGTTAGCTTCACGCTTTATCCCGCACAAGGCAGGGTAGGCAGAGGGAACTGCAGGGACCGCGGGAACCTAGTGTTAATACACTCCGTTGCCTAGTCCCTGCTTTCTCCGTCCCCGCTTGCCGTCGTTTTCGAGGCATTGCGTGTTGAGTGGCGGAACTCAACGCCGCGCTTTGCCTAGTTTACCAGAGCGAAGAAAATGGAAATAGAAAAATCCATCTTCCTCGACTGGGGATCGAACTCAGAAACCGTCGCATTACAGGCAGACGTTGCGTCTCTGCGCCACGACGGAATTTATAATATTTTATATATAAAAAAAACGCGTTGATATGTTGACAATTAAGATATTTCGTCTCAAGGAATAAGGGGGAGGTGGGGTTTTAGAGATTTGTACCTAATTTTTGGGCTGTATACTCTTAAAATTTTATATTTGTTATAGAGCTTTAAACATATCGACGACCCTCTTTGACTTTAACCGGTTACTAGAATGAAAAAATTATAATAATTTATTTCTCGAGATGAAATCGAACCTAGAACTTCCGTATATACGTTATCTCGTATATATTGTATGATACGTTAAAGATATCAGCAACAGATTAGATTGAAGTAATATCTGTTGATAATTTAAAAATGAACATATATTTATATTTTTAATCGAGTTTCTTCCGGTTCCAATCTTTGCTCCCCCCTTATCCCGCACATGACAGGGTAGGCAGAGGGAACTGCAAGAACCATAGGAACCTAGTGTTAAGACACTCTGTTGCTTAAATCCCTGCTTACTCCGTCCCTGCCTTCCGCCTTTTTGAGGCATTGCGTGTTGAGTGGCGGAACTCAACGCCGCGCTTTGCCTAGTTTGCCAGAGCGAAGAAAATGAAAATAAAAAAAATCATCTTCCCCGACTTGGGTATAATAATATAATCGTTAATTATTAATTCATTGTAATTATTTTATTATTTATATATTTCTCTCAGTCTGAATGCTAACAAGACGTTTTTGTTATAAGAATCTTATTAACTTTGTCTATTTCGTAAGACAGTCGTACATGTAGGATCTTTAATTGGTATGTATTGGTTTGTTTATGGGTAATGTCAAATAAATTAAATACCAAATCCGGGATTTCTCATCAATCACGCTTAGTGTTTGTCACGAGATGAAGCGTGAGAGTATTACTTTTATTATTCAAAATTATTTATTTATTCTAAATATTTATATTTATCTTACTTTGTTACGGCCGTTGACTCTTTATAGTTAAGAAAAAAGCTTTAAAAATATGTTTTGAACCATAAGAAATTAACATTTTACAATATATATATATATATATATATATATATATATATATATATATATATATATATATATATATATATACATCACTTCACTTTATTTACTGACGGGGCAGTCAGAAAGAATGGAGCGCCAAACACAGCGGTCCCGTGCATACCTCTCGGCCTCGTCTACAGTCATCAGCCTTGTCACTTTACTTATTATATACGTTTTATCTATATAAAATAATATATTAACTTGTTTTATTTTTTAGCTTCATGCTTTATTTATCTCGCATGGCAGGGAAGGCAGTGGGAACTGTAGAGACCGTGGGAACCTATTGTTAAGACATTCCGTTGCTTAGACCCTGCTGTCTACGTCCTCACTTTCCGCCTTTTTCGAGGCATTGTGTGTTGAGTGGTGAAACGCCGCGCTTTGCCTAGGTTTCCAGAGCGAAGAAAATAGAAATAGAAAATCCATCTTCCCCGACTGAGGATCGAACTCAGAAACCGTCGCGTTGTCACACACACACATATATATATATATATATATATATATATATATATATATATATATATATATATATATATATATATATATATATATATATATATATATATATATATATATATATATATACTTTATTTCCAAACTACTACACTTAAGTCAAACACCAAATCTATACGTTTAACATGAGAGGCAATTGCGTAAGATAACTAAACTTTGGGACATGGCTCGTTCAGTATGGGTTGAATTAGTTACGCACACTTGGATCTATTTCTCGGAGCCAACTCTCCAAATTGATTTCTCTAATTAATTTTCTGTGGCCATAATTTATTGTTGATGAATGTCGGTCTGATTCAGATGTTTGGGTACTTCACAGTTATTGTTAGTTATGATTAACGCTGTGGTAATGCTTTCAGTGGCTTGCTATAATCAGTGTATGAAAATATTTTAAAGTATTTATTTGTTTAAAGGCATCTTAGAAAATGGAGTTTTTTATTTTTTTTTTGCGTTTTTATAATACAGTTACAGTTAAAAAGAGGATAGTCTTAAATTACAAAGATTATAAAAGATATGAAAACCGGTCAATCGGGGCGCTTGCATGTATTTATTGGAAGAGAAGTACTTAAAAAAAATTTTCTTATGAAATTTATGTCATTTAGTGCAACTACACAGAATCTATGTCTGATGACGCTTGAAGTAGGTACGCGAGTTTCGATAGTTTTCAGTAAAGTAAACTCTATGCACTTCTTCTAAATATATTTATGTAGATAATTAGAAACAGTACAAATGTGATTGGATTTAGTAACTTTTTAAATTAAGAACGCTTTTCAATATGATTTACAGACTATTAAGAACTAAATGAAATATATTTTTTTCTCAAGTCTCGATTCTTTTTGGCCAGATACAATTGAATGTTGTAAAAAGAATTTTAAAATGTAAAACAACCGAGAAAAACGGAGATATTCTCCAGTTTTCCTATAAAAGTTAAACGACAAGGATAGAAGGTCATAAAATACACTATTTATATTTTAATAATATTTGAATAACCTTAGTATATTTTTAATATTACTTTAATTACTTTCCTCAATTCGACATCTCAGGTATATTTAAAGAAATTACTTCATCTGAGTAATAACAGGCATTAGCCATAATAGTACCAGAAAGGTGTTCAGAAAAATTTGTACATAAAAATACGTTTTATTTGTACATAAAAATACGTTTATGTGTAAGCGAGCTTGCTGTATTTTTACGAGCTTATATAAGGGGAAAGTAATAGAGTCTGTGTAAAGACTCCTCCTCACACAAGTAGGCATAAAAAAGATAAATTACCTCCAGAGAGTGAATATGATAAGTATCGATAAATTGAACTTTTATATAGTAAGTAATATTATGGTGACGAGGATTGTGGGTTCGATTCCATATAGAAAAAGATAATTAATTCTGTTATACATTTATCTATGGTAACAAGATTATTATTTTTATTATATTTTTCCAGTATATTGCCAGCTCGCGATTTCCCGTTTCCCTATTCTCTGCTTTATGTCAGATATAAGTATGAAGCTATAAAAAAAAGATATTTATATAAGATGAGAACGTGATGTGATATAGTAAAATTGATTATTATGACCTATGTAAGAGAGGTTGACTTTCGAAAACACAGTATCGAAGATACTGGAAGCTTGATGACGTGAAGCGTGTATGAAGAGACTAATGAGAGTGGACGATATATATATATATATATATATATATATATATATATATATATATATATATATATATATATATATATATATATATATATATATATATATATATATATATATATATATATATATATATATATATATATATATATATATATATATATATATATATATATATATATATATATATATATATATATATATATATATATCTATATATATATATATATATATATATATATATATATATATATATATATATATATATATATATATATATATATATATATATATATATATATATATATATATATATATATATATATATATATATATATATATATATATATATCTATATATATATATATATATATATATATATATATATATATATATATATATATATATATATATATATATATATATATATATATATATATATATATATATATATATATATATATATATATATATATATATATATATATATATATATATATATATATATATATATATATATATATATATCTATATATATATTTTAATTTTTATTAAAATTGTTTGTTTTTTACAATATTTTTTCCACTGGCAAAGAACGGCAGTCCGACTGATCTCCTAAGACCAAGTCAGAAAGTTCATATTTAAAATTAGACGCTATGCTATGCTATGCTATGCTAATATTAGCTTTCTCGGTTAACAAACAATATATTTAATTTACAATATATTTATTTTAGTAAATCCCTATGATAAATAAAACTCAAAACGGCCATGATTATAATTAATCAAAACATTTCAATGAACAGGTGATGGCATTATAATTAAATTCGGCGCAATGTCGCAATGACATCGCAATCGTGTTTGAATCTGCTATTGATTTTGTATTATTAATTGTACGGAGATTAAGTTACTTTAGATAAAAACTTATTTTTAACTAACTACTTATAACTATTATATATTGGTTCGATTCCTAGGAGAGGAAGATGGAATTTACTATTTCCATTCTTTCTGGCAACTAGGCAAAGCGCGGCGTTGAGTTCTGCGAAACAGGCGGAAAGCGGGGACGGAGAAAGCAGAGACTAAACAACGGAGTGTCTTAACACTAGGCTCCTGTGGTTCTTGCAGTTCTCTCTGCCTACTTTGCCATGTGCGGGATAAAGCGTGAAGACAAAAAAATACATATAACTATTACTAAGTCATTTTTAACATTTAGGCCATGTAGTTGCGTAGTATTGTAGGACTCATCGCTGCAATTTTTCTCGTTAAAGTGCATAATCAAAATCAAACACTTATTCTTATCACAGATACACTTATGCACGTCAACTTTTTATTTACTACCATTTCCAAAACGTGCTTCATCACGGAGGAGATTAAATGACGAAAGCTACTTCTCAGCACATCTTAAAATTTGCAACAAAATATTAAAGTAATTGCAAAAATAATACTAGTAAGCTAAATATACATTATTTATGAATATTTAAATGATTGAAATGTGTGACTAAGACTGTTGTGCTTAGTAATAATATTGTAACACTTATTAAAGCAACTGTTAAGTTTCTTCAAGGCTCATCTTAGCATAAGTGACTTAGTATAAGTAAGACTTCTAAAAATCTATTTAAATAAAGACTATTGTGTATTTGAATTTGTAACTTCACCCCAGCCTACATTTTATTCTCAAAATCGGAATAGGTTTCACAGAAAAATGCAAAAACGCTTTTAATATTTTACGTGTATTCTATTATAACGTGAAAAGTAGTGCCCGAATTTATATCGAAATTCACATTGTTTGAATTGTTTTATACAATATGTCAATTGTTTCGGCACTCTTTATTTCAGAACGTTTTATGTTGTCTTTTTAATTTTAGTCAAAGGCCAGCTACAATACAGAGTACGAGTAAATATATATATATATATATATATATATATATATATATATATATATATATATATATATATATATATATATATATATATATATATATATATATATATATATATATATATATATATATTGTAATTTAAATAATTTTATTGAAATCTGAAGAAGAGTTATTGCGTCAGATTAAAGAAACTCTGTAACAGAGGCGTAAGTGTCTGCTTGTAAACGCGACGGTTTCTGGGTTCGATTCCCACTCGAGGAAGATGGATTTTTTTATTTCCATTTTCTTCACTCTGGCAATTAGGCAAAGCGCGGCGTTGAGTTCCGCCACTCAACACGGAATGCCTCGAAAAAGGCGGAAAGTGGGGACGGAGAAAGCAGGGACTAAGCAACGGAGTGTCTTAACACTAGGTTCCCACGGTCCCTGCAGTTCCCTCTACCTACCCTGCCATGTGCGGGATAAAGCGTGAAGCTAAAAAAGAAAATACATTTTGTAAAGTTGCAAATCTAAATATATCATCTTGATATTCATAACCTCTTTGAACCTTAGTAAATTCTCTTTGAGACGAACTATGTATGTATTATGTATCATATAATAAGTATTTTATTATTAAAATCAATTTAAAATCTCTATTGCGATTTTAAAACAGCGCACCAACATTTGTTCACAGCCAAGCGAAGTTATTCGCAAACTTTCAACTATTCAAATATCACATATTCAAATTGGCGTAGTTCTTTTCCGTGGTATATATTGCTGGATTAAGCGGGGATTCACCGCACGCCCGCCAGTTTCGCGGGAACCCCCCGGGATTAATATTCCCGGGTTGCTCGCCTATCATAATTCCGAAACACGATATCACAAGGCCGCGCCGCAAATCTTGGCTGGCGGCGCGCAAACTCTTGCATTTGCATGAGATGCGTGTCTCCCTCAGCTTTTGGATAATTTTAATGATAATAAACTTGTTTTGTACGTACATAGTTTGTTAATTATGTTATCGAACTTAGTTTTGGAATATATATTACTTGCTTAACTTAACTACGTTTTACTTAATAAGTGGACGTGTAACTTATTCTCATCGTCCATATTGATGTAGGCTTTAAGTTTTAATATGGAGCATTACAATTTTAAACTTGCTGATACACTGCAATATTTAAATTGTTTAAAATAAATGTAAAATAAAGAAGTGCTATTAGAAGATAAGTATTTGCTTAAACTGCAAAAAGCTAAATTATAGAAATTTTAAATTTAATGTGGACTAAGGAAACGTCTCTCAATGCTCTCTTATACAAAATAAGGCACAAAATATTACAAATGTCACTTAGTAAAAACACTGTGTTTTATATGATTTAATCACATTTCAAAATATGTACCAATTGAAATTTACAACGTACAGAACATTCCAAAGTAAAGTTCTTACTTTATAATTACAAGAATTAAATGTATGTCATGTAAAAAGTTATTAACATAATAATTTGTACCAATTATATATTTAACTATTTTTTTTAAATAAAAATATACGTTTTATTTGAACTTGTCTCAAATTGAACATAAGATCGCATATTCTATCACGTACGAGTATTTATTTTGATTGCCCACTAAGCAGAAGAAAAGGGACAAGGGCTCAGCATCCCCTGACCTTTGTCCTATAATGAAGTAGCAGCGGTACCCTCGGGTGTCTTTGTCAACATATTACACCCTTGATTGTTTTATGGTACAATAGTAAGAGTTTTTATACAAAGTACATAGATTTTACAACTTATTAAAAATGAAAATTAGAGTTTTTTATACAATTTATCCATTTATCTTGTAAATAAATTGAATATATATAAAAACGGCTTCATATTTCTCTCCGTTTAAGCAATTTTTTTTTAAAACAGCGTGTTGAGTGTTGTGGTGGTTCCGAAAAATGAATTATTTTAATTTCCTTATACTTCACAGTATAAGGAAATTAAAATAATTAATTTTTCGGAATGGTATTCAAACCCACCTCGTGTTATAAGACGTTGCATTGCTGCGTCACGATGGCTTTAAATATGATTTTTTGAATGTGTATATAAAAATTAGTACGAGTTTTTTTAAGATTGACTTTGCACTAATATAATTGTTTTATTAAAATTTTTTAAACAGTTATTGTATAAACAAATAGCTTTAACTAATTGAAACTATGTATGTGATTAGTTATTTATGGAAATTCAATTATTGGACTGGATTCTCTGCATATGTCTTGCTATGGGGCTGTGAGGCTGCTTTCTTCAATATAAATATAAATTTGCTTTATTTTTATTCATAATTCATATAATACATACCTCAATCGAGCATTTTGAGAAAATTCCATATTTATTCATTCAACTTAAAAATCACACATTTACCATTTTAAAATAAATTAACTATTTTAAAAAATATTTATTTCCATTGCATCATCAGGGACTATTACCTCCATATATCAGAGCAGGCACAGATAAGGAACCTAACGTAAAGATACTCTGTTGTTCATTTTCCAATAATTGTAAGATTTCATGTTGCCAGTACGGAAACAATAAAAAAATCTAAATTTATAAGTCCCGAATTAGCATCAAGCCAAAAACTATCGTGTGTACGTATTAGACAAAAATAGCATTCTCTCTTACCAAATAATTATTCTTAATAATAATCTTCAGGTATAGGATGCTAACAACGTAATAGGTTGTAAAAGGCATACAAAAACTTTACTGTAGCATGAAAAAAACGCATGGCTTAGTGGACAGAGCACTCAGACGGTTTCCATGAGTCGTGGGTTCAAATCTTGGAGCGATTAACTTTTATGTGTTTATTACCAATAATTGAATTTCCATAAATAACTAATCACATACATAGTTTCAATTAGTTAAAGCTATTTGTTTATACAATAACTGTTTAAAAAATTTTAATAAAACAATTATATTAGTGCAAAGTCAATCTTAAAAAAACTCGTACTAATTTTTATATACACATTCAAAAAATCATATTTAAAGCCATCGTGACGCAGCAATGCAACGTCTTATAACACGAGGTGGGTTTGAATACCATTCCGAAAAATTAATTATTTTAATTTCCTTATACTGTGAAGTATAAGGAAATTAAAATAATTCATTTTTCGGAACCACCACAACACTCAACACGCTGTTTTAAAAAAAAATTGCTTAAACTGAGAGAAATATGAAGCCGTTTTTATATATATTCAATTTATTTACAAGATAAATGGATAAATTGTATAAAAAACTCTAATTTTCATTTTTAATAAGTTGTAAAATCTATGTACTTTGTATAAAAACTCTTACTATTGTACCATAAAACAATCAAGGGTGTAATATGTTGACAAAGACACCCGAGGGTACCGCTGCTACTTCATTATAGGACAAAGGTCAGGGGATGCTGAGCCCTTGTCCCTTTTCTTCTGCTTAGTGGGCAATCAAAATAAATACTCGTACGTGATAGAATATGCGATCTTATGTTCAATTTGAGACAAGTTCAAATAAAACGTATATTTTTATTTAAAAAAAATAGTTAAATATATAATTGGTACAAATTATTATGTTAATAACTTTTTACATGACATACATTTAATTCTTGTAATTATAAAGTAAGAACTTTACTTGGGAATGTTCTGTACGTTGTAAATTTCAATTGGTACATATTTTTGAAATGTGATTAAATCATATAAAACAAAGTGTTTTTACTAAGTGACATTTGTAATATTTTGTGCCTTATTTTGTATAAGAGAGCATTGAGAGACGTTTCCTTAGTCCACATTAAATTTAAAATTTCTATAATTTAGCTTTTTGCAGTTTAAGCAAATACTTATCTTCTAATAGCACTTCTTTATTTTACATTTATTTTAAACAATTTAAATATTGCAGTGTATCAGCAAGTTTAAAATTGTAATGCTCCATATTAAAACTTAAAGCCTACATCAATATGGACGATGAGAATAAGTTACACGTCCACTTATTAAGTAAAACGTAGTTAAGTTAAGCAAGTAATATATATTCCAAAACTAAGTTCGATAACATAATTAACAAACTATGTACGTACAAAACAAGTTTATTATCATTAAAATTATCCAAAAGCTGAGGGAGACACGCATCTCATGCAAATGCAAGAGTTTGCGCGCCGCCAGCCAAGATTTGCGGCGCGGCCTTGTGATATCGTGTTTCGGAATTATGATAGGCGAGCAACCCGGGAATATTAATCCCGGGGGGTTCCCGCGAAACTGGCGGGCGTGCGGTGAATCCCCGCTTAATCCAGCAATATATACCACGGAAAAGAACTACGCCAATTTGAATATGTGATATTTGAATAGTTGAAAGTTTGCGAATAACTTCGCTTGGCTGTGAACAAATGTTGGTGCGCTGTTTTAAAATCGCAATAGAGATTTTAAATTGATTTTAATAATAAAATACTTATTATATGATACATAATACATACATAGTTCGTCTCAAAGAGAATTTACTAAGGTTCAAAGAGGTTATGAATATCAAGATGATATATTTAGATTTGCAACTTTACAAAATGTATTTTCTTTTTTAGCTTCACGCTTTATCCCGCACATGGCAGGGTAGGTAGAGGGAACTGCAGGGACCGTGGGAACCTAGTGTTAAGACACTCCGTTGCTTAGTCCCTGCTTTCTCCGTCCCCACTTTCCGCCTTTTTCGAGGCATTCCGTGTTGAGTGGCGGAACTCAACGCCGCGCTTTGCCTAATTGCCAGAGTGAAGAAAATGGAAATAAAAAAATCCATCTTCCTCGAGTGGGAATCGAACCCAGAAACCGTCGCGTTTACAAGCAGACACTTACGCCTCTGTTACAGAGTTTCTTTAATCTGACGCAATAACTCTTCTTCAGATTTCAATAAAATTATTTAAATTACAATATATATATATATATATATATATATATATATATATATATATATATATATATATATATATATATATATATATATATATATATATATATATATATATATATATATATATATATATATTTACTCGTACTCTGTATTGTAGCTGGCCTTTGACTAAAATTAAAAAGACAACATAAAACGTTCTGAAATAAAGAGTGCCGAAACAATTGACATATTGTATAAAACAATTCAAACAATGTGAATTTCGATATAAATTCGGGCACTACTTTTCACGTTATAATAGAATACACGTAAAATATTAAAAGCGTTTTTGCATTTTTCTGTGAAACCTATTCCGATTTTGAGAATAAAATGTAGGCTGGGGTGAAGTTACAAATTCAAATACACAATAGTCTTTATTTAAATAGATTTTTAGAAGTCTTACTTATACTAAGTCACTTATGCTAAGATGAGCCTTGAAGAAACTTAACAGTTGCTTTAATAAGTGTTACAATATTATTACTAAGCACAACAGTCTTAGTCACACATTTCAATCATTTAAATATTCATAAATAATGTATATTTAGCTTACTAGTATTATTTTTGCAATTACTTTAATATTTTGTTGCAAATTTTAAGATGTGCTGAGAAGTAGCTTTCGTCATTTAATCTCCTCCGTGATGAAGCACGTTTTGGAAATGGTAGTAAATAAAAAGTTGACGTGCATAAGTGTATGTGTGATAAGAATAAGTGTTTGATTTTGATTATGCACTTTAACGAGAAACATTGCAGCGATGTGTCCTACAATACTACGCAACTACATGGCCTAATGTTAAAAATGACTTAGTAATAGTTATATGTATTTTTTTGTCTTCACGCTTTATCCCGCACATGGCAAAGTAGGCAGAGAGAACTGCAAGAACCACAGGAGCCTAGTGTTAAGACACTCCGTTGTTTAGTCTCTGCTTTCTCCGTCCCCGCTTTCCGCCTGTTTCGCAGAACTCAACGCCGCGCTTTGCCTAGTTGCCAGAAAGAATGGAAATAGTAAATTCCATCTTCCTCTCCTAGGAATCGAACCAATATATAATAGTTATAAGTAGTTAGTTAAAAATAAGTTTTTATCTAAAGTAACTTAATCTCCGTACAATTAATAATACAAAATCAATAGCAGATTCAAACACGATTGCGATGTCATTGCGACATTGCGCCGAATTTAATTATAATGCCATCACCTGTTCATTGAAATGTTTTGATTAATTATAATCATGGCCGTTTTGAGTTTTATTTATCATAGGGATTTACTAAAATAAATATATTGTAAATTAAATATATTGTTTGTTAACCGAGAAAGCTAATATTAGCATAGCATAGCATAGCATAGCGTCTAATTTTAAATATGAACTTTCTGACTTGGTCTTAGGAGATCAGTCGGACTGCCGTTCTTTGCCAGTGGAAAAAATATTGTAAAAAACAAACAATTTTAATAAAAATTAAAATATATATATAGATATATATATATATATATATATATATATATATATATATATATATATATATATATATATATATATATATATATATATATATATATATATATATATATATATATATAGATATATATATATATATATATATATATATATATATATATATATATATATATATATATATATATATATATATATATATATATATATATATATATATATATATATATATATATATATATATATATATATATATATATATATATATATATATATATATATATATATATATATATATATATATATATATATATATATATATATAGATATATATATATATATATATATATATATATATATATATATATATATATATATATATATATATATATATATATATATATATATATATATATATATATATATATATATATATATATATATATATATATATATATATATATATATATATATATATATATATATATATATATATATATATATATATATATATATATATATATATCGTCCACTCTCATTAGTCTCTTCATACACGCTTCACGTCATCAAGCTTCCAGTATCTTCGATACTGTGTTTTCGAAAGTCAACCTCTCTTACATAGGTCATAATAATCAATTTTACTATATCACATCACGTGCTCATCTTATATAAATATCTTTTTTTTATAGCTTCATACTTATATCTGACATAAAGCAGAGAATAGGGAAACGGGAAATCGCGTGCTGGCAATATACTGGAAAAATATAATAAAAATAATAATCTTGTTACCATAGATATATATTAGCAATGATTCTTTTTTTCTATATGGAATCGAACCCACAATCCTCGTGTCCATAATATTACTTACAATATAAAAGTTCAATTTATCGATACTTATCATATTCACTCTCTGGAGGTAATTTATCTTTTTTATGCCTACTTGTGTGAGGAGGAGTCTTTACACAGACTCTATTACTTTGCCCTTATATAAGCTCGTAAAAAATACAGCAAGCTCGCTTACACATAAAAATGTAAACGTATTTTTATGTACAAATTTTTCTGAACACCTTTCTGGTACTATTTTGCCTAATGCCTGTTATTACTCAGATGAAGTAATTTCTTTAAATATACCTGAGATGTCGAATTGAGGAAAGTAATTAAAGTAATATTAAAAATATACTAAGGTTATTCAAATATTATTAAAATATAAATAGTGTATTTTATGACCTTCTATCCTTGTCGTTTGACTTTTATAAGAAAACTGGAGAATATCTCCGTTTTTTTCGGTTGTTTCATATTATAAAACTCTTTTTTCAACATTCAATTGTATCTGGCCAAAAAGAATCGAGACTTGATAAAAAAAATATATTTCATTTAGTTCTTAATAGTCTGTAAATCATATTGAAAAGCGTTCTTAATTTAAAAAGTTACTAAATCCAATCACAGTTGTACTGTTTCTAATTATCTACATAAATATATTTAGAAGAAGTGCATAGAGTTTACTTTACTGAAAACTATCGAAACTCGCGTACTTCAAGCGTAATCAGACATAGATTCTGTGTAGTTGCACTAAATGACATAAATTTCATAAGAAAATTTTTTTTAAGTACTTCTCTTCCAATAAATACATGCAAGCGCCCCGATTGACCGGTTTTCATATCTTTTATAATCTTTGTAATTTAAGACTATCCTCTTTTTAACTGTAACTGTATTATAAAAACGCAAAAAAAAAATAAAAAACTCCATTTTCTAAGATGCCTTTAAACAAATAAATACTTTAAAATATTTTCATACACTGATTATAGCAAGCCACTGAAAGCATTACCACAGCGTTAATCATAACTAACAATAACTGTGAAGTACCCAAACATCTGAATCAGACCGACATTCATCAACAATAAATTATGGCCACAGAAAATTAATTAGAGAAATCAATTTGGAGAGTTGGCTCCGAGAAATAGATCCAAGTGTGCGTAACTAATTCAACCCATACTGAACGAGCCATGTCCCAAAGTTTAGTTATCTTACGCAATTGCCTCTCATGTTAAACGTATAGATTTGGTGTTTGACTTAAGTGTAGTAGTTTGGAAATAAAGTATATATATATATATATATATATATATATATATATATATATATATATATATATATATATATATATATATATATATATATATATATATATATATATATATATATATATATATATATATATATGTGTGTGTGTGACAACGCGACGGTTTCTGAGTTCGATCCTCAGTCGGGGAAGATGGATTTTTCTATTTCTATTTTCTTCGCTCTGGAAACCTAGGCAAAGCGCGGCGTTTCACCACTCAACACGCAATGCCTCGAAAAAGGCGGAAAGTGGGGACGGAGACAGCAGGGTCTAAGCAACGGAATGTCTTAACAATAGGTTCCCACGGTCTCTACAGTTCCCACTGCCTTCCCTGCCATGCGAGATAAATAAAGCATGAAGCTAAAAAATAAAACAAGTTAATATATTATTTTATATATATAAAACGTATATAATAAGTAAAGTGACAAGGCTGATGACTGTAGACGAGGCCGAGAGGTATGCACGGGACCGCTGTGTTTGGCGCTCCATTCTTTCTGACTGCCCCGTCAGTAGATAAAGTGATATGTATATATATATATATATATATATATATATATATATATATATATATATATATATATATATATATATATATATATATATATATATATATATATATATATATATATATATATATATATATATATATATATATATATATATATATAGATATATATATATATATAGATATATATATATATATAGATATATATATATATATATATATATATATATATATATATATATATATATATATATATATATATATATATATATATATATATATATATATATATATATATATATATATATATATATATATATATATATATATATATATATATATATATATATATATATATATATATATATATATATATATATATATATATATATATATATATATATATATATATATATATATATATATATATATATATATATATATATATATATATATATATATATATATATATATATATATATATATATATATATATATATATATATATATATATCTATATATATATTTTAATTTTTATTAAAATTGTTTGTTTTTTACAATATTTTTTCCACTGGCAAAGAACGGCAGTCCGACTGATCTCCTAAGACCAAGTCAGAAAGTTCATATTTAAAATTAGACGCTATGCTATGCTATGCTATGCTAATATTAGCTTTCTCGGTTAACAAACAATATATTTAATTTACAATATATTTATTTTAGTAAATCCCTATGATAAATAAAACTCAAAACGGCCATGATTATAATTAATCAAAACATTTCAATGAACAGGTGATGGCATTATAATTAAATTCGGCGCAATGTCGCAATGACATCGCAATCGTGTTTGAATCTGCTATTGATTTTGTATTATTAATTGTACGGAGATTAAGTTACTTTAGATAAAAACTTATTTTTAACTAACTACTTATAACTATTATATATTGGTTCGATTCCTAGGAGAGGAAGATGGAATTTACTATTTCCATTCTTTCTGGCAACTAGGCAAAGCGCGGCGTTGAGTTCTGCGAAACAGGCGGAAAGCGGGGACGGAGAAAGCAGAGACTAAACAACGGAGTGTCTTAACACTAGGCTCCTGTGGTTCTTGCAGTTCTCTCTGCCTACTTTGCCATGTGCGGGATAAAGCGTGAAGACAAAAAAATACATATAACTATTACTAAGTCATTTTTAACATTTAGGCCATGTAGTTGCGTAGTATTGTAGGACTCATCGCTGCAATTTTTCTCGTTAAAGTGCATAATCAAAATCAAACACTTATTCTTATCACAGATACACTTATGCACGTCAACTTTTTATTTACTACCATTTCCAAAACGTGCTTCATCACGGAGGAGATTAAATGACGAAAGCTACTTCTCAGCACATCTTAAAATTTGCAACAAAATATTAAAGTAATTGCAAAAATAATACTAGTAAGCTAAATATACATTATTTATGAATATTTAAATGATTGAAATGTGTGACTAAGACTGTTGTGCTTAGTAATAATATTGTAACACTTATTAAAGCAACTGTTAAGTTTCTTCAAGGCTCATCTTAGCATAAGTGACTTAGTATAAGTAAGACTTCTAAAAATCTATTTAAATAAAGACTATTGTGTATTTGAATTTGTAACTTCACCCCAGCCTACATTTTATTCTCAAAATCGGAATAGGTTTCACAGAAAAATGCAAAAACGCTTTTAATATTTTACGTGTATTCTATTATAACGTGAAAAGTAGTGCCCGAATTTATATCGAAATTCACATTGTTTGAATTGTTTTATACAATATGTCAATTGTTTCGGCACTCTTTATTTCAGAACGTTTTATGTTGTCTTTTTAATTTTAGTCAAAGGCCAGCTACAATACAGAGTACGAGTAAATATATATATATATATATATATATATATATATATATATATATATATATATATATATATATATATATATATATATATATATATATATATATATATATATATTGTAATTTAAATAATTTTATTGAAATCTGAAGAAGAGTTATTGCGTCAGATTAAAGAAACTCTGTAACAGAGGCGTAAGTGTCTGCTTGTAAACGCGACGGTTTCTGGGTTCGATTCCCACTCGAGGAAGATGGATTTTTTTATTTCCATTTTCTTCACTCTGGCAATTAGGCAAAGCGCGGCGTTGAGTTCCGCCACTCAACACGGAATGCCTCGAAAAAGGCGGAAAGTGGGGACGGAGAAAGCAGGGACTAAGCAACGGAGTGTCTTAACACTAGGTTCCCACGGTCCCTGCAGTTCCCTCTACCTACCCTGCCATGTGCGGGATAAAGCGTGAAGCTAAAAAAGAAAATACATTTTGTAAAGTTGCAAATCTAAATATATCATCTTGATATTCATAACCTCTTTGAACCTTAGTAAATTCTCTTTGAGACGAACTATGTATGTATTATGTATCATATAATAAGTATTTTATTATTAAAATCAATTTAAAATCTCTATTGCGATTTTAAAACAGCGCACCAACATTTGTTCACAGCCAAGCGAAGTTATTCGCAAACTTTCAACTATTCAAATATCACATATTCAAATTGGCGTAGTTCTTTTCCGTGGTATATATTGCTGGATTAAGCGGGGATTCACCGCACGCCCGCCAGTTTCGCGGGAACCCCCCGGGATTAATATTCCCGGGTTGCTCGCCTATCATAATTCCGAAACACGATATCACAAGGCCGCGCCGCAAATCTTGGCTGGCGGCGCGCAAACTCTTGCATTTGCATGAGATGCGTGTCTCCCTCAGCTTTTGGATAATTTTAATGATAATAAACTTGTTTTGTACGTACATAGTTTGTTAATTATGTTATCGAACTTAGTTTTGGAATATATATTACTTGCTTAACTTAACTACGTTTTACTTAATAAAAGGACGTGTAACTTATTCTCATCGTCCATATTGATGTAGGCTTTAAGTTTTAATATGGAGCATTACAATTTTAAACTTGCTGATACACTGCAATATTTAAATTGTTTAAAATAAATGTAAAATATAGAAGGGCTATTAGAAGATAAGTATCTGCTTAAACTGCAAAAAGCTAAATTATAGAAATTTTAAATTTAATGTGGACTAAGGAAACGTCTCTCAGAGCTCTCTTATACAAAATAAGGCACAAAATATTACAAATGTCACTTAGTAAAAACACTTTGTTTTATATGATTTAATCACATTTCAAAAATATGTACCAATTGAAATTTACAACGTACAGAACATTCCCAAGTAAAGTTCTTACTTTATAATTACAAGAATTAAATGTATGTCATGTAAAAAGTTATTAACATAATAATTTGTACCAATTATATATTTAACTATTTTTTTTTAATAAAAATATACGTTTTATTTGAACTTGTCTCAAATTGAACATAAGATCGCATATTCTATCACGTACGAGTATTTATTTTGATTGCCCACTAAGCATAAGAAAAGGAACAAGGGCTCAGCATCCCCTGACCTTTGTCCTATAATGAAGTAGCAGCGGTACCCTCGGGTGTCTTTGTCAACATATTACACCCTTGATTGTTTTATGGTACAATAGTAAGAGTTTTTATACAAAGTACATAGATTTTACAACTTATTAAAAATGAAAGTTAGAGTTTTTTATACAATTTATCCATTTATCTTGTAAATAAATTGAATATATATAAAAACGGCTTCATATTTCTCTCCGTTTAAGCAATTTTTTTTTAAGACAGCGTGTTGAGTGTTGTGGTGGTTCCGAAAAATGAATTATTTTAATTTCCTTATACTTCACAGTGTAAGGAAATTAAAATAATTAATTTTTCGGAATGGTATTCAAACCCACCTCGTGTTATAAGACGTTGCATTGCTGCGTCACGATGGCTTTAAATATGATTTTTTGAATGTGTATATAAAAATTAGTACGAGTTTTTTTAAGATTGACTTTGCACTAATATAATTGTTTTATTAAAATTTTTTAAACAGTTATTGTATAAACAAATAGCTTTAACTAATTGAAACTATGTATGTGATTAGTTATTTATGGAAATTCAATTATTGGTAATAAACACATAAAAGTTAATCGCTCCAAGATTTGAACCCACGACTCATGGAAACCGTCTGAGTGCTCTGTCCACTAAGCCATGCGTTTTTTTCATGCTACAGTAAAGTTTTTGTATGCCTTTTACAACCTATTACGTTGTTAGCATCCTATACCTGAAGATTATTATTAAGAATAATTATTTGGTAAGAGAGAATGCTATTTTTGTCTAATACGTACACACGATAGTTTTTGGCTTGATGCTAATTCGGGACTTATAAATTTAGATTTTTTTATTGTTTCCGTACTGGCAACATGAAATCTTACAATTATTGGAAAATGAACAACAGAGTATCTTTACGTTAGGTTCCTTATCTGTGCCTGCTCTGATATATGGAGGTAATAGTCCCTGATGATGCAATGGAAATAAATATTTTTTAAAATAGTTAATTTATTTTAAAATGGTAAATGTGTGATTTTTAAGTTGAATGAATAAATATGGAATTTTCTCAAAATGCTCGATTGAGGTATGTATTATATGAATTATGAATAAAAATAAAGCAAATTTATATTTATATTGAAGAAAGCAGCCTCACAGCCCCATAGCAAGACATATGCAGAGAATCCAGTCTTAAAGATACAACATATGTTGCGTTTAAGTGCGTCATAATTGGATGCTATAAACATACTATATATATTAGACATAAATAACTCAGTTCGTAGTATATCTTCACATACCTCCTACTTTAAAGCTTACACTATGTATATTATTCAAATGACTCAGTAGTCATACAAGAAAGCTATTCTGTTACTCTTGAATCGCTTTACGCTTACAACTTAATAAAAAAATATTATTCTGGTGCTAATTATGGGATACGGAATGAAGAGTTTTGATTGCAGGTGACCGAGATCATGTCACTTTGTGCCCTGTGCCCTTTGACACTTAATGATTAAACGAATGCTGAGCATTGTTGACTTCAATGTGGAATCGGAACTAAAAATGTACAGAGAGTTCTCTTTTTCATTGGAATCAGATGATGAAAGCAAATATTAAATATTAGCTGTTATGTTTTGTTAGCTATGTCTAGTTTTGGTAATATCGAGGAATGTGTAGTTTTTGAATAAGTAAGATAGTATTAAGCTTAGGAGGGTAGTCAGAGGTAGCCTAGTGTTAAAACACTCGGTTTTCCGCCTTATGAGATATTGTGTGTGGAGTAACGGAACTTAAGGCCACGCTTTATAATTAATTTGCGCTGCGCTTGTGTTGTATTTAATACAAATACTAAATTTTGTCGATGTAAAGCTCTCATAGTTTGAGTTATCCAGTTGTCAATTTATCAGTCTATGCCTTAGAAAAAGGATATAAATTTAGACCAATATATTATATCCATCCAAACTATGAAATAATTGGTTTTACAGAAGCTTTATATAAATATAATTTCGAAAATAAAAATATTTGTCGCTATATAACTCTAAATTGATTTCCCATATTAATTAACCACTGCCACGAAAACTATGTATATTTCATGAAACATAAGGAAATACTCCAATTCATTATTCATGGAAAGGCAACAACAATAGAATAGTGGCCCTAATCAAAAGATTTTACAAATTCAATTTAATTGGGATTGAAAGTGCTGGGGGTTCACAAAACCGGGTTATTGAATGAAGATATCGTGCTCGCTGTGACCGAGATAGTTCTTACAAATTAATATTTAAACAAACTTCTGATGAATGGTGCTAATTTTGAACGTAGCTTTGGGTTTGTTATGATGTATGCAAAACTGTGTGGAACTTTTGTACGTGATTTTATGTTGACTTTATGTTTTTAGTTCATTTGATGATGTTATGTTTAAGTTAGCGTTGAGAGTGAGAGTTGTTGGTTCTGTTTGGACCAACTTGAATTACGTATTTTAGAATATTTTTTATTAATTTGGAACCAGAAAAGATAATGGGAGAAGAAAAAATAATAAGTTTCATGCACCGGTTCGTCTCAAGTCTGATATACAATATACCGAACTGGTGGTAAATCATTTTGGAAAATTATTACACTTTGATTTCGACTTTGACGTCTGATCGTGTGGGAAATATGTATTTTTTTAGTTTCACACGAAATATAGCAATAGAATAATTAATATTTCTAAATTAAAAGCACAGAACAGTGTTTGAAACATGTAAAGTGGTGGTTCAAAGGTTCCACAATGAATGTAAGTCTCACAACTGCCTCCGTTACTGCTTCAGCTTATTATATATACCACAGCAAGACTATAAAGATACTTATTAATTATAACAACTGACCAAAGTTTTGAGAATTCTATTCCTATTATAATAATACAAAAACAGGAACCAAACCCACAGTACATTAAAATAGACGACTATCAAAACGTCTCCTCTCATATTCAACCAAGTGAGACCTCAACTCAAAGTTACTTGCGTACCAGATGTTTTCAATTCGTTTCAGATTTAATTAAAGAAAGTTTCAGCGTACGACAGCCAAGCGAGCAACCATTAAATATTTTGTTTGTTACGCACTCTACACCCCCTCTTTTTCACCTCCCCCCCTTTTCACACCCCCTCCACAATTAAACCTTAGAATGTGACGTTTCAATTTCGGTGGAAGCCGAAAGTAATTTAGAGCCGGTTGATTTGAGACCGCGGACTTGGGGTATTCACAATTATCAAGCTGAGCTCCGACGTTTGTTCAACGCTTTGTTCAACTATATGGTAGTGTTGGAACTATACTGTAAGCAAAGTTTGAAATAGTTCGAACAGTTTCGGTGTAATTGGCTTACATATGTATGTTATACACTTGTGTTTATTAATGTATTAGTTTTTTTACCTTATAGCTTGATATTGTTTGATTATTTGTAGAAAAAAATATGATAAAACAGAAATTGATATAATAATTAGATGATTAGCACTATGTACTTATACGGACGGAAAACTAATACAGGAGTGTCCTGGCATTAGATTTGCTCTACCTTTTTTTTAGCTTCACGCTTTATCCCACACACGGAACTGAAAAAACTATAAGAACCCAGTGTTAAGTCGCTCCGTTGCTTTTGTCCCTGCTTCTGCCTTTTCTAGAACTTGTGAGAGTGGTGAAATTTAACGCCGCGCTTTGCCTAGTTGTCAGGTCGAAGAATATGGAAATAGAAAAATTTATCTGCCTCGAATGAGAACCGAACCCACAACCATCGCGTTTACAGGCAGACTCCATGCCTCTGCACCATGTCGGTCCTCAGTTCTCTCGACCTATATACATACATAATAAAGCTTAAAACAATAAATGAAGAACGAAGTAACTTTAACTAAAAATATACATAAATCCCAAAATTCATATCGAAATAAACAAATATATCTAAAAAATAAAAAAAATATCTTCCAATACACCAAATTACATTCTAGTTTTACATTCACTGTACCAAAACAACGTTAAAGTCCCCGTCTGCAGGTCTACAGTATCTGCATCGGTAAGTCGGTCAAGCATGTTGATTGCTGCCTCGGACATGTTTAAGCGGTCGTTCTACTTGCTATACTCTACTATACTGTTTCGATTCCCTATAACAAGTACGTGGCCAAAGTGTTTTCGTTTCCTATTTTGAAACCTTGTTTCGATGTTACGAGTTCAAGTTATTGTCAGTTATCTAATATTGAAAATAATAATTCTTGAGAGATTGTAATATTATTTAAAAATTGATATATTTTTATTTTAAATTTTCTATTTTGTATTAAAAATAGTATATGTTAATTAAAAAATTAAATAAGCACGATTTGCAACGATTTATATTTTATATTGCTTCAGTCCATTAGAAACTATTACTTAGCCATATATTGTTTTTAATGGAATGCATTTTTATTATACTGTCACAATAAAATTATGATTTACGAAACATTACGGCTTTAGTAAAAAAAGTTCATCTTTCCTTGGTGTAAAAGAACACTATAAACAATAAAAAAGCTCTCTCTTTAAATTTAAGAGGCACTTACAAAAATTTTAAGCTCAACATAAGTGCCTACAAAGAAAGACCTAGCTCTACCCAACTTAGTGTTTAATTTATTTAATAAAAGTACATACATATATCACGAAGTTAGTAGAAGTTTACGGTAAAGGAATTGCATTTTTAACTTGTTCAAGTACATAATTTCTGTTTGCAATTCATTTTGTGTTGCAAGATGAAGTGGAGCGCCTCGAGAAAACTTGTGTGTCTCAGAGCTGTGTACTTTTTGAAGCAATCGTGTGGTATAAAACAAATATCACTATTCTAAATTATTTTAAAATGCATACAAATTGTCATGTAAATTGCAAATGGTGGAATTGAAGATACAGAGTGTAAAGACATTAAGTTCTGGCTACTCTACTGTGCAAGATAATGAGGGAAATGGAACAAAAAAATGTTTTTTTGAGTTAGTCATAGTTAGATAGAGTGATGTACTGTTTCTCAGTTTACTTTACCATTGTCGAATACTGATGTAATTAATTATTAATCTGGCCAATTTTGTCACAATGATCCGGGGGACTCTACATTGCTTCGTTCGCTGTCTCGCTTTGGAATATATGAAGACAAGCGTTTTGAGTATTGTCATTCAATCTGACTATCTCACTGTAACAATATAAATATATATGTTATATAAAATTGAATATTTTTTTTATCCCGCACAAAGCAGGGTAGGCAGAGGGAACTGCAGGGACCGTGGGAACCTAGTGTTAAGACACTCCGTTGCTCAGTCCCTGCTTTCTCCGTCCCCGCTTTCCGCCGTTTTCGAGGCATTGCGTGTTGAGTGGCAGAACTCAACGCCGCACTGTGCCTTGTTTACCAGAGCGAAGAAAATGGAAATAGAAAAATCCATCTTCTCCGACTGGGGATCGAACCCAGTAACCGCCGCGTTACAGGCAGACGTTGCGCCTCTGCGCCACGACGGTCCTCATAAATATTCATATATATCAGCAATCAAGTCGTTTACATTATGTATATATAGAATAACATTCTCGTCTAGCAACGATTAAAAAAAAGTACTCGATTTCGTATATTTTTTGTTCAGCATAGATTGGTATAGGCAAATAACAAGCAATTGCTTTTATACCCGTTTATACCGCCTAGTCTATTAGAATTCATCACGGTTCCGTAGCTTCTCTTGCATTTTTAGATGTTTTTCAATAACGATTTTCATCCATAGGTATCTACTTATTTGTTGCTCTTTTACTTTCGAGAGTATTTTCTTAGATGTTAATTAATTCCTCTATATTGGAGATCGATAGAAGAATTTTAAAGCACATTAATTATTTATATAACAAAGAAAAATCTAGGCTATTGTATTGATTTTTTTTGTATCATGTTAACTTTATAGTTTATTATAGACACATGTCTCTTCCTAACTTTAGTCTATATATAGTTTGGTATAGGTCATGTAAAAAGCTTGAGAACCGACAGAAGAATATGTATGAAGAACTTAATGACTTTTTTACTTATCTTCTGTTCGTAGCAAAGGAAAGGCAAAATAACCGAAATGTGAAAACAGTTCGATTTTCAACACTACAATTTTAACACTAGGTGTCAAGTGGTGGAACCCGAAGTTGCGCCTTCTCTGTGCCAGTAGTTAGTCTTTGCTTATTTGGAAATACTCTCTTATAAATAAAGCATACAAAAATTTGACGTAGCGTGACGAATAACGCATGGTTCAGTTTTCAGAGGGCTTCAAATTCCGCTGTGTTCAATGTTTTATGGTGTTCGTTAACTGCTTTTCCTATGCTTAATGTGTATTAACACTTTAAAAATCATTAAAATATTGTCTTGTGAATCTTACGTATTAAGTTTATCAAGTAGAGCTGTGTTAAGCTTTATATCCTAAGATTTGCAAAAAAAAAACCTCTTTATAGTGATATGTCGTCTATCTGTAAATGCGAGGGTTGCAGTTGCTTGATTCTAACTCGGTGAAATGAATTATTTAATTACCTTGTTCAAGCAAGACAATAGAGTGTAACGTTGAATTCTTCCAACCACCACGCAATGTTTTGAAAATTGAGCGGTACGTGGGGAAAGAAGTGTCATAACAGTAACACTGGTGTCCCTCTGTTTGCTCTACTGGAAAACTAATTTAAGCCATTCTTCATAAATCATTCGAGATTTTCTTTTATATTCTCACGCTTTATCTCGCTCATGGCAGAGTAGGCAGAAGGAACTGCAGGAACCATATGAACCTAGTGTTAAAACACTCCGATAGTCCCTGCTTTCTCCATTCCTGCTTTTCGCTGTATTTCAAGCTTTGCATGTTCAATGGTGGAATACAACGTCGCGATTTGTCTAATTTCCAGAGCGAAGAAAATGGAAATAGAAAAATCTTTCCCAATTGGGAATCGAACTCACATACTGTGTCGTTGATAGGCAAACGTCATGACAGTCGGTGGAAAGTCTTAAATATTAACCTCCAATGAGGTTAATATTCATCAAGAGAATTCAAATATATAACATAACACACAGAAATATAGCACAAGATAATTTGTTTCCACTCAATTTGAGCTGCAGTACGTAGGTACGTAGAACGTCCCACCTTTTAAAATGGCCAGCTCTAAGTATCTTCATTTTTATTATAACGCCAGTTGCAACGCTCGTTATGGCTCGGCGTCGGCGTCTCGCGTCGCATTATAGCAGTTGTGTAAAGTGCAGAGGGATGTTAGTGCACTGTAATGATCACTTTATTTTAGAAATGCTAAAAGTGAGGAATATGCGATAAAGTTAAACATATATATGTTATGCATGTTGTATGCAAAGTAGCCTAATTTGTGATAGGGTTGAATGTAAGCTTATAATAAGTTTAGGCTTTAATATAATATATAGTAAAATAGGTAGTAATCTAAATGAAAATGTTTAATTTCCGAATTGTTAATTGATGAAGGGCGAAATTCAACACTGCTTTATTTATCAGCTCAAGGAAGCAACAATCCTTGAAATATAACCTTACTCTTTTCCTCACATGTTAGCTGTTACCTGTTATATGTGTATACGATCAGGTAACCACATTACAGTCTTTTGGTTAATTTTCTTTACACTGTGTCCGATATATAGAAGGATTGGCAAAAGGAAGTTAGTGTTAGGATATTCCACATTTTCCGCTTTTCAAAACGTTGCGTATTGCGAGGTGGAACTCAATGACTGCGTCTTGCCTAACTATCTCAGCGAGAAAATGTAATATAATCAATTCTCCCCAAGTTGGCATGGAACCCACTATCGTAAAATTTACAGACACTGTGCCACGACGTTCTTTCTTACACGATACACAAAGAATCCTTCCATACTTTATACAGCAAAACTCTTTCAATATGGGTCGCATCTTCAATAAAGTGCAAAATAGTCAACTTTAAAGCCTATAATGCAGGTGGGATCTTCGATTTTATTACGTCCTTACTACTGCTCGTTACATTTTCTCATGTTGCATTATGTTATGTGTTAGCTTTAGCGTTTGTATTTCTTTGTCTTTGAAAGACTAATCTTAGTAATAATCCTATATATATAAAACATGATGAAAAGTTTCTTCAATAAAATATATACTATCGAGTTTAAGCATATAGTGGAAAACTATATGTTTTGATATAGGAATGCAGTATGAAATAAAAAAATAGTTAAAAAATAATATCTATAAATAAAAATATCTGGCGGTCAAAACCAACGCCCAAACGATGGCTGGATGTCGTGAAGTAGGACATGAGAGACAATACATTCTCTACACCCACGTTTGGTCAGAAGGCAGTTCTTGGCAAAGGAGGCTAGGACTGATATAAGGCAAAAAAAGAAGTTGAAAAAGAGTTTTCCGGTGAGACCTAGAAGATTAGATTAGAAACAACGTTCAATGTTTTTTAGGCTTCACGCTTTATGCCGTTTATAGCAAGGTAGGTAGAAGGAACCGCAGGAACCTTCTTAACCTTGTGTTAAGACACTCCGTTCCTTGCTTTTCGCCGTTTCGAGGCAGTGTGTGTTGAGTGGAGAAACTCAGTGCCGCCCATTGCCTAGTTGCCAGAGCGAAGAAAATGGAAATGAAAAATTCCTTCATCCCCGAGTGAGCATCGAATCCAAAAACCGTCGCGTATACAGGCAGACGCTACGCCTTTGTGTCATGACGGTCCGGACGGATAATCTATTTGTTAATTTAAAACAAATATTGTCAATTCAACAAGAAGTTATTAAAAGAAACGTAAACGTACATTAAAATGATATAAAAGTAAACATATATCAGTATGCTACAATAATTGAATTTTAATATATCCACGGACTACGCGGGTGTGATATAATTTGATTTTGATCTTATTATGTTGTATAAAATATGAATCAGTTATTCCTTGAGACCTACTTAGTGCTGAAGTTAGCGCTTACGTTTAAGCTTAAAGTTTTTATATATTTATCGTATATGTCATTTTCATATGTTATATAGTATTTACATATATAGATATATATTTGTGTATATTTATTTTATTTCTTTACTCTCTTTCTTTTTTATACAGTAAAAGGTTCCTAGACATTATGTTTATGCCTTAGATCACCAATAGTGATAAAGTCACCTTTGCATATTTCCTTTATGTACCCCATATATATGTATTTGTCTGCATGTTAGCTTCACGCTTTATCCTGCTTATAACAGAGGGAATAACAGGAACCGAGGAAGCCTAGTATTAAGACACTCCGTTCCCTGGTGTAAATCAGCCCAATTTAAAATAAGTTCAAACTAGGTTCTATCTGCCTAAAAAGTAAAGCTAATTGAATATAATATTATATATAAACATATAATATATGTTTATATATAATATCCCATCAAGCAATTCTTAAGCAAATTCTACTAAAATAGTGGCGTGCTCGAAGACCGTGTCATTATACAATTACAGCGGAGACACGGTCGCTTGTCGCTGCTCGCTGCCCATGTTTGTGCAATGGCAAGACGTAAGCGAGATTGCACTTCTTTAACTGTACGACAAAGATTATTTATAGAAAACTTTAAATATCTAATATTCTTTCTTTGCTTTTTTTTGGAATATACTCTAAATATACCAATCGTCATGTTGTCGTCGACTGAATCGATATACAATCGATAAATTCTGATATCGATAATCTTAGTTGATAATCGATAAATCCTATATGTAAATGATTTTCTTGAACTATACAAGCCAAATCAACATAATGGCTTTACAATTGTTCTTATTTCATATTAAATCAAATGAATTATTAAGGCACTCGTCTATCTAATAATAGTCTTTGATATATAAACATTTCACGGGGCAAGGAGCATGACGCCCAGCAATATTCCTCCTCAAATTTGAAGCCTACAAATTTCCAATTTCATATTGGTTGCCTCTTAACCAAGGGGTATTGAGTTCAAATTAGTTTGAAGTTTTCCATTTCAATTTTGCAAGCTCACTTCTGTACTAGTTTGACATTTTCGAATTGATAACATCTTTGCTGTGCACGCGATTAGGTAGTTCTATTACGTATACGATTTTGCCTCGTTGGGTAGAATTACAGCTTAGGGGTTCCCAGTACTAAGTTTTCCTTTAGATTTTTAATGTACGGAACGGTCGTCCGACCATCTATTCCTTTATGTGCTTTATTTGTGTGTCACAGATAATATAATGGATATTATAACATTTTTTATTGTTGTCGACCGCATGTAAAATTTTTATTATGAACTTACTGTCATAAATTTCCATTTCTTGTTTATTTTTAAATAATTTCTTTTTTATGTAATAAGATTAAAAAGATTTGTTTTAATATTAACGACTCAAACTAACAAATGATTTTTAAACGTGTCATATTGCTAGTAGTTCTGTATATTTAACTGAAGATATACATATTTAACTTTATATATTACAATTTTTTTTAGCTTCATACTTTATTCTGCTCAAAGTAACACAGAAGGCAATGAGAACCACAGGAACATAGTGATAAGACACTTCATGTTCCACGTTTTTATAGGTTTATTAACTTTAAATTTTTAAGTAATTATTGAGGGCCGTCGTGGCGCAGAGGCGTAAGCGTCTGCCTTTAAACGCGACGGTTTGAGGGTTTAATTCACACTCGGGGAAGGTGGATTTTTCTATTTCCATTTTCTTCGGTCTGAAAACTAGGCAAAGTTGAGTTCCGCCACTCAACAAGCAATGCCTCAAAAAAGGCGGAAAGTAGGGACGGAGAAAGCAGTAAATAAGCAACGGAGTGTCTTAACACTAGGTTCATATGGTTCCTGCAGTTCCCTCTGCCTACCCTGCAATATGCGGGATAAAGCGTGAAGCTATTAGAAGTAATTATTTCCTGTGATTAACATTTTTTATGTCAATATTAAAGAATTTCTTTTACTGTATTTTGGGAGTTGAACCCTTATTCGGGATAGTTATTTGCATTTCTCTTCTTGGGAAAAATATAATAAGCATTAGGTGCAACCAAATATGTATATATTTATTACCTATTTACTTAGGCAAAGCCAAAAATTATATCAAAAATAAACAATAATTAAATTTTAACAAGTTTCTGTTATTAATAAAGAAACATCTCAAAACTTTCAATAAGTTTTTGAATAAAGCAGTTCATAAAATAATATTTAACTATCGTACCTTTATTCTAGACATATTTGTTTATTTTATCTTCTGTATTCTATAACAATATCTAGATTTCAATCTAGATTTAAGACTTTGAATTTCAGAGTATTTTATTTAGAATATTTACAAAATTCAGTGGCAACAGAACTTTTCTCATTAGAATCACGCTTATAATTTATGTTTTACTCAGTAACCCTGCGGTGTTACGTAAATATTGTAAAATTTATAGCTTCAAAAATTAATATAAATGCTATTTAATTATACGCAGCGAGTTTTAAACAGTGAAGGAACTTTGGCAATATTTAACATTTTGTGTACAAATGGCCAGTTGCTACTCAATTACTTAGCCTTATATACTCAGTTTAAGTAAAAACTAAATAAATCTTTAAAAAATATTAATTTTGTGATATTAAAAATCGTTTTGTTATTCATTATGAGTTTTAATAATTACATTTTAAAATGTTTACTTAAATTTAAAAAATAATATACTTTATAAGGAATAATAAATAAAAATAGTATTTTTATAGATAGGTACAGGAAAATTAGTAAAAGTTTAACAATTTAACAATTGAGGACCGTCGTGGCGCAGAGGCGCAACGTCTGCCTGTAACGCGACGGTTACTGGGTTCGATCCCCAGTCGGAGAAGATGGATTTTTCTATTTCCATTTTCTTCGCTCTGGCATCTAAGGCAAAGCGCGGCGTCGAGTTCCGCCCCTCAACACGCAATGCCTCGAAAACGGCGGAAAGTGGGGACGGAGTAAGCAGGGACTAAGTAACGGAGTGTCTTAACACTAGGTTCTTATGGTTCCTGCAGTTCCCTCTGCCTACCCTGCCATGTGCGGGATAAAGCGTGAAGCTAAAAAAAAAAAAAAAAAAAATTTTTAGCAAAAAATAAATGTTCTGTGAGACCTCATTTTTAATTGAATTTCCAGTAAATAAAACTGTAATTAATTTATTTTTTATACTTTGATTATTTCAAAGCTAAGCAAAGCGTGGCATTGTTCAATGTCATGGCGTTGCAATGAAGAACGAATTGTTTACATATAGTACCTTTGTCTTCTCTATTTCACAAGTGAGAGCATTAAGCTTAGGTGACGTTAGGTTTGTTGAATAAAATATAAATTTACTTTTTTATATATATTTGTAAAAAAATCAATATTTTAAATAATTGGTGACATTTTTTTTTTAATTTTAATAATGATGTTAAAAATATTACTTTAATTTAAAATAAAAAAATATAAATTGTAAGTAAAAATAAAAATTATCAAAAATATTACTATATTTCTGTGAACCACAAAAAGCGAAGCGAAAAAACAATCGACGCGAAGAAAATCTTTTTTTTTAAGTAATAATAATTATAACACAGCGCTAAGTATCTCTTCTATTTTCTCTCAATATACAATTTTGTTTCAATTTTAATAGAGGCTGTCATCACCGGGCTATTTGCGAAGCTTCCATAATGACTCCTCTGTTAACTGTATATATTTAATTCAAAGCGAATTGAACCTTGTACCTTATAGCAATAGGGTTGAAAACATATGGAGTTTGATTAATTTGTAATTTCAAAATGCACGCCAAAATGCAATAGTAACGTTCGAAGTAAAATTTTGACAATTTGCTTGAAGCGTTCGTTGTGGTCGTTTATTTAATTCATTTTATATTAGAAATTATATTAAATACATACAAATATGTTAAATTTTATTTACACTTATAGTACGGTAGGCAGAGGGAACCACAGGAACCTAGTGTTAAAAACTTCTTCTTACCACGATTTCCATCTGTTTCGAGGCATTGCCGGTTGAGTGGTGAAACTCTACGCCGTGCTACTGCCTATTATTTCTTGCCAGTTACTTTTTGTATATTTTATTTCTGTCTTTATCTTTACTGTTGTATTTTAAATCATTTTTTCTTGCCTTTTGCCTCATGTCTAACTAATATCCCGTTCTTTTATCCACATGCACTTGGATTGCGTTTTACTGGAGCAGTAAGGTGTAGTGTCACTTGTTATAGAAAAAGCAATTATAAGTATAATTGAGAAATTTACTTCTATTGTTAATTTTATTTAAGTATTTAAATTATTTTCATTTTCTAGGTTCTATTCATAAAAATCTATAATATTTTAAAACATTAAATTTTCATTTACACATTATATTGTAAAACAATATGTTAGTTATTGTCTTAAAATGTCTTCAAGAAGACATATTAAAATATATTACAGCGGGATTTGAACCTGCGTCTCTTAATTAAGACCGTACACTCTATCTTCTAGATACATATTCTTCAACAGAGAATGATACACAGATCAGACTATCGTTCTCTCAGACCTATCTAGTCTTTTGTTGAAAGCAAGTGGAATTCGAAAAATTCAATTTTCTAACTGTAAATTTAGTGCAGCGTGCAAGAAATAATCGGTACCCAGTCGCAGCTATCCCCCGGGATACGGCAAGAATGTAAAACATAGAGAATGGAGTAAAATTATATGTACTCGATTTGGTATGTGGCCGGTGGTTTTTATAGTATACGATATGTCGTAACGACATATATAAATGATTTGTTTATATATTTCGTTACGAGTATATGTTATTCTTACTTCAGTATTTAAAGTCAATATTGCTTTCAACTTTATTACAATATTTTTTATAACTTCACGCTTTATTCCACACATAGCAGAGGGAGCAGAGGGACCCGCGGGAACCTTGGGAACCTAGTGTTTACACTTTTATTCGATTCATTTCGTGTTTAGTGCCAGAACTCAGCAGAGAAAATGGAAATGACAAAATCCACCTGGCCTGAGAATCGAATCCACAAACCGTCGTGTACATACAGACGTTACGCCTCTGTGTCAGTCTGCAATATTATCAAATATTTAAAACGAACAGCTTGTATATGTATAGTAACCTAAAATTAGCATAGTAATATGAATTCACATCACTGGAATTAGCATCAAGTAATAATACGAAGTAGTTGAACCGATGTAACACCTGTCAAAGAAGTTATAAGGAATGGCGAGAACGTGCGGTTAGTGCTTCAGACATCAAGATATCGTGCACATGTTTAGTAACTAAGTGAACGTGAATTAATAAAATTTAGGATAAGTCTAAGCTTATATTTACTAGAATATAAATAAACAAATTAAAATAATTAATTTAAGAAATATCAATATATCAAGAAAACCTACTGTCAGTGTTGCTTCCGGCACTTACAGTGTCATACATAAATATCTATTAATTATTTGCTTTAAACCATATTATTGGGATTATTTAGACTATGTGCGAGGTTAAGTTATGCAACCAGTACACAGTGTTCGCTAACTTAAATTTTATGCTTTCTATATGTGCTATTGCGATTCCCTTTGCCTTCCTTCTTTACTTGTAAAAGGAATTAAGGTCTATCTTTCGTTATCAGTTTCGTGTTATCTACAGTGATCACTTATTATTTAAAAAAAATAAAAAAATAATGATATAATAATTAATTTCATGATCCTTGTGGTGTAAGGGTACGTGGATTTTTACATTACTATTTTTGTCGTTCTAACTAGGTAAGCGCAACTTTGAGTTCCGCCACTCAACACGCAATATCTCAATCAAGGAACGGAGTGTCTTAACACTATCCCACGTCCTCTGCCTACCGCGCTATGAGCGGAATAAAGCTTAAAGCTAAACAAAAACAACTAATTACTTATTTATAAATAAAAATATATTTATATATATTTCCTTTACCTATATCGACTATATCCGTTCGAATGATCGCATAATGTAAATAATGGCTGGAAGGAGCGAAAACAGAAGGGTGTCAATGGATGGTTACCGATCGAGAACAAAAGATAGAAGGGGGTGTACCTACTCGTGAAAATAGTAAGGAATTTATGATAATTGAATTTTTTGAACGTTTAACGCTTTTGTTCTTTTTGTAATTTCATTTTTATATGAAACTGGTAGACGTATGGATATTATATTCGGCGGTTCATATGAGGTTCGTGTATTGACTATTGGGAAATTCGTATAAAAGGAAAGCTTTGAGCGATTTTATTACAACGTACGAGTATCTATATGTACAAAGAAAAACCAATGATGAGATGGAATAAATGCAAAGCGGTTGGAATTTACGCTTATTTGTTACGTTTTATTGAGAAAGTTCAGAAGACATAGAGTGAAAACACTTTGTTCTCCGTTTTTCTTGTATGTTGAGTAGTGTCTAAAATAAATTAAATTATTGTGTATGTCGAAACTTTTACAAAATTACTGTACTGCTGAAACTTCTAATCATAATCCTGAATTATGGTTAAGTAAGTGAATAAAGGTTGTTGATAAAATTTGAAAAAGTAACAAATACTTAAACTACTATATACTTTATTTATATAATTTATCATACTTTAACTACTACGATTAAATTGTTTTTTTTTTTACTTTTCAATTCTGTAATATTACCTAAAGCAAATACTTAGGTAAGCTTACATTTACCTAATTATTTTCAAACCATAAGCTAAGGTAAAGGTAAAGTATACGTAAAATGAATACTATATATTTAAATATTTACAATATATGTATATGAGGACCGTCCTGGCGCAGAGGCGTAAGCGTCTGCCTGTAAACGTGACGATTTGAGGGTTCGATTCCCACTCGGGAAAGATGGATTTTTCTATTTCCATTTTCTTCGCTCTGGCAACTAGGCAAAGCGCGGCGTTAAGTTCCGCCACTCAACATGCAATGCCTCGAAAAAGGCGGAAAGTGGGGACGGAGAAAGTAGGAACTAAGCAACGGAGTGTTTTAACACTAGGCTCAAATAGTTCCCTGCAGTTCCCTCTGCCTACCCTGCCATGTGCGGGATAAAGCGTGAAGCTAAAAAAAAAAAAAACTATATATTTAAATATTCATAATATATGTATATAAATGCTAATGCTACGGTCGAATAGATTATTATTAGCTGCGTAGAATTAATGAATATTATGAATTAACCACGGCTCAATAATGTATCAGATATTATGTGATATGGCCACTAAGCCGAAAGTCGGTTTTGTAACGGTTATATTACACTTTAATTTATACGAGTATTTATCCATTTTGGTCAGTTTTAATATGTTCTGAATATTCATATTGAAATTATTTTGTTTTAGATATACTGTTGTTAAAATTGTGGCCACAGAAGGGTATGAGATCTTAAAGAGTTAATCACAGGTTCGATTCCAGCCTCAGTAAATAAATTATTTTATTTTTTTTCTGTTCTAGTAAAGTAATGTCTAAATTCTTGAAAGAAAATTGGAGAACAGAGCGCCAGTCACTAGTTTTTATGTTTACTACGCTTTGCCGGTTTAAGGGTCGATCTAGAAAAAGTAAGCTGATATTGTTGAAGGATATATATATTTTTTAATTTTGAGTCTTTTTGGTAAACAGTTTAAGCTTAAAGGAAAATTATATTTACATGGATTGGTATTATTACATATATTAAAAAGTTTACTTCCCAAATATTTATTGTAAGTAAAATATTTTACAAAATTATTATTATTGACTGTTGTGGCGCAGAAGCGTCTACCTGTAAACACGACTATTTGTATTATGATTTTTTTAGTTCCATTTTTTTTGCTCTGACAAATGGGCAAAGCGCAGCATTGAGTTCCGCCACTCAACAAGCAATGCCTCGAATGGCGGAAAGCGGAGAACGGAGTGTCTTAATACTAGATTCCCACGGTTCCTGTGGTTTCCTGTGAAGCGTGAAGCTATAAAAAATATAAAACATTTAAAATATTTCTATTGTAATTCAAAATGTCTGGGATATATAAATAAAGCATACATATTTGAAAATAAAATTACATTTAAACGTTAATTGTAGTTTCTGTGTGGGACTAATATAATTACATTATAACAAGAGAAAACTCGTTCAATTAACTTTTAATGATGCATATAGCTAACACAAGTTGACATTCTGAGCCTCAAGTAACATAGTTTCCGAAAGGACCATAAAATATAATGGGTCATTAAGACAGCGTACTATCGGAGTACATTACTGTTATGTACACATTAACTGACACTCAGCTAGGTGTAGTCGAGGAGCTAGCGTAGTAAAAAAGTGTTTAAATTTAATAAATTATTATAAAATATATGGAAATAATAGAGTGAGAAGAAAAAATAGTAAAATGCTCACTTCTGGGTTTTCATGTTGAATTTAAAACGATTTTTATTATACAAATTTGCTGTTTACTATACAATAGAAAATGTAAAGTAGTGAAAAAAAAACATAAACGAAAATATTATCAATATTGAAATGTCACAAGAGTCATTTGTCAAAGCCATCAAGGCACTGATTTAACATAGTCTAGCCGAATCTGAAGACCAGTGAGAACACAGTATACTTATGGCTACCTCTTTAACTAAGCTTTGCTTTACTTAGGCGCTATTTACGAATTGCGATAAATTATTTGACGTTCAAAAATACCAAATACAAATACAAAAGCTTTTTAATTTTCTCTCACAATTATCATGCTTACACAAATTGTGGTCACTACATAGTTAATTGATTGTGGTACATAGTTCACACACTAAATTACATAAAACATATTACTTATCATTTAGAATAAAATTGTTTCACTTCACTTTGTTTTTATTTTCTATTAATGTAACATAATCATTTGATATATAAGACACTAGCTTCTATACTATAAAGGACCCTGTTGCTCGAAGGAAATGTTTACTATTCGTTCAGACTGGGGGTATGATAACGCTACTTGGATTTACTGTCTACGTCAACTACGCTGAGGCAAGACGTGGGGTGGTTAATTAAAGAGTATTAAAAATAAGTAATGGTTATATGTATATTTTCCTTATATTATAAATTAAGATTTCAATATTGTACTGTGGTTTGAGATGAATCTAAATAAGTATTGTTTGAGTTAAATACGTGAATTTTAAAATGTAATTTTGATATTTGTTTTTGTTTTTTTTTTTTTCGTTTTTATATATTAAATCAGAATGTGATCAATAAAAGAGGTTTTTATACAGTTCATTATTTTAAAACTCTTTTCAAAATTCTTAACTTCAGTTATTAAATAACATAATATATTTCTAAACAGTTATAAATATTAATTTTTTTGGCGATATTAGAATGAAATAGACAAATTTTGGTAAAAACATTTTAAATAAAGCGCACTCAAATAACAAAAATCCATTAAAATTCAACAAACACTCGTAACAAAGTATAAAGAAAACAAAATAGATTGTCATAAACGTGGCTGCAGCATGTGTAGTGTAACCGGCGTTTTAATAAAACACGCCTTATCATATCAGCACAATATACTATGTGTGGGAATATGTAATGAATACCCTACGGTTGCTCGGTGGATTTTCTCTCTGGTTTCAAAATTAGCATTTTTCAATGGTTTTTTGTAGAAAAATTATATGTATATGTTTATTTTATACAGGCTGGGTACGTAGAGTAGTTGCAGGTTTAATTTCTATATGGAAAAGTGAATTATTTAATATCCTAGCGTTAGTTAGAAAAATGGCGTTGTGCCACTCGACATGCAATAGGGTAGCGAGAAACTTAACAGGTTCCTTCTGTCTACTATACTGTATGAAGTTTATAAAATCTAAAACTTGTTTTTGTTAATGATATGTTTATTTATAATAAATATACCCAAGTTATTTCATTCATGTCGTCGTATGATTGATATAATATATTTAAATGATAGTCTGTCCTGGTATACATACGTAGAAAACTGCAGTTTTAGAGTTAAAAGAAATTAGAGAGAAAAATATAGAAATTTGAAAGGAGCGGGATTTAAACCCGAGCCCTTTTGCGACCCGTGCAAGATATATATATATATATATATATATATATATATATATATATATATATATATATATATATATATATATATATATATATATATATATATATATATATATATATATATATATATATATATATATATATATATATATATATATATATATATATATATATATATATATATATATATATATATATATATATATATATATATATATATATATTGTTAAGTTTTGTTATCAATATATAATATAGCTCTGACCTACGCACCTGCAACCTGTCACCACGACAGAATAATTTAACTGCCCAAGGTTATTCTATCCGCAAAAAATGTGGACTACATCGAAACGATTATACAATATACATATATTTTTTATATGTATTTTGTATCATTTTGCTTGCATATTTTTTTGATTCTAGCCCTACGCTTTATCCTGCTCATAACAGGGTAGGCAAATGGAACCACAGAAACCATGGGAACCTAGTGTTAAGACACTTCGTTCCCCGATTTCCACTTTTACGAGGTATTGCGTGTTAAGTGGCGGAACTTAACGTCACGTTTTGCCTTGTAATCAGAGTCTCGTTTAAATGCAGTTAAGCAAATTGTAATTTACTAATTACTTTAGTTTAATAATTACAAAAATATCAGCGCTTCAATGTTTCCCAATTTCAAATCATGAATCATGATCTGGTAGAAAGTATTTACCATAGGTCGTCTATTAAATATTTAAATTCACTAGTATTATCCGGGATTAGAACCGGGATATAAAGTAGCTTATCTTTTCCCAAGGTCCCATATATCTTTGTACCAAAATTCATGGAAATCGGTGCAATGGTTTATGGGTGATAATGTTGCAGACCGATGAGACATTTATAATAACCAGAGGTGGAGATTTACAGAATAAATAATTAATGTTTTTTACAAAATATATTAGTATTTGTTAAATCTCTTCCATTTTGTGTCTCTTCCATTATTATAGGTTCGATTTCCACACGTATTATTTTATTACCACGTAGAATGCCCCGGCAAGCATGGCGTTGAGTACCATCACTCAACGCAATACCTAGAAAGACGGAAAGTGGGGGACGGAATATCTTAACACTAGGTTCTAATGCCGTTTCCTCTGCCTAATGTGCTATGAGCGGGATAAAGCGTAAAGGTAAAAAAAATATACTCATAAATATTTTATTATAGTTTATTAAGAACTTATTTATATAACACTTTTATTTAATCCGATTTTAGTAAAAAAATATCCCAATATCAAATCTACAGTATTTCAATTGACACTTCTATTTAGTAACAATACTGAAATAAGTTCAATTTAGTAATAATACTTACTAACAACCTAATATATGTGTAATATACAAATTTTCATTAAATTCACGAACACGACAAAATTAATCAACGTCCTCAAGACTCAAGTGAATGTACTTTTAATAACGCGCCAATATTCACGCACCGTTTGAACACTTTCCCGACCAATTATACAATAACGGTTTTCTCTATGAAGAAAATTTGTATGTAACATGTTAAATATGAGCATAATTACTTCATTGCGATTATTTTATGAAGCCAGTGTATGATTATGAACATGTTGGTTGTGGATTCGATTCTCGTTTGGGGAATAGTTTTTTTTTTTTTTTTTTTTTTAATGTAAAAATCAAACATATTATTATTATTAGCTTCACGTTTTATCCCGCACATGGCAGGGTAGGCAGAGGGAACTGCAGGAATCACATGAACCTAGTGTAAGACACTCCGTTGCTTGGTCTCTGCTTTTTTTTCGTCCCCGCTTTCCGCCATCTTCGAGGCATTGCGTGTTGAGTGGCGGAACTCAACGCCGCGCTTTGCCTAGTTTCCAGAGCGAAGAAAATAAAGAATAATAGAAAAATCCATCTTCCTCGAGAGGGGATCGAACCCACAAACCGTCGCGTTTACAGGCAGACGCTTACGCCTCTGCTCCACGACGGTCCTCTTAATCAAAGATAAATTATACAAAATTGAATTTTTAAACAAAATTTTATATGAAGTTATTTTTTTTCGTATACAAATGCCTTTCATTATATTTACAACTGGTTATAAAACTTCTTCATTATAGAGTGACTGACAGATTTAAATATGTGGATAATGAGATCGGGTCTCATAAAATTTAGAAAAGATTTAACAACCAAAAATATAATAAATTGGAATGAAAATGCATAAAAAAGAAATTAATAGCAAAAACCACAAAAATAGATATATAACAAAAATAACTCCATCTGTATGTATATATAAACATTTCCAAACTTAATACGTGAATAGTAATACTGTAATATCACAGTACATTCCAGAACTATCACAGTACCCAGTGTTTAGCGTTTGCTGTATAAATGTCGATCGTTTCTGTTATAGCTTTACACCAAAGTCATTCGATATCGTTAGCAACTATTTAACTGGGAAAATTAGCCAGAGAACAAACTTCGTCTTCACCCTTATGGTCCATTATACAATATACAGGAACACAATGTATACGTTTACTAGAAGGATCTGGTAACAAAGGTGTACTTAAACGGTTATTTGAAGAGAATTTGTGAATTCCATTGACATGCGATAATTTTTATGCGATAATGTTGTTAATTTTTTTATTTGCATATGAAATCACCATATTTATAAATGAGAAAATAATTAAAAATACAATAGACGATTTTATGGCTTAGTAACTATCTCTGCCAGATAACTTTTAGGGCGAAAAGAAACATTTAATATTAAAAAAACATACGTATATTGGGTTTATAATTAATTTTCATAAATGCGCTAATTTCAGAAAGCGCTATACCATTTGGCGAAAATAATATGAGATGCTGTATTATAAATAGGCTATATTGTGTATAGGCTATATTATACGTAGGGTATACCACAGATATAATTTGTTAAAGACTATATCGTATTAATCTATTAACTCAGACACTTAGAACACTATATATATGAAGTATACAAAACCAAATTACTATAAGATTTTCTTTAACCTATACTCATCTAGAAAATAATAATCGTTGTACACAATAGAGCCTTGAGTCGGTCAGCATTCGTGTGTAGTTAGTTGGCGTCCGCTCGTTATCTACTAGTTAACCGGACTTATAGCAAAGGATTAGGATATGGGAGATCTTAACATACTTATATGAATGAAGTCGGTCTAATTATATGTAATTATAATATCAACATAGCAATGCAGGCGAGACCGAGAGAGAGATAATAATGAAACCGTTTTTTTTTTTTGGTATATATTGAAATTTAGAAGTGATATTTAAGTAATTTAGATGAAAGAATAACATTATTATGTAAATAAATTTAAAATTAAAGGTAACTTAGTGGATTATTATCCAATACACTTAATTTGTTAAAGAAAATATAGGATATATAGAAACATAAAAATATAGATATGTATGAGTAATATTGCAGTAAAATACTATTTGCACTAAAATTGCTTTTGAATGATAGTAATAAGACGAATGTCAATACTATAAAAGTAATAAATTAGTGTTAAGAAAGGTAACCCCCTACCTCTGTTGAATTGCGAAAACCCGGTATAGAAGATAAGGTGACGTAAAATTAATGAGCACCCCTCATAGATATGTATAATTAATTTATTTGACATAGATAGAATAATGATTTTATCTATAAACAAATTACATTTTAAACGCTTTGTCCTCAATAGGTAACAGTTGAAACATGCGGAGTGTAAGGTGTCAACCTAAAGTGGTCTTTCACAATGGTAACTGGAATTGTAGATACACTTCGAGACAAAATATTGTTAAATAATCTATGTATATACGTGAAGCAAAATCTTTGATAACTTCTTACAGAGCAGTACGAACGACAATTTAAAGCGACAGTTTCAATAATAATATTTATAAAGTACATTAAGCAATAAGCTGAGACGGAGAAAGCAGGGACTAAGCAACGGAGTGTCTTAACACTAGGTCCCTATGGTTCCTGCAGTTCCCTCTGCCTACCCTGCCATGTGCGGGATAAAGCGTGAAGCTTAAAAAATTAAACAATAAATAAAACGTTACAAACACTGCCATATGTTTCACAATTGACACTTATGTATCGCGTTAAATACACGTTGTCATGGCAACTCGTATGTCACGCGTCAACAAGTCCGCTAGTATTTAGTAATTCCTTCTTATTTATAATATTAAAGGTCGTCTTGTCAAAGATGATAAGCATCTGCCTGTAAACGTGATGGTTTGGGGGTTCGATTCCCATTTGGCGAGAGTAGATTTCCATTTCCAAAAACTCGCCTCTCTAAGTGTACGCAATAAATAATATACAAATAATATATAATGATTAGAAACAGTCGAAGCTGCGGGCAAGTTACTAGCTCACACTCACACATTTTTACGCTCTATCGCTAGGGGTAGTCAGAGAAAACGGAACGCTGCGGTTCCTGCATACCTCTTCCGCCTCGTCCACTGTCGCTAGCCTCTTCATACATGCTCTCCAGGGGTTCTTATGCTTTTTACGTGACCTTCCTGCAGTATCTTTGATACTGTGTTTTTGAAAGTCAACCGAGGTCAACTAGCTAATAATAAAAATTGCATACTTTATTCGAACTGCACTGTACTCAGAAGTACATATGTATTTAAAGGTTTAATTTCACAATCAGTGGTCAGCCGGTTTTCTAACTTGGTCCATTCCCTTTAGATATTGAATGTCTGAGACACCTAATATGGGCTTTTTAGTTCACGCAACTGTTTGAATGGAAGGTTATTTTTATAGGATATTAGTATTAAAGTTATTGTTATTGTTTAAACTTTATAATATATAATATATAGAGAAATTAGATGTTAAAGTTAGATTAATATTAATTATAATTAAGATGTAAAAGACAAAGTGTACATAAGTGTACATATACTATCCAATACTATTCTATACTATAATTTTTTCTGCAAGAAATAAAAGCTTTTCAATTTTTATTTAAAAATTTAATAAGAAATCGAAATTAAAATAAACATTTCTGGTAAAATTGCAAAATAACTGTTACGTAATAGTAATTTCATAATGGCGACGACATGGTTTTAGTCGACGTATTTGTTAAATAAGTTCACTTTCACTTACTGTAATCACTGTAATATGTATAAATTTTGTATAGAATTTGGCATTACTCGTTGATCTATTTGTAACAGGACAATGTGCAGCATTAAGTTACGTCATCTAACATATGGAAATCTTAAATTAATCCTAAAATTATAGACAACGAGAAGAACAAGTGTTTGTCATTATATTTTTTACTCCACTAAATGCCACAGCTATACATTCGCAGGGAGCGAGAAAGATAGAGATACAGAGTGAAAGAGAAAGTCATTACGGAATAGCACAGTAAATTACAAGTATATATTATACGTATTTTCGTTTAGCTTCACGCTTTATCCCGTTTATAGCAGGATAGAAACTGCAAGAACCTAGTATTAAGACAATTCGGTCTCTGCTTTCGGCCTTATCGAGGCATTGCTTGTTGTGTGGCGGAACTTAACGCCACGCTTGTTGGCAAATGGAAATGTAAAAATCCATATCCCTCGAATGGGAATCGAACTCACAATGGGCCGGGACTCTGCGCCACAACGCTCCTTATTTTTTTTAGCTTCACGCTTTGTCCCACGTATTGCAGAGTAGGCAGAAGGAACTGCAGGAACCATATGAACCTAGTGTTAAGACACTTGCTTAGTCCCTGCTTTCTCCGTCCCCGCTTTCTGCCTTTTTTCTGGGCATTGCGTGTTGAGTGGCGCAACTTAACGCCGCGCTTTTTGCCTAGTTTTCCAAAGCGAAGAAGATGCAAATAGAAAAATCCATTTTTCCGAGTGGGAATCGAACACTCAAACCTTTGTGTTTACAGGTAATTCTCAAATATATGGTACATCTACAATTAATCATAATTGTCTAAACAACGTTCTTTGATTTAATGGCTAAAACAATAGAGTCAACATTGTGGATGAAAGTTTTATTGTTACGTAAACTTATCTTGCTTCGTCCTAAGTAAGCTACGAGTAAGTTAGCTTTGCTTAACGTCTGAGGATCCCTTTATATATTTGTCTTAATCAATCCTTGAAAGGGCAGACTGAGGTCAACCTATTAAATTGTAAGAGAATTTTCCAATCAATAATACAATTTTAGAGAACTCATAAACATTTATTAGGGCTTTGGTTTGCATTTATTATATATTTTATTATACAAAGGATTACATAATGTAATATTAAAAATATATATACAAAAAAAGGTATTTAAAAAATATCTAATATATATTAAATGTAAAAAAACTTTATGTTGTATGCCGCATAAAGCAGGGCAGCAGCAGAAACAGTCTTGTGTCTAGTGTAGACACTCCGCTCTCCACTTTCCGCATTTTGAGGCTTTGCGTGTTGGATGGCGGTACTCAACGTTACGATGTTTTGTGATATATTTTTAAGAAAAAATGTTATTTTGGATTTTTTAACGTAGGTACTGATTTCTTTTTTGGCATATGTTTTAAAACATAATTTATTCAAGAAATCCTTGATAATGTAGGGAATATTATTTGAATTCGCGCCTCCTGAACTTTTTCCAAGGGGCGCAAGTTCAAATTCCTTTAAAGTTATTATATGCTTTCTTAGTGTATATGTTAAATCAATTATTGCATAACATATAAAAAGTAATATATAATAAAAAAATCGAAATCAATAAAAACTAAAATTCTTAATTTAAAACCAAACAAAAAGCGAGTTAAGTAGAGTAGGTCATGTGCGTTCAAAGCGGTTCAACACTTTCATTAGTATCCAACGCAACTTAATAGCCGTTGTAACAAATTATCTAAAAAAATCTATTCTAACAATTACAACTAAATTTAAAGCTTTCTCGAGAACTCGTGATTTATATTCCATATAAAACGTATTCATATTTTTTTTAAGCCATGGTCTTTGATAGAATTTGAAGCTAGAGTTATTAGTATGAAGCAATTAAGCTAAATTTTTAATGTATATGTAATGAATTAATCATTTTAATCGTTTAACATCGTGAAATCGTCTCGGAAAACCTATTTTGGATATATCCGGGCTGTCTGAAACCAACCGCGAAAACTGAAAGCGTTGGATAATTAACTAGTTTCCAGTGCATGATAATAGTTTTACTAACGAGAATTCCTGGAATAAATTTATACGTATTTACTTCACGGACGTTACAGTACTCGTATAAGTTATAAGTATATAAGTGTAAGGATATAAATATATGATATATTTTTTTACTGCAGTAAATTTAACTTAGAACCTAGTGTTGAGGCAATGCGTGTTGAGTGGCGGAACTCAACGCCGCGTTTTGCCAGAGCGACGAAAATGGAAATAGAAAAATCCAATTTTCCCGAGTGGGAATCGAACCCGCAAACCGTCGACAGTTTTACTAACATGCTACATTGTAATGGGTATGTGTGTATATATATATATATATATATATATATATATATATATATATATATATATATATATATATATATATATATATATATATATATATATATATATATATATATATATATATATATATATATATATATATATATATATATATATATATATATATATATATATATATATATTATTAATCATAAGCGATTGTTTAATAGCAATGATCTCAGCGATTAAAATAATAATTATATATGCCTATTATAATAACTACTTACAGTACATCCACTCTTGTTTAGAAAGCGAGATTACGATAGTGAATGTTACAAGAATGATATAATACCGTTTGTTTTATTGTACACTGATTAATTGTTCGTTGGCTCGTTGTAAACAGAGTCAGGGTCTGTTGCCTAACAAAATATATCTCGTAAGAACTTAATCTTTATTAGCGACACTTATAGATATAAATTTAGTATTAATCATAATTAAAGTAACGTAAAAATTATAACCCACCGGGATTTGAACCTGCGCTCTCTTAATAAATATCAATGCTAGTGTTTCCGTTTTTTATTATTCTCATGTAATGCTTAAGTTTTCTTTGAATATTTTGTCTAACCTCAGTGTGGATTAACACTTTAAAAATCATAAAAATATTTATTATCAGTTATCTTTACAAGTGTACGGAAAGATTTGTTTTACGGTATGTAACATCGTCATAGTCTATAAAACAGAAAAATGGAAATAATTTACCCCCTCAAATGGAATTGAACCAGTAACCATGGCGTTTATAGAAGCCCAGTTCCGTCCAGTCCAGTAACGATGGACAATCATGGTTAAATTGAGGTTAAGACCATCAAATAAGAATTTGACTTCTTTCTCGCAATAAATTTATTAATTATTTTAATTTTTTTGTATTTTTATATTCAAAATATTTTAGTGAATATTTTGATCAATACAAAATGTATCTATTAAAGTGAATTAAAATATATAATGCCTTCAAGTTGGTAGCTTTTTTTGTCACGAATCTTATTTTAAAATTAGGAACAAAAACTACTGTATATGAATAAGGAAATAAGGTAATTTTTTGTTTACTTTTGTTTTAATATAAATGGTAAACTAAAATATTTACTCCACATTTGATTTTTAAAAATATTAATAATTATTATATTGTGTATTTTGCAGTAGTTTTTAGTTAATTCCAGCGGTCCTTTAATTTTGAAAAAAGAGAGAGAGACAAGATTTTCAAATTTATTTCAGGATGGCACAATTTCTAAGAACCGCTATTTAACACATGTATTTATTTTAGCTTAATTTTCTGTAATTCAAAAATAAGTTTGAACGCAGCTAAATTCAAACCCGCACCTCAAGGAAACCGTTCTAGCGCTCTGAGCACTAAGCCTTGCGTTGAAACGAAATTGAAATTCCTACATGCTTAAATTTAATACATTTTTAGCATCTTATCAAAATTATAAAAGATCATAAAAGTGCCATCAAGAAAATGAAACTAAAAATATACAAATATTATGTAAAATTATATAACGTTTTTTTTTGACGTGACAACGTCTTAAATTAGGTTGTGCGGCTCGGAGTCAAATATGAAAATGGTAACGTAACGATGTGTCAACTGTCACCGAACTATGATCGGTCCGCCGCGCGTATCACTTGACACATGTACAATGTTTTAGTAAACAAAATATATTTTCTATAGTTAAAATTTGTGCAATTTATACTATAATTATTATTCATATCAATAAATATTCTACCGAGAAAAAGACGTTGTCACGTAAAATTTTCGCCCGTAAAACCCACTTTACAGGCAACCATTTTTTTTTAAATTGCAACGTAATTTTGCTTTCGCTGATAAATAATAAAGCCTTATAATATTTTAATATTAAGTAACAAGTTTGTAAAATTCATACGTTTCACAACTGGCATTGTGCCCTTCTACTTGCTGTACAAGAGGGGGCTAAGTTACTCGCAGTCGTTGAGTACACCTAGTGCAGTGTAGATTGGAAACAGATTAAATTTTAAAATATATTATATAATAACCATACAAGAAATAAATAAAAATGTGCGGGGATATGGGTAAGGCTGTACTGCGGGCTCTGACCGGTGCGCTGCTCTGTACTCTTGTGTCAGATGCAGCTTATTTAGAAGTAAGTGATTTATTTCATTTATATATTTTTACAGACACATATATGTAATTTCTTTTTAAATTGTTTTTTTTTAATTTTGCAGTATTGTACACTGCAATTTGAGTGCCGGAATCCAATGCTTATTGTTGAGTTCACATTTGATTCTGCGGATGTTATTTAAAAAAAAGATTTTTGTATTGTGCATTATTTTGTTTAGCTTAAGTCAAACACACACACACACACACACACACACACACACATATATATATATATATATATATATATATATATATATATATATATATATATATATATATATATATATATATATATATATATATATATATATATATATATATATATATATATATATATATATATATATATATATATATATATATATATATATATATATATATATATATATATATATATATATATATATATATATATATATATAACTTGATATTAACGCATGGCTTAGTCCAGAGTTTCTGCACGGTATTCAAGGGACGCAGGTTTAAATACAAATACCTCAACATTCTAATTATCATGCGTTTTCTAAAATATCTTTCTACTATAAATTGAACAATACGTAGGTACTTTAATAACTATAGTGGCACTGATATGTTTAATGCAATTAAAAGAAACCAATAGACGCATGTACAATAAGAGAAAATCAAACTTCGAAGAAACGGTAAAATGTTGATGTACGCTGACTATATATTAAATTAAAAGTAAACTTACATACAAGCTTGTTATAATGACTTGTTAATATTTAACAAATGAATTTTTTGTAATATTTACAGCACAATTGTTTTTTTTTTTAGCTTCACGCTTTATCCCGCACATGGCAGGGTAGGCAGAGGGAACTGCAGGAACCATACGAACCTAGTGCTAAGACACTCCGTTGCTTAGTCCCTGCTTTTTTCCGTCCCCGCTTTCCGCCTTTTTTGAGGCATTGCGTGTTGAGTGACGGAATTCAACGCCGCGCTTTGCCAAAATTGTCTTAAGATAAATTTAATTTTTAGTTTAACAAATTGTTGTAAGAGGACAAATTGTGGCAAGTAATGATAGAGTGTCTTAAAACTAGGTAGGTAGGTGTCTTAAAACTAAGTAACAATAAATATAAAAAAAATGTGAAAATAAGAATTCTTTATGATTAATATTATTTCTATATATTATGTACTAGCTTTTGCCCGCGACTTCGTCCGCGTTTCCGTCGTTTTTCGAAAAAAAATTAGCAGATGTCCTCCCTCATAGTTTTGACGTAACTGGCAGATTCACTTTCGTATTTTAGAAGGGAAATAGTAATATAATATGCCAATCCACAAAACTGTTGAAAAATATAACTCTATTCACGCGCGATGGCTTGTTAGCGTAGGTATTTTTTTCATGTATAAGTTTGGTGTTTTTGTACCGATTTCCATGATTCTTTTTTTATTAAATAGGTACTAATATTCATTAAAAAAAAAGGATGATGGTGAGTGTTATTGGTATTATATTATACGTAATAGTAAACAAATATAATAACAAATCTCTGAACTGCTAAGCTATCGGGAGTTATTGTGAGTTATTGTGAGTACACGTGTTATTGTGAGTCAACTATAAAAGATAGACATATGCTGTCTTGGGATATTTTTTATATAATTTTTTTTACATGATTTCTATGAAGCTTTAACCATTAAGGCTGCACACGCGACGTAAGCTAGAAAAAACCAAGTAACTTCTCCCGTTTTCCCAACATTTCCTTTCACTGCTCTGCTCCTATTAATGGCAGCGTGATGAAAAGTATACTATTACCTGCTCAGGAGTATGTAGAATAATTGTACCGAGTTTCGTTAAAATCCATCGAGTAGTTTTTTTTTCTATAAATAACTAACATACAGACAGACAGACAGACAGACAGACAAACAAAAATTTTACTAATTGCATTTTTGGCATCAGTATCGATCACTAATCACCCCCCGATAATTATTTTGTAAATATATTTCATGTACAGAATTGATCTTTCTACAGATTTATTATAAGTATAGATTAATATTAATATAATTAATACTTATAAAACGAACATATAGTATATGTTAAAAAGGGTTCAGAGCAAGCGTCAGTAGTATCAATTAGTACTTTAGTTTTAAAAAAAAAAAAGCTAGATTTCCATTATTTTCATCTATATCCTGCTATTTACGAGTGAAGTTAAAAAAATGACAATCGTGTTTTTTTATATATAAAAACTTCGTTCAAATAATTTGACAGTAAGCCGCTACCTATAAACGCATTTGACACGCACATCGCTGTATTTTTTGTTTTTCCTCCACCAACTTTGGCAGTTTAGGAGAAATGGAACGTATTTTCCTGATTGGTTTTTCGTATTGTGACATTTTGGCAATAACGTCGGTATAATAGTTTGGTCTTTTTTTGGAAGTTCATCTTTAAATGGCAAAAGTAATTTGTAGCTGAATTGTATATTGTGATAGTTGTGAGAGCGAAAAGAAGGTGAAAACGATGGTATATATATATATATATATATATATATATATATATATATATATATATATATATATATATATATATATATATATATATATATATATATATATATATATATATATATATATATATATATATATATATATATATATATATATATATATATATATATATATATATATATATATATATATATATATATATATATATTATATATATATATATATATATATATATATATATATATATATATATATATATATATATATATATATATATATATATATATATATATATATATATATATATATATATATATATATATATATATATATATATATATATATATATATATATATATATATATATATATATATATATATATATATATATATATATATATATATATATATATATATATATATATATATATATATATATATATATATATATATATATATATATATATATATATATATATATATATATATATATATATATATATATATATATATATATATATATATATATCGTCATTTTATGTCAAAAATCGTGGCCTAGTATCGCGCTGTTAGCTAGATCGTAAAAAATGAATATTACTGCAAATCCAAAAGACATTTAAAACTTACAAAATTGAAGAACAGTAAAACTGTACCGTTTAAGTGTAATAAATTCCAAACGTTACAGATTATAGGTCTCTATAATTTTTAAACTTCCAACAGCCGATGCGTATTTCACGAAGTTTTGATATAATTGCCTTTCTGACCAAGTTACGGCTACAAGAGAATTTTGTGGCACTTATTTTATATAATATATTAAATGTTATATAAAGTACTATTATTGCTTAAATTGTGTAAAATATGTGAAAGAATATTTTTACTGTGTGATTTTTTCATGGAAATTGTCATGATTCAGCGCCGAAGGTCCATTCCAGATCCATTCCCATTAAAAAAACCAATTATTTTCGTTCTTCATTTTGGTCCCAAACCAAAATGCACCATTGTGTTTAAGCACTCAACTTGCAGTTCTGACAATACTTCCCCTTTGCCTACCAAGGTACATACATAAATACGAGATATATTTTTAATTTCACGCTTTATCCCGTATTTAGCAGGGTAGGCGGAGAGAACCCCAGCAAACATGGGAACGTTAATCTTAAGACACTCAGTCCCGTGCTTTCCTATTTTTTAAGCATTGCTTGTTGAGTGGCAGAACTCAACGCTGCGCTTGTCTATCTAGCGAAGAAAATGTAAATGGAAAATCCATTCTCTCGAGTGAGAATCGAACCCACAAACTGTCGTGTTTACAGGAATACGCTATGCCATTGCGCAACGACGGTCTTCTTTAAGTTATTTATTTTCTTAACATATATTTGTAATGTACCTTATTATAGAGATGCTATTTGTAAAAACATATAGTATAAATTAAATAATAACAATTTATAATAGAAGAATATTGGAAGCGGGGACAGAGAAAGCAGGGAGTAAGCAACGGAGTGTCTTAACACTAGGTTCATATGGTTCCTGCAGTTCCCTCTGCCTACCCTGCAATATGCGGGATAAAGCGTGAAGCTAAAAAAAGAAAATATTGGAATATTCGATCCATTTCTGGACCTATATATTTACTTAATTTCCAATGTATTGTATAATTTTTTTAACTAACATCTGCAAGCAAAAATTTTTTTTAGAAATATGGACGCACACATCTGATAGAACATGATATGATTAAGAAATATTTCATTTGCAATAGTTGTATCATTTGTTGTAGGTCTGACGATCTTTACACATTTTATACGTAATTTACATACATACATACATAGCTTCACGCTCTATCCCTAGCGGGGTAGTCAGAGAGAACGGAGCGCCAAACGCTGCGGTCCCTGCATACCTCTTTCGCCTCGTCCACTGTCATTAACCTCTTCATGCATGCTCTCCGGGGAGTCCTCATGCTTTTTACGTGACCTTCCTCCAGTATCTTCGATACTGTGTTTTCGAAAGTCAACCGAGGTCTCCCCTTACCTCTCTTACCACTCACTTTTCCATCATATTATACGTAATTTATCATGGTTACAAATTTGAAGACAATTTTATTTTTGAAAGGTGGTGTTACAAAAATATTTTTATTTCAAAACGCTAAAAAAGCTTTGTTCTACAAAAAAAATACTTTCGCAATACATAGTTTTTAGTTGCATTTAGGCCTTACATCCCTTTGTCGCTACTAAATCCCAAGTGGCAGGAGCTTCCAGAGTACGAATGTAATTATTTGCACTTTTAAGGTGGCACTAACTTTAGCAATTTTCGATCTGCCCTCCGTACCCTTCAAAGGTGAATTACCGTTGGCTAAATTTTCTATATTTTGATAAGATTTTAGTCAAATTTCTTTGATCAAGCTTCTCAAAGTGGAAGTTGTTAGAAATTTTGCTTGTAACAAAATTGGTATTCAGAAGTGTTCTCGCAAATTCGCACCTCTCAACACTTTTCTTTAAATTGGAACTTTTTTTCAATTCAACCTTTTTGGTCAGTTACAGTTTTTGTTTTCCTACTGTTTTTTCTTATGTTCAAAAGCTGTTTGCTCTAAATTATAAAAAAAAAATAATATAAAGAAGTTATAAATTTTTAGTCTTTCTTAGTTAACCTCTGTATAAAAGTATTTAATATCGTGGAATAATTGCGCTAGGCAAAGTTAAAATTACTATTCTTGATATTATATAGCATAAGTAAAGAACCTTGTGCTAATTCATCATGATTTTTATCATATGATTATTTTTCCACAAGGTAGACAGAAGTTTATGTCAAAAATTTGAGACTGTTCGAGACCTAGTTATTCTAGCCGGGAATTGACAAAAAGCACCAATTGATATCGAACCCATGACTACTGCAGCCAAATTATTTCAAACTTACCTGGCTTATAATGGATAGAAAATTGCTCCATTACTTTTCTGGGGATTTTGCTTTTGAATTTAAATTTAACTTTATAATAAGTTAAGTTTTAACTTAAAAAAATTGTAATAAAACTGATACAATCAATATTATTCGAACTCAGTAACTTTAGCTGATTCGACTTAAGTATAAAGAATGTCCATCAATTTCGTTGTCCATATTTTATTTTAGCAAAAATGGGAAAAGTAATAAGCGAGAAATAAGAAAAGTTAGTCTCGAAACTAATAAAATTCTTAAGTCAAAACTTTCACTGGGCTCCTTGTTCGCCGTTTCTATGAAATTGCGTGTTCAGTACCTACCTACCTACCTGCTCCTATCTTTTGTTTGAAATTTTAATCTTTTCTTACAAAATATAATTTAACATCGAAATGAAGAGAATATTTTAAACTGAAGTAAATTTCAAAAGAAAAATGTCAACGTTTTGTAGAAATATTAGCAAAGCATAGTATCTTTTGTAAAGTAGAAGCCAAGTCCATCATGGCGTATTTCACCAGCGTCAAACATCATCAGGACAGCGTCTTAATATGAATGCAATGGCCGTGGGTTCGTTTCCCGTTTGGGGAACCAATTATTATCATTTTCCATCTGTATTCAGATTTAGCATGGGGTCTAGTTTCTAGAGCTTTACGCTTTATTCCGCACATAGCAGGGTAGGTAGAGGGAACCGCAGGAGCCGTGGAAAGCTAGTGTTGAGACACTCTGGTTTTCGCATTTTTTCGAGACATTGCGTGTTACGTGGCGGAACTCAACGCCATGCTTTGCCTAGTTCCTAAAGCGAAGAAAATGGAAATGAAAAATCCATCCTCCTCAAGTGGGAATAAAACCCACAAACCGTTGCGCTTACAGGCCGACGCTGTGCATTGCACCACGACTGTTTTAGAGTTTCTAGGGCTTGTCTAAAATTAGGGAAAGAAGTGACCAGTGTCTTCATACTTTGTTGGGACACAACATATAGTGACTTCACAATTGTCTTTTTATAATTGTTTTTCTTGTGGTAGAAAAATGCTTTTTGAACTTTTAGACTAAATTATAACATTCGCATACAAACACTGTGTATGTATCGACGATCTATAGCTTACCTGACAACATGTGTACTGATACATAAATTATATCAACAGGCCACTTTAATACTAATACAAAGAAGCTTACTTAGTTACGTGAATATTTCAGTAATTTAACTATTATAATCGTTTCTTTTTCTTTTAAATTCCAAAGATATACAATTAAAAAACCCTTATCGATAACCTAAATTAATCGAATACAAATACAATATAATTTAAATCGAAATTGAAATCGAAATCATAACGAAACCAGACCGTCCTTGTAATTGGAAGGTAATGTATGTAACCCCTTAAAGAAATTAGTAGCCTAGATCATAGGAGTGTAATGAAAGGGATTGGTGACTAGTCACGGCCGACCGGCGCTTGCGCAGCCATTTCTCAATCGCCTCGCGGAATGCTTCTGGAAATTAAGGAAAATATGGCGAAATATGTATTTGTTTATATTATTTTAATATATTTGTGTTTTTGCGTATATATTTATAGTCTCGTAGAAGTGCTTAAATATTCATGCTATAGATATTTTCCAGAGATCAAAAAGCAATTGTTGATTTGGGACAAGCTGGTGCAAAAAATTATTTTGAACGAATTTAGCAATATTTTGTTCGTTCAAAATTCTTAATAGACTTTCCATACTAAGTTTTACTAATTACGCAATGCGTTTTATGCTTTTTAAATATAGTAAGTTAGTTATTATAGGAAAAAATAATAGTATGTTAATTTTTAACTTAGATCATAAAGCTTTCTATTAACATAAGGTAGATGACTAAGTTATGACAATCTGCGTTGTGCTGAATACAAATAGCGTCATATATATGTCATACAATTTTAAATACAATTGATATAAGTAATTAGGCTATTATGGGGCATAGGACGTTATACTTAAAAATTTGAACGCACCGGGATTTGAACCCGCGTCTATTGCAAACCGTACAAACGCTCTAAACACTAAGTCATGTTTAAATATAACAAAAATAAGATGTTACATTTCGAAATTTTGATTCATTCAAACTCTTCCTGCCCTGGTGTGAAATAAAACTTCAAAAATGTTAAAATATTTAATTACATTAGCCTTTTAGGTATATTTAGAATAACCAAATACCGAGTTAGCTTAAATTTTAACAGATGCCGATTATATTATGCCTGTTTCTGAATACATTGTTAATACTTATATGTATATACTTTTTATAATTATTTTACCAGAATATCTTTAATTTATAGTAAAAAAAAAAACAATATCGTGGTTACGATCCCTAATCGGGGTAATGGAGTAGTACATAATTTAGTTCTGTATGCCGACAAAGAAAGTTTCTAAAAAATGGGCTATCTATCGACGTCATAGTACCTGTTGACCGTACAAGTGACGCATTAAGATTCGATTCCCATTTTGGGTGAATGAATTATTTTCATTTCACAATGCACGTCTTCGACTCCCACCTCTCAAACGGTGAATGGAGTGTATTAACATTAGGTTTTACCTACCCTAGAAAAATAGGCGTAAATTTTATAAAAAAACAATGATATAAGCTTAGATATAATATTTTTATTTTTTTTAGCGTTTCAATAACTATTATTACAAAATAAGACAGCGAAGAAAGGGAGTGTCTCAACACTAGGTATCTGCGGTACTCTCAACTTATACTATGTGCAAAGCGCAAGCTAAAAAAAATTAAAATACCTGACGTTAAGTACAAAATGTGATAATAAACGTATATATAATTAACTATCTTAAACTGTTTATATAGAACTCATTAAATATTTATGCAACTGGCAGCTCAGCCAGCTCTACCTAGCAATTAAGAATAGTAGCATTTTAAGCGGAAAAGGAAAGAAATAAGTCGCTGGAAAATATTTTTCTTTTATTCTATTTACTAAGCTCACTGTCGCTGTTAGTTGAATAATAAATTAGAAGATTGAGTCCATTTTTAAGTGCAATCTCAAAATGTTTCGTCTAACAGTTGTCGTCGTTTTGTATTGTACTGTCAATATCAGTTATTATTGTTTTTTATTTGAATGAATTGCGGTAAATTTTCTCTATTACGAGAAATGTATCGAAAGTTGAACGATATTTCTGAACGTACGAATTGAACGTATTGGCTTATCATACCCTGCTATCCTACCTCGGGTACTAATTACAATAAAATATGAAAATATGTTAAAATAATATATAAATACTAGAACTAGAGGACCGTCGTAGCGTAAAAGCGCAGCGTCTTCCTGTAAACGTGACAGTTAGTGGGTTCGATTCCTATTCGGGGAAGATGGATTATTTAATTTTCATTCACAATGCCACAAAAGACGTAAAGCGGGGAATGGAGTGTCTTAACACTTTACTTAGTTCCTGTGGGTCACTCCGGCTAACCAGCTATACGCGAGATAAAGCGTGAAACTAAATACGAATATTAAAATAAGTAAATAATTATTATTACATAAGATACATAAGATATGTGACACAAATAAACTCTTCTGGCTAAGTCAGTCAAGGTCTCTATATATTATGTAACGCAACTTGGTTATCTTTCTGATTAGCCTTTCACTCAAGGTGGGTCAATTCGCCGACGTAATCGTGACATTTCTCTATCGCCGATCTTAGAATGTATTAAATTGAAAATAGCATCTATGCGAATATAAATAAGGAATATTTTCAAATAAAATATTTCTTTGGAAAAATGAACACTTCTTATGTATGTATGTTTTTGTAAGGCAATCAACAAGTTAACGAGATTGTAAGCTCATTTCTGTTGGTGCTGACGTGTGTGGTACTTGCTACTTGTTAGGCTATTTTTGAAGTGATTTTTGTAGTTTAACTAAGTTGCTTCACGCTTTATCCCGCACATGGTAGGGACAGAGAAAATCGCAGAAACCATAGGAACATAGTGCTGAGACACTCCGTTTTCAGTTTTCCACCTTTTTCAACATAGCATGTTGAGTGACGGAACTCAACGCCGCGCTTTGCCTAGTATCCAGAGCGATGTAAATCGTATAGGAAAATTCTATCTTCTCTGAGTGGGAATAGAACCCACGAACCATCGCATTTACAGACAAACACTACACCTCACAGCGGTCCTTAAGATTACTATACACACAAAAAATAGCTTCATGCTTTATCCCACACATAGCAGGCTAGGCAGTCTTAGTGTTAAGACACTCCGTTCTCCACTTTCCGCCTTTTTGATATTGGTAACTCATCTTCCTCGAGCGGAAATCGAACCCACAAACCGTTGCGTTTACAGACAGACCTGAGACCTATACATGAGATATATCACCGATAAAAACATAATACTATTATGTACACTATAAACAAATTAAAAAAAAGAAACAAAAGAAATATACAAAAATATTACGTACAACAGGCGGATTTATCGCTTTAAGCGATCTCTGCCAGTCAAGTTTAAGAAGTATTCAGAAACTGTACGCAGTGTACTTAGTTTATTTAAATATTCATACATAGTGACTTTGTAGTAAGATAATGACTCACTTTCCCTATGACAGTTGAACTGAATATGGTAACGTCGTCTGCTGCAATTCATTGAACTTTAATGTATAGATTATTTTGAAATCTTTGGTACAGTATATTTATGTTTTTGGAGTCCATTTATATACTTGCCTAGGATATACAAGCGTTTACAAACAAAATTAAATGCAGTATTTGGCTTGGCTTGCAAGAGCTTGCTGCAGCTTGTTAAACATACAAACAAACTATTACAAATACATATCTTTTTTTAAATTGAGATATTTCTTCTTTTTAACTTTTCATTTCTATTTGTGTATATCAAATTTTAATATTTAATTCTATAAAGTAAAAAATTATATTATATTATAAAATATTTTATAAAATAAGTTTGTAAATATTTGTACTCGTTATTTCAGAGATATGAACCCTACCCATTTCAATATGAGCAAGCAGTATACAGAAAACCACTGAGAGAGCACGAAAAGCCGCAAGACCTCCGCAATGTACCGGGAACACCGGGTGTAGACTACCCCATATATCATTCAGTGCCAGAGACCCGTTTCTCCTGCGCCCACTGTGCCAGTCCACCCGGGAATGTATGCCAATGTAGAGACTGGATGCCAAGTAAGTGGGAATCATATGTAATTTTTCTCTTCCCGTTTCTTTGAAGATAAAGATATTGAAAATGTGTTATATAAGTATTTTTATATATATATATATATATATATATATATATATATATATATATATATATATATATATATATATATATATATATATATATATATATATATATATATATATATATATATATATATATATATATATATATATATATATATATATATATATATATATATATATATATATATATATATATATATATATATATATATATATATATATATATATATATATATATATATATATATATATATATATAGCTTTAGTTGTATGTACATGTCAATATATATATCAATGTTTCTATTAAACAGAAACTTCTTTTTATTTTTTTATATGTCTTCACGCTTTATCCCGCACACAGCGGAGTAGGCAGAGGGAACTGTAGAAACCATAGAGACCTAGTGTTAAAACACTCCATTGCTTAGTCCCTGTTTTCTTTGTTACCGCTATCCGCCTTTTTCGAGGATATTGCGTGTTAAGTGGCGGAATTCAACGTAGCGCTTTGCCTAATTACCAGAGCGAAGAAGATGGAAATAAAAAATCCAGCTTCCCCAAGAGCGAATCGAACCCACAAACCATCGCGTTTACAGGCAGACGCTTACGCCTCTGCGCCACGACGGTCCTCAATAATTATTCAAAATAAGCCAATAATCTAGCAATGTGTCCATTTACTTTGCATGTCTTTATTTAAAAATGTAAAAGTAATCAAAACTTTTCACAAAACTTTTATTTAACCGGAGGACAGTGATAAGTTTTAAATGTTACGTGTTTGCAATATTCCTTAGCGCACTTTAAAACTTTATCCCAACGGACCGTATTGTCTAGTGTAGCAATGGCTAGTTTAGTACGTGATGTATTTGCAAACTGTTCTCTTACAGGTTCCTTTTATTTTCATTGGTACTAATATAGAAATCTTCTTGTACAAAACTTGCTCAATATGTACCTAATATGTATGTAATATGTGAGGAAGAGATTGTGGGTTCGATGCTCAGTTCAGGGAATTATTATTAAGTATGTGTATTTCTCATGCTATATAATGTCTCTAATTCGGTCCCTAAACTAAAAGCGTAGATTGCAGGTTTCTCTACAGGTTAAAATTTATAATAATATATCCACAAACTATCGACTTGTTGTGACCAAGTTATAATTTTGACTAAAAATGGGTTAAGTTCTGCTATTGGGTTTCATCTTTTGGGGTTTGCCTTGCTTTTGTCACTGAGTGATATCTTATAAATTTGTTAAGAATTAGATAAAAGATTATTACGATCAATTTTTATTCTGAATACTATATATTAATAGAATATATAGTATAAGTTAAAAAGGGTACCAACCAAGTGTTTTTGATATTTCATATAAAAAAGTAGAAATAAATGTATTCTACATTACAAGATAGACACAAGAAATGAGTTACGAATTAAGTAAAAATTTGACTCACAAAATTACAATTCAAGAAATTCTTTGATACGTAAAAAGATTTTTTTGTATTCACACGGAATCGCCTTTGGGGTCTAAATAATGACTTGAATGTTTCATCGGATGGCCTCTTTAATTACGTTTGTCTTTGTAATATTAGCGAGATGGAACGTTTGCTTTTAAATTATTATGGGTTTTCTTATTGTTTTTGTTTGTTGCTTTGCCATGTTATGAACGTAATTCAAAATATATATGGCTTTTTTATTTTTGAAATAATGTTGAACTAACATTGAACTAAATATAATATATTGAAGTACTAAATACCTTAACACTAGGTTAACACTAAGTTAAGTAATCTATAATACCCTCATAGCAACTATCTCAATCCCCATTCATTTCACTTTGTTCATTGGATCCAAGATTAAATTCCGATTAGATTTCCTTCAAAACTTTCCGCTTATCAGTCACCGAACCTTTGGTTTCGAACTAAATAATGGTGTTCTTTAAACGAATTGCCACGTAGCAAAATTACCATGGCCAACCAATTTGGACTAAATTGAATAACTTCGAAGACATTGTTAGCTCGCCGTGACTAACCTGAAACTCAGTAGCCCATAATCCAAAATTATAATTTCGTTTGAATTATTTCTAGAAAATTAATTAAGTCAAAATTTTCAAAAGAATCAATCCGTGAAAGGGGAATGAAAGGAAAGGCAAAGTTGCACAAGTCCGAATTGAATCGGAGCTTTATTTAAATTCTGTAACACTTTCCAAAAGATAGATTAATTATATTCCGTTTACTTTGACTATTACTTAGAAAATGTTGCTTTCAAATTGGAAAGGTGGTTTTTTCTATAGGTTAATGGAAATTTATAACAAAATTATTTCTTAAAAAAAATTCTATACATACATATATATTACTTGTTTACTAAGCAAAGAACGTTAGAAAATTAGAGAGTTTTAATAAAATATAAATAAACAAAGAGGACCATCGTGGCGCAGAAGCGTATTGTCTGACTATTTGTAATTGCGGTGGTCTGTGAGTTCGATTCCCACTTGGGGAAAATGAATTTTTCCTTTTCTATAATCTTCCCTGTAGCAATTAGGCAAAGCATGGCGTTGCGTTCCGGCAGTGGAAAGTAGTGAATGGAGTGTTTCAACACTAAGTTCACACGGTTTTCACTGCCAACCCTGCTATATGTGTCGATTTTAAAAAAAAGTAGCCTTATACAAGAAGCTATATACACCAAAATCTCAATTAAACGTTTAAATTAACCAATACATGGTTAAAACGCACACACGTCTCCCATACAATCTCTGCTCCGCAAAAGCTAATTTCTTAGCTTTATTGAATAACTAGCAGCCACTCGAAGCTTGCTCAAGACAAAGCGAATTTGCTATCATCCCAAATGAAATTTTGTGAAACCTATTTAAGCTTACAAATTTCGTGGATAATAATGCTCCTTTGCTTTTCTCTTGTGTCTGATTTAATGTAATTTGGCAAATACGTAATTTTTTGTTTAAAATATACTATATAGATTTAGAGGTGGTACAAAAAAGTTTGTTATATACTTACTAGTATATACTTACCAATATAAAATTATACTTACCAGTGCTAAAAAAGTAGAAGAATTAGAAAAATACAACTTTCTCTTTGGTTTGTTATTTTATGTCTTATTGGCGTGTCAGTTGGACGGATTTGAAGTACGATGAAGTGTTATCTAAATAGTTATCTACTAGAATAGTAAAGTCATTAAAAAATTCCTGAAAGGATTATTTACCTTATACAATTATATATATTTCAAAACATAACAGAGAGATCCTGTACATAGCAGGGTAGGCAGAGGGAACCGCATAAAGCGTGTGAACCTGTGTTAAGACACTGTCTCCTTTCTCGAGGCTTTGTGAGTTGCAAGAGCAAAGCAAAAAGAAATGAAATAAGTATCTTCCCAGAGTTAGAATCGAACCCATAAACCGTCGCGTTTATATGTAGACGCTACTCCTCTGCGTCATGGTAGTTCTTAAGAGATAAAATTATTATAAAATACATATATTTTCTATTATAAAATTATTTTTTTTTAACAGGCCTACCACGTATGCCACGACGGTCGTGAAGGTCATCAAGGTGCTGCCTTCCTCTGCACCAATGGCACGCTCTTCGACCAAGCCAAATTCGCTTGCGACTGGTGGTACAACGTGGATTGCTCACAGGCTATTGAACACTACAAGTAATTGTCAATCAAATATTAATTGAGATTAAAAATGAAATGATGTTTATGCGCTAGTTAGATGCTTTTGCTTGTCCACTCATAGGAGAACTGCTTTACGAGACATCAATAGGTTTTGTTGGATTTTTTATATAAATTAAGTTTTTAATTGGCTTATTGAAGACAGATAACTTGGTTTTGATTATTATTTTAAATTTTCTAAGACATGTGAGAAAAATATATGTAGCTAAACTATTATATTATTTGGAGTCGAAATCGTAACCGAAACTAATTCGTTTCTACTTAATTTGGTATAAAAGTCATACCTATTTTCCAATAAATTAAATATCTTATAACTTAATTCATAGAATCTCTCATTCAGGTATATTGTAAGAAAATCTTTTAGAAACACAGCTTCAATTACCACCCCTGGTTATAATTTGTCAAACTTAAAACTTGCCTGAGGTCATTATTTAACCGAAAATTGCTATCAATTGAGTAAGTCTTTACGTTTCAAAACGTTTATTGCTTATTTGGTTACAAAGATGTCTTTGTAGCGAATTGGACGAACTTTGATTTAATAGATAACTATTTGCTAGGACTTAATTATTTTAAGAGACGTTATAAAAGGGATAAAGATATAGAGCTAAGATATATATATATATATATATATATATATATATATATATATATATATATATATATATATATATATATATATATATATATATATATATATATATATATATATATATATATATATATATATATATATATATATATATATATATATATATATATATATATATATATATATATATATATATATATATATATATATATATATATATATATATATATATATATATATATATATATATATATATATATATATATATATATATATATATATATATATATATATATATATATATATATATATATATATATATATATATATATATTCCATTACTTCCCGAGATTAACCTTAATCAACCGAAAAAGATCGTTACTTTCATAATATTAGTATAAATATACAAATTTATTATTAAATATTTTGTAAAATAATAATGCATGGCTAAGATAACTATTACTTATATGTTGTATTATTTAATATATGGGCAGACATAATCAGGAACCCTTCTATATCACACAGTAGGCGTCTTTGCAATTACCCGTTCCCGATAGTCTTGGTAAATAATTTAATTCTTCGTAAGATATATGAAAATATATTTTTTTATATTATTAGAAACAAATAGTGTGTGTATGTGTTGTGTATGGCTCGTTGTAAGAGCGATGGTTGTTTGGATCGGGTTCGATTCTCGTTTAAGGCTTCGATATAATAAAATGCGTTGATGATGATTTCCCCTATTTATTACGATATGTGTAATTAAATTTTTTTACACTAGAATCTGCATTCTTTGCTCTTTGCGGGATAGAGCGTGAATAGGAATATAGCATTGTATATTTCTAAACAAATTAAACAAATTTAAACTTTAAATTACTTCGAAAAGTTTGACATATTTCAATTTTGACACTATACCATCGTTTTGATAATAATAATGACATATTTTTTTTTAACTCAGGTTGAACGCTGATCCCTTGAAGAACCCCTACGTGCCTAAGCCGAAGCCGGAAGAGTTACAGGAAGCGCCACATGGCATTTACTATAGGAAGATACACGAATAAATATTCATTTACGTATTAAAATCATATGAAAAATATTCATCATCTCCATAAATCATCATATAAATCATTAAAATAGCAAAAGCCAATTCTAACTTAATAATAAATTTAATAGAAAAATTACCGGGTTATGAATATATTTTAGTAGCAAATTTAGCTATTAGCTCAAAACAAGATAAAATAAAGAAATATTTTGATAAGTAGATTGATAAGTGAGTGGAAAGAGTGAGTAAAAGGAGTTATAATATTACTTGTATGAGCCATGTAACCCAATATATCTCCTATTACAGTTCCCATAATAATTTAAGGCTTTCCATATAGACCTAGAACATAGGATACCTACATACTAAATTGTACCCATTCAAGTTTAAATTGGTAAATATTTATCCTAAAAATATTAAAACATCAGCTATTTGTAGGTATCAGCCATTTTAAAGGCATAAACTTAATACTAACTTTATATTTGTAGAAACGTTCTCCATAAAAAAGCTTCTAAAAAGCTCACAACCTATTAACAGGTTACTTAGATATTACAAGTTCAGAGTTGGCTTTTACCTGTTCATTTATCATTAATCATTCATTATGTTCATTTTTCATTATCCATCTATATATTTATTTTTGAATATAAATTAATGATTATCACTTTACTTACATAAATCGTTATTTTAGATAACTTAACTTATTCTAGGTCAGTCTAATTGCGAGTTGGCAAGTACATATTAATACCCACAAAATACGTGTTGAGTTCTTTTTTCTGGGTAGTGTATATATAAAGTGTAGAGTACAATATACTCCAATATGTTTTTTATAATAAAATGACAAATACTTATCTTAAGTAATGATTTTCGTAAGTATATTCATTTTTTTATCATGTTTCATGTTTCATACAATCATTCATTATCATTTAAAAACATCATTTCCATTCATCCTACAAGATTATACAAATTAGAATAATACTACATTGGGTAAGTTTAAATTGTAATATATTATAAGGACGCCATTAAATAGTTACCCATACTGTTTGTTTTATTTATTTTACCATTATAGTACATTGGTAAAGCCTGTAACGGTAATCGCGACAGTTGCGTGTTTGATTCCCAATCGAGGAGAATAAATTAATTTAATTTATTTCGCTTTTATAATAATACAAAACCCGGCGTTGAACTCTGCTCTTCATCACACAATAACTCGTGAAGCAAAAAGCAAGGAATGTATTGTCTTAACACTAGATTACCATTTCTAAGAAACAGTGTGAAAATAAACCAATAAATAAATAAAAAAAAGGTAAGCAAAATAAAACGTACAAAAGTGACGCACAACTAGCAATATTCGTGACCGATTGTGCGCTACGATATTGCGCCGCGCCTCAATAGCAATAGTGCATTGTGTCTGTGTCAATTATCCAACGAAAAATAGACAAAGGCAAATTTCGCAGTTACAATTTTTACGCTACAAACATCGGGTGAATGATTGAATTTCAGCTCCGGTGAAAATGAAAATGCTCGACGTCCATCATTTTTGAAGTTAACTCTTTTTGAGGTTGTTCGTGTTTTTTTTTTATTGAACTCACCATGTCTTGAATGGCTGAGTGTGTTTTTCGGTTTAACGTTTCATACTTGTTTTTCTAATGATACTAACGAAATGGATTGATATTCAATATAAATATCCTTTTGAATTTGATCAAAATATAAAGGAAAGACTATAAGGGGTATAACGTAGGTGGGAAAGAAAGAAGACCTTAGTAACTCTGTGGTACGAAAAATATATTAATAAAAAACTTTAAGAAACTACGTAGCATAAACAACCAGGAAATGCTACGAGGTCTCTTGTCTAAGGCTCATATACGTACATAGCAGGCAAGGCGAAGGAAGAACGAAATGAAACGAAAGAAGAACCTAGTGTTAAGGCACTCTTTTCCCCCTTTCTGCATTTCGAGGCTTTTTGCTTTATTGCCAGAGCGGAAATTGCACTTTTTTATTGGCAGAGTGAAGTAAAAGAAAATTATTTGTTATCTTGAATATTTGATAATATATTATATTATAACTTGTTATTATTAAACGTTGAAAAAGTTGTATATTACACGTAGCTTTAACAAAATTCTTTTCAAAATATTTCCACTAAAAGCTAATAGTACTAAAAGTCAGTGCGATATTTTCCATTTAAATATTTCGTAGAAACACTTAGGCAGAAGCTTTTCTCGGTAATGGAGATGTTGATATACCTTATTGAAAAGTTATAAAATAATAAAAAGAAAACTAATTAAACTAAAGTGTAATTATTACTGTACGAATAAATAATTGAAACCTAATAGATATAGTCGTTTTTTTTTAATTTCGTTGTAATTAATTACTACGTTAGGTTTGATTTTGAAATTTTAGTTCAGTTTAAAAATAACGTGGGTAAGTTCACCAGGTTCATGGCCAAGAACTGATACAGTACTTAAAATCAATATACCCTGGGGATAACGATGTTATAGGCCTGGCCCACAATGTCCACAACGAGGGAATTGCACTTGCATTCACATTTATTATATATTATTTGTATAACAGCTATACAACATAAAGATATTTATTTAAATCTGTCTAGTATTTTAATTTGCACGCGTAAACATGCAGACAAAAATGTGATCTGTTCGCATTTAGTTCGTAGCACATAATTTTGATGATATGTTAAAAGATTTTTAACATAGAATTTTGCTACTAAATGTTTCGAAATATAACCGTGAAATAGAAAAAGGAGTGTCTGAACACTTTACCTTCTACCTTTTATAATATACAACCTCACAAAACGAATGAATGCAAAAAAATTGAAATCTGTTCATGCTGACGAATAAATAGTAGTAATTTCTTCGAAAATCTAATTTCATATATATACTTGTTCTTCGAAATTTCGTTAGGATAATACAAATTCATTGTTTAAACTTTTGTAGGATAGTTCGCTTAGACTTTGGCAGAGTAAGACAACTAAACGGTAAAAGTTGTTACGAGTTCGTGAGCTTCATTCAATAATTATTTTAGTTATTTGCTTTTGAAACTTTAGGAAATTGTACTTAAAGCTTGTATTAAAAAGATAGTATTTGAAATTCCTTTCAAATAAGTTATTATGTTTTTAATTGATGTAATTGTTTGTAAATTGTTACAAATTGTAATAAAAACACACTTTTAAATAGTCTGGGTATCGTCGTGACGCAGTATTCCTGTAAACGCGACAGGTTGTGGGTTCGATTCCCACTCGAGGGTGGTTTTTTTTTTATTTCTATCTTCCTCGTTCTGGCAACTAGGCCAAGCGTAGCTATGAGTACCTCCACTCAACTCGCAATGCCTAGAAGGGTTTAACAGATCTTACGGTTCCCCCTGCCTACCCTGCTATGAGCGGTAAAAAGCGTGAAGCTAAAAAATATATTTAATTTATACAAGATATTTAATTTTTAAAAGATCTTTTTTTAATAATTTATATGAATGATTACACTTCCATCTTTAAGTATTGTACATAGTTAACAACACCTTGCGACAACAAAAATATCCTAATCTGAAATATACTAAAATGTCAAATTTAATGCTAAATACAAGTGGGTGGAAAATGAAGATCAGCCTGCTTGAGTAGGTTCCATTTATAACTGTGATATATGTTTAAAACATCGTGTAGCTATTTATATAATTTATTTATTCTGCATTAATCAGGTAATGTAATTCGTATGTATGTATCTCAGAATAGGTAAAAGCTGGTTGAGAGCTTTACGAAGCTTAAATTTTGTATCGCTCTACATTTAACGTTTGTGAATTTATGACGTCACAGCAGTCATGAGATATGAAACGACAGTTTGCAACTTGAAACAGAATTTTAGATATAAAGATTAAAAAATGTTTTTAATCTTCTAACATTTGTATTTATGATATATATATATATATATATATATATATATATATATATATATATATATATATATATATATATATATATATATATATATATATATATATATATATATATATATATATAATATATATATATATATATATATATATATATATATATATATATATATATATATATATATATATATATATATATATATATATATATATATATATATATATATATATATATATAAATAATATATATATATATATATATATATATATATATATATATATATATATATATATATATATATATATATATATATATATATACAAAATTATTGAAATTACTTATTTATTTTAGCATATTTTCCAAACATACTATTAACATTTTCAATTTTGTATATATATATATATATATATATATATATATATATATATATATATATATATATATATATATATATATATATATATATATATATATATATATATATATATATATATATATATATATATATATATATATATATATATATATATATATATATATATATATATATATATATATATATATACAAAATTGAAAATGATAATAGTATGTTTGGAAAATATGCTAAAATAAATAAGTAATTTCAATAATGTATTTTAAACTGACATACACACATACATACATAGATAGAGAAATCGAAGTGTTCATATAGTGTCTTAGATAGACGAATAAATAGTACTAATTTCTTCGAAAATCTAATTTCATATATATACTTGTTCTTCGAAATTTCGTTAGGATAATACAAATTCATTGTTTAAATTTTTGTAGGATAGTTCGCTTAGACTTTGGCAGAGTAAGGCAACTAAACGGTAAAAGTTGTTACGAGTTCGTGAGCTTCATTCAATAATTATTTTAGTTATTTGCTTTTGAAACTTTAGGAAATTGTACTTAAAGCTTGTATTAAAAAGATAGTATTTGAAATTCGTTTTAAATAAGTTATTATGTTTTTAATTGATGTAATTGTTTGTAAATTGTAACAAATTGTAATAAAAACACACTTTTAAATAGTCTGGGTATCGTCATGACGCAGTGTTCCTGTAAACGCGACAGTTTGTGGGTTCGATTCCCACTCGAGGGTGGTTTTTTTTATTTCTATCTTCCTCGTTCTGGCAACTAGGCCAAGCGTAGCTATGAGTACCTCCACTCAACTCGCAATGCCTAGAAGGGTTTAACAGATCTTACGGTTCCCCCTGCCTACCCTGCTATGAGCGGTAAAAAGCGTGAAGCTAAAAAATATATTTAATTTATACAAGATATTTAATTTTTAAAAGATCTTTTTTTAATAATTTATATGAATGATTACACTTCCATCTTTAAGTATTGTACGTAGTTAACAACATCTTGCAACAACAACAAAAATATCCTAACTCGAAATATACTAAAATGTCAAATTTAATGCTAAATACAAGTGGGTGGAAAATGAAGATCAGTCAGTATGTTGAAAACATCGTGTAGCTATTTATATAATTTATTTATTCTGCATTAATCAGGTAATGTAATTCGTATGTATGTATCTCAGAATAGGTAAAAGCTGGTTGAGAGCTTTACGAAGCTTAAATTTTGTATCGCTCTACATTTAACGTTTGTGAATTTATGACGTCACAGCAGTCATGAGATATGAAACGACAGTTTGCAACTTGAAACAGAATTTTAGATATAAAGATTAAAAATGTTTTTAATCTTCTAACATTTGTATTTATGTAATTTGTATATTAAAAATTATTTTCATTATTATTTTCATATGGCACATGTACATGGGAAGTGTAGAGATGTAGAGGAAACTCTAGGAACTGCAGGAACGTAGTGTTAAGACACTCTGTCGTAGAATCGTCATTCAAGGCGTCGCATTTTCAATGGCGAACCTCAATATCACGCTTTGCCTAGTTAGAGTGGGAGTACTATCATAGTAATAAAGATTTAGTTGGAAATATTTCAATGCAGTTTTTGGTTATACACAAGGCACCTTATTGATGAAAGGGGGCTTATGATTTTTTTATATACTTTGTAATGTAAATGTATTATTTGCTGCAATCAGATCTAAGACACTATATGAACACTTCGATTTCTCTATCTATGTATGTATGTGTGTATGTCAGTTTAAAATACATTATTGAAATTACTTATTTATTTTAGCATATTTTCCAAACATACTATTAACATTTTCAATTTTGTATATATATATATATATATATATATATATATATATATATATATATATATATATATATATATATATATATATATATATATATATATATATATATATATATATATATATATATATATATATATATATATATATATATATATATATATATATATATATATATATCAATCAATAATCACTGCAAAGATAAATCTTTCATTATCCAACAATCGGACAATCTGCCACTAACTTATATATACAGTATATATATGGCTTTTAAATGGAACATTCGCAGTAATGTTTATCCATGATGGCAATCACGGATCGGTACGGTTTTATCGAAATGCCTTCGTACTTTTAATTAAAATAATTGTGAATCTTTTAAATGAAGCGCGTCGTATCGTGAAAAACCTATCGCTTACGAGTAAAGTGCTCTTCGACATGACAAAATATATCAATTAATTAATGATTTTTTTTGTGTAATACATCAGTTTTGAGGTTTACTCAACGTAAGATTGTGAGATTAGTAGAATTCGTTAACATTTCAATAGAAATTCTATATTTTCTTCCTTTAAACCAATTTATGTATGCTTTTTTTTATAGCTTCACGCTTTTATCCCGCACATGGCAGGGTAGGCAGAGACGTAGTGTTAAGACACTCCGTTGCATAGTCCCTGTTTTCTCTGTCCCCGCTTCATTTATGTATATATGTTCATATTTCCAAAACTAAACAAAACACTCGTAAGTGTAACATAACCCTCGGCGAGCAAATCATAAAGAAAATAACTCTCTCGCTGACTCAAGTTCATACGCTGCTCTTACATTTTATTTGCTGCTGAATATCGTATAAAAAAAATAAAAAATATTAAGAAAATCTTATACTTTAAATATTTGGTTTTGAATTTTTGTAAATACTTGTCAAACACTTTAGTTATTTTGTTGTAAGTCTAGACATAAACATTACATTTATGCGATATGAACAGTATACAATATTTCTTTGAATTTTTTTAATTTAAAATCGTTTACTTAGAATATGAGTCGAACAGCGTGGTACCTAATGAGATCGTTAGTAAAGAGCATCTATTTATTGTATAACAAACTTGATCTACAATGCAGTTCTTAGAAATAATGTGAATAGATATATAGGTGTTTTTATGAATTGTTTCAACGTAAATTGAGTTACCGAGTACAGTTGTAAAATAAAGGACTAAAATTTTATCAAAGCTTACTATAGATTTTAAAGACAATACATGTTGTAAAAAGTATACATTTAGAACAGTAACGGAATCAATAATGCACAAACACACACATACATACACACACACATGCACACATCAAATTATGTAATAATCACTTCGTATCATAATATATAAGAATTAAATAGGCTAGGCTTTATCGGCGTATTCATCCCTCGTTATTGTGTAGAATATATTTTATGAGTTACATTTACATAGACATACACACACAATGGGTTACATAAACCGAACCCAAAATAACATAGCCTTCCTTTACAAATAGTACAATTTATAACATTAGTACAGAATATATATGTATGTTAAACGGACGTTTAGATCTGTTTCACACATATATCTGTATATATCTTATTTGTTTTTATTATTTTTTAGAATATCAGCTGGCACCATTTTCCTAACAAGTTTCACGTGATAGATTAAAATGGATCCCAGGACTGAATTTTTAACGAAACGATAGCCATATTTTAAAATATTTCCAATCTTTTTCAATTCCATTAGACGAAGTACAGATATTGGTTTGTGATCTTCTTGTGTATACTGTTGGATATTTATAGGTTTCATTCAATAATAGTTATTTTGTAGGTCTTTTTGGTAAATATTGTAATGGAATTTTTATACTAGCACTGGTTTCTATATGTGCTTGGCTTGAATAAATATATAGTTCAATATTAAACGTGCCATAAATATATGTTAGTTGTTTAGAAATGAGTATTTATATGAAATATGCTTGTTACATATATAGTTTAGTTTTTGTAGAAATATAAAGGTTTTTTGGTATATACATAGAGGTGAATGAAAATCTTTATAGCATATGTTTATACACGTTATCACTTGAAAAACGATTTAGTTATACGTTAAAAAAGTTTTTATTTTCCGTTAATGACTAAAGTAGTGAAATCTTAGATTGTGTTTGTGTGAAATATTACAAGTAATTGTTTGTAGAACGCCTTATAGGAATATTGCTTAATATAAAGGGCGCTGAGATCAATAAAAAAATAATGTTACGTAACGAAAATTGGGTGAAAACTGGTAAATCTTTATTCACTTTTGACTTAACACTATTTTTTCCGTGCTTTTTAGCCCCAACAGGTTTTCGAAAAAGGCTTTAAAAAAGAAAGAAAAACCTTAAACAGTAAAAAAATACAAAATATACTTCTAATAGTCGTAAGTCTAAGTCTGTTGACTGTTAAATCCACGTCATTGCGTAATTGGAACTTTGAGTGGGTAAAAATTACATTTTTATACCTACGTCTCGTATGCGCCTCGGGTAATATGTAAATAGCAAACATACGGTATCTCAAATAAGAGTACAAATATATGTATATATGTATGTATATGTGTATGTATATGTGTATGTATATGTATATATGTGTTGTATATGTATATCCACGATTCGCACGAGTGTCGTAAATTGCCCGTTATTCCCTCACGGTTTATGTTTGTATCTTTGTACGTCGTGAATATTTCTTTTTTTTTGCATAAACAATTTTCTTGATAATATTCGTGTGTTAAGAAATTAATGTTACTTTTTGTATGTGTGATTTACATAGGATTAATCTTTTTTCATTTAGCTAAATCGTTTTAAAATATTTATAAATATAGAAATGTGGCTGTAACGGATCTTTCACCAGCGACTAAGACAGCCTTACGTTAAGTACCTTAGCCAATAATTATTCTATATATTGAGCTACATATTATATATATTTCTAATTGTCTTGTTTCTATATATTATTTGTAATAATTTCCATATTTTAAAAGATATCTTTTTTAAAAATGAAGCGCAGTTTTAAGTTGTAACGTAGCACGCAAAATTTCGACTAACTGTCTTAGCACCAGCTTTTCCCTTTTCGTCTATCCTTGCTATATGCGGGATAAAACTGTGCAACTATATATATATATATATATATATATATATATATATATATATATATATATATATATATATATATATATATATATATATATATATATATATATATATATATATATATATATATATATATATATATATATATATATATATATATATATATATATATATATATATATATATATATATATATATATATATATATATATATATATATATATATATATATATATATATATATATATATATATATATATATATATATATATATATATATATATACATATATAACTAAATATGTATGTAGCTTTATGATTGATTAACTCTTTCATCTATAGAGTTCTTTCATCTCGTATTCTACCATTATTTTTTACTACTACTGCTAGATATAGCCAAAAAATTGTAATATAAAATAAAGAAAAAAACATATAAATTCCCAATAATATGTAGATAAAATCTTCCAGCTGTACAAAAAGGACCTTAGATGTATGGCACGAGGTGGGTCTTCTTCAGAGGAAATTTATGAGGTACCTGTGGGACCGCTTAGTGGGGCACTGAGATAGTAGGCTATTCGTGATATATCGCTGACTATAAAAGTGATATAAGAAATACTTAATGGGCACTTCGTTACAAAGTTCTGCTGTGAATATATACGATGGATATATCTTTGTTTTGATGATTAAGAAATTTTATGAGTTATTTGATTTTTTTGTTTAATTGGCAATTGGATATTGGATAGAGTTGTAGTCTCTCACTCTATGATCTCCGTTCTGATGGTAAGGCGTTGAGTTCTGTCACTTAACAGGGAATATTTTGAATTTCGAAGGAAATTGACTCTCAAAACTTTATGGAGCTTTCCTGGAGCTTCTTGGATCTTAAATCCAAAAAGCTCCAATACAAATTTAAATTAATAACATTATAAAATTTCTTTGATCGAATAATAATTCCAAGATTTACTGGTACATATAGGTACAAATTGGCTTTTTAAAAAAAAAAACACTTATTAAGCTTTTCTTAAGCTCAATAAGAGAACTTGTTAATAAAATATTATATATATAATTTCATATTAATGTATATCGTAAAGAGTAATATACATACTTCCTATTTATATATGAAAGGGTTTATTTAAGATGTATCATATGTAAATATGTTTTTTGAATAAATTATTTGAATAAATGAGTAGAAGTTAAAATAAATAATTCAAGCCAATGATTGCTAGTAATTAGAGAACATAGTAGTGTGGACTGATAATATAGTACCGAATAAATCTTCAGTTCGTCCATCTAATGCATATTTACGGCACACAAGGGATCCTATTTGGGTATTTCTGTATATATTTGTTCTTTCGCTTATTTAAGTGTTTTAAGTAAAACAAAGTTAGAAATTTGCTTCAAGAGGCGTACAACGTCTTCCTGTAAACATAATGGTTTGTGGGTTCGATTCCCACTGGGAGAGGCTGGATTATTTAATTTCCATATCTCCGCTCTGGCAACTAGGCAAGTGGCGTTGAATTCCGTCACTCAATAAGCATATATCAATATAGAAATACATAAGATTTTCAATTATTGAAGTGGCTAAGATCAAGCCTTTGTCTCCTCAAGTTGGAGTTTAAATACAAAGCAAATAATGTTTAATAAGCCCAAAACTAAAAAAGTCAAATTGTAGAATGTGGAGTAAAATTGTTTCAAACAAGTTTCAAACGTAGTGAAAGTGCCAACTTTTCGGTTAGTCTAAGTCAAGGGGATAGAGATCTTCGATTTTCACGTTTTTTACACATTTTAAATTAATTTTTTTAACCGGAATAACGATGCATTTTTTCATATAGCACATTTTTTCAAAAAGCTCTGATCAACATTGAAGTAGTCTATGGTCTTTGTTATAGATAATGTTATATATAAAACTCGCCGTCGTATTTTGTCTTACCAATATGATAATTATCTCATGAGAATCGAACCTGCAACTGTCAAGCTTACAGTCACACTATTTGCCATTAGGCGTAGATGGTAGAATAGTAGTATAAGGAAGTAAGTATAGATAAATAATTAGAAATAAGTACTTATAAGTAAGTAGTAAATATGTATAAGTAAAAGTAGAGGACCGTCGTGGCGGAGAGGCGTAGAACCGCTTACTAGCGTAGGCGTAGAACACTTAGTACCGCTTGCGGATTCGATTCCCACTCGGGGAAGATGTATTTTACTATTTCCATTTTCTTTGCTCTGGAAACTAGGCAAAAAGCACGGCGTTGAGTTCCGCCACGCAACAGGCAATGCTCCAAAAAAGACCGAAAGCAGGGACTAAGCAACGGAGGGTTTTAACACTAGGTTCCCACAGTTTCTGCAGTTCCCTCTGTCTACCCGCCCATGTGCGGGATAAAGCGTGAAGCTAAAAAAATGTAAAAGTAAATAAATAGAAGTATGTAAGTATAATTAAATAAGTAAGTTTATAATAAATATTATAAACCACTTGTGTTTACATCACGTGTCCTCGTGTTAATTAGTCTGTTGTGACTGATTGCGTTGTTTATGCAAAGGCACGATGTAGGGGGAAGCTTGATTTCGTTAAATAGCTAATGTTATATTCCTTATTGTCTACTGATTACTACTGAGACGACGTGTGAAATTATTTATGAGAGTTTTCGATATATGTACAATTACACAGATATACACTTTTAATTCAAAGTGCGTTGTTAGCTAGCAACACTTGATGACAGTAATGAGAGTGTATGTATAGCCTATAGCCTAGCATATAGCCTTTCTTAATAAAAATCTGAATAAATTTAATATAAATTAAATCAATTCCTAACTTATATTTCCTGAGGTTAGCGCATTCGTACACACAAACAAATTCTTTAATAGTATAGATTAGATTAAGCACAGTGAAGATAAAGCTAAAAAATAGTTACGTAAATATAATGGTACACAGAAATTAAATTTTAAATAGGGCAAAAAAATGGAAAAAAAGCGGAAAAAATATATAGCAGTTTCATATTAAAATCTAATTTCTATTTAAATCCCAAATTGTAGAATTCAGTGTTACTTAACGCCACGATTATGTAAAAGAAAATTCTAGCATTCCCAGCCTGAATAGCTGAAATAGCTTTTATAGTCCAAATTTTTATCACTCTATGGACCAAATATTTCCTCTATGGACTCAAAAATATATAAAATATAAAACATTTCCTTATAAACGAAACATTTTATCTTTTAAGCGTTTATTCTTTCAAAACGTAAACGTAGCTTAACGAACCAATATCGCAAAGCACAACGTAGAAAGAACGCTAACGTTCACACCTAATTTTCGAAAGACAAGCAGAACTGTCTACAAAGTTTGCACTAACAAGGGAACTATGAACAATTATCAGGCGGCGTTTCAATCAATTTACGCCTAGAAAACAAGTTTTACAAACACGATTACTGACTTTACTACGGTTGCAATTCAACCTCGGTGAAATATATTTGATAATATAGATTATGTTATATTGTCATATATTTATATATATATCTCTATATATTTATATATATCGTATATTTATATATTATATTAAAACTTATTAAAATATGTTTTTTGAGATGAATTTTGTCTTATAAGAGCATCAAAATGTAACCAATTCAATAAATAATGTAATTCGAATTAGAAGACATCTCTGCTCTTGTTTTGAAAAAAAGAACATTAATTTTTCTCAATAATTATTGATAAATAAATTGATTTCAATATTTATAATTTCTAAGTAAACTTTTAAATGATTTTCAAATTTGTTTCCAAATATATATTAAGAATTCGGTTAGGTTAGGTTAGGTTAGGATCTAGAACTAGATCTAGCCAGCTCTGCAATATTTATGTTATTCCTTCGTTGTATTTTATGAAATATCAAAACAAAAGAAACATAGCAAGAAAAACTTTAAATTAAATTAAATCATGCAGGTAATTGAGATAATTATGAATAAATATAAGGTCCGTAATAGGACCGTCGTGGCGCAGAGGCGCAACGTCTGCTGTAACGCGACGGTTTCTGGGTTTCATCCCCAGTCGGAGAAGATGGATTTTTCTATTTCCATTTTCTTCGCTCTGGCAAACTAGGCAAAGCGCGGCGTTGAGTTCCTCTACTCAACACGCAATACCTCGAAAAAGGCGGAAAGCAGGGACGGAGAAAGCAGGGGCCAAGCAACGGAGTGTCTTAACACTAGCCACGGTGCTTCCCACGGTGCCTGCAGTTACCTCTGCCTACCCTGCCATGTGCGGGATAAAGCGTAAAGCTAAAAAAAAAATAAATAAATAGGTAAATGAATTAAAAAATGAACACCTCGCTTCGCCATTCCACAGTTTGAAAATCTTTACCAACAAAATAGAATCTCAATTGAATCAAGTGTCATTGTTTTTGTTAATTTGTGCGATCGTTCCGCTTTTAGTTTTCAAGTTTAAAAGCCCCGAGCTACCAGCAAACTCCATTACGGGGCTATTAAATATGCGAAAACAGTGTACGTCTACTTGTACAGCTCGAGCGATCCAGCCAATCGCTGTCTAATAAAAAGTCATTGAAAATATGTTTTAATATACGACCTGTTGGTGTTTATTCTAGAATTAGAGGAGAATTTTCATATAAAAGTTAAGTTACTCATAAATTGGGATGTCATATCTTTGATTCTCATTTAAGGAGATGTGAGTTTGAAATAATTACAATTTTTTTTCTCCTTTTTTTTTACTTTATGCCGCTTATATCAGGGTGGGCAAAGGAAACCGTAGGAACCTTGGGAACCTAGTGTTAAGATAATCCGTTCTCTGCTTTCAGCCGTTTCGAGATATTGAGTGTTGAGTGGCGGAACTCAACGCCGCGCTTTGCATTGTTGCCAGAGTGAAGGAAAGGGAAATGTAAAATTTATCTTCCCCGAGATGGAATCGAACTCACAGATCATCTTGTTTATAGGCAGACGCTATTAGACGCCTCTGCGTCATGACGTTCCTCAAGTAAGTAATTTTGGTATAGATATAAAAAATGTAATAAAAAAAAATAAAACTTTAATTTTTTGTTACACAATGGATATAATTTAAAATTAAAAATAATTTCTTAATTTTTTTTTGTGTGATGGTAGTACAATGGCATTGTCTAACTGTACTCGACGGTTATCGGTTCAATTCCTTATCGACTTAACTATCTTCATTTTCTACCTTGGGTAGTGAAAAACAACCTAGCACTACTCATTTTATCTACCTCCTAAATGTGAAATACCCCAGGAAGCTAATAAAAATGGTACTAAACAACTTCATGTCTATATCTTTAACTTTTCCTATATTGGTAGGAATGTCTCCAATAAATACCCAGAGCAAATACGTACACATTCAACTAAGACCTAGTACTGAATCTGTTTATAAAATTTTAAAACCACTATTTTAAAACCATACATATAAAATATTACATATCTTGTATATATAATTATTTTTATTTTATATAAATTTATGCTATATCCCGCTTGTAGGAGTGTAGGCAGAGGGAACCACAGAAACCATGGGAACACTAGGTTAAGACACTCTGTTCCCCGCATTCCGTCTTTTGATGTATTGCGTTTCAGTGGCGAAACTCAACGCCGCGCTCGCCTAGTTGCCAGAGCAAAGAAATGAAAATTATTTAATCCACCCTACTCAAATAGTAATCGAACCCACAAAGCCATATTTACATACAGACGCTTCTCTGCGCCACGACGATCCTCAATATTTTATATATATAATCTAAAACTAAATATAAATCTCATAGAAACATTATACAAATATTACTACTAGAAATGTATCAGCAAATTTAATTAAAGCCACAATAGATTCGTCAAGGATCTACAAACCTGTACGGCGCGATACTCCGCTGTCATATCGACCTGTGATTGCGCTGTCAATAAGAAAATTTGCCGTCGGTTCCATTTCAATGTCGTTCTAACTTCTAAGTACGATGTACATTGTTATAGTAATATTGACATATGTTAAAATTAATTAATTTAATTTCTTATAAATTTAGGACATTTTGTAATATATTATGTGTATATAAGTTTTAAATTTATAACTACTAAGGAAAAGGAGACTTTTTTGTATAAAATTGTATATAACATAAGTTTTACCTACTATTGCATTCAGATCCATTTACTGGTTACGTACAGATATCTATTAATCGTTTTAAGAAGTTTTTGAATTACAAATTTAATAAACAAACAAAAATATTAAATTTGTAATTCAAAAACTTCTTAAAACGATTAATAGATATAATTTTAAATTCTTTGCATATATTTAGTTTAATAAAGTATCTGTATCATTAAATTTATTATTATGTTTAGAAGGAGTCAGCCAAAAAGTAGAGAATGTCTAACTTAGACACTTATTGGTAATATCATGTCAGTTATGTTCCCACAATACCCTGAGATCGCTTAGTCAGATTTTGCATAACTTGTGAAGTATATTGCATCAGATTCGAAAATTATAGCAGCATGTTATATTTCTAGAACGCACTTCGAAGGCGGCTTTTGTAGAACCATTTAAATTTGGTTAGGTAGTGGGAGGAGCTTGGACAGCGAAGATGAGCGTTAATGCATTTTAAAGGGGCCCCTTTAAACCTACACTTGGGTCGTGAGTCCCAAGCACTGTTCGGAGCTCCTCTTCTTGCAACACAATGGGCCCTGCATCCGCAAGGTGGATCCATGGGACGTTAAGTAGTTCTTCTCTAAAACGTAGAGCAATTTTTAAAATAAAACTCTTGTCTCTAACATCAAGCAAGTAGTCACCATTTTAGGTATAAGTTCTATTTGTAATTTTTAGTAAATAATTTTAAAGATTAGGTTATTTTGGATCCTCTGTACTTAATTAGTAGTGTCACCCACAACTTATTTATCGATATATTAAAAATATATAGATAGTATAAATATGAATAAGCCACGCCCTATAAAATAGGAAAGCTATATACTAGTATGTATTAAGATGTTTCGAAACAGCAATACACGGCTGTCCAATAGACCTGTGATTGGGCTGTCAAGAAGAAAATCGTTCCTGAATCGATTAGAGCCCTCGATGGTTAAACGCTCCGCTGTGACCACGTTTCCATTATACTGCAACGAAAATGACGTTTCAGTTTATTAATACTATATATTTTCAAAGTCAAAATTTTACTAAAAATGTTAATTGTTTACCTAAAAGTTGGTAAAAGCGGGGACGGAAAAAGGTTCGCATGGTTCCTGCAGTTCTCTCTGCCTACCCTGCCATGTGCGGGAAAAAGCGTGAAGCTAAAAAAAAAGTTGGTATAAATTTTATTTTTATTTTAGTTATAAAAAAATCTATTTTCTCATTTTGTATCTTTTATTAATATTATTATAGGATATAAAATGTTAAATATTTTTTTAATTCACAATGGATCTTATATTATGTTCATTGACTATGTACTATAAATATAATTTTAACTTATTCGTTACAGTTACAAGTGTTCATTAGATTTAGACATATGTTGTCCCAGGAAATATAATTGATAAAGTCTGAAATGGTATGGAAATATAGGTCATATAACATAAGATTATTTTCAAATTATTTACAAAACTTATTAGCCAGCTTATCAAAAAACCTGCAACGTTCAGACAGAATGTACATACACCCCGTCAAAAGTCACGGCGGATGAGCGATGGAATTTTAGGGTGTCACGCGAGGGTTAGAAAACATGTTAGTACATCGATTTGCGGTGTTTTACTACATTAGCCGGTGTTATTGAGTTGGGAGAGACAAATCATATTCCGCAAGGCAATATAGGAATGCGACTGCTATTTGTAATGGCCCCTTGATTGCTATGTAATAAGATTTTATAAGAACTCGCCATGCGCTTGCAAGCGTCGTCTGTGTTTGTTTGTGAAACGTTTTAAAGTGTTTTGTTTATATACGCCTGTGTCATATTGTCATGACGTGGTTTACTATGTTAACGTAGTAAGTCATGATATCGTAAATATTTTAGTTTAGGGCTTAATAATTATAAGTGTAAGAATTCTTGGTAGAACTATCGTTGGTTGTAAAGAACGTCTTTACGTTGGCGTCGAGACTACACCTTCCTGTAATCACGTCGGTTTGTAGGTTACATTATGAAAAATTATATTTATATATAGAATAATATTTATTTTCCAATAAAATATTGAAAATATACTCAAAAAGCAATGACGTTAAAAGGATTTTTTAACAGCAAGCTCCTACGGTTCCTTCGGTTCCATGTGCCTACCTTGCTAATGCCTACCCTGCTAAGTATGGGATTACAGCGGGAATTAAAAAAATATAATTTTGTAAAGCAAGAGGATTTCGCCACTTGCACTGGCTCAACATTTTGTAACTAATTTGATGTGAAAATAAGACAAAGCTTAGCGTTAAATTCGATAGCTTAACACGTAATATCTCAAAAATTAGAAGAAAAGTACTAAAGTGAGTATCCTTACTCTAAAATTACTCTTTTTACCCTTCTATGTATGTTATAAAGTATAATTTTTAAAAAAATATACTAAAACGCAAAAGGTTCTAATTTTCATAAGACATGGTAAAACGCCCCGAGTTATTCCACATATTATTGTATAAGTTACATCGATAAATTCCTATTTCCTTGCCGTAACGAAGTAGTCACGCCTTCATATCCATGTGAATCAAGGTACACCGTGTCATTTCCTTTTTTATTTGAATTTTTAAGTATATTTTTGATTTTGAGTTTTCTTATTTAAAAAAAATGTTTATTGCGTGAATAAAAAATATATACTACCACCATTTTAAACTACCATTTTAAATTGCCGTTTATTTTTTTTAATACAAATAAAAATACTTAGCAAATAATATTAATAAAATTGTTGGAAAACATAACGTAAAGTACTAACAAAGGATTTCTTAACATGTTAAGATATTTCCTATATGTAATGCCTTAGTTAATTTATTGAACTTATATTAATATATATTAATTAATTTATTAATTTATTGAACTAATAACTAATAAAGAATATATTAATTTATTGAACTTGTATAGCTTCACGCTTTATCTCGCAAAACACTGAATTTCCGCCCGAATTCGAGACTTGGCCCGATAGATTGCAAAACTTTAGTTACCAAAACACAATATAAATAAAAAAAAAATATTTATTTTAACACTTTAATTATGACTTCCATAGAATTTAAACTAAGCTATTAAACAAAACAAATTGTATTGACATCCAAAGTTTAGGCGAGCAGGTCGAAGCCGCCATTGAAACTCCAACATCGGCTCCCGATTGTTTCGCTTCACGACATACATATTAATTTCAGCTTCATTTCAATATCAACAAGCTAAGCCGAACATCTGAATAGGTTTACTTACAGAAGGTGTGAGCGCGTGACTTTGTAAATGTGGTGTGTACAAGTTATAAGGTATAAGATTTTTTTTATTATTCTTGAAATTGTTTTCTATAGGTGATGAAACATTTAGAAAGAAATATTAATATGAATTTAGAAAAATATATGTGCAAGTGCGTGCTTAATTGTAAAATTTAACAAATTATGATACTAATATGGAATAATCATCAAAACTTACTCGAGAGTGGACGTGTTTCAAATTTTTTTAAAAAATACATTCAAAAATATCGTGCAGAATTAGGCTTTATATACTGTGATATAAGCCCGAAATTTGTTCGATATACAGCAAGACAAAATTGTAAATAATCCCATTGCTTGTTCTACTCGCGGCGCCCGTGCCTGCTGAGGTAGGCTCCTCCTCACCGCGAGTAAAAGAAACGGGCTGCTTAAAAAAATAATTCATCCTTGTTGCACCACTATACTTCGTTGCGTCTAGGACAGTTACACGTGAGTCATCGCAGTTTAGCTTATTTAAAATTAAAACATCTTGTTTTACGAAGTTTGCAAATCTCATATAAATAACTAAAATGCATTGTTCGGCCTGTCAATCGAACATTGAAGATCATCTATACTTGAAATGCCGGTCATGCTTATTATGGTATCACACCCTTTGCGTCAGCATACCTAATAAGGATTTTAAAAGTCTCACTTCTGATGCCAAATCAAAATGGCTATGTCCGACCTGCCGGAGTAAAGCTCCTAAGAATGATAACTCAAATACGCCGGTCCGGCCGATAGTGTCACCTAGCTCGCGTTCTAATGTAAACGTGGCTAAGCGCGGGACCACTGATTCTCGCGCCACCAAGGAAGCAAATACTTGCTGCTCACCCTCTTGTTTGTCGCGTTTGGATCTTCATAATATGATTAAGATTGAACTTCGTGCCTGCATATCTGATTGTGTTGCGGATTGTATGAGTAATATTAATAGCCAATTGCGCGAAATGAAAGACGATATTAAACATTTTCACGAATCTATTACTTTTATGAACAGTCACTTTGAGAAACTAAATGCTGAAATAAATACATACAAGAAGGATATAGATCATATTAAAAAAGAGAATGAATCTCTCAAAAATGATCTTATGGCTACCTCTATGCGCTGTACTCAACTGGACCAACTAATGCGTTCCTCAAATTTAGAACTTCAATGCGTACCAGAACGTAAAACAGAAAATATAATTACTATAGTTAAGCAACTAGGCAAAGTTGTGGCGTGTCCCGTAAATGACATGGACATATCGTACTGTAGTCGAATTGCTAAAAAATCGCCTCAAAGCCCACGGCCTCGTTCCATTTTGGTTACTCTAAGTAGCCCTCGTCAACAAGATATGCTCTTAGCAGCTGCTATAAAGTACAACAAGCAACATCCTAATGACAAACTAAATTCAACTCACCTTGGTATAAGCGAGAATAAAAAATCAGCGATATACGTTACGGAGAATTTATCCCCTGAGAACAAATCTCTTCACGCAGCGGCGCGTTTAAAAGCCAAGGAGCTAAAATACAAGCATGTCTGGGTGCGCAGCGGTCGCATATATATGCGTAAAACCGATACATCTGAATATGTTTATGTTCGCAATGCAGCAACATTGGAAAAAATTAGTAGTTAGTAGTAATGTTTTTATTTGTTTGTACAATATAAATTAATCTTTAGTTTTTTTTATCATACTTTTTGTTAAAATTCTTGTCTTTGAATATATATTTTCAAAATGTTAGAGGTTTACGCACGAAGACATTAGATTTCTATAAAAATGTTTTATGCTGTGATTATGATGTTATTGTACTATGTGAAACATGGCTGAATCATACTATATTTAGTTCTGAATTATTTAATGATCGTTATGTCACATATAGGCGGGATCGAGAGACTAGTGAATTTCACAAAAATAAATCAGGTGGTGGTGTCCTAATAGCAATATCAAAACGATTTAATTCACGTCGACTAATTCAGTTCGAGAGCAGTTGCGAAGACCTTTGGGTAGAACTAGATATATATAATGAGCGGAATTCCTTCGATAGTTTATATATATGTGCAGTCTATATACCCTCTCCAACCCAAAAACTTATTCTCGAACATTTTATAGACAACACTAACAGAATTATAAAGTCTCACGATAATACTTTAATACTAGGAGATTTTAATCTTAGCTCAATAACATGGCCCAACAATAAAAGCACCTTTTCTGCTTCGTCACCTGGCCCACTCGAGAGCATGTTAATCGACTTCGTAGCTTTAAATAATCTAAAACAATACAACACAATTTTGAACAACCAGGGAAGGATTCTTGATCTAGTTCTTTCGGCGATGGGAATTGAACATTTGCAAACCGGCAAGTTTGTGCTTAGTAATATTGATCCATATCATCCACCTCTGGAATTTGTCTTATCATACTACAACGCATCTTGTCTTTCGCCTAAAATTCCTAGCGACAAATTTAATTTTTACAAGGCCAATTTTAACAAAATAATAAACGAATTGAAGTCTATTTCTTGGGTTGATGAACTTTCAACCTTAGCGAATGTTGATGATATGGTGGATCTGTTTAATAGGATACTTAAAAGAGCAATAGCGAAACACGTGCCTTTAAGTAAGACTACAAATCAAAAATATCCCTTTTGGTATACGAAAGAACTTATAAAATTACTTAAGGAGAAATTCGTGAAAGGTATCGTAAATATAAAAATCCCCTAGATGAAATTTCTTTCTTATTACTAAAAAAGCGCTGTTACTTGTTAATAGAGGTTTGTTATAAGAACTACATTAGTTGCATAGAGGACTCCATATCTAAAAATCCTAAATTATTTTTTACTTACCAAAAAAGTAAACGTCAAAATAAAAGTACGTATCCATCACTAATGCATCTAGATGACAAACGAGCCTCTAATGGATCTGACATTTGTAATCTCTTTGCGTCTTTTTTTAAATCCGTTTACAATGTTCCATCTACCAATTCTGCTTTTTCTCATAATAATGCATTTTCAAATTATTTATCAACGAACTCTTTGGCAGAATTGTCTTTTTCTCAAAATAATGTTTTAATTGGTCTAAAACATTTAGATCCAAATAAAGGAGCTGGATCTGATGGTATACCATGTATATTTGCAAGGGAATGTTGTAACGTGCTAGCTTTACCGCTGTCAATCATATACAATCAATCAATAAAAACTGGATTTTTTCCCAGTGCGTGGAAGGAGTCGAGGGTCGTACCTATTCATAAATCTGAAGATACCGCATGTATAAAAAACTATAGACCGATATCCGTACTGCCTGTTTTTTGAAAATTATTTGAAATATTAATTATACCTGCAATTACCTGGCATGTAAAGCAGTTAGTATCGCCACAACAGTTCGGTTTCTTCAAGGCTCGATCCACAACAACCAATCTCGTTTCATTCGTAACTTTTTTGAATGAATCCGTTGATTCTAATATTCCGGTTGACGCCATTTATACCGACATACGTAAGGCGTTCGATACCGTGGATCATAGTATTCTGATTTGCAAACTTTCTTCGTTCGGCATAACAGGAAATTTATTAAAATGGTTTTCTTCATACTTATGTGGCCGGACTTCTAGAGTAGTTGTTAGCGGATATTCTTCTCAACCATTCCAAACTCAATCTGGTGTTCCGCAAGGATCAGTTCTTGGACCAATATTATTCAATATATTTATTAACGATATTGCAACACTATTCAAACATAGTAGTTACTTTCTTTACGCTGATGATTTGAAACTTGCTAAACAAATAAAAAGCAAGCATGACACTGACCTTTTACAAGAAGATTTAAATAGATTAGCCTACTGGTGTAGGACTAACGGTTTGGCATTGAATATAAGTAAATGTAAATATATAAGATTCTCACGTAGAACGGAACTGTTTTCACAGACATATACTATTGACAATGAGACGTTAGAAGAAGTGACTACTATCCGTGACTTAGGAGTTATTTTCGATAGTAGAATTAGATTCCACATTCACATCGACAAAATTACAATTAAGGCGTTTCAAATGCTCGGCTTTCTTATGCGAAATACTAAAGATTTCAAAAAGCCACAGACTATAATTAGACTTTATACGGCCTTGGTTCGATCTGGCCTTGAATATTGTCCTCAGGTTTGGTCACCACACTATGCAGTACATATTCAGCGTATCGAAAAAATTCAAAAGCGCTTTCTGTGGCATTTATCGTATAGGTTTAAAAAAACGAAAGTATTAGAAACGTATCAAAGTCGCTTAGATCATTTTCATCTAGATAGTTTGTACCATCGGAGGCAATTATTGGATCAGATTTTGTTATTTAAAATAGTTAACGGTTACTTGGATTGCCCCTTTTTGTTAGAAAAATTAAATATAAATACACCTCCAAAGTTACCCCGTGCAGGTAAGTATGATCTATTTTCAATTAAAGCTTCGAAGTCCAAGTTAGGTCTAAATGCTACTTTAAGTAGATTACCGAATCAGTATAACAGGATGGCTAAAACTCCTCAGAATACTGTGGATATCCTCTCAAATAGCATGGAAGTATTTAAAAGGAATGTGATTAAATGTCTTCGCTCTGTTCCGTACTTATAGTTAAGTTTTTAAGTTGTTTTTATGTTTCTCTTATTTTATATATTAATTATAAAAAAATATTGTCACAGTATTTAATTACATGAATGTGTCATTAGTTTATTAAGTTTGTAACTATTAAATTACACAGTCCCAAATCATGTCGTGGCGGCTTGTAATTAAAGCAGCACTAAGCTCATAGTTATAAGATGTATTTGTTATATTAGAATAAGTGTGTGTTTTGTAAGCTGTCCTTAAGTAAATAAATAAATAAATAAATAAATATTAAAAGATTTTGTAATCTTTATCGATATAGATTATTTGCAAATCAAATAATAGGAGAACCGTCATGGCGCAAAGGCATTTTTTTTTTTTTTTTTTTGTCGCTGGGAAAAAATGCCATTACGCATCCCCTTCCCGTCGGGGGACGGGAGAGGGGTATGTGGGACTCCCGGTAAAGGCGTTCCCGGTATACCCACTAAAAATACCCAGCGGCGCTCCGACCTCACCTGCGTGGAGAGGGCCTGGGAGTCCAAAGCGTCCAGGCCCCCGCCGGTGATTGCCCGCCCTACGGCAGGCCCCTCAGACCCCCCCTAGTGGGGAGGGGTCGTTACAATGGCCGGAGTGCACGACCATTGTGGCCCGACGAGTGGGGTGATCCTGGAAATGCAGGCGGTGGCGCCCCCGCGCCTGTCGCCTGCGGATCACCCCCAGGGGCGGAGGGCGACGGACGTTGTGTCCGCCGTCTTCTGCCCCTTCTTCGTCTGCGGAGCGGCGCCGCGAGAGGGTCATCCTCCCGCGTGCGCTCCGCCGCCTCCTTCTGTGACATTACGTCCTCACAGAAGGAGGCCACCGCCGCCCATGCCTCCTCCCCGCTCAGCATGGCGGCGACCACGCTGGTGAGCGTGAGGTCGGCCCCGACTACTGCCACCAGGGCGCGGCGAGGTTCGTCCCACGATGGGCAGACCTCCAAGGTGTGCTCCGCCGTGTCCACCGCCGCCCCGCAGTGGTGGCACGCTGGAGACTCCTCCCTCCCGATCCGGTGCAGGTACGATCCGAAGCAACCATGCCCGGACAGCACCTGCACAAGACGCAGGGAGAGGGAGCCGTGCCGCCGATCGAGCCAATCGCCCAGGACGGGCCCGATGGCGTCCAGCAGCCGGCGACCGAACGCCGCGGAGGTGAGGTCCTCTGCCCACTGCCGAGTGACGGCGTCCCTCAGCTCCCGGCGGATTTCCTCCCGCTCCCCCGGATCCGGACGACGGTTCAGTGCCCTCTGACCCGCCGTCCACTCGTACATTCTGGCGAGCACCCAAGCCTCCAGCTCCCAAGGATGAGTGCCCGCCAGAACGCACGCCGCCGCAAAACTCACCGTGCGGTACGCCCTAGCCACCCGCTGTGCAATGGCCCTTTGTGGCCTGCGGATGGCAGCGGCGTTCTCCCGTCTGCACAGTGAGTCCGCCCATAGGGGAGCCCCGTACAGGGCCATACTCTTCAGTATGCCGGCGTATAGACGCCGGCATCGATCGCCGGGACTCCCGACGTTCGGGAGGAGCCACGAGAGGGCGCCCGCTGTTTTGAGCAGGCGCGTCGACAGCTCGGCAAAGTGGGCGCCGAAGCGCCACTTGCTGTCGAGCACCAGGCCCAGATATTTCATCTGGGCCTGCACCTCAACGCGGGCACCCTCAACGAATATATGGGCGTCGGGCGGTTGGCGCTGCCGAGGCCCACGGAAAAATACGGCCTCGGTTTTGTGCAGCGCCACCTTCAGCCCTAGGCGGGAGATTCGGTCCACCACTAGCGAACCTCCCGCCGAGGCCAAGCTGGCCGCCTCCCCGAAATTCCTCCCCCTGGCAGTGAGGAGGGTGTCATCTGCATAGCAGATGACAGACGTACCATGGGGGAGATTTCCCCGCAAGAGCCAGTCGAATCCGATGTTCCACAGGAGCGGTCCTAGAACAGAACCCTGTGGAACACCGGACTCGACGCAGTATCTGCGGAGCTCGCCCGACCTGTTGGTTAGGCGGACTGTCCGATCGCTCAGATAGTCCGCCAACAGACCCCGCAGATACTGGGGCACCCCGTGAAAACGGAGCGCCTCTAGCACGGTGGAGTGGGGAATGGAGTTGAAGGCGTTGACTATGTCGAACGACACAGCCAACACTCCATCCCCCGCGGCCATCGCCTCCTTCACCCCATCCCTGAGTCGGGACAGGGCGTCCACCGTCGAACGCTCAGCTCGAAAACCGAACTGAGCGTCCGCTAGGTCCGGGCCAATTGTGCACAGGTGGCTGTTTATGCGGGCGGCGAGGATCCTCTCGAACATTTTTCCGACCTCATCGAGCAGAACGATGGGTCGGTATGCCGAGGGGGAGTCCGCCGGCCGCCCATCCTTCCGAAGAAGGCACAATTGGCCCTCCTTCCATGGCTTCGGGAACCTCTCGCACGTCAGACACGCGCTGAAGAGGTCCCGAAGCCTCCCTCCCATCTGGGAGGCGGCGATGGCCACAACTCGTGCGGGGACGCCGTCCGGACCTGGGGCCGTCTTCTTGGCCCGGAGGCAGAGAGCTGCCATCTCCACCTCGTCCTCCGTCACCGGGGGGACCTCCTCGGCCGATGGAGCCGCCACCAGAGGGGCGCTCATTACTGGAGGGGTGAAGTTGTCCCTGCGCGGAAACAGGGACTGGACCACCCCATCCAGGAGCGCCGGCTCGAGGGTCTCTGCAACTGGGGGGCCGCACGGACGCAACTTGTTGCGTGCCGCCTTGTACGGCCTCCCAAACGGGTCAGCGTTGAGACCCTCCAACATTTCCCCCCTCGCGCTACCCTGAGCCTCGGCCATTCGCGTCGTCAGGGTAGCCTTCGCCTCTATGTAGGCAGCATAGAGGCGGCCCTCGTTTTCGAGGTCGCGACGACTCCGCCGCCGGCTCCTTGTGTAGGCCCTCCTGGTGGCCACACAGGCGGCCCGGAGATCCGCCAACTCCTCCGACCACCAGTACACGGCGCGTTTAGGAGGAGGCCGGTGAGACCGAGGCATGCTTGAGTTGCACACCTCGGTCAAGGAGTCCCTTAGACGGACTGCCGTGGCGTCCACGTCCCGGCCGTCAACAGGAGGCGACAGCCAGTCCTGCACGAAAGCCGCCTCCTTGGCGGCCTCCCGGTCCAGGCGGGTGAGCGCCCACCGCGGGAGGTGCGATCGACCCGCGCGGCCCCCCCGGGAGCCCTGTGTGGAGACATCGAACCGCACGTATCGGTGGTCCGACAGCGTCTCCACCAGCTCTACCCGCCAGTCCACAACGCGGGCCATGGCGCAAAGGCATAGCGTAACCTATTTGATTTCCAGTTGGACAAGATGGATGGATGATGAGGATTTATTTACATTTTCTTCGCTTTGGCAACTATGCAACGCGCGGCGTTGCGTTCCGTCTCTCAATACGTAAAGTCAGAAAGTATAAAAATCTAGTATACACTAAACTATATATAAAATATGTTTAAAAAGACATGTATACTCCATTTAATAGAGATTTTAACAACAAAATAAAAAATGGACGTTTAAAAATATGGACGATTCTAGATAAAATAATGTTGTTACGCCTATAATAACAAGATTACCTTTGTATGTAAATACAATTCGAAAAGGATATTAAAACTATCTTTACCCTCCCTTCGCTTATAAGTCAAGCCTTGCATAGACAGGTTGTCGCATGTCACATACAGGCGTCGATAATTTTATGCATGAAATTCGCTCAGAGATATACATTATAGTTTAAACATGCGGTACTCCTGTAACTTTACTACTTAAATAACATATTAATTTAGGTTACTGTACTCGTGTGTGTTTGAAAGGTAGTTTAATTTAAATCAATGAAATTTTATGTGAAATTTAAAATATATAATGTTATATTACAAGTAATTCAATTATCATAGTAGGTGATCCGGTGTGGAGATTTAAACATATTATACGTCTTAATTGAGGACCGTCGTTGCACAGAGGCGTAACGTCTGCCTGTAAATGCGATAGTTTGTGGGGTCGATTCGCTCTTGGGGGAAGATGAATTTTTTCATTTCCATTTTCTTTGCTTTGGCAACTAGGCAAGAGCGTTAAGTACTGCAACTCAACTCGCAATTTCTTGGAAAGCGGGGAACAGAGCGTCTTATAAAGTAAGGCGAGACAGTGTTTAGACCTGGCCTAGCTTAGTATTCCTAACTGTAAACTTTAGCGTAGACTTTATTCATGTAAATCAGTATACTAACACTGGCTTCTGCCCACTAGCTTTCACCAGAACCCAGAAGATGCAATTCTTCGGTAGACTTCGAATCTCAATGTTATATTTAGTTTGGAAACTTTCATACATTAATGTACCTATGTTATGATATTGACATCAGATAATAAAATATTACTATAGAAACCGGAAGTCAATAACAAATATCGCCTAGTCGGCGATATCAAGCCGCCGTAGTGTATTTATTAGTTGTACGGAATGCTATTGTTTCGCGTAAACAAAAGAATTATATATATATATATATATATATATATATATATATATATATATATATATATATATATATATATATATATATATATATATATATATATATATATATATATATATATATATATATATATATATATATATATATATATATATATATATATATATATATATATATATATATATATATATATATATATATATATATATATATATATATATATATATATATATATATATATATATATATATATATATATTTTTAGCTTCACGCTTTATCCCGCACATGGCAGGGTAGGCAGAGGGAACTGCAGGAACCATACGAACCTAGTGTTAAGACACTCCGTTACTTAGTCCCTGCTTACTCCGTCCCCACTTTCCGCCGTTTTCGAGGCATTGCGTGTTGAGTGGCGGAACTCAACGCCGCGCTTTGCCTAAGATGCCAGAGCGAAGAAAATGGAAATAGAAAAATCCATCTTCTCCGACTGGGGATCGAACCCAGTAACCGTCGCGTTACAGGCAGACGTTGCACCTCTGCGCCACGACGGTCCTCAATATATATATATATATATATATATATATATATATATATATATATATATATATATATATATATATATATATATATATATATATATATATATATATATATATATATACATGGCAGGGTAGGCAGAGGGAACCGCAGGAACCATACGAACCTAGTGTTAAGACACTCCGTTACTTAGTCCCTGCTTACTCCGTCCCCACTTTCCGCCGTTTTCGAGGCATTGCGTGTTGAGTGGCGGAACTCAACGCCGCGCTTTGCCTAAGATGCCAGAGCGAAGAAAATGGAAATAGAAAAATCCATCTTCTCCGACTGGGGATCGAACCCAGTAACCGTCGCGTTACAGGCAGACGTTGCACCTCTGCGCCACGACGGTCCTCAATATATATATATATATATATATATATATATATATATATATATATATATATATATATATATATATATATATATATATATATATATATATATATATATATATATATATATATATATATATATATATATATATATATATATATATATATATATATATATATATATATATATATATATATATATATATATATATATATATATACTTTATAATTACTTAAAGATAAACTACTTTTAATAGCTTTACGCTTAATCCCGCTCATAGCGGATTAGGGGATAGGGAACCGCAGGAATCGTGGGAACCAAGTGTTAAGACACCCCATTTCCTGCTTTCCGCCTTTTTCGTTATCGAACCCTCACGATAAATCAATGCTAGAATTCGATATTGTAGCATAGCAAAGGATTATGGACTTTTTTGGATTGGCTTTAATCGAATAAAATAGTAAATAGCTTATTATTTCTTTCTGAAGAAATATTTTTTTCCCACTGTTGTCCAATCTTCAGCCACAAAGCATTCATATATAATATTTTTTTCTGAAATTGACACAGAGGGCTATATAACAAATCCATGAGTAAATATAATAAATAAATCATCCATAAATAACAAAAAAATAAGAATCACACAATAAAGCATGTACTTAAAATATTGGCCATAAAGAGGAGAAAGAGGGTAGTCAAATTTAGGTGTTTATGTGGTGGTGGTGGTGGTTAGTTTTGGTGGTAGTGAGAGCCAAACCACGACTTATTGGTCTAAAGACTTATTTATATGAATAGAATTTATTGTTTTTATGTATATATCATATGTGTACAACTTCTTCAACTGTAAAGTAATATACAAACTCATACAGTTTATTTCTTCATATCTACTCAAGCAAAACCGGATCCTGCGCCTAGTAAGGAATAAACTAAAAACTAATGAAACATAGACAAAGTGTGTTCAGTCGGAAGTTGAGTTTAATCTGGGTTTGCAAGTTAACAACTGCAGCTGTTGAATCAAAAGTTTTAAGTAGGAGCTAGTAGCGACGTAAAATAAACACATTTCATTGTGATACAAGTTCCTGATGGAGTTTTGAAAAATATATACTAATGTATATAGTTGAAGTCACAGAGCGATAGGACTGTGTGCACTTACACAGTGCAGTGGTTGTCTGTTCGACTCCACTAGGGGGAATGAATTGTTATTATATCTGATAAAAAATTGGGTTCTTGAGAACAGTTGCGGCACAGAGGCAGGCACTACGCCTAAACGTAAACGCGGAGGTTTGAGGGTTTAATTCCCACTTGGGGGGAACGAAACTCAACATTTAATGCCTCAAAATAGGTACAGAGTGGTAACCTATCCCACGGTTCCTAAAGTTCCCTCTGCTTACCCTGCTATAACCAGTATAAAGCGTGCAATTATAAAATATAATAAAAACTGTAACTTAACTTCTTAGCAATATTCTCTGCCTGCCGATGGAACTCAACGCCACGCTTTGCCGAGTTGTTAGAACGAAGTAAATCGAAACGAAAAATCCAACCATTCCATTAAGGGGACTTAACAGTATATCCCATATAACATATTATTATACATATTTCTATAATATTATTCTAACACATAGCTTTAATTTCCCGATCCCCAGTCGGGGAAGATAGATTTTTCTATTTCCATTCTCTTCGCTCTGGCAAACTAGGCAAAACGCGGCGTTGAGTTCCGCCACTCAACACGCAATGCCTCGAAAAAGGTGGAAAGTGGGGACGGAGTAAGCAGGGATTAAGCAACGGAGTGTCTTAACACTAAGTTCCCACGGTCCCTGAAGTTCCCTCTGCCTACCCTGCCATGCGGGATAAAGCGTGAAGCTAAAAAAAGAAAAAAATATATAGCTTTCATACTTTATAATTATTATTTACGTAAAAACTGCACTATATTAAAGAAAATAAATTCGATAATCATTACGGTGTATTTATACTGCAGTGGAGTTATGAAGTGCTCCGACGTTGAATACTAATAACTAAGCACGGTAACACACGTGTACTCTATTAGGTTTTTGTATGGTACAAATGATAATCTTAGGAAGTTTATTTCTATTTTTATGAAATTTTTGGATATTTTAACACTAAAAAGGAAATTGAGATAATATACTGTTAGCTTTTATATAAAATATACTAAACGAAAACATATCAAAATTTGAACGTAACGGGATTTAGGCAACAACGAAATAAGGTGTATGAAGCTTAAAAGGTGTATAAAGTTTAATAGTCAGAACGCATGTATAGTTAATTGTATAGTTAATTTATAAAATTTTAAGTTTTTTTAAGTATTTTTTTGTCCTTACACTTCAAAAATCATAATCACTTTTATATAGCTTTTTTTGGCTTAGTTATGTATCTCTTATAATAAGAGGGTAGGCAGAAAAATCAAAGAACAAAATCTTGAATTATTGAGTGGTGGAAATGGAACACCACAGAATTTATTACTCTCCATACTTACATAGATTTTTTTATGTTCAGACCTTCAAATCTCCAGCGTCTTCAACATTATGTTCGTGAAGGTCAATGGAAACCGAGTCATTATTTATTTTTAAAAAATAAATACAACACAACAAACTTAAACAAACGTTTGTAGACAAAATTTGAAATCACATACGAGCTTTTATAAAATGTTATCATAGAGAGAAATCAAACTTTAACTTAATGTTATGATAACAAAAGTTTATCTCGCTATTTACTATAAGAGTTCTGAAAAAAAAGGTAAATAACTTTTTAAAAAGGTAAATAACTAAGTTCCCAATAACTCGATGTAATATATTTAGTATTATTCTCGTAGTTTTATGTAAGTTACCCTTCGTGCATTCATTTTTTTTAAGTTACCCTTCATTTTTTCATGTGTCAAATGTATTAAAAGTATAATGTAAAAAAAGATTTTTTTTTATGAAAATGCTCCATTCCCCCCAGTGGGATCGAATCTACGACTGTCGCGTTTACAATCAAGTCCTCTACCACTTCACCACGATAGCTTACATAAGTTGTTATAATGTAAATTATTTTATTTGAATGCAACCTAATTATTCCAGGCCAGGCACTTTGCGTCTCACCGCAGTAACCGAAAAGTGTAAAATGTTCGCACATTAATATTTATGTACGACTTAAAATGGATCATTTTATTATGCGGTTTATTATTTCGTTGTCAGTTTTTCAATACTTATATTAGCCGATTACAAAATGTATGAAACGTGTATTATGGAAGATTAATATACATATTAATCTGTAAACATATATTTATATTACGACGAAACATAATGTACTGTAATTTTATTTCGCTTTAGACATATAAAATAGTTTATTTTTTTTTTTTTAGCTTCACGCTTTATCCCGCACAAGGCAGAGTAGGCAGAGGGAACTGCAGGGACCGTAGGAACCTAGTGTTAAGACACTCCGTTGCTTAGTCCCTGCTTTCTCCGTCCCCGCTTTCCGCCGTTTTCGAGGCATTGCGTGTTGAGTGGCGGAACTCAACGCCGCGCTTTGCCTAGTTTTACCACAGCGAAGAAAATGGAAATAGAAAAATCCATCTTCTCCGACTGGGGATCGAACCCAGTAACCGTCGCGTTACAGGCAGACGTTGCGCCTCTGCGCCACGACGGTCCTATAAAATAGTGTGTTACGCAAATGTAAAAAACTTGGGTGACCACTCTGGTAATCCAAGATTTTGCATTTTTCCCGATAAATGGATCTGTTTAGCAATTCAGCGATGAAATGCTACTGGCAACTTGGTTTCATTATCACGTGGACCATACATTTTTTACATATTTTCGGTAATATTAAATATTGTGTTGTGTTGTAAAGTTAAAAAAAGCTTTTTAATAAAAACTATGTATTTTATCACCAGGTTCCCCAGAAACGGACCACAAATTCAAGGTAACAAGAAAGAGTAGACAACAACAAGACAGATAATGGGGAGACCTCGGTTGGCTTTCGAAAACACACTATCGAAGATACTGTAGGAAGGTCACATAAAAAGCATGAAGACTCCACAGAGAGCATGTCTTTCTCCTCGTCTACTGTCATTAACCTCATGTTAATGACAGTAGACGAAGAGAAAGAGGTATGCAGAGACCGCAGCGTTTGGCGCTCTATTCTCTCTGACTACCCCGCTAGGGATAGTGTGTGGGTGTGTGTGTATGTGTGTGTGTGTGTGTGTGTGTGTGTGTGTATGTGTGTGTGTGTGTGTGTGTGCCTCTTCTCTCTTGTTTTCTTTTTATCTTTTTATTTATATCAACGCTACTCTTACGCCTTATACTCCACACCAACAGACATATTGTATTAGCATGATTGCGTCGGTTATTAGCATTTATTTGGGAAAGCCTCGTTAGGCGTAGACGTATATGAATATTTTATTCATGTTATCCACAAGGTATAAATCTGGGATGGAAACTGTATTCACAATTAACTAAAATTACAATAACGTTGGGTCTAGGTGATTTTCAATTAGAATTCCTCTATTATACAATACTATATTATAACCTTCTGAATAGTTATGTTTAATAGACTTTTGAATATTCAGTGGTAATATTTATTAATTATTATACTTTGTTATAAACAACAGTTTATTTATATTTTACTATTTAATAAACTGGAGGAAGGTCACATAAAAAATACGAGGACTCTTAGAGAAGCATGTATGGCGAGGCTAATGAAATAGGACTAGGAGAATCAATCAATTAATGAAAACCGCAGCGTTTGGCGTTCCGTTTTCTCTGACTACCCCGTTATGGATAAAGCCTGAAAACATTATGTATATATATATATATATATATATATATATATATATATATATATATATATATATATATATATATATATATATATATATATATATATATATATATATATATATATATATATATATATATATATATATATATATATATATATATATATATATATATATATATATATATATATATATATATATATATATATATATATATATATATATATATATATATATATATATATATATATATATATATATATATATATATATATATATATATATATATATATATATATATATATATATATATATGTACTACTACTAGTTTCATGACGTACATCCGGGACAACGTAGGATTTTAACGTGATCAGCTGTATACAAAAATATTTCTCCTAGACTATAAGTTACGAACAAACATAGCTATAATTTTAATATGCATAGAGTACACCTTAACTAAATATGCCATGAGTGCAATTATTTTTATGCTTATTTGTTTATGCAGAAACAATACAATATGCACATAATTTAACAAAATATTACGCGAATTTGTATTTAAATCAGTGAATCAAATCCCAAAAAATTATGTTCGCATTTTGTACACGCTTTCTTCGATAAAGCTTTCATAATAATCTAATTTTTTGCATTACATTGTAACTGTACCTTATTTTAAGCTTGGTCCTTCGAGCCGTATTACAAATATACTTAATAGAATTTATTACATTTTCTATTTGAATTATTCAATGCGTAATATTTTTGTAGAGAGCAAGATTTCTGATAACGCAAGTGATGCCTCTAATTCCCCGGCCGAGTTACCTTTCAATATTCCCCTCGTGATACTTTTTCGTTGGTTCTTATCTGATTTATCGGCCAGCCAGGACTTAGTTTCAAAGTAGACAGATTTTCTTACAAATTGAAATGTGATGACTACCTATATTAAGCTTAATCTTTGATCTTTATTTATAGAAAGTACGTTATTCATCTTTAATATATTTTTTTTTGTGAAAGTAGGTTTGTAGGTTAAATAATTTATTTGGTAAACACTTTTTACCTTAAAATATCACAAAAACAGTATTAAAGGTTAAGGTTTGAATAGGTGATTTTTTAATGCTTTTTTTTATGGGAAAAACAAAGCAAACGAGCGGTCGGGTCACCTGATGGTAAGTGATCACCGACGCCCACGGCCCTGTGTAACAGCAGAGGTGTTAGAAGAGCGTTGCCGGCCTTTAAGGTGGACGTAGACGCGCTTTTTGAAGGTACCCATATCGTATCGATCTGGAAACACTGCCACAGGTAGGCTATTCCACAGTAGTGTGGTACGTGGAAAAAAGTTCCTACGAAACCGCACAGTAGTGGAGTTCCACGTGTCCAGATAGTGGGGATGATATTTTAATTTGTGTTGTACTGTGCGGTTGGAGAATTCAGCGGCAGGTACCAGATCAAACAGTTCTCCAGAACACTCTCCATGGTATAAGCGGTAGATAATGCACAGCGAGGAAACGTCTCTACGCAGCGCCAAAGTGTCTAGCCTTTCACAGATATTTGGGTCCTCAACGATACGAACGGCTCTACGCTGTATGCGATCAAATGGTTCAAGTTGATACTGGGGTGCCCCAGACCAGAGATGCGAACAATACTCCATGTGAGGCTGAACCTGGGCTCTATACAGAGTCAATTGTGCAGGCGTGATACTGGCAGTCATTCAAAACGCTGAGCCCCAATATGCTGATAGTAGGCGAGGCTTTAAGGGAAGTGTTCTCAAAAACTGGTGACATGACAAAAGGATTTTTTTTAGTGGTTAACGCGCAAACTTCAGTCTTCTGGGGGTTGAATTGAACAAGATTCCTTTCACCCCATAATGAGACTTTACTGAGGATGGTCTCAATAGGAGACACAAGTTTCATTCGGCAATCATCGACGTTTTACCGAGAAAGACTTGCACGGCCAGAGTATACAACGTCCACAGTACTAACATCTACATAGCAATGAATGTTAGAATCTTCTAATATGTCATTGATATGCAGAAGGAAAAGCGTGGGGGACAGCACACAGCGTTGGGGAACGCCGGCATTTACGGGAAAATAATCAAAGCAAAAACCGTTGACAGTGACTTTAATGCTACGCCCGGTAAGAAAGCTAGCGACCCACTTGCACAAGTTCTCGGGAAGCCTTTATTATTTACTAAAAAGGTAGTAAAGAAAATAATACTACAATATTGTAATGCGTTTGACATATCTTATGTAATTTAGTTAGTATATTTCTAAAGGGCAAAGGGATATTCTTTTGATTTAAGTGGCGAGTTACAATAATCTTTTTTCGTGTGTTCCTTATAAATATAAATGTAAAAAATTGTTTATGTAATTTGCAATATATTATATGTAATATTAACATATACAGTTCTTGATAGTTTTAAAAATTGAAATATATACACTTTAAAGTAATGTAAAGCAGACGGCCTATTAAAGTTTCATTGTTAAACAAAAATCTTTTCTTTTAGGCTTAAAGCTTAAGTCGCACTTTTTAAATACAAAAGTTATACATCCAGAGAATCCACGAGCTCTAATTACTAGGTCATCTTTGTTCTGCATATTTACGTATGTGCAATTTGGGCCGGGTTAATATGCATTTTGCTACCTTTTTACTAGCATTTCTTTTACATGAATATTCTTTTTAGAGTTTTACCTTTTAGTTGCTTATATAAGTGTGTGTAATTTTTTTTGTTTATTTTTTATCGTCTTTGAAAGTATTTAGTCATGAGAATCGATTTTTAAGATCGTTTTTTTTTTATTTTATTATTATAAATTACATTATTAGACCAAAATAATACAAAGAAAACGTATAGAAATATTAAAATTATAGAATTGAAGACGTGGCGCAGAGGCGTAGCATCTGCCCGTAAGCACGTCGATTTGTGGATTCGATTCCCACTCGGGAAAGAAGGGTTTTACATTTCTATTTTCTTCCCTCTGGCAAGTAGGTAAAAAGCGCGGCGTTGAGTTGCGCTACTCAACACACAATGCCTTGAAACGACTGAAAGCAAGAAACGGAATGTCTTAACTCGGTTCCAGCGGTTCGCTCTGCTTACTCTGCTATAAGCTGCTACTGATATGAAGTAGAAAATAGACTTTTAGAACGTATAAATAAGTTTAATTATTTTTCATCATATTATTTGTTTATTTTATACAAAATAAAAAAGGATATACTCAACATTATGTTCGATTGGTTGGGTTCTAAATCTGAAATATTACTTAACAAGTGGTAAAATAAAACATTGTAAAGAGCGTTTTACATTATATAAAAAATATAAGTTATATAGGGACAGTCGTAGCGCAGAGGCTAGCGTCTGCCTGCGACGGTTTGTGCGCTCGGTTCCCACTTGAGGAAGATGGATATGTCTATTTTCTTCGCTCTGAAACCAAGCAAAGCGCGGCGTTGAGTTCCGCCACTCAACACGCAATGCCACAGGGACAGACAAAGCAGGGGAAAAGCAAAGGAGTGCCTTAACACTAGGTTTCTATGATTCCTGCAGTTCCCTCAGCCTATTCTGCCATGAGAGGCTGAAGCGTGAAGACAAAAAAAAAAATATATATATAACAAAATAGAAATAGTCGCTCAATTTTCTTACAAATTGAAAGTAAAATATATTTCAGATCCGTACAAGAAGTAGAAGTAGTGAATTAGCTTCATTTTACTTGTTAAAGTTACGACGATTGTCATTCCGAACTACATTTTGATTAAATCACGAAAGTTACTTATCCTATGAAAACTTCGTACTTCAATGTATTTCTGGGGTATCTCTTACGTAGTAATATATTTTTGAATGAAATTATAATTATATAGAATTTACCTCATCGTCTTTGCAATTTTTACATTAAATTTTTTTCAACCAGTTCATTTCAGTATTCAGTAAACATTTGGTAAACTTGACGTTTGAAACACTCTACTTAAAAACACTGTAACATTTCATGGTCTGTGGTTATAGTTAAATTCTGTGCTGTATGCAATCACTAAGTTTTCTTTTATGTGTTTGAAGTAAAAATAAATGAGAATAGTAGTCTGTGGTTTTCTGTCAAAATCGGTGGTGGCAATTTAACTGGTTGCTAGTATTGACCGTAAATCCTACAGTAGAATTTAGCAGGAAAGACAGGAAACTAACTCCTTTGGTAAAGGAGGTTCATTCCCCACTTTTCGTTTTTCGACACATTGGGTTTTAAATAGTGAAACTCAACACTGCCCTTATGATATGTTTGTAAAGCGAAACAAAAATTACTTCGTTCTCCGCGATTGGGAATTGGACCCACTAACCATCACGTTTATAGACAGACACTATGCCTCTGCCCCATGACAGTTTTGAATTATATATACTGTATAGAAAAAGCATATACATATACGCATACACATACACATACACATATACATATACGTTTAGGTACTACGAGCAATATAAAACTACCAGCTGGCAGAAAGACTTGGAAATTTATCCAAAATTGACTTTTATTCAAAGTTACTCTTAAGTTAATGAGCTAAATAAGAGATCGCACCAAAATATTCACACGTTACAAAGTTTTCATAAAATATGCGGTTTGAGTTTTGTTTGCTCTCATTGTTTTGGTTTAAGAAATTAATTTCAAGCAAGATTTTGAAATTTCATCATAGAACTCTCTATACAGTTGCTGGCGGCGATCAGTGCTTTCTTTGAAATTAGTAACGTAACTAACTTACATTTTCTTTCAGCCATTTTATATATTTTAAAATTAAAAAGCCAATGAGGTCTAAAATTGATTTTAGTCTATATTCATGCTTTATATCGCACATGGTAGGGTGGGCAGAGGGACCCCAGGAACTAAAGGGTCTTAGGGACACTCCATTCCCTGCCCTCCGAATTTTGCCGCAATACCTCGACATTGAGTATTGAGTAGCGGAACTTAACGCCGCGCTTTGCCTAGTTGCCAGAGCGAAGAAAATGGAAATATTATATATAATATGTTCGATTCCCACTCAGGAAAGATAGATTTTATCTTTCCTGAGTGGGAATCGAACCCACAAACCGTCGCGTTTACAGTTAGACGCTACGTCCCTGCGCCATAATGACAAACATCTATATACTAGTTTTATTATTCGGCCGGAATCGGCCCAAAAAACACAGTTTCTTTTCCTTTCCGAAAACGAAAGATATGTCATAATATCTTTGTAAGACTGTAAGAACACTAACTAAAAGATATATATAGCTTATATACCTATATAACCAAATATAATTTACATTACGTCAGCAAAGTACCTGTGGTTAACCAATCGTAGCTGCGTCAACCATAGGTTAATTGATCCAAGTTACAGTTCATCGAAGTACTCGCAGCGATGCTGACTCGTATGTCATGTTAATTTGATACATTACTCTGTACTTTCTTGTCTAATCGAAGTTTTTATAGGGCTTGTGGCTTTTTAACATTTTTTATATCATATTACAAATACTATTAAGTTAAGAAGGGGTTATTATAAAATTGTTACATCGTTATCGTTTTTTAAATATTGTAAATATCGTTTGATGTCAGCAAATTTAAATAAAAAATATTTATGCTATTAATTTATCTAATAGTTAGTAGGACTTGTTATATTATTTTTGATGATATTAGGTATGGAGAATTAAATGCTTTAAACTTCTTTAATCATTAATCTTAACACAAATTTGTGAAGAAAGAAAAATGATTTTTTTACCTTAGTAAGCAGGAACCATAGGAATCGTAGGAACTAAGTGATAAAACACTCCATTTTCCGCTTATTGTCTTTCGAGTCAGCGTGTGTCGTGTGATGAAACAAAACACCGCGTCTTTCTTTGTCACCAGAAAATGGAAATGAAATCATTTGTTTTTCTCAAGTGGTAATTGAATCTAATGAGCCATCGAGTTCACATACTTCTGTGCCACGACGGTCCTCAAGTAGAATTTAAAACATAGAATTTATAACAGTACTTTAGATCCCTAACTTTATCTTCACAACACTTGTGGGATTAACACCCATATAAAATGTAAGTATTAAACGAAAAACGCCAAGAGCTAGCTAGTGCTAGCGTAACAAGAAACAAAAATATGCGAACTGTGTTCCGAATACATCTATTTCAGAATTTTCAATGTTGATACGTGTTTGGTATGGAAAAAGCTGTTAATCCTTATGGCCGAGTGGTACAGATCGACTGGGTATGCTCTTATATTACGTTTATCGTCGGATCTTACCATTTTTTTAGCTTCACGCTTTATCCTGCACATGGCAGGGTAGGCAGAGGGAACTGCAGGAACTATAAGAACCTACTTTTAAGATACTCCATTGCATAGTTCTTGCTTTCTTCGTCTGCTTGTAACGCAACGGTTTCTGGTTTCGATTCCCATTCAGGGAAAATGGATTTTTATTTCCATTTTCTTTTTTTTTTCTCAAAAGCGGAAACGGAAAGACGGATCTTACAAATATATATAAAAAACGTTTTACTATAATATAGAAAATCAATAGAGTTTCTTTAGTAGCAAAATTAGAAGACTACAAATTCTTCTTTTGCTTACATATAATTATTATTAGATAAATGTTAATATTTTTAATGATAAATTTTAAAAGACGTTTGAAGAGTTCGCAACCTAAGTGCATACTTGTGTTTGATTCCGTAATATTTTTCTTTAAAATTAAACACAAATTTTAAGTAAAAGCCATTTGTGTACCTAAATGACGTCATCTTGTGGTAAAAGGCAGTAATTGTAAAGTAAAGTCGGTTAATGAGTATAGGTTCAATTCAGACTAAGTTAAATGAATTATTACAATTGTTCTTTCTTTTTCAGGGTTCCGCGCGTTTGTAGGAAAAAATGAACCCTTAAAGAATCTTTGAGTCTATCGAAATAATTTTTCTCAATATTATGTGGAGATGATTAATTTTTGCCGCACATCGTATAAATGACCTCGCGTAATTTAACTTGTGGGGTTCCTTTTAATCTAGAATCATAAAATTGGTTCAGAACCCTCCATGCGCCAATACTGAACACGTTTGACCGATATTTTGTATACAAGACGTGTCTAGAATATATGGGGTTCAAATTCAACTGAGAACAAGGTGTATATTTCACAATTTACGCTTTTTATAGACAGCACGGCGGGGTGTTAATTTTTGCCTCCTTAAACACACTGTTCTTTTTTTTATGTCTTTTTGCTTTATCCTGCACATGGCGGGGCGAACTGCAGGAACCATAGAAACCTAGCGTAAAGACACTCCGTTCACTGCTTCTTATTTAAATGTGTCACTTCAACACAATTAAACTGAAATATGTATTAAACTGCTATATTGTTTGTCGTGTTTTATTGATCAGAGATTATCTAAGTCGAGAATAGTCATAAATAATAAATTATTTTTTAATTTGTTTTTTTTTTAGCTTCACGCTTTTATCCCGCACATGGTAGGGTAGGCAGAGGGAACTGCAGGAACCGTGGAATCTAGTGTTAAGACACTCCGTTGCTTAGTCCCTGCTCTTTCCGTCCCCGATTTCCGCCTTTTTCGAGGCCTTGCATCTTGAGTGGCGGAACTCAACGCCGCGCTTTGCCTGTAATACATTATGCCTAATAGAAATCGAATTCATTTCTACCGCACATATATTCATACGTTAACTCACTCCTCTACAATTGCCAAAAAAAAACATATAAATACTGTTACGAAAAACAGTTCTATTTAATCTATGTAACTTTTAAAGTGTTGCCTAAACGCTACACAGTCCAATCATCGTTTGTACCAACAGATAGTGGATAGTGGAGGCTTAGGCTTTAAATGACACGATTTGACCCTAATCTCGGTTCAGGGCCCGGATCGTTGGAGGGGTCAATCTAGCGGAGCCCGACCCGCGTTAACCTCGAACCCCGTACGGTTAGATCTCCCCTAACGATTTAGTTTTTTCTTTGTGTTAGCCTAGAAAGTTTTATTGTATAATTGCATGTGTGTCTTAGAATAGTAAAAAATGTATAGATTACAGTTTTTGTTGGTAACAAAGTGTGAAGGAATAAAGTTTTATTAATCAATTACTAGATTTCTGGTATTGCTATAGGATATTTTATTAATGTACAAAATATAATCAATTAGATGATCACATTATATACATATATTAATATTTAAAAAACAGTAAATATGTAACAAGAATTTAAATTTCGATTTAATTCTTTTAGGAAACTTTACAAAACTTCCTAAAAGAATTAAATCGAAATTTAAATTCTTGTTACATATATTTCTTTATCACGTTTTTCTACAACTGTCAGGCGGAAAGCGGTGAACGGAGTGTCTTAATACTAGTGCTCTACCCGGCTATGTGCGGGATAAAGCGTGAAATTCACTTCGATCTAACCCGCTGTACTTGCAGTCAAATTTACCTTTTTTTAAATTTACTTTTGGCGCAGAGGCGTAAGCGTCTGCCTGTAAACGCGACAGTTTGTGGGTTCGATTCCCACTCGAGGAAGATGAATTTTTCTATTTCTATTTTCTTCGCTCTGGAAACTAGGCAAAGCGTGGCGTTAAGTTCCGCCACTCAACACGCAATGCCTCGAAAAACGCGGAAAGTGGAGACGGAGAAAGCAGGAACTAAGCAAAGGAGTGTCTTGACACTAGGTACATATAGTTCCTGCAGTCCCCTCTGCCTACCCTGCAATATGCGGGATAAAGCGTGAAGCTAATAAAAAAAAATGTATATCAGTTTCTTAATTATGTACGTTTTCTACAGAGGCCAAAACAGCTGATATAATAACTAACAAAATCCTATAGTAGTCTTTACGTTAAAATTACTAAGTTTAAAAAATGTAACATAATATTCAAGAAAATTTTCAAAATAGACGTAGAAATTTGCTGTAAGATCTTTTACTAAAATATCTAGAATATTTTTAGCCTCGTATCATAGTGATATGAGGACAGATTTAACCATTATGAAGCACGTAGTAAGTTAGACTTGGCTCCAAATTGCGAGAACGTTTTGTCTGGACGTGTTTGTTCTATTATAATATCTATAAGAATATTTTAGTAATTAAATTTTCTTTGACATATTCTTAATTTTTTTAAATGTATATTTTTAATATATTAAATTAAACTTGTAGTATAGATGCAATATTGTTTTTTTTATAGTTTCACGTTTTCATCCCGCATATTGCAGGGTAGGCACAGGCAACTGCAGGAACCATATGAACGTAGTGTGAAGACACTCCGTTGCTTAGTTCCTGCTTTCTCCGTCCTCGCTTTCCGACTTATGCAGAGCAATGCTTCGCATTGCTCTGCAATATTGTTATTTGTTTTTAATTTATAATTATTCTATTACTTACGAATGACTACAAACTCTGAGGATCTGTCGTGGTTGTAAGATGAAAGGTTGTAGGTTTGAATCCTACTTGAGGAGAATAAACTAGTTTTAATTCAAGCTCTGGTAGTGTAAAACAGGTTGTTGGTTATTTCCACCACTTCACACAAAATGTCTCAAAAGACGAACTGAAAATTTAAAATAAATAAGAACTACCCTCCACTATACATATGTTACATATATATCAGTCAAAGTTCGTACAGTTTGATGCCGGAAAATCAATGGAAGCATTAGTGAAGATCTCAACCGTTTCCTTTGTGGGGCTAATGCGAACCGAGCTGACCTTGTAACGTGATCTTTTTACTCTTACAATACAAAGTGTATTTACGTTACTAAAGTTTAGTAAAACTCTTGTTGTAAGTTCTGGTTTTTTGTAAATAAATAAGTATTTTTATATAAAAAATATTTTTTAGAACACATGAAAGTAGCGACATTTGTATATTTTTTAAAAACCATTTTCTTTCTTTAGCGATTGTAAACTATAAATTAATGCACTAATGTGCTTATTACAAATAAGTAAAAATAGATCTAAAGCCATAGTTGCTAGAATATCCTCTTAGAGAATAATGTGGACTTGATACTGGCTAGAATTTTTTTTTACCTTCACGCTTTATTCCGCACATGGCAGGGTAGGCAGAGGGAACTGCAGGGACCTAGTGTTAAGACACTCCGTTGCTTAGGCCCTGCTTTCTTCGTCCCCGCTTTCCGCCTTTTTCGAGGCATTGCGTGTTCAGTGGTGGAACTCAACGCTGCGCTTTGCTTAGTTTGCCAGAGTGAAAAAAATGAAAATAGAAAAATCCATCTTCCCCGACTGGGGATCGAACCCAGAAACCGTCGCGTTACAGGCAGACGTTACGCCTCTGCGCTACGACGGTGCTTTTATTAATTTAATTTCATTTAAATATATTTAAATTGTTAGGACCGTAGTGGCGCAGAGGCATAAGCGTTTGCCTGTAAACGCGACGGTTTGAAGGTTCGATTCTTACACGGGGAAGATGGATTTTTCTATTTCCCTTTTCTTCGCTCTGGAAACTAAACAACTCGTGGCGTTGAGTTCCGCCACTCAATACGCAATGCTTCGAAAAAAGCGAAGACGGAGAAAGCAGACCCTGCAATATGCAGCGTAAAGCGTTACGCTAAAAAAAAGTTAATCATTTTTTTTTCTTCTGTGAAAATACGAGGCTAAGTGCCGTAATGTAACTCCAAAAATAGATAACGGTTATGTAGGAAATAAATCACTTCGATTAGAAATTAAACTCATTCTCACTATAGTTGATACGTTTTAAAAATTATGACTTCTATGATAAATATTCTAATGTAACTTTTGTTGAAATATTTTTTTAAGTATGAAAAACTAGGGCTTTAAGTAAAAATATATAAAGAAAATCCTATCCCTAAGAAATATTTAAACAAAATTAAGAAGGATAGGATGAGATACGTTCGCTACATATCTTGATGAAGCAAAAATAATGACTTAAGACCTTTGAGTCTTTATCTTTGTTCCATTAAAACTTATCAACGATATAATTAAAAGAAATAAAAATAAAATTTCTTCTTGGCCAGTTTTCGTTGATATGATGCCCATTCTGATATACTGTAGCCGTTTTATTGCCATTTTTTTTATTTTTCTAAAAGCTTCTCTCTTATGAGCTCTCTTGTATAAGGTTTAGCTTGCGCTATTTCTCTGTAGGGTAAACAAAAGCAAAGCCTGTATACTTCCTTGTATTCTACCCAATTTTAAGAGTCACAATTGGCGGAACTCAACGCCGCATATTGTCTTATTACCAGAGCGAGAAAATTGACAACCACGGCATTTTACAGTCAATTTACGTATTATATTTTCAATAATTTATTGAATTAATACCAGTGTACACTCAACCTTGAATTGAGATCGTCAAGTGGTGAAAATTCCGAGATCAATGCGATAAAAAAGAATAAGTTGGAATGAGAAAAGTTCCATTCGTTTATGAAAACGTAAAGATCACGCTTATCTTGAACTACTTTTGAATTATGATTCGTTCGCGGCATCGTGAAAGTGGATTTTTTAACAGATTTTGCTTTGAAATTTTATTAAAAATACCTTTTACACACAAAAATATGATGTTTAAATATTAAAATTTAGAAATTCAAACATATTTTTAATGTCTCTGTAGTTTTTTGAGCTTCATGCAGAATTCTAAATACAGCAGGGTAGGCAGAGTATAAGTAACCTAGTATTACGACACTCCGTTCCTTACTTTTCGCCTTTAGTAACGCTTTTTGAGTGCTAGAACACAATCATCCTAATGGCGTGTGAAAAATGATAATATTGTATTTTTTATTTTTTCAAATTATCTTTATTTATTTTACCAAGACTTAACTAAGAAACAAATTAATAAATTAGAGCGTTAAAAAAACATATTACGCTTATTTTTTGTTTACGTAAATATAATCATGATATGACATGTTTTCTATCACCGTCGACTGCTTAGATGGCTACTATCCGTTAGCCCCGTACTTTCCGTATACCATCCTCTATAATCTTCTTACTTCTTACCTGAGGAATCAATTGGTTTCCTGGTAACAATTATCGTCTGCGCCTCAAACTTAAGTCTTGTGGTGACAATATCTTTAAATTGATACCGTGAAATCTATCGATTGAGCTTACTATTGAAGTCAGACATTTCAAATCAATGTTATTTCAAAAATCTACTTAAAAAGTGAATATGTAATATGTTAACATTACTTGTAGTTAATTTCTTTTATTTTGTCGTGGTCGAAGAAGCAGCAAAAAATTAGAACATTAAAGAAAAATTTAAATAAAATAAACTCGTTAAGATGAACAAGAAGTAATTGCAAATACTAAGTACTACTAATATTATAAAATAAAGTGCTTTTCCATCTTTCATTTACTGAAATCTAATTTTAATAATAACTGAAAATCTTATTTATATTACAACATTAAAATTCACTTAAGTCTAACACTGGTGTATAAAGTAGATTCCAAGCAATTCCAACTAAAATCCTTTGCTTAATTATATTTAGTGAGGTGCTTCCAGTAAGAGCGCTGATTGAATTATTTCTTGGTTTTTTACTTCCAGTTCGCGTTTTATTGAACTTACTACAAGTCCTCCTTTAATAGTTTGTTTTTGAAAATTAAACTCATAAAATCGGTAACCTGATTTCACATATAATTTAAAGCATAGATTTATTTTATTTGACAAAATTGTAGCCTTAAATTCCAGTTCCATTTGATTTTTATATAACCTCTTTGAGAAATGAAGAAAACATTAAGGTTCAACACGAAAATAATGAAAATATATGTATACCCAGTACATTTTCTTTACACATTTCCTTTTTCAAGAACATATTTGAACCTCAAAAGTAAACAACACGCCAGCAATAAATCAGAGAGAATTCCTTAACTAATTGCTTACAACCTCTGGAAAGAAATTTTAAACATATTTTTAGCTTAGCGATGGGAGTCAATATACAGGCTCGTTAATATCACGTTAAAGGAAAACGATTTTTCAGTGACATCCGACACGAGCTTCTAATTTTTCTTATTATGCAATGTGAGATTACACTGTGGCTTAGTGAATTTATTTCTATTTTTTCTGAAGTTCAAAGGTTTTCTTTGTATTTTTTATTAAAATATTCTTTTTGTATAATTAGAGTGAGTGAGTTAATTTTTTAAGTTAATTTAATTCCGCAAAGCCTGAAGACCAAGGTCTTCGAGCAATGCGTCCTACCGGTGATGACATACGCTACCGAGACGTGGACACTGACAATGGGGCTGGTCCACAGATTTAAAGTCGCTCAGCGTGCTATGGAGCGAGCTATGCTCGGGGTCTCTCTCAAGAATAAAATCAGGAATGAGATTATCCGTGAGAGAACCAAAGTAACCGACATAGCTCGCAAAATTAGCAAGCTGAAGTGGCAATGGGCCGGCCACGTCTGCCGCAGGACCGATGGCCATTGGAGCAGACGAGTCCTGGAGTGGAGACCGCGTCTTTTCAAACGTAGTGTAGGACACCCTCCGACCCGCTGGACCGACGACATACGCAGGGTTGTCAGAGCAGGCTGAATGAGGATTGCGGAGGATCGGGATGTTTGGCGCAAACTTGGGGAGGATTACGTCCAGCAGTGGACTGCGATTGGCTGACGACGACGACGACGAGCTAATTTTTTAAGAATTAAAATTTTTAACAATAATATTTATAAATTAAAACAAAATTTTCTAATTAGTTTTATTTGTTCTTTATTTACTCAAATGTTTCGGGTGGCCAAGTATAAACGAAAACCTACTCGTTATGTACAATTTGTTATAATATAATTTCCAAATATTCAACAGAAATATCACTTGATACATTCCTTTTTTCACACAAAAAGTGAATTATGTAAAAAGATCTTATAAGAGTTCGGCACTCTTCTCTAACCAACGCACAAGGATAAATCAAAAGATAATAAAAAAATATTTAAAGAAAATATAAAAAACGCGGGTTGAACGCGGGATTTGAACTCGCGCCTCTTGCAAACGGTCTGTCATCAAGTAGGTACTTTTTATCCTTAGTCTTAGTCTTTAAAAATCATAAGAATACAAAAGATATTAGTTTATATGTTCATTATAAACAATGGCTTCCTACCATCGAAACTCTAGTTAACGATATATACACACACTACAGATATTATTAAATTCCGATGAGTGGCGGAAACCAATGTCGCGCTTCTTTTTGTGAAAGAAATGCGTTCATAATATATATTTTTAAAGTGTTAATCCACACTGAGTATAGAAAAATTCATAAAGAACGGTTTGCAAGAGGCGCGGATTCAATTCCCACTGCGATAGTACTTTTTATATGCTTTTTTTTCAGTATTTTTTTCATAATAAATTTCGTTTAGTAATGTTTGAATTAACGTTAAATCCTTCAATTCCAATTCCAATTCTATTTCAAATGTTATATCAAAGTTACCAAGTGAAGTTGTTGTATTACATTTATTTTATGTTTTTTTGTTGTCAAATTATAAATTGTCTTTGTTTCATAGCGTTCTAAATATTTTAATATTAAAATTATTTTTTTGAGGACATTATTTTACTTGTAAATATTATTGAAACTTTAAATATATCTAAATAAATTTTATATACAAGGAAATAAGAAACATATAGGATATTTTAATATGATAAATGATATTTCATGTTATTCTTATAAAAATGTAGAACCGGAAGTATTAGTGCTGTTCTCAAAATAATAAAATCACCTTTTTCTTACTTTTTTGTACTTACAACAAATCAACATCTGTATCAACATCTTTTTCGTACCTCAAAAAGAATTGCTGCTGTTTAATGTAAAGCTTTATTGAACGCGTTAATATCAGGTACTATTGTATAACTATAGTCAGACAGACTAAATGAGGTAGGCTATAGGCTATTGTGTCATATTAATATAGCCTGCTATATTCTGGGATATAGTTACCTCCAAAGCCCAGAAATTGGTTTGAGTTATTTGTACTTGACCACGCGAGTAATGCCAGAGGTAAAAAGTAATATAGTGTACAGAACAATGTAGTACGTAGCATATCATAGTATGAAAATGAGACATTCTCATTTCGGTAAAAGAACCATATTGCAGTTGTAAATACAAAGGCTTTTATCGCGCCGGGTTTTAAGAGTTTATGAACTTTCGTAAAGCGACGAAAAATTCGATTCATTGTAATAAAAACATTTATTGCGAATTAACTGTAGATAGTAGTATATATATATATATATATATATATATATATATATATATATATATATATATATATATATATATATATATATATATATATATATATATATATATATATATATATATATATATATATATATATATATATATATATATATATATATATATATATATATATATATATATATATATATATATATATATATATATATATATATATATATATATATATATATATATATATATATATATATATATATATATATATATATATATATATATATATATATATATATATATATATATATATATATATATATATATATATATATATATATATATATATATATATATATATATATATATATATATATATATATATATATATATATATATATATATATATATATATATATATATATATATATATATATATATATATATATATATATATATATATATATATATATATATATATATATATATATATATATATATATATATATATATACATATACATATATGTATAAGTCATATATGTTGTGCAAATGTCATAATAAAACGGCGTTATGAAATATTCTTAACCAGTCCCACTAAGCAGAGACTCGAGCGTTGAAACGGCCAAATTCTTGCAAATTGTAACTTACAATCAGTGCCCATTCACGTTTCACGTTCAGATGACGGATTCAACGTGAATTTTGAAATGCGCAGATTTTCGTATTTTAGTGTATTATTATCATATATTTAGTTGTTTAAGGCAAAAATAATTGATTGGTCACCCTTTTGTTACATTAACTCTTGAATTTAATGACCTCGACATTATAGGAAGGTCTATATTATATATGGTTTTTAATTATATAGTATACAGTAGTTTTTATAATACATAGAAATTTATGTTTATGTATTTACTTCATTGTAATTACGCGTATTTTTTTTCAATTAATCACTTTGGTGAGACGACATAATATAATGTGGTGTACCATATAAATATACAAACTGGCCATACAATAAGTATACATGGCTAAATACAATAAGTATTTAGTTTAATTAAAAAAAACTATATTTTTTTTGCGTCTTTTTTGTTGTTTGTTTGTTTAATGTAAACAGGCAATTTACAATACTTATTTTAAATTTAAAAAAAAAAAACTAAATTTTTAGTAATTTTCATATATTTAATTTTTTTTCAAATAAATTATGATAGCTATACCTGAATATGTAGCGCGGCGTTGAGTTCTGCAACATGTAATATCTCAATAATTAGGCGGAAGATGAGAACAAAGTGTCATAGTATCTAAATCCTTTTTTGTAATGTTATTACCGAGAAATTTAAAAGGTCGCCTCGGAAACTACAGCAATGTTTTCACCGCCAATTTTAAGTCCCGGATCGTATGAGATATATTTTGTGTTTCGTCTTCCCAGACATAAGCAGTGACACTTACTAGGTTTTATCCTTATTCCCTTCGTCCATGCATAAAACTCGTCTACTTCATCTAATAGCAGCTGGCATTGCTTTGGGTTCCTGGTCAGTATCGCGAGATCGTCCGTAAAAGCAAGAATAGATTCCATGTACTTGTTATTGAACTTAAATCTGAATTGAATCCGTATTATGAGCAAGTTAATTATAATAGAAAGGCACAAGTACAGAGTATTTGAATTTTTAATTTTTTATTTCGTTGCTTATTCTCTCGAGAATCTGCTGTCTCGGCTTCTAATAGGATACTTGTAACAATATTTTTATTGCATAAAAATGTTTTTATTTTATAAGAGTGTCTGAATACAAAGGTCAGGACAGGTTCAATTCCCACTCAGGAAAGTTTTCTTTGCTCTGATAACTAGGCAAGTACAGCGTTGAGTTCCGCCACTTAACACGTAATGTTTCGAAAGTAGGCAGCAAGCTGAGAAAGGAGTATCTTAACACTAGATTCCTATAGTTTCTACGGTTCCCTCTGCCTAAATATAATAAAATAACATAATACAGTTTCTACTAGCTCTAGTGATATGGATAGGTTTTTATACAGTATTCTTATACCTTATAAGGTAGTATACTACTTTTTATATTTATTTGCGTTTATATAATATATATTTCGAGCAATTGATTTAGAACAATATATTTATTTTTTCGAATTTCTTTATAAATTTGAAGCTAATTTGTGTTTTGTGTTTGTATATAACATTATGTGTCTGTCAGTAATGTACATTAACAGTTGTATAGTCTTATTTACCTTCGCACTACTGATTAAACTAAAGTTAGTGGAAACACTACTCTAGTTTCCTGAGTTGGGTGAAACTTAACGTGTAAGTTTTAACTTTAATGAATTAATTGAGATGAAGAGAAAATGATTACTTACAGTTAGTTCGCTAAAATATCTTATTTTTATATATATATGTATATATATATATATATATATATATATATATATATATATATATATATATATATATATATATATATATATATATATATATATATATATATATATATATATATATATATATATATATATATATATATATATATATATATATATATATATATATATATATACAACTTACAAATAAACTGTTAAAGCGAAACAGAGTGCACAATTCTTATAAATAAATTCAACTCATTACATTATTACGCTAAAAGTATGTAATAAAAAGGAGTGAAGGCAGTACTCGTTTTATAGCCGTGTTTGTGAGAAACTCGAAGGAGACCATAAAAAGATATCGGACTGAAGAAAAAGCGCTTTGAATCAATAAACGGATTAAGTTTCTACGGTACTTCTACTATGGGATTTTTTTCCGTTTCTAAAGTATTAAGCGCTGTTTTGAACTAAACGGATTGACGGTAATACGATTTTGTTTATTAAACATAAATGGAATCACAGGTAGATTAGATTGTTTGAGTATTTTTGTTTGTACATTTTTAAAACTATATGTACAGATGTTTGATTTAAATATCTTTTGTATTTAGCACACTATATAGCTTTACACTATATCCCTAGCGAGGTAGTCAGGGAAAACCCTGCATACCTTTTTCGCCTCGCTTCCTGTCACTAACCTCTTTATTCTGATTTGGGAAGACTATATTGCATATATGTTACCTTTTTCGATTATTAATGCGGTAATATAAAGAAAATTAAAGGTAGATTAAGTATTTTTGTTAAAATTTTTAAAAAGATATGTAAAAACGTTTGGATTAAATATTTTTCGTATTTCGAACAGGTAGCTTCTCACCATATCCCTAGCGAGGTAGTCTGCACACCTCTTTTGCTTCGTTTACTATCGCTAACCTCTTCATTCATGCCTTTGGGGAGGCTTTATTACATATACGTGACTTTCCTCCATTATTATCGGAACTATACCGAAGAATGTCAACCAAGTTCTCAAGACAGGTAGAATCTGTCTTACAACATATTTTATATTTAGTTGGGCAAAGGGACTCTAACGCTTAATTACACTTTACTCCAATTCTCTTTCTATTTTTTATAGGCTTAATAGAACAAAATAAATAATAATTATTTGAACCTTAGGTCATCGTGGTACAATAGAAGTGCTCCTAATTGCAAACCACAATGGTTAAAGGTTTGATCCCCAGTCAAAGTAAATTACGGCGTAGCCAAAATATAGCCTACGTTTTGTTATAGTCTTTCTTTTTTCTACAACTTAAACAAAGTTAAAAAAAAAAACAAAACCAAATCTTATCGATATAGTCATTAAGTTTCAACCTTTCAACGGTTAAACCGAATGAGCCGGCAACAATGGTTTCGAGGCGATTAGCTCCAGTGCACTACTCGAACAATCGTATCTGAAGAATCGATAACACCACTTAATGCCGAATGTATTCTTGGTGCATCGATTGATATGAGTTTCGATTACGCTTATTTCTAATTTTCTTAGCGTTTATTTCTGTGTTCCTTGGAAAGTGAGGAAGGAAATGGTGCTTTATTATAATTTAGATAGTATTATCCATCTGTTAATTGCATTTTTTTAAAGTCGTGTGTAAATATAGCTTAAATACCAAATAACTTTATTACCTACAAAATTTAAATGTGTACAAGAAATTATGTACATATCTTTTAAAGTATATATTATTGTATTATTTCTTAGAAAAAAAAATATATAAAATGAGTGCAAATTACTGAAAATTTAAGTTTGCAAATTTTACGACTTATACTCTATTGAGCTACAATCAAGATGTTACTACGGAACACTCAGTGCACGAATTGTAATACCATTTTGGGCTAACTTTTTTTTATGTATATATAGTTTATTTTAGAACTGGTTGAAAACGTTAGGTTTTCAATAAAGTCATTTAAATATATTGCCATTGGCTTAAAAGACAACGAAAGACACCTTAATGTTTTGTAAATGGATTATAAAGCGTAATTAAATAAATATATGTTTTAATATAAATCCCAATTCTATCGTCCGTATCGTCGTGGCGCAGAGGCGCAACGTCTGCCTGAAACGCGACGGTTATTGGGTTCGATTCCCAGTCGGGTAAGATGGATTTTTCTATTTTCCATTTTCTTCGCTCTGGCATCTAAGGCAAGGCGCGGTGTTGAGTTCCGCCACTCAACACGCAATGCCTCGAAAACGGCGGAACGCGGGGACGGAGTGAGCAGGGACTAAATAATGGAGTGTCTTAACACTAGGTTCGTATGGTTCCTGCAGTTCCCTCTGCCTACCCTGCCATGTGCGGGATAAAGCGTGAAGCTAAAAAAAAAAACAAAATTCTATCGTAATTATAATATTTTTAATAAAATTTCGACAGAATTCGATAAAATCGCTATACATCTGGAGTACACCAAAGCCAAATTTAAGATTTCTACTTTGTACAATTCCGACTCCGACCGATCCTGTTATCCACATCAGTTATTCAGCAACTGAAGAGTTTTTTATAAGATTTCCGATATTATTAATTAATTTATTGTGGCATTTATATGAAATTTTATTCGTGCATATCGTTGTAAATAATCTCGTCGAGTATCGTTGGAAATAATATGTTTTTTGGCGTTTAAAAGGGTAATAGAGAAAAACTGAAATATCATATTTATATAGTAGGCATATAGAAAACTGTTTATATACTTTTTGAAGTTCTTGTATTACTGACTGGTTAATTGATGTGGTACAGTACATCAGCCGTACCAAATAATTTCTTCAATGTAAACAGAGAATCAAGTACGAGAGAGAAATTATGAAGAAATATTGATAATGACCCTTGTTCCAATGACAATACGCACAGCTTGAGATTACTTACGTACAAATCTAACATTTGGCATAAAAGTTTCTTAATGAGTATTGGTTAGTAGAGGATTCCAAAAAAAACTATGGGTAGGATTAAAACACAATTTCTCTTTAAATATGCTACGCTAATGAAGTTATAGGATATATGTAAGTTGGATCTTGTATATTCATCATAAAATTTTTTAGCTTAACGCTTTATCCCGCATATTGCGGAGTAGGCAGAGGGAACTGCAGGAACCATATAAACCTAGTGTTAAGTCACTCCGCTGCTTAGTCCCTGCTTTCTCCTCAACTCAGAATCATATAAATTGTTTTAAAAATGATATTTACTATATAAACACTATATAAATAATAATTTCAAAAACAAAACCATGATAGAAGAGGATTAGTTTGGCAAAATAATGAATCTAATTTACCTGCGCCGCTGAGCTACAAAGAAAAGTTGCAATTTAAAATTTTCGATGTTTCCATTACGTTATAAGCATTCAGGAGATGAAAAAGTTGATTAATCCGCCGAACTCTGCGGTTCATTTTCAAAATCACAGAGCAAAAATATAAAATGATAGAACGCGCTTCATTGAAGTAAAGAAAAATTGACTGCCATTCATACCTCCGCTGAAATAACATAGATTGATTTCATGTAACAGATATTATTTCGAACAATATTATTAAAAATACGACGTCTTTTTTGTGTTACGACAAAAATTTAGAAACTCTTGTTATTCTTCTGTACAAATTTCTCGTGATATATTGTAACATTTCTATGTAGCTTCTGAGAATTTTATGAACTTAAGACTGGTATTATAATAATATAAAATAACAATAATAATAAAAATATAATCGGTGAAAAGTATATTTGTTGTGTGTAGGAGGGCTTTACACGAGTCTTCCGTAATTAGCATTTGGCTTCGAGACCTATTTGTACCTCATCTAATATATAAAAAAATTGAGTTTGAGGTTACCTTTCAATTACTAATAAAATAGTAAGTTAAGAAGCTAGAAGTCATCAATATAGATATTTAATATTTATTTTGAAGAGCTGAAATCCTTGCTCGGATTTCTTGAGCAGGTTTACGAGTCGCCAGTACTGAGTTATGATTGCAATAAACGAACAAAATGGAGTAACTTTCAGTGAAAGGGCTATAAAATATTTGTTTTAAGCCTTTTTATGATTATGCCCACTATTATATTACCTTGCCTTTTTTTATATATATCATATGGGATTAGTACAGATTGATTTGTTTACCTGTAAATATATATTTATAATTATTGTAATATATAATGGTTACAATATATTACTTTTTACATTATGAAGAATAAAATAAAAATTGGACAAAAGACTTAATAAAATTACGTATTTATTTGGTACAATAGAAAATGTATGAAACGGTCCTGAAAGAATATCACAGTATTTGAACTGACTGTGCTACTAAAAGTTGAAATATCTCCATCATAATATAGTTTAGATAAGAGTGTAGTTATTAGATACTGAAAGTAATTTCAGACGTAGTAATCGAAAAATATGAAAATTGAAATCATATAAGCATACATTGAATAGTAAATATTGTAACTTAGATAATAACAATAAAGAAAATCGAGCAATGGAAACTTTCATAGTCGAATGAGTGAAAAAATCCTCAAAGGGTCGCGTTACGTAATCAAGACACGGGCATGAAGTCATCAAGACTGGCAAACGCTCTATACGTGACTTGGGCAATAATTCTTTCATTCAACAACGTTCCTAATATGTAATTTCTAAAAAAGTGCAAGGGGGATAATATGTTATATGTTATTTTGTAAAGGAAAAACGTTTCGTGCTTTTGTACTCGAAGGACTATCAATTTTATTTTTACTCTATTGTGTAAATGAATGTTGGGAAGAGTAAATTAATGATAGAGCGATTGTCGATGTTGTGGTGAGCGAGCGATTAAACTAATTTTTTTTATTTAATTTTACGATTAAAATATCATCTACATGATCTGGTAGATCAAAGTGGGATCCACTATCCAATACATATAATATTTAAAAAAAATATTAAGTTTTTGTTTTCTTTATAGTATCACGCTTAATCCAACATATAGCAGAGTAGGCAGAGGTAACCGTAGAAACTTACTGTTAAGACACTCCATTGCCTGTTTTCCGCCTTTTTCGAGACATTGCACTTTGAGTGGGAAACTCAACGCCGCGTTTTGCCTAATTCTCATAACGAAGAAAATCGAAAAGAAACAATCATCTTCTTCAAGTTGGAATCGAACCCACAAACCCTCGCGTTTACATGCATACGCTATGCTTCTGCGCCACAACGGCCCTCTTAATTTTTATTCTATTATTTTATTCATTTTCTCATTTGTTGTCCATATACAAGAAGTGAACATATCATAATTTATTTTCGGTATAATTCTAAGAAAAGAAACTAGCTAAGAATCAGTAGAATATGATCGTACGATATGTACGTACGAATGCATCTTAGAGGCAAAACATCCGACTAACAATACGATAATTGTGGGTTCAATTCCCACTAGGGGGGAGTAATTTATTAGCATTTCATTATCGGTTCAGTTTTCGATTCCGAAACTCAACGTGAATCATAAATTTGGCCGAAAATAAACTTTTCGTATTAATAGGATTACTTTAAAGTTATATAATAATATAAAATGAATTTAAAGACAAATAAAAAATATAATACTTAGCGGATTAAAGACAAAGAAATCAATATTTGCTTAAGTCGTATACTTTAATTTATGTTCTTAGAGTGTTAGGTTAATCTTGTACAACTCGTGAATTGGTGTGAGAGCTCGAAACACTGCGTTATTAGCTATCGAGTCACGTGTTCAATTTACAACTTCACTTTTACAAGATTTATTTAAGATTAGTACTGATCGAGAGCAATTCGATTCCGACCTTTTCGTTGATCTTTCTACAATTACATAATGGAACTTTCTTTCTGTTAGTTTTAAAATACTTAAAAGTTAGGCAAATAATATTAATATTTGGTATTTTTTTAGGCAAATTGATATTTGTTTGACCTAACTCACATATAGTAGAATAGGCAGAAAGGAGGGAACCTTCCTTCATAAGTTAACTATAGTTCCTTCATAAGTTAACTATAAAAAACATGTGGATGGAACCGTACTGTTCAAGAAATCGATTTCTTCGTCCCTAAAATTTTACCGACCGAATTTTAGGACCGTCGTGACGCAAAGGCGTAAGCGTCTGCCTGCAAACGCGACGGTTTGACGGTTCGATTCCCACTCGGAGAAGATGCATTTTTCTCTTTTGCATTTTCTTGACGGAGAAAGCTGGGAGGGCAACGGAGTGTCTTAACACTAGGTTCATTTGGATCCAGCAGTTCCCTCTGCCTACCCTGCAATATGCGGGATAAAGCGTGAAGCTAAAAATGAAATTTTAAAAAATTTAATGAAATATGTCACAAAAAATATAATGTTTATTTTCTAAAATAAGTGGAAACATACCTTTTTTTGTTTATTTTATTGTGTTACAAATGAAGACTCGTAAAACAAGCTGTCACTATTGGTTGGTCTTTATCCTATAAAGCATAGAAGGTAAAGAGGTGTGTGGACACTCTGCGTCCAATTTTTGCCATAATTTTCGAGACATATATTAACTGCAGACTAGCTTAGTTTGCTGATGTGAAATAACCTTGAGTGGGGCTGAACTTATAATTATTACAATTATTGTAGTTAATATACCACTGTGCCACGACAGTATCAATAAAAGAAATTAACAAAAACAATATCTTTAAATAGTAATTGAATTCGATAGTCAAAATATTTTGTTTAATCATATATTTACTTACCTTACCTAAAGTATAAAGAAAGTAATAGAGGATCGAGACTGAACTCCATAATTACAAAGCCGATGCTACCAAGTTCATTTTGTAGTAACTCTTCTCGATTACAAAAATAGATACAGTTGGAACAAGGATTGTAGGGAATTTTGTGTTTTTATTAAATAGTGTTTTGTAGTTGTTAAGTAAGAAGTAGTAAAAAAGTTTTTAAAACTATTGGCTGGTTTTATTCTTTGTCATTATGTATGTATATATATATATATATATATATATATATATATATATATATATATATATATATATATATATATATATATATATATATATATGTCCGCAGATATATATATATATATATATATATATATATATATATATATATATATATATATATATATATATATATATATATATATATATATATATATATATATATATATATATATATATATATATATATATATATATACATATGTTATGTTATGCTATGAGACTATCGTGACGCAATGTAACAGCTTCTGACTGTAAATGAAAGAATTGTTCCTTTAAGTGTATCTCAGGTTGCGAATTATATTAATATACTTTTAATTATTTTATAAAAAAAATATATAAAATTGAACAATTTGTGTCCAGAATAGTACCTACGCCTCTTAGAAACCGTAAAGTCCTTAGACAGCTTACTTTATTCCTTCAAGCAAAGAAGCGCGATATAAACTTACGCTACTCAAAGTAATTTAACACTAGGTGTTCTTTGCCTACCTACAAAAAGCAAAAATGAAAACTAAAAAAATACATATTAAAGTCTTGTAAAGAGATGATAGTTTAATTGATATCAATTTCATATATTTAAAAGCTATGGAATTAAGTCAATTGGAATTATTGTATGCAGGCAATGTTACCTGTACTTGAAGAGTATATTACTCTGAAATATTGTTATTAAGTGATTTTGTCATGAGGACCATCGTGGCGCAGAGGCGTAAGTATCTACCTGTAAACGCGACGGTTTGAGGGTTCGATTCCCACTAAACGAGAAGATGGACTTTTCTATTTCCATTTTCTTCGCTCTGGAAACTAGGCAAAGCCCGGCGTTGAGTTCCGCCACTCAACACGCAATGCCTCGAGTAAGGCGGAAAGCGAGCACGGAGAAAGCAGGGATTAAGCAACGGAGTGTCTTAACACTAGGTTCATATGGTTCCCACAGTTCCCTCTGCCTACCCTGCTAGGTGTATGCGGGATAAAAGCGTGGAGCTAATAAAAAAAATATTTGATGCAATTACGCAGAAGCTCTGTCCGATGTTATTATTTAAATAAAACGTAGCATTTCTGGTTTCTAATAATATAATATTTTTGAGCGTAATTGTAAGTTAATATTTTAAGCTTTTATTTTTTCATTTGTAAAACGTTAGTATATTTTTAGGTATTGACGGAGAAATTCTCACTTTCTCTCTTTTCTCTGTCCGTCCTTTTTAAAGACATTGTGCGCTGGTAGATGAACACTGACCTCTGGATAATTAATTACTAAAGATGTGAACTATATATAAAAGTTAAGTAAAATAATAAACTGTGACAAATAACTATTTACATATTTTAAAATATTTTTTTATTTAATTGTTTAAGTTAATTTAAAAATAGAGCCGTCAGTAATATAATAATAATAGCATATTTTTTTGATTTTAAAAACCATACATTTATTTCATTTTTATAGTAAGCCAAACGAAGGATAGCCTAAATCAAAACGACCAAAATGAGGACCGTCGTGGCGCACAGGCGTAAGCGCCTGCCTGTAAACGCGACGGTTTGAGGGTTCGATTCCCACTCGGAGAAGATGGATTTTACTACTTCCATTTTCCTCGCTCTGGCAACTAGACGAAACGCGGCGTTGTTCCGCCACTCAACACGCAATGCCTCGAAAAAGGCGGAAAGTGGGGACGGAGAAAGCAGGAACTAAGCAACAGAGTGTCTTAACACAAGGTTCAATGGTTCCTGCAGTTCCCTCTGCCTACCCTACAATATGCGGGATAAAGCGTGAAGATATATATATATATATATATATATATATATATATATATATATATATATATATATATATATATATATATATATATATATATATATATATATATATATATATATATATATATATATATATATATATATATATATATATATATATATATATATATATATATATATATATATATATATATATATATATATATATATATTATATATATATATATATATATATATATATATATATATAAATCAAAATTACAACTTGACTGAACTGGATAATCGTAGCACTTGGAATAAAATAAAAGAAAGTGTGCTTACTTTTTTTTAAGTAATGGTTCTTGCTTATAAGTCATACATTTTTATTGCTTAAAAAAAAATAATGTATATTATAGTGTAAAAATATGTTTCAAGTATCAAATATTAAAACAGCAAAATCCATATAAATCTTACTAAACGGCAAAAACATTACCTTGCTAAATATCGCTTATGACACGAAACTAAGTGCACAAACGCGGTTAATCCACAATAAATTGTGGTGTAAATAAAATGACGCCCGGTCACATGAATAAGGTTTACCTCAAAACCGAGCTTGTATAGAAGCCTCGTTGTATCGTTCTCTCCAATGAAATAGAATATATTTTTCTTTATTATAAAACTTGATGTTGCAGGGCAACGATTTCAAATGTGTTAGTGAAAATACAAGGGAAGGAAGGGAAATGCCCACCCCAAAATAGTCTGGTGCCTTACTCATAAAGCAACAGAGGAAAGTAATAAATAGAACAATTTAAGAAAAAATAACTTTAAATCTTAAGTACAAAAGGCTTTAAATTAAAACAGAGAATTTTATATTGTGTAATAAATTTTTTTAGCTTCACGCTTTATCCCGCACATGGCAGGGTACGTAGAGGGAACTGCAGGGACCGTGGGCACCTAGTGTTAAGACACTCCGTTGCTTAGTGCCTGCTTTCTTCGTCCCTGCTTTCCGCCTTTTTCGAGGCATTGCGTGTTGAGTGGCGGAACTCAACGCCGCGCTTTGCTTATTTTGCCAGAACGAAGAAAATGGAAATAGAAAATCCATCTTCTCCGACTGGGGATCGAACCCAGAAACCGTCGCGTTACAGACACACGATTTTTTTTCTGTTTTATTATATATAAAGATATTAATAATTTTTATACATAATGTAAATATCCGTATATGATAAGCCTAGTCAGTCTACATTTAATTCTGTTTCGTAATAAATTTAGTTCATATGAATGGGCTTGACTCAAAGTCAACCTGGAATATAGTACAGGCTACACGTTATCGCGCACCTCCTCGCCATCTGGGCCGGCCCAAGTTTGTATTTAATTAACATGGACTTTAATAATTTACTGGAAATGATTGTAGAATTCAAGAAAATTTACAGGAAAAAGAATATAAAATATGTAGGAAATGAGGCAATAATTTCCATTTGTTATCGAAATTTCGGAGCTTTATAAGTTGACGCGTAATTTTTAAGCGTATTTTTAATTTCAATTTTCATTTCAATCGACTCTGTAGTGGTTTGGATATTCACAAAAAGGATAGAAGCCTTTTCGTTGACTTATATATAATAACTGTACTTTACATAATATTTTAAGCTGCTGTTTTCAACTGAGGAAACCTTTCTGTTTCCCACAGTTGAATTATTAATTAGCGGAAATCAACGTAGTGTTTCACCTAGTTACTAAATTTATTAAAATAATTTATTTTCTACGAGTGGGAATTGAACCTACAAACGTCGCGTTAACAATTAAGTGCTGTGCCGCAGCACCAAGATCTCGCTATTACAATAATTAAATTTAATCATTTTGCAATATCACATTTCGTTCACATATAGTTATATAATGAATAATAGAAATTAAAATATTAATATTAAATATTTAATTTTAATGAATATTAAAATATTAAATTTTTTATTATAATAAATTTTAAATATAATTAATTTTTGATATGGTTGGCTATATTTGATGCCTAACATGCTACGATACATCCCTCTCTCTTATATTCTCCGAGGGCTTATGCGATTTTGTTAAAAAAATGATTCTGCAGGCGTCTATGAGTGTACTTTTTAAAGCGATTGTTGTTTACACCTTTCATGTGATGTTTGAAGGACCAATAGCACTTTAAGTATTGTATATATTCAGGTTTACGCAACTTTTACGATCCTGATTTGAATTGTTTTGAAAGAGTTGAAACTTTTATAAACTTTATACACTTCGAGCTCCCGAATTATGTAGAGACAAAGAATCGAGCGTTGAATACGTCGTGGCATACTTCTTTCGCTTCATCCACTGTCATTAACCTCTTCATACGTGCGGTACAAAGGATTTTCATGCATACGTGACCTTGTTCCAGGTCCATATACCGAGTTTCGAAGATAAATTATACTTTTCACCTTTGTTATAATCTTTACATTATTTTAGTAAGGCCTCCTGCAACATCTGGGTGCTTGAATAATGTGCTTGAATATTTAGCTACTTTTATTAATATGTTCTTTAACGAATATATTTTTATTTGTATATTTGTTGTAATTAAACATTTTCTTATCATTTTGCAAGAACTCTTGTCTTTAATTTGACATGGAGCCATGTGAATATTAATCTAAAGAGTCATGATAGAAAATCTATATAAATTGAATTAATATTTATTTTTAGCTTCTCGCTTTATCCTGCATATTGCAGGGTAGGCAGGGGGAACTACAGGAACCATAAGAACCTAGTGTTAAGACACTCCGTTACTTAGTTCCTGCTTTCTCCGTCCCCACTTTATGCCTTTTTCGAGGCATTGCGTGTTGAGTAGCGGAACTCAACGCTGTGCTTTGCCTAGTTTTCAGAGCGAAGAAAATAGAAATAGAAAAATCCATCTTCCCCGAGTGGGAATCGAACCCACAAACCGTCGTGTTTACAGGCAGACGCTCATGCCTATGCGCAACGACGGCTCTCAACGAATTAATATTAAAATGTTTTTTAAGAATTACTATTATAAAGAACTACTATGAAATCTAATAAACCAAATTTAACAATTTCTAAATTTTATAACAAAGAAAATTATACATAAAGTACAAAAAAAAAGACAGTATATATCAAATCTGCATTCTGTTGAGTGCTTCTCATATATAATTAAATACTGTTCTAGGTAACAGTAATATTGCACATTACTGTGAAGCAGGTAAGATTAAGTGTTTAAGTGGAGTCACTTCCATTAAAGGTACGAGTATGTTACACGAAAGAGCACGGGCGCGCAATCTTACCTCGCTTAATTGTATTTAGTCAATTAGCATATGAAATTTCGTTTTCAAGCCTAGTTATTACGTGTACTGCTACTAAGTTATTAGGTTGACCTTTTATAAATAGTGTTTATATTAGTTGTTTAATAATTTATAAGACATTTATTAAATAACTAAATGTCTTAAAAATTATTAAATAATAGTTATTTACTTATTTAATAAATTATAACACGCTTCGTGGCACAGAGGTCTATCTGTAAATGCGACGGTTTGTGGGTTCGATTCTCACTCGGTGAAGATGGATTTTTTTATTTCCATTTTCTTCGCTCTGGAAACCAGGCAAAGCACTGCGTTTAGATCCGCCACTCAACACGCAAATTCTAGAAAAAGGCGGATAGCGGGGACGGAGAAAGCAGGGACTAGGCAACGGTGTGTCTTAACACTAGGTGCCTGCAGTTTCCTTTGCCTACCCTGCACTACCTACCTGCCTACATGGCAGGGTAGGCAAAGGCGTGAAGCAAATAAAAAATAAGACTTTTGAGTAATATTTAATATTGGAATCGTAAAAATATATTAATTGTAATAAAAGTTTGTTTAAGCGGGGGACGATGTGTTTTAACACTAGGTTCAAACGGTTCCTGCAGTTCCCTCTGCCTACCCTGCTATATGCGGGATAGAGTGGGTGAAAAATAAGAAATAGTGTAAAATTTTAGTTAAAGTGCCTCAATACACAACATTTTATTATTTATATCTATTATTACATTAGAAATTTAAAATTTTAGCTAATAAGAGAACACTCAGAACCAAAAAAAAGCTAATTCAGGGTGTCTAAAAATAGTATAACATTTAGTTTATTATATTTTGTACTAGTTAATTTTATGACTCCTGCCAATATTGCAATAGCAATATCACTGTCCACCGAGATTTTACTTGTTCATATTTATTAATATTTGTAGATTTATTTTTATGCCTACCGACACATTTTTTGTAACTTTTTCTCTTCATGTTACGCCCTTACAGTGATTATACTGATCTTAAACTTAATTCCCTTTTTTTTTTTTTTTGCTAGCGTTTGTTTTGGTTGACACACGTGTTAGTGAGAGTTTTCTGTTTTGGTGTTAATTTTCTCCACCGTTCTCTAGTGGAGTTATTTTAAATTTTTAAAAGATTCCTTTTTAAGAAGGTGGCTGGTTGTAGTAAGTGTTTGTGTTGTTAATAAAGTGTCGTTATATAGTTTAAACTAGGTAAGGTTATTTTTTTTTTTCTATTTTGTCTTTTATTTAATTTATAATGGATGGGATCCTCCTCCTGATCCTCCTGATACTGGAGGTGGTAGAATGGAAGTTCAAACAGTGGCTAGAAAGAGGCAAGGTGAAGATTCTACTATAAATAATGATTTTAGTGCCAAAAAAACTATTATAAACCCATCCACTGCGACACCCTCCATTCAAAACCTATATATCCATCCATCCCTTTCTGAAGGTCCTAAGTCCTACATTGACTCCGACAAAGGCCCCTTCATTGTTTATGTGTCCAGAGAAATACCTGATCCAGCTGCTGGTACCACAATTAGAGCCATTAAGTTTGGTCAATTTCTTCATAGAAATAAGGTCAGTGATATTACGAATGATGGCATTAAGAATGTTGGTCGTAATAAGATCAGCGTTCAATTCTCAAATGCTGCTGCAGCGAATTCTTTTTTGACCAATCCTATATTAAGTCTATGTAAGTATGTTGCGGTTATCCCAACATTTATAATTACCCGCATGGGTATTATAAGAGAAGTACCAGTAGACTTCTCCTTAGATGAACTTGTGGAATCCTTAGTTTTTCCATCTGGCTATGGACAGGTTTGAAAGCGCGAAGACTGAACAGAAAGAGTGTAAGTGAGGGAGTGACTACATGGATCCCGACCCAGTCGGTTGTAGTTACTTTCCGAGGTCAAGAGCTGCCTGATAGGGTCTTTTCCTATCATTCCTCTCTTCCGGTTGAACCTTATAAATTCCCTACTATCCAATGCCTAAACTGCTGCCGTTTTGGTCATGTTAAATCTCAATGTAGGTCTCAGCCTAGGTGTTACAGGTGTGCCCAGTCTCATTCTGGTGATTCATGTGACATTACCAAAGAGAACTCTAATTGTTTGTTCTGCAATTGTAAACACTTTGCCACAGATAAAGACTGTCCTGAGTATGCAAGACAGCAATCCATCAAAATTGTTATGTCACAAGAGTGCATCTCATACTTAGAAGCTTCCTCCCGTTTTCCTTCTGCCCAGCGTTCCTATGCAAATATTGCAAAGGAAATGTTCTCTCCTACAATTACCATTAATCCTAAGTTCCAACAAGCCCGGGTTACCCAGAATACAACAACTCCCTCCAAATCATATCGCAAAACAGTGTTCCAAACTCCCCGTCCCAGAGCTCCTCTTGCTAAAGGTTTTGATAGACAAGCTCATCAAGCCTTAATTGGTAACTGTTCCTCATCCCTTCCTAATGGTCATGCTCTCAATCAAGGTGTTGATAATCCAGCAGTTGGCAGAAAAGATCTGTTAGTTGCCTTAACAGAAACTCTTGTGAGTATTATATCCACCTGTGATGAACTTCCTTTACCGTCCAACGTTGCCCAGAACTTACTAACTATCTTTAAAATCCTAAATAATGGCTCCACTGACCTTCCTGCAGTGGAATAGTAGCAGTGTTCGTGCTAAAAAACATGAATTACTGCATATTATTTCTCTGTATGATCCTGTCATTATTGCCCTCTCAGAAACATGGCTTGTGCCTGATTCCCCATTCAGGGTACCAGGTTTTGCCTGTTTGAGGGAGGACAGAAGTGACGGGTACGGAGGTAGTGCTATCCTCATCCAGCACTCCTCTCCCTATTCTCGCATTCCTCTCCCATCTCACAGTCAACAGATTAATGCTGTTGCTGTGAGTGCCTTTAATATATCCTTTCTTTCTGTATATATTCCTCATCCTTCCTTTTCCGTTTTCCTTGAGCTTAAGTCTATCATCACTTCGCTTCCTAGTCCAGTGCTGATCCTGGGAGATTTTAACACTCATCACACTATGTGGGGGTGTTATTACTGTGACGGATTCTCTCCTTCGTTGGTGGACTTAATTGATGATGTCGACCTCTGCATCCTCAATGACGGTTCCCCGACTCGTAGGGTTAATCCTAATCAGAATCCCAGATCTGCTGTTGACCTCTCCTTGTCCTCTCCTTCACTTGCTTCCCAGCTATCATGGTCTGTCCTTTCTTCCACACATGGTAGTGATCACTTTCCAATTCTTTTATCCTTAAATAATAGACTCCCTTTTATTAATAGCCCTCACCCGCTCCTTAAATTCAATTTAAAAAAAGCTAATTGGTCTAAGTATGCTGACTCTGTAGATTGCATGTTGAATGATCTTCCGGAGTCCGTTAATCATGAGAATGTCATTGTTTGTTATGACCGGTTTGTCTCTGCCATCTTATCTGCAGCTGACTTAAACATTCCTAAAAAACTCTCCATTCAGAAGCAGATGCCTTCCAATCCCTGGTGGGATCAGGAATGCTCTGATTCTGTCGATCGGCGAACATCTGCCGAGGTGTCATACGCAGCCTGTATGACAATGGAGAAATACATTGAATATAAACGCAATGATGCAAAATTTAGGAAGTTAATTTGGAAAAAGAAAAAACTTGGTTGGGTCACCTTCTGCGAGTCCCTTAATCCTCGTACCTCTTCCCATATTGTGTGGGCGAATGTTAAGAGATTTCGCCGGTCGCTCAACAGTATGCCTAGTCCAAATTCCAACAATCCATCAATATGGCTTAACAGTTTTGCTAACAAATTGGCTCCTCCCTTCGTTCCGTCTTTCGATCTATCCCCAGCTATGCCGATTGAATCCTCAGAAGAAATGGATGCCCCCTTTTCTTTTGAGGAACTCAAAAACATCTTAGCGGATTTAAAAGACACTAGCCCAGGTGAGGACGGTGTCCCTTACTCATTTATCAAGGAGTTAAACGATAAATCTAAGGTTTACTTTTTAGATGTAATAAATAATATTTTTCAATCTGGCAATATTCCTGATTCATGGAAATCCCAAATTATCATTCCTATCCTTAAACCGGGTAAATGTTCCTCTGATCCTTCTTCCTACAGACCCATTGCCCTTGCATCAACGTTATCAAAAACTGCTGAACGACTTTTAAAAAACCGTTTGGAATGGATAGTGGCAAACAGAAATATCTTAGCTCCCTCTCAGTTTGGATTTAGAAAGGGGCTAAGTACTGCAGATAGTCTCAGCATTTTAACTACAGATATTCGACGAGCTTTTGCCAAAGGAGAGTATTTAGTGGGTGTTTTCCTAGATGTTGCATCGGCATATGATAATGTCCTACTTCCGGTACTCAGGCAGAAATTGCTTAAGCTGAGTATTCCGCCGAGGTTGTCTCATTTCATATGTAATTTGCTAACCGATCGAACGGTATCTATTAAACATCCGCTTCTTACTGTGCCCCCCAGACACGTCTGGAAAGGCCTTCCTCAGGGTTCAGCTCTTAGTCCTCTGTTGTACAACATCTACACACATGACCTCGAATTATCTGTTAGTAGTTTTTGTAATATCCTTCAGTATGCTGATGACATCGTCCTCTATTACAGCTCAAATTCTGTAGAGGACATCACTTACCACCTAAACACTGCTTTACACTATCTCAACCAGTGGTTGACTGATCATGGTCTCTCGTTGTCCATTTCTAAGTGCCAGGTAGTAGTATTTACCAAAAAAAGAGCTACCCCAAATTTTCAAATTGCTCTTGATGGCTCTCCCATCCAGGTCATGGAGAATGTAAGATTTTTAGGCATGATACTCGATAAGCGACTGAATGGAATTGCACACGCTGAATTTCTTAGCAAAAAATGTGAAAAAGGCATTAATGCTTTAAGAGCAGTGTCTGGTGTGTGGTGGGGTGCACACCCTTATACTCAAAAACTTCTGTACGGTGCCCTTATCCGTAGTCATATTGATTATGCTTTATATGTTCTGGACCCCTTTAATAAAGTAGCCACAGAAAAGCTTAATCGGATACAGTACAAATGCCTACGTATTATCTTAGGGGCAATGAAGTCTACTCCCACCAATGCTCTCCAAGTGGAGTGTGTTGACCCACCCCTACCTATCCGAAGACAATACCTTGCAGATAGATTTGTTGGTAAAATGTTACAGCTTTCTTCCCATCCTTTGTGGCCTAAGTTAACTGAGTTAGCTGACCTCATCCCCAGTGATAAACCATTACCATTCTTATTACATAGTTTCCTGAAATTCACCAGATTACCTCATCCTTTGCTACGCCTTTCATCTAATCCATTGTTTTGTACACCGTACAAAGCATTGGTCCATCATCCATCCGTCATAACAGATCTTGGCTTGACCAAGGGAGATCCAGGTACCAACACAAAATTCCAAGAGGCTGTATATGAAAATTGGTCAAATCATCTTCACATCTTTACAGATGCATCAAAGCTTTCTAAGGAGAGCTGTGTTGGTGCAGCTTGCTGGATACCAAAATTCAAAATTATTTTACAATTTAAATGCCCTCCCGAATCTTCAGTGTTTACAGGCGAGGCTGTTGCCTTGTTAGAGGCAGTCCTGTTCACGCTCTCCCACAACGTAAAACAGACGGTTATTTTTACTGACTCTCTAAGTTGCTTATTGGCTTTAAAGGGTAACCCGTTTCATAGTAAATTAAGATCTTCAATTGTTTTAAGGATCCGTGAAGAATTATACTCGTGTCATCTGAAGGGTTTGGAGGTCACTCTTGTGTGGATTCCAGGTCACTCTGGAATTAGTGGGAATGAATCTGCAGACTCTTGTGCAAAATTAGCAGCCCAATGTGGCACTCTAGACCACTTTTTTAATTCGGCCCAGGATCTGCTGTCTCTTGCTGTTACTCACTTGGATAAGTCCTGGTCCAAATACTGGGATCTATCAAAATCCCAGAAAGGTAAATACTATGCATTTCTCCAACCTGATATACCAAAGCGTCCTTGGTTTTTTTCTCAAAAATTCACTGAACGGAAAGTTATATCCACAATTTGCCGCTTACGCCTCGGACATGCATGTACTCCTGTTCACCTGGCTAAGATCAGGGTCAGGGACCACTCATTGTGTGAATGTGGCTTAGACGACGGTTCTCCTTCTCATATCCTTTTTTCTTGTCCTAAATTAATCCGTCCTTTATATGATGTTCTTCCGCTCAAAGTCCCTCGTCCTCTTAGTGTTCAGTGTTTGTTAATGTTTGTGTTTAGTCCTTTATGTAAATTTTTGTGTAAATATATTAAATATAATAATATTAGAGTATAAGCTAACACCCTTGTAAAATATTATCTATTACTAACCTAATGTGTTGTCTGTATATATTGTAGTTATTTGTTGATTTTGTTATAGGTGAAGGATTTAAAATGGATCTCTTTTAAACATGCATTCCTCTTTTGTGTAATGCTATCTCCTTTTTACCGTACATTCTCCTTTGTGTGTTCTCCATTCAACGTGACATTGGCGAAGTGAATTGTGCTCAACTGGCACGCTCGGAACGCCATAACTAAAAAGAAGAAGAAGAAGAAGAAGAAACTTAATTCCGTTTTTTTAATGAATACACCTGATATTCATGGACATGGTCCATCGGCCGGATAGTAAATGTTAAAAATAACCAGCACAATAAAGGGATACTGGTTTCTTCGTGGAAAAATAAGTGAAATCACAACAGACGTCGGATCACAGAACAAAGGATTTGGATGTATGACGTGGTTTATGGAATATTGCAGTATTTAGCTATTTCAGTGCTTAATTTCCACCCAGTACTCTTATATTCAGGTAGTATTTAAGGATTTAAGATTTATATAAAGGTCAGTACATATCAATTTAACTTTATTTGTTATTAATGTGTTATGTATAAAATAATATGTTATATTATAAATAGAAAGTTCCTTCCATTATATTTTGTGATTGTTTTAACTAAAAAGTTATTAATTTTGCATTGTTAGTACTCCTTTGACTTAATTACTTATTACTAAAGGTACAAATACACAATTATTAAACTATAAATTTAATAAGTAATGCTTTATATGCATAGTTCCTAATTAAATATTTTTAAATGTAATGAGTCATTAGTAGAATATGTTTAATAAATTTGATTTATATCAGATACAGAGATTGTGTTGATTACAGAAAATATATTTAAGTCAAATCATTTTTTTTTTTGTTTTAAATTGTATATTTAGAAGTTAATAATAGTTACATTTATTTGTCTTTTGACCATATGACTACTACACTTTGTTTCATTGTAAAATTTATACTAAATTGCAATTAACCTAACCTTATAAAGTATTGTTTAAATTTATATTTAATATTTTGCATTGTATACATTCCAGGATTTGACACTTGCTTCACATAATGTCAGAACGGGAAGAAAGAGATCTTATTAAAAAGCGTGCAACCTATAAAGGCCGGCTAACATTATTTGGAAATTACTTAAATAATTTAGATGGGTCAGTCAGTCAGTCTCAGGTAAAAGAACTTCAATTACGTATTAATAAAATTTGCAGCATGTTTGAACAATATGATGAGGTACAGTGCAGGTTGGAATGTGTAACAGAAGACATGGAAAGTCAATTATTGGAAAGAAATGATTTCGAATCTCTGTATTATAAATTAGTAGCTCAAGCACAGTATTTAGTTGCTCATTCTACTGGATTGAGTGACTCAAGTTCTGACAGTAATAAAAATACTATGAGGGTTAATAATAACAATAATCTTGTTAAATTACCAACTATACAATTGCCTAAGTTTAGCGGTTCCTATGATAATTGGCTAGAGTTCCATAATACTTTTTCTAGTCTTATTCACTCCAACGACGAAATTGACAACATTAATAAATTTCATTATTTGAGAGCGTCACTAGAGGACACTGCCGCCTTAGTTATACAGTCCATTGAATTTTCAGCGAAGACTTACCCTGTTGCTTGGAAGATACTATGCGAAAGGTTTGATAATAAACGGTTACTCATTCAAAATCACGTGACAGCATTATTCAACATAGATTTAATTACTAAAGAGTCGTCCGTGTCTATTAAGCGTTTAATTGATCAACTAAATAAAAATTTAAGAGCTTTAGATTCTCTAGGCGAACCGACTAAGCATTGGGATACATTGTTGATACATATTATAATACAAAAACTAGATCCTAAGACGTATCGCGAATGGGAGGAACTTAAGGGTCGTCTTGGTAAGGATGAACCTATTACACTGGATGTATTTATAAACTTTTTACGTAATCGTGCTGATTTGTTAGAGGCATTAGAGTTATCGCGAAGTAGTAATCATTCTCACCAGTCTATTAAACAGAACACGAAAATTAAAAGCATGGTTTCTATTGCGAGTCCAACTCAGGCTGACGATAAATCTCCGATAGCCTCCTCTACACCTAAACCCTGCGTTAAATGTAAAGGTGAGCATCCTTTTAAAAATTGTTCTCAGTTATTAGGTCTTACTAATGAGCAGCGATTGAAACTCTTATCTAATTATAAAATATGTTACAATTGTTTACATACCGGTCACTATGCAAACCAATGCAAAAAGCCTGGTTGTAGGATATGTAAACGTAAGCATAATACACTTATCCACGTATCAGGTTCAAAGTCGCAATCACCAGATAATGCTGGATCATCAAACAAGGATAAAGGCGATTCGAATCATATGAATTCTACTTCCAACTCAAATATCTCTTTGTCGGCATGTTTGAAAAATTCAAATAAAGGTAATCATGATGTTCTATTATCAACAGCCCTTGTTAAGCTGTATGACTTCGAAAATCAGGAATATATTGCTCGTGCGTTACTTGATTCCGGAAGTACATCATGTCTTATTACAGAAAATATGTGTAATAAATTAAGCTTACCTTATGATAATGTCGAACGTTCTGTTATAGGGATAAATAACTGCACCCTACCAATTGGTAAAATGTGTCGTGTGCAAATGAAATCATTAAATAATAATTATTTTACAAATGTCACGTGTTTTGTTTTACCATCAATCATAAGTAAAGTGCCTTATAGTCATATAGACATTACGATGTTAGATATTAAATCTGATATTAATTTAGCTGATCCTAATTTTTATACACCCGGAGACATTGATTTAATCATTGGTGCTGATCTCTTTTGGGATTTACTAGGATCACAAATCATTAAGCTAGGTAGCGGCAAACCGATACTTTTTGAAACTAAACTTGGTTGGATAGTTTCAGGACCCATGTTTGGCGGTCATGTGTCTAATCGCTCACCAGCCCATATTAAATGTAACTTAGCACGAATTGAGTCTGATAATGATTTTTTGGATTCAAATGAAGCTATTCAAGAGAATTTATCACGATTTTGGGAGTTAGAGGAAATTGATAATAAATCCTCCTATTATTCTGAGGAAGAAAAAATATGTGAAGAGCACTTCATTAATAATACTTCCTGCCTCCCTGATGGCCGATTTTGCGTGAGAATTCCTTTAAAAAATAATATTGAAACTTTAGGTGAGTCTTATCAGCGTGCTAAACATTGTTTTTTTGTCTCTTGAACGTCGTCTTAGTAATCAATCTTTACTAAAAACTAAATATCATGAATTTATGTTGGAATATTTATCACTAGGCCATATGTCCAAATCTAATTTAAAATCTAATGAATTTTCTTATTTTATTCCACATCATGGTGTCTGGCGTGATAGTAGTTCAACAACGAAGTTAAGGGTCGTGTTTAACGCTAGTAGTCCTACTACTACGGGAGTTTCCTTTAATGAAATTCAAATGGTCGGTCCAACTATACAGGACGATCTTTTAAGTATTCTCTTGAGATTTAGGCAGCATAAGTACATTTTGTCCGCTGACGTGGAGAAAATGTACAGACAGATTTCAGTACATCCAGATGATAGACACCTTCAACGAATTATCTGGCGTAATAAAACGGATGAGAAATTAGATATTTATAAATTAAATACGGTGACCTACGGTACAGCGAGTGCACCGTTTCTAGCTGTCCGCTGTCTTAAGCAAATAGGTCTCGAGTGCTCTGATCCCATTATAGCTGAGATTATTTTACACGATTTCTATATCGACGATCTGCTAACTGGGGCAGATACCATCGATGAACTTTTACAGATACGTCAAAACGTTACTAATGCTTTAGGTATGGCGCAAATGCCACTTAGAAAGTGGAAATCAAATGTTGCAGATTTAAATAATGATGTTAAAAATATTAAATCATTTGATTTGAACATAGGGGCTGATGAATCTAATTTTAAATCAGTTTTAGGTTTAGGTTGGTGTTCAGATTCGGATAAACTTTGTTTCTCCATAAGTGGTAATATTCCTATTACTATGACAAAACGTAGCATACTTTCTGTGATCTCACGTATTTTTGATCCTCTTGGATTACTTACACCTTGTGTTATTATCATGAAATGTATGTTACAGAAATTATGGCTACAAAAATTGTCATGGGATGACCCACTACCAGGTGATATAGCTAGGTCATGGAAAGAATTCATTATTGATTTACCAATTCTTAATGATTTATTGATTACACGTAATGTTTTAGTTGATTGTTATAGCTATATAGATTTACATATATTTTCCGATGCATCACAATATGCTTATGGAGCATGTTTGTATGTTTGTAGCGGAAACGAAAATGATGAAGTTTCAGTTCGTTTGCTTATCGCTAAAAGCAGGGTCGCTCCAATCAAACCAACTACCATACCAAGATTGGAGCTTTGCGGGGCTCTTGTGGGGCTACGTCTCTACGAAAAGGCTATTAGTGCTCTCCGAGTCAAGGTACGGCGTACGTTTTTTTGGACCGACTCTTCTATTGTTTTGGGCTGGCTTAAAACCCTACCAAGTAAATTACAACCATTTGTGCGCAATAGAGTTGCAGAGATTGTAGATAAATCTTCTGGTTGTACTTGGCGACATGTACCTACGCTTGAAAATCCTGCTGATCATATTTCGCGAGGTGTTAATGCTAAAGCTCTGATGTCACTTGAGATTTGGTGGTCAGGCCCAAAATTTTTAAGACTAGATATGTCATATTGGCCATCACGTTCCGCTAGTTCTGAAACTCTTCCAGAATTACGTCCTGTAATAACTGCAAATATAGCTGTAGAAAGTGATAACAATGAATTAATTAATTTTAATAGATTTTCTAACTTATCTAGACTTAAACGTACTGTAGCTTATGTTTTACGCTTTATTCGAATTTGTAGGAAAGGATTAATTAATGATAAATTTTTAACGGTCGAAGAATTGGATAATGCTTTAAATCTTATAATCAAAATTTCACAAGAACAATCTTTTCCAGAATATGAACTTTTAATAAATAATAAAAACTTACCTGCTAAAAACGCGTTACTTAAATTAAATATATTTCTTGATGATTTTAAAATTCTTCGTGTTGGAGGCCGTTTAGAACATGGTAACTTTACATTTGATAAAAAACATCCGATTTTGATTCACTCGAAACATCCTTTTACTAAATTATTATTTAATTACGAGCATAGAAGACTGTTACATGCAGGTCCGCAACTGTTACTAAGCACGATTAAGGAAACATTTTGGCCAATAGGTGGTAGGAATTTGGCCAAGTTATGTTATCGACAATGTATCCGTTGTGCTCGATTAAAGCCTAAGATAGTTGCACCTATAATGGGAAATTTGCCACAACAGCGTGTGTCTGTCAGTTATCCTTTCGAGAACGTAGGGATCGACTATGCTGGTCCAATTATGATTGTTAGTCGACAAGGTCGTGGTAGTAGATTATTAAAAGCGTATATTGCAGTTTTCGTATGTTTTTCTACTAAGGCAATGCATATCGAATTAGTTGGTGATTTAACGAGCAATTATTTTTTGTTAGCTTTGCGTAGATTTATGTCTCGTAGGGGGAAACCTAAAAATATATACTCTGATAACGGTACTTCATTTGTTGGCGCGAGTAACGATATTGCAAATTTTATTAAAAACAATAGTGAAGTTTTATCTGAGACAGTTGCTGATGATGGCATCAAATTTCACTTTACTCCAGCTTATGCACCACATTATAATGGCTTGAGCGAAGCAGGTGTCAAGTCCACAAAATATCATTTAATAAGAGTACTGGGAAATTGTAAAGTTACGTACGAGGAACTTTATACTACATTGGTGCAAATTGAAGCTATACTGAACTCCCGGCCACTGACTTATATGTCTACAGATCCTGCAGATTTATTGCGTCTTACACCCGGACACTTTACCATCGGACGCTCGCTCACGTCACTGCCGGCGCCGAATTACGAAGCTCAAAACATCAACAAGCTGACGCGTTATCAAAGACTTGAGCAACTCCGTCAGCAGTTTTGGAAGCGATGGAGTAAGGAGTATCTCGCGGGTCTTCAGATGAGGATGAAATGGCAAAAATCCGAAAACTCCCTCAAACTATACAGTCTCGTCGTTCTAAAGGATGACAATCTACCACCGCTCAAATGGAAAATGGGTCGAATTGTCAATATGTACCCAGGAGCCGATGGTGTTATTCGAGTAGCAGATGTTAGGACTGCAAATGGAATTGTTCGGAGGGCATTCAGCAAAATATGCCTATTACCACAACCTGAAGATTGTTGAAAGAGGTGCTTTCAACGCCTGGGGGCATGTCTAAAAATAGTATAACATTTAGTTTATTATATTTTGTACTAGTTAATTTTATGACTCCTGCCAATATTGCAATAGCAATATCACTGTCCACCGAGATTTTACTTGTTCATATTTATTAATATTTGTAGATTTATTTTTATGCCTACCGACACATTTTTTGTAACTTTTTCTCTTCATGTTACGCCCTTACAGTGATTATACTGATCTTAAACTTAATTCCGTTTTTTTAATGAATACACCTGATATTCATGGACACAGGGAATAATATACTCTTATAATACATTATATAAATTCAGTACATCAGTACTTATAATATAACCTAACCTATATTAATCGTAATAACTTATATGTATGTATAAAAATATTGATAACTAAGTTAAATTTATTACACATCCAAAAACATAAGCAGAATATGAAATAAAATACGGAACGCTGTCAACCACACTTATAACTAACGTTCTTATGAATATTAAAACGATTAGAACTTTTATTTTATCATTTGTCCACGTCCCCTAAAAGACCACTCATCCCGAAATCTAATTGGCAATTGACGAAAGCACACACGTTCGATGATGGAATCAATCTCAAATGCATAGAATAGTTTAGGCGGGTCGCCTCAGGGCGCCGCGTTTATTGGTTAGGGATGTTTACTATAGCTCCAGTATGCATTATCTAATCCTAATATATGTAGAGTGCTTCTTTATATGTTTGTGTTTTTATTATGCATTTTTGAGTTTAATATTTTAATGATCATTTTTTTTTAAGTGGGATTTTAATATAAAGGAAGTCAATATGTTTTTAGATACTTCAAGTTGTTGGAAGTGGTTTAAAATTTAAAATAATAAGGATAATTTTGTTTTAAAATATATACTAAAGTTAATTTAAGAACAGAAAAACTCACTAAAACTCACTTTGTCTATGCTGGAAATTTGCTGTCATTATTATGTCATATGATAAGTGGAAGTAGCAATGACAATGACCAACTTCGATATTAAGTATGGAATTCTTCATTTAGAAAAGTTTTTTTTTAAATTATTACATAGAAACGTCTAAGAAACAACATAAGGAAGTTTCACATAAAAAAATAAATATATATTGATTTTATTCACATCAAGAGACTTCTACGTACAAGTAAACGTAGCTTCAATCCACTTATAAGCACTTACAAGCACAAAGTACAAATCACATTCGGTACGCGATCGTACATTCATACTCATACAAATAATCTCAAACATTTCCCACCCAAGATTTTCTTCAAAATTCCACAGGATTGTCGCGCAAATGGCACATTGCGAATTAGAGGATTTAGAGAACACAACCGATGGTATTATTAGGTGTATTCAAATACGACGTTGGAAGCCTACGTACGCATCAGGTGATTTTATTCTGATATCCCAAATATCGAAAATCGGACTTTATTGATGAGTAATAGAGTGTTATTTTCTTTGTATCTAATCGTATGTGGAATTCAAGTAAAATGCTGTAGGTAAATGTTGTTTGCAATTCAATATAGTAGATATTATGAGTACCGATATTAGTGGATACAGTCATTGGGAAGATTTCAAATTGTCGGCTATTTTCGTATATAGTGTAGTGTGTTTTGTATTGAGAGTCGTATTGGAAACAAGTATTGTTTAGAAATGATTATTATTGAAACTGGAGTGGGAGCTGATTGTTATTGCAAACCTTTTGTTTTAAATTTTAAACGTTTTTTTTTATTATTATTTTTAGACAACAACGTAATAGAATAATTTAGAATACAGTAACTTAATAACGGATTTACAGCTCATTCAAAAATATCATATGTTTGTGTTATTCTATATTCATGTAATATAGAGGAATTACATTTATTTATAAAAAATAACTTAAATCATATAAGTATTTATCTTAAATTTAAATCCTTTTTACAGAATGCCATATTAAATATTTTTTTTAGCTTCACGCTTTATCCCGCACATGGCAGGGTAGGGTAGGGTGTTAAGACACTCCGTTGCTTAGTCCCTGCTTTCTCCGTCCCCGCTTTCCGCCTTTTTCGAGGCATTGCGTGTTGAGTGGCGGAACTCAACACCGCGCTTTGCCTAGTTTGCCAGAGTGAAGAAAATGGAAATAGAAAAATCCATCTTCTCCGACTGGGGATCGAATCCAGAAACCGTCGCGTTATAGGCAGACGTTGCGCCTCTGCGCCACGATGGTCCTCTTAAATAATTCTTGCGGCCGCAAATTAGCAATTGTACTTAGTGTTTCAAATTGCAGGTAGCTTTCAGATATTTTGGGTATGTCTGGACCAGCTCAATCCTGACCATTATAAAATATTCAACTGCTTAAGCCTTGAGACGTCGCCATTGTTACTGTTATTTATAGAATGTATATAAAGTCATAGAGTTTACACTTTGATTAAGTATCTATATCATTATGCTATAGTAATGACAATAATTTAAACGAATTCTGTAAGGGATTTTAAATTTACAATTCTTCAAATTTAAGTTAAGTATTAAAATAATATTGTATAATATTAATATTTTTTTATACTAAACTTAAATGTGAAAAATTGCTAGCGAGACCAATAAAATAAATATAAATTAATTAATTCATTCAAAGAAGAAATATGTTTTTTTTATAGCTTCACGCTTTATCCCGCATATTGCAGGGTAGGCAGAGGAAACTGCAGGAACCGTATGAACCTAGTGTTAAAACACTCCGTTGCTTAGTTCCTGCTTTCTCCGTCTCCACTTTCCACCTTTTTCGAGGCATTGCGTGTTGAGTGGCGGAACTCAACGCTGCGCTTTGCCTAGTTTCCTGAGCGAAGAAAATGGAAACAGAAAAACCCATCTTCCCCGAGTAGGAATCAAACCTTCAAACCGTCGTGTTTACAGGCAGATGATTACGCCTCTGCGCCACGACAGCCCTCAAGAAAATATGTGTGGAAATAAATAAATATTACAAAAAAATATCTATAAAATCTAGATAAGCTTCGCTGGAAAAGTAAATCCGAAAACTAATATGACCTAAAGTTAGTAACAGTAGTTCAAAAGATACACTAGAATGAAAATAGCGTATACTGCAGATCTATATGCATGTAAATCTGCCTGAGGCCGCTATACTCAATACAAATTGAAACGAATAGCAGCTTAACATTTTTATTGGATACAATGTTCCACCGGTATAGCTTGAAAGGGGATTAAAGGAGAAATATGCACACGTTAATAGCTGCTAAAAAAAAGCATAAATAGTCAAATCTGTGACTTTGGAATGAAAAAGACTCGATATGAAAAGTCATATATATGTAGGTTTATTTATAAATATCTTTTCCTCTGGCTTAACATAGAAATATATGACACACACTAATGTCATTCTAACTGCATATACAATGGGTTATAATAAACGAGAAATGTGTTGTAACATAGTTTATTATACTATAACTAAATATATATTTTTTTATGATTTCACGCTTTATCCCGTATACAGCAGGGTAGGCAGAGGGAACCGTATATAACTGTGGGAACCTAGTGTTAAGACACTTCGTTGTCTGCTTCCCGCCTTTACTTAGGGTATTACTTGATGAGTGGCGGAATTCAACGCCACGCTTGCCTAGATGCCAGATCGAAGAAAATGGAAATAAAAATCCATCTTCCTCGAGTAAGAATTGAATCCAGAAACCGTCGCGTTTAATTTTTTATTAAACTAATTCCGTATGTAATTTTTTTTTATAGCACAGTTTCATAGAAGAGTATCAAGACCAACAATGAGGAAAAGGTATATTTATTATAATAAGTAACAATATCCAACTACTTTTACAATATACAAGCCTACACTACTGTTTTTAAATGAATTTAAATGGTTGTACCATCGTTTATTAGATATTTGGACAAAAATTGTATTACTTGATAGAAGAATGTCAAATTAATCTATATTTAGACTTTAAAGGCAAAACCCAATGGCAAAGTTGAACTGTAAATTTGATTGCGTTAGATATGATTACCATTCAGAGAAATTAATTATATTTGCTATCCCGCTCTAGTAAGATAAGCAGTGGCTTTGACTTCGAAGTCAACTTGTGGACGAATCAAAACAAAATATCTTGGCTGACATACGGCATTGGTCAGAGTGTTTTGCCCCTAAGCTCTCTCTGCCTATTACGATTCCTGCTGGACAAACTAATGGAGCGTAGCTAAAAAACATTGGAATATAAAAATAGAGATTCGGTTCTTAATCAAAAATACAAAAAGCCAATTCTATTTTAGTACATTTTTATCACATTGTCAAACAGTGCAGAAGTGAATGCTGTTGACAGGTCTATATCATTTTTATTGTTCTCTCTTGAACTCTAAACATCGAGGCTTTCAAAACGAAGAAAGGGAGCTTGCATCGTTATTCGTGGATTATCTATCATTTTATCTTGTCTCAGGCTTTTATATATATATTTTTGGATTATTTTTCAATTTGGGATGGTTTCTTGGTACACTTAGGTATGTTCGTAAAAAAATATTAGTTGATTTTTTTTAAAAATTTCACGCTTTACTGCATATACAGCCAGAAAAGCAGATGAATCCTTGTCTTCAGTGACTCGGAGTCAATACCAAATTTTTATATCATAAACCATTTTAACACCCTGTTCTTCACATTTAGATACTGTATATATGTCTAGTATACGTTTCTGCTTAAAAATTAATTAATGAGTACGAATGAGTCTATAATCTGTGCACAGTCAGTCAAACGGTGTCTCATTGTGGCACGATGTTCTAAATAAAACTATATTAAATAAAAACAACGGCATAGTACGATACTGTAAATGTGAAGTTTGTAGGTTCAATCCACTCGGGTAATCGAATCGCTCTGGTAATAAGACATTACGCAGTATTGAGTTTCTTCACTTAACTTTTCTAGTGTCTAAAATTTGGAGTAAAATGGGAACAGAGTGTCTCAACATATGGGATCTGATCTATAAAATAAACAGTATGAAAGGAATAATTATCATTACTTAGTGAGTTTCAAATTAAACACAAGTTAATAGACTTTAAACTTCGTTCGTTACGATACTGAAACTTCACGATATCCCGAAACTTTTAAGTAATTTATACGATAACAACTTTGAAATAAGTGCTTTTGGATCAATATAATCGATACTTAGTAAATGATACCCAGTCACAGAGATAGACATAAGCTATTGTAATTTAAGTTATTTTTTATAGCTTCACGATTTATCCCGCACATGGCAGGGTAGGCAGAGGGAACCACAGGAACTATACGATCCTAGTGTTAAGACTGTTGTCCCCGCTTTCCGCCAGTTTCGAGGCAATGCGTGTTGAGTGGCTCAACTCAACGACGCGCTTTGCCTAGTTTCCAGAGCGAAGAAAATGGAAATAGAAAAATCATTTTAGTACAATACTGGCCGTGTGTAACCGGCAGATGACTTATGTCTGGTTTCACCATATGCTTATAAAGTCCCAGATAGGAAATATGTTTATTGTTTAGAAGATAAACAATACATTTTGGTTTCAAATGTCACAGATAAAATATCTACAGATGCTAAAACTATCAGCTTTTGTTTGATAGATAGCATTAACTACCAGTTTACTATCTGCAACTTTATCCTGAAGCGCAGAAATTGGCCAATGACTAATTACAGCGTTTTTTTTCAATGACTAATTATTTTCGCTTAACCCGTTACATATTTTATTTCGTTACATTTATGAAATATACATAAATGTATATATTGTATATATTAATATAAGCAATTATATTAAAATTTATATGTAAATTGACAATTCTGAGAATAAGCTAACTATGAGCCCACTGTGGTAGAAATGATATAAATTGAGATCGTGTCTTTATAAGGTAACATACAGTTCACTAGCTTCCACTTATTGGTCACCGTACGTTTGTACATAAGATCCAATTAGAGTGACATTAATTTAGCCCACGACTCTTGTAAGGTGAAAATATGTAACTGATATTCTATAGAAATAACTTTTTAGTATTATTGGAAACATTTATATAGGAATGTCATATATATATATATATATATATATATATATATATATATATATATATATATATATATATATATATATATATATATATATATATATATATATATATATATATATATATATATATATATATATATATATATATATATATATATATATATATATATATATATATATATATATATATATATATATATATAAAAGACATTCCTATATAAATGTTTCCAAGTTATAAAGTGATAATTTGCCTCCATATACATTTTCACCATGATATGCGTGTTCTTTCCTTTGAAGGATGCTCGATTACCAAAATTTTCGTCCATTTGAGTTCGTTTTGAAATATTTTCCATACGTTTAAAGAGGTCTTTTAGTACAAGCTTTATTACCTTGAAGAACACTTCCTTTATATATTTAAGAAAGCTAATCGACAGCATCTTTCAAGTTTTCCTTGAAAATAGATAAATACATATTTGTTAACTTGAAATCTAGATTAATTTTTATTTTTTATAGCTTGTCGCACATCGCAGAGTAGGCAAAGGGAACCGCAGAAACCATGGAAACCAATTGTTAAGATACTTCATTTCCCGCTTTCTGCGTTTTTTCGAGGCATTGCATGATGGTTGGTAGAACTCAATGCCGCGCTTTGCCTTGTTGCGAGAGAAAATGGAAATGAGAAATCCCGAGTAGGAATTGTCCCGAGTGGGAATACAACCCACAAACCATAGCATTTACAGGCAGACGCTATGTCTCTGCACCACAACGGTCTTCTCTAGGTTTATAAAGTGTTATTTTTTTACTAGCAATATATAATTAGTTACTAAATAATTAGCAAGTGACTAAAAACCCCCAGCACTAGAACGCACTAGTAGAGACAGTATAACAAATATTATTATAAAACATATTACATGCTCATTAACATTAGACGCTGGTTTCCAATTTTAATAACAGATGTTAGTGAAATATGGTCGAACAAAATACATTAAAACTTTGTTGCGAATTATTACTCTATCAACATTAATTTGGGTTCAGCCATTAGTCGACCTTGCTACATAATTAATTTCAATTCATACTATTTTAAACTGACTATTTTCAAAATCTGGTGTAAAGTACACTTCCTGTATCGTAAAGCAGATTCTCCTTCAATATGTAACACTAACATTCATCTATATAAATTTATAAAAGAAAATTAAGAACAATTTCAAAATGACACCAAAAATCCAATTAGTATATTAGATCCATGTCATTTCATCATAAAAACCTGGTATACCATAATATTTCAGTCAGTACGGCATCTTGACTGTCCCGACGATGTAAAATACGTCTCTCAAGGGAAATTTATTCGCGGTAGACGATCCTAAGCCTCCATAATGTGCCTTCGATGCCCCATTCCTACCATGGAATTAGTATGAAAATAAATTTTTCTAAGCTCCGATGAGATGAAACGTTTTGCAATTATCCTTCTTTTTATATTGGATTGGCTGTTTGTATACAGCTTATCTGTATTTTTTCTTTTTCTATATTTAGTTCATAAAATGGTAATTTCCGCTGAGAATCATACATTTTTGATATATATTTTTATATAAAAAATCGTTTATGTACATAATAAAGTAGTGTTCTAATAACACAGACATCATGTATCACCATGTCAACGAATTTCTAGAAAAAGCTAAAAACATGATGATCTACCTAGTTAGGTTGGCTCAAGGTGTGAGAACATTACAAGTAAATGCTTGATCAGCATAAAAATAAATTCTAATGTCGCCCTGACGATATATTGCATTAATTTGGAAAATCTCGCATCAAAGCATGAGCTTCTGCTTGGTCATTTCACTTGTAGTAATTAGTAATTATTGTTTTATTAAATCATTATTGTTATGTTAAAGTAAATTTAATTTTTTTTTATTAATTTCATTTTTAAAAATCCACTCGCGTTCACGTAAACTTGTCTACCTTCACCAAGCTCAAATAGACCCATACACCAGTAAACGTCATCAAATAACCAAATGGTAGAAATACATAAAACAGTGTTTGATTTAATTACTTTGCAAAAATTCTCATATGCGTTTTGCTGAATTGAACTGCGGCCATCAGTTCCCAGCGCAGGTGCGCTCTAGATCCCCATTCACACGAGTGTGACGCTACGATTGGATTGCACGTTTGAAAAAATACAAGTACGAGATGTACTTGTAATTGTAAGTTGTAATTGTAATTGTATATTGTAATTGTATATTGTAATTGTATATTGTAAGTTTTGTGGACTTTTACATGTTCTATTGCATGGCTGTATTAATTTCGTAAATATATAACTTGCAAAAGTCTTCCCTGGATAAGGATATTTAACCAGATGGTTTGAGTTAGTAGTTATTTAATAACTTTTCTAGTTGTAAATTACAATAGGAGTTTAAATGTTGACACTGGTGCTATTAGGAAAGATTGTATTATTGGAAAGCTTAGCAATTTATAAATAAAAATTAGTGTCATATAGATCATACTGGCATGAAAGCTCCATTGAGTCCAACTATACGAGTCTAGATACGATAAGATCATAGTACCTGATATTGTGAGTAAAAATGTTAGGCTTAAGAATTTAGAACAAACATTGCTTAGAATATTGCGTGGGTGACGTTTCAGGTGTAAACTAGTTTAACACTTCTGACAACCATAGATGTTTTTATGTGTTTATTTCCCAATAAACTTCAGAGGAGAACAATTAATAGTACTCAATAAATATCACATTTCAAACAATAACTACATTTGAATAGAATCGATAGTTTTTTATTTGATACACAAATTCAGAAACCGAAACTGTAACGCCTGATTGAAACAAATATTTGGTTAGAATTTAACTTGTTTTATTAAAAGCTGGTGAAATTTCATTTCAATAGTTTGGCTAGAGGTAAAAAATCATACGTGCATTTTACAAAACGATAGTGTTTATTCATGAATGTGGAAAATATAATTAAATTTTTATATGAATATTTATTTATTTATTGCATAATCGAAATTATGTAAAGTGGAAATCAAGATGACGACATGATCATCGACATCATAGTTCTTTGCAAAGTATGAAAATAGTTGAAAGGAATTTCCGAAAATTCAATGTTTTTTAGTTAACGCCTACGAAATAACTGGTTTAGGTATTTTAAGTTAAGCTTTGATGTATTTTAAGTTAAGCTTATTACAAGTGTTGTGTGATATTCTTCAAGGATATGTGACGGTTCCTGTTAATTATTTCGAAAATCATTCAGTTTTTGATTTAATTAGTGATGTTTTGAAATTGAAAATTTCAAATCAACATCCTCCTCTGTCGTTATTTATATTTATGTATGTAACTTATATTGACTTGCCAAAGGTATTAAAAATAATTAAAATATAATAATATTAAAAAAAAATACCCAATATAATAATTAAAACATTTATTCACGACTAGCGTTTTCTTTGAATATTTTCCATCCTTTTTTTTATAATTTTATTACTTTTCTTTACAAAGGTAACTTTTATACAATGTAATATTTTAATACATGATATCTTTTTTCCCCATTCGACTATTCAGTTTGTCATTAATGTATACCCATAATTAATCGATTTACTATTTTACTGATAACTTCAACAAATATTTGATTTAATTTAGTAAATGTAAATTCATCAAAATATTTATATATTAAAAATTATTTACATATTATAATGTAGTGTGTATTGTGAATTAAAAAAATATTGAAAATCAATAAAACTGAGAATTTTAAGAAAATATTTGGCTATGTACTTATGAATTATAGTTTAGTTAGAGCTTTGAGCTATGACTATGTAAAAAGTTATATACAACTTACAATTTGGTTACACTCCTTGGTATTATAAATATGCTATGCTATATGTATATTTACAACTAATTAACAACTTTTAATTTATTATTTTACTATGTTTTAAGTATATTAAGTGGTTTGTAAACTGAAGTAAGCGGTAGCTGTGTAGAATAGAACAAGCCAGTACAGCACGCTTGTGTGTGTAGTCTTTGGATTTCCTGTAAATGAAAATGTTATAAAATTAACGATACATTAAAATAGAAATATTACAATGAAAATAATGTAATATATTATTAATGATTTTATAAAATAAAAAAACATACTAAAGCAATCATCCGTCATCCGTCATCAATCACATCAAATATTATGCAAAAAAATCATTTACCATTATTCCCTGTAGAATATACAGAAGGTCTTGATGTAGCTGGAGGTGGATCTAAAAGCAAAAAAGTTTATTAATTAAACTTACAAATTTATTAAAAACTTTCATCCGACTTAGATTTAAAAAATAGACTCTCATTTTTAAAACTTTGAATCGAATTCTAGAATACGCGTAAATTGATGTTTATTATCTACGCGTAAATTTATTATGCACTATAATTTTTAGACATTTAGATCTAGAATTATAGTTATAGTACTGTTATAAAGATCTCGAAAAGCTGGATTGGTTTGGCAGACTTCTGGCTTTACCATCCCTAAAAAGTGTTGAGGTAATAAAACAAAACGCATATATATGCACGAGTAACCCACTAGTATTACTATATCCACCATAACATTAAAGTTAAAAATTAACTATTTCCAATACCATTCAAACGTAATTCGTTCAAGTAAATAAATGTTAATATGAATAATTTACGCGAACGCTAGCGATTACGGTATTTCAGCGCACACACTCGTCCGTACATTGTTCATGCACCAGTTAAAAGGACATGTTTTTATTCAGCTAAACTATTGTTTTCATCGAATTGCCAGTTTGGAGCGTTTTATATTTTAAAATACAGTGTTTTTTGAATTAACAGTGATCGAAACAAAAATACTGTACAATTTTTTTGTAAGTGAATTTTTATTTTTGTAAACTGTTTAATTTATTTTTTACTCCACCTTTTAAATATGTACCTATGTATATAAAATGGAGTATAAAATAAAATCTTAGAGTGAGTTAGAATACAGGAACATATAAAGTCTTACCTCTATAAAATATACCTCTTTTCCTACTATAATAATTGGCTAGAGGGACTTGCATATCACATAATACTTCTACAGTCGACGGTAAAGACGCAATCGCCACTATTGAACTCGTAAGTGCTGTGTAACGACCATCTACAATTCTCACTGAAGATTTGGCTTCAATCAACCTGAAACAAAATTAATAAATAGGCTCAATTAAAGTACAGATTACAAATAAGTATATTTTATAACATAATTCATAAATGTAGGGTAAGACAACATGATATCATTATAATTATGAATATTTGAGACAAATTCATAAAGCCTAAATTATTTTTAAGATCATGAAATTTGATTAAGTTACTAAAGTAAAAACACTGAAAGCAATAAATAATGAAATGAAATAACTGTTATCAGTTACTTAATTTTATTATTTATTCATCTATAGGCTTATGCCTATAGACATAGTTTTTGTGTAGTATATTTTTAAGCATTGCGTGGCAAGTTGAAATTCCAAATCGTCTTTGTAAATTATACTACAGTCTTCCTGCCTGACTTGCATCAAATTAACATCAAAATCTTATGAGACAATTTATTTCGTAAAACATTTACTTTTCCAATTCCATTATCTATTCCCAAAATGGTCTTTCATACAAAACAATTTTTATCTCATACAAATTATACCTAAATACCTATGGGACAAACTGAATCTGGTGCCGTGAATGCATCGTGTGCAGATGGCTGGGTTGTTAGCAAACTCCTGAGAAATATCCGAATTATTTAGTTCGGAACTCCAAGGTATTGGAAACATACGAATCGATATTACTATTTTAATCGATATTTAAAAAAATATCATATATACTATCATAATTGTTAATTATTTAGTGTTATTATAGATATTTATAATAATATCTTTATTATCATTTCTTTTACTATCCTAGGTATAGTAGTAGGCTTTACTGAACTTTAGCTTATTTTGCACATATTTTATAGCTTTTTGTTTTAAATGACGTAAGTTAATATACTTCATACAAATATACGAGTACGTAACGAAAAAACAACTATTAGAGTATGAGTAACTCCAATGCTATTGACCAAGTTTAACTGACAACTCATAGAATTTTGAATTACACACACACAACTTTACGCTTTATCCCTAGCGTAAGGTAGGGTAGTCAGAGAGAACGGAGCGCCAGACGCTGCTTCTTGCGTACCTCTTTCGCCTCGTCCATTAAAAAAATTAATTTATGAGAAAAATATATCTGATTTAAATATTAAAAATGTGAATAAACTACGTATATTTCACCAAAAGGAACATTCAAGTGAGCGCTCAGTAGCACTCGAGGACCGATTTGGGACGCCGCGCGAAGTTTTCCGAAGTCTACCAGCAGATTGTTAGAATAGATGAATATAAAACGAGATAAAACAATACTGAAAGTCATATTAGGATTTTGTATAAATATGCTAAATATATATAGTTACTGATGTATGTTTACGCATTTTGTAATATTCTTATGTGAAATGGAGTTCCAATACTCAATACGCACAGTTTCCATTTGAGGTGTGGAAGAGGAGAGCGAATTTTCAAGATATATCTTTAACGAAATAATTGGAATTTATTGAACTCTCTATACGTCTATTCGTCGAACTGTGATCTGAAAAACGCCAAGGTCTATTGCAAAGTAATCGAAACATCTGGTTTCAAAAATACGGGAATAATCCTTTTAAATTGTTTCATCTAAAATGTATAAGAATATGTAAAAATCTAAAATTTTTACGATTTTTCTACATCTTACATGCACTATATGCATCCTTTACAGCTTCCAAGAGAACAGCCCCTTTAACTCTAGTTTTTCTTGACCTATCACATTAAATACTATACTGTATATGATATAATAGGTAATTTTATATTAGTATAAGCAAGTTATGGTATATATAGGTGATAAGCAATATATGTTTTTACAATGAACAAAAACGTACATAAATTGGCCGCTTCGTCCTCTAGGGCAAACGTCATAGCTTCGATATAGGCGTCTGGGGTGTAATTATTGTTGATTTATTATCTTTAATTTGGTATACATTTATTATGATATTTTTATATAATTTGTTATTTAAAACAAATTTGTATTTTTTTAATTTCACGCAGTAACCCGCAAATAGTATAAACAGAAGGAAATTAGTACCACCACACAGCTTGAGGACCGTCTACCTAAACGCGACGGTTTGTGGGTTCAATTTCCACTTGAGGATGATAGATTTTTCTATTTCCCCTTTCTTCTCTCTGGAAACTAGGCAAAGCGCAGCGTTGACTTCCGCCACTCAAAATGCAATGCCTCGAAAAAGGCGAAGAGCAGGGACGGAGAAAAAAATAAAAACGAAAAACACAGTTTTCGGAAACCTTGCGTGTTGAGTGGATCTCAACATTATGACTTATCTTTGTCCAGAGCAAAGGAAATCAAAATAATTTTACCCAATTGAAATCAAATTGTCGTGCGTACACTGCCACTTTTTTTTTATACTACACTTTTTTTTTTATATATATATATAAATATATATATATATATATATATATATATATATATATATATATATATATATATATGTATATATGTGTATATATATATGTATATATGTGTATATATATATATGTATATATGTGTATATATATATATATATATATATATATATATATATATATATATATATATATATATATATATATATATATATATATATATATATATATATATATATATATATATATATATATATATATATATATATATATATATATATATATATATATATATATATAAGATAAAGTACGTATTTCTAACATTAGGTTACTTAAATTCGTAAAATTAAAAATTATATTTTAAAAACTTATTTATTAAATTTATTTTCTTTCATTACTTTACAATATATTTTGTTTTAACCACAATATTGTTATCAATTTATAAGAATGTCGGATGAATGCTTAAAATTTGCGACCCGGTAATTGGAAATCTGTTAAACAAAGTGACATGTTGTTCATTTTGTGCGAAATGACCTCAGATAATAGTGTAACCATAATACCGTTTTATTTTAATTTTTATAAACGCAGCACTGTTATGAAGTAATTTAAATTTACCTGGCCGTCTGTTCCTTACTAATATAATGAATATATAAGAACGTGACATATGGACGCTTGTTACAATTTCTTTAGAAATTTTCTTTAATATTTAGTAATATACCTTGTATGCTTAAATGATATATAGGCCACAATTTATGAAATGAATTCATGTCAATCAATGAATTAACTCTTCCATTAAACTCATTTATATAATAAATTTTATTAGTTTAATTTTTTAATATTTAATGTTAGTACAAATGTACAAATGTAACTGCGTAAAAAAGCATATTAAGTACTGTACATGCTGTTTTTTGTGCATCAACGTCTATATGAGTCTAGCTCAATATACGAGGGTCAAACTGAAAGTTTTTAGAACTGGCAACTTAAAAGCATTATATTAAATAAATAAGTTTAAATTTTGAAAATAGAACTCTTTACCAATAATATTGAGTATACATTTCATTTTCACAGGCCGAGTGGGCAAGGTGCTTTTCTCAATGGTTCCATCGAATGCAGCGATGTATTGATGTAAATAGACGCTATTTTGAAAAGTTATAATAAAACTAATAACTTGCTAGAATGCTTAGTTTTTGATTTTCTAAGAACTTTCAGTTTGACCCTCGTATATGGGCTTTATTTCCAATAAAAAACACTGGATTTTTTTCACTTTCTTGTCAATATATGTAGTAAGAAGACAAAATGAAGCATTTTTGAAGTCATTGGCTATGACTCGAAAGTTGGGCGGAAAGAAAACAAATAAGTATAAGCTATATGTGTGTTTAAAAAAAAAACATCTATAAATAAAATTGTTGCTATAAATTTAGAACTTTTAACTAAGTATAATTATAAATATTATCAATGGAGTAAAAAAATCTTTTGTGTATTATTATTTGATTTAAAAACTTCGGTAGCAGCTAAAAATAACTAATTTAGATGTTTATATATGTATGTATATAGAAGATGATGACATGACGAAAGCTTATCAGTATCATGTCAAACATTTCTTTTAGTGACAGCTGTGAATTTTTTATTTTATATTTAAAAGGTCGAAGCAGATAGATTTTTAGTTTTACTCAGTTTGCAATGTCAATACGTGACGCAAGCTGACGAAAAATTTATTTTTAAAAGAGTCAACAAAACGAAGTTTTAGAAAATACTGGCAACATTTAATAAATTCATTCAAATTTCTATTATTATTTTTACAGTTATTCCATAAGGAATAAAAGAAAAGTATAGCATGTATTAACATAAAAAATTTAAAGCGGGACGTATCGTGGTCTAAGCTCGCACTTCTTATTGTATAAATAAAATGTAAGTAGTATATAAGAATGCCAAAGGATGATAAAAGCGTATGATTTAGGTGCCATAGAGCTTAGACGCTAACGTTTCTAATTAGAGTTACCAGCACATAAAAAATGTTATATTGCTTATAAATTAGACGCTTCACATACATCATTCCATCCTGATAGCTATAGGCACCCACATTGTTGTGTAAAATTTGTATGTTTTTTTAATTATATTTTGTAATATCCTCATAATATAAGAAAAAAATGATTTATTGACAAAGATATAAGTCTATTATCAAAATAAATTGCTTCGTAAAGAGCCTCAATAGTGCTTTTCATCAAAGCAGATTTCAACTTGAAACAATTATTAATATTATTACTGCATAATTTTTTAACATATATTTTTCTCTATATATATCATGGTCACCCTACAAACGTAGCTTAAATCATTATAATATCTCATCGCGAATCCTGATATTATATATCGTATGTTAATTACGGAGTAAGTGTGGGTGAGTTTTAATTACAACGCGCAACAATTGATTAAATTTACTTGCGGTTTATTAATTTTTTGGTGTTTATTAACGATTATGTTTCATATATATTTAAAACTTGTATATATGTATATATATACATATGTGTATGTGTGTATTTTATTAGTGTGTGATCGCTTTTTAACAAAAATACCAATCGATAAGAGCCTATTGAGATATACGAGTAGAGCCTGTGATTTCCATTTTGTGGACTATACAAAATGTCGTAATTTTTATTTCTGTAACATCTAGTTTCACTTTATCATAGAATAAAAATGACTAAAAGCTATGTTTCATACATGATTCTATGCGCTCTGACTGCAAGAACCGTGGACTACATGAAAACTATAGTTTTTCTCATAATATATTCACTATACAAAGTCAAAGTCAAAAAAAAATTATTTTTCAATACGAGAAGTACTTATTGATTAGTGCATTGGACCAAACAAATTCTTTAGCTTTATAAAAAGTAAAGGTATTAATATGTATTTATATTAATATGTCAAAGAAATAAATCATAATTTCAAAATTACGGTCCTCTTCGTTTACATTTATTCACTTATTAGAACTAGTATAATAAGCTATTTATTCTATAACCTATTATTATAGTATAATAAGCTATTTATTCTATAACGTATAAATCACACATTTGCTACATACCTATTTCCAACTAATATGACTAGTTCAGGCCTCGGGAACACGCCTTCAACAGAGCAGATGATGTTCAAATAACCGTCGCTAAGCCGGTCTTGGATCATATCGAATTTGGTCTCGGGAACTGAAATTTAATGGGTTCTTGTTAAAACTTATGAAATTTTCCAAGTAAATTTTGTTTTTAGTATTGTAGAATATCACAATTTTTAACTTTTACTGAGTAAGACTGTAATATTTTTATTTATTTGATACTTTGATCTTGTCATAACATATAAGTAAGATATATAACTATGATGCTTATAGTTTGTATGTTTCTTTTTTTAAATATTTGTAATTAATAATGAATTTATGAAGCTTCATATATTTGTACCAATTACTGTACTATATTCCAACGTCAAAACACTAGAAAATTATATAATAATCAGTGAACCGATTAATTATTCATGCACTGCTTGGTAATCATGAAGCTAACCGAATATGTGAAAATTTTATTTGCGATGTAAATACAGGCGAAATGAGAGGAATATATTTAAAATTTTAGTTTTGGTTATAATCTGTGGCTGACAGAAGACTTTTTCTATATAAAATGAATCAAACTCAGATAACTATTATATCACTTATGCATTTAACCTCAAAAATCTTAGACAATAAATTAGCTTCACGCTTTATCCCGTAGCATGGTAGGAGGGAACTGCAGAAATCGTGAGAACCTATGGTCAAGACACTCCACTCCCTGCTTTCCATTTTTTGAGGCATTGCGTGTTGAGAGGCGGAACTCAACGTTGCGCTTTGCCTAGTTGCCAGAGGAGAAGTGGAAGTATAATACTCCAGCCTCCCCAAGTAGGAATCTGCCTGTGGCAGACTGTACCTCTGCACTAAAACGTTTTATTCTTGTTTTTTTTTTTTCATCTTATTGTAAAAATCATTAATTGTCTAACAAACCGGACACTTTTAGCTTTATTCCTCATTCTTATTGCATAGCTAAATTGCATTTTACCATATCAAATTAGATTTATAGGCAATGTCGATAACCATTCACACTATTTTGTACACAAATTACGTCTAACCACCGGAATTCAGTAGTGTAGGTTGAAAAAAAATAGAATATTACTTAAATATTATATAAAATTGTTGTGCCTACTTAAGGTTTAAAAAAAACAGGAGAGAAAAAAATACAAGGAGAAAAGTTCAGACAACCAAGTACGAAACGCTAGAACCAATTTTAAGCCTCTAATTCTATTCGATGGAATCTTCATTTATCTGTCATCTTTATTGTATGTAACAATAAAAATGGCAGATAAATGAAGATTCCATCGAATAGAATTAGAACCTAAAAATCGGTAAATATATAAAAAAAGTTTCTATTACTAATATCTTAGATAATGCACCGATAAAATTATGCACCATAAAACGCTAAGATTTGCCAGAACCCTGGGAAATTTAAAGGGAGTACAAAAAAGGAATTTCCTGAAATTCCAGACAATCAACTCCTGACAGGAGTTGATAAAATCTAATTTCATTTTTTTTCATATTCCATATATATGTATAGAAGTGAAAATAAAATTATGGTCTTTCTATGTAAAGTGTAACAACCTCCCATGATAAATAAAAATTAATAGATTATTTACATTCCATGAGCTAACAAACGCAATAGATAGTGTTATAGCGTAATAAAATTTTATACGATCAATCATTTAGTTCTAAATATCAACAAAGCCAATGTAGTTTATGGGTTTAATGTAAATGTCGTCAAATTTCAGTATTGGTATTGGTACGAGGTATGTTTCAGCAACAACATCCAACGGTTGGAGAACACGCAAACTGTAATGGATACCCGCAGGTGAAACATCGATGTGAGCTTAACTAGATGAATCTTTAACTATTTTGTTATATTATATCAGTTAGTTTGTTACTTTTTTGTTTTATTTGATAGAAACAGAACTCTTTATATTTATGATATTTTACTTAACATTTGTGGGTCCTATTTAATATTGTATAGATTGTTTTATTAATTTAAAGTTATTTTTTAGGTAAGGAAATGAATAATCGCCTCACCTCTTGATGCTAATCAAGAGGTCGAGGGACTAAATATTTTCTAAATAAAATTGTTTTTAACAATTTCCAACATTATATTTATAATATATTGAAAATAAAATAAGATACAACCTTTCTTGCATACATGCTTAGAATACAATTATCGTTTTAAATTTTTTTATAGGACTTAGGCTCTAGTTGGTTTTTAAAAAATAAACTTTAATTTTTTTTGGGTGTTCAAAATATTTTTTTTATAAGCTTATGTATGTAAACTTTACACTCTTAAATACTTTTAAATATGTAAATATGTTTTTTCCATATTCAAAAATAAAGAAGAAAATAGCACATCTAGCACATCTTTCAAGTGCCATGACTGATCGCTTCAAATATTGATGGATTTTATAGTATAAGCAAAACGGTCATTTGTATTCCATTAGCCATCGTTTCCTTGTTTTAGTTTGATGCTTCGCTATACTTTCTTTTATCTTCCAGTACAATGGTTTGGTTTTATTTAATTACGGCGGCAAGCCCTTTCCTACATTTTGTAAGTGCTTTGGTAATTTGAATTTCATTTTAAAGTTTTATTCAGATTTCTATGATTAATAATTCTTTTAAGAACGGTATTGTGAGAGAGGAACGTTTTATTAGAATTTAAATATAGTCTATTCGAATAAATAATAAAGAAATATTTTCTTTGTGCACATTGGCTTTACGTCTTATACAGCTCTCTCTCTCTCTCTCCGTTCTCTGCTTTCCATCGCAATAAACGGTATATATCTATATTATCTATATCTTTATCAACTTAACACTTTTTTAACATTTTAGCTTAAATTATTAAGGTGGTGATAAAAATATGAATTTGGTGATCAAAATAATAAGCACAAAAGAGACGTGTGAGATCTCTACTAATTTCCTAAGAAAGATTCACGAATTCTACATTTAACAGGGTAGGCAGAGGAAATTTACTAATAAAATATTCTTTGCTTGTCGCCTAAGTTTTAAGGAAGTCAACGATGCGCTTTGAATAGTTCCATAGCAAATGATAACTACTACTAACCCATGTGAAAAATTGAACCCGCAACCGTCGCGCTTTCAGTGGGACATCTTACCACTGCGCCAAAACGTTCTCCTTATTCCAATTTCAATCGTTGTCGTATCGTTCTATATTCCATCCATATTGCACTCTAGTTAGCGTTTCAGTCAAATACTATTTGCTGTATAGTCAAAGTTGCACAAAGTAATTTCCGATTCGTCTCAGCTCACAAAGCATATTGTTGCGGTGTTCGGTACACGAGTACTTAACAACACGTTAACTTTACAACGTTTCTATTGTTTATACATTTTGATTTTAGTTTGGTGTGGGATTTTGATTGACTTGCTATTTGGTTTGGATGGATGATGGCTTTTGTTCTTTTTGGGGTTTTTTCTTAAGAAAAGTTTAAAATATTTCTTTTTTTTTTTACGAATGAGTAGCAATAGTAATTCAATTAACGTTAACACAAATTGTGTTTTGAGTGGTGGAAAATAGCACAGCGCTTTGACTATTTCTCAGAGAGAAAAAAAGGTAAATGAAAGAATTGATCTTCTCCGAGTGGGAATCGAATCCACAAATCACCGCTTTTGTGCCACGACGGCTCTGCACAGGGCAGATTTTATGCTATAAGTAACCATAAAAAAATCTACGTTCACATAAAATAAGAAAGAGAGCTTTGATTTAAAATATTTGTATAACAATAAATATTTATATAACTTTTGTAACAAACATTTCTCTTTAAACTTACCAAATATAGTCATAGGGCGCGTTCTCTCGTCCTCTGAGAGAAATGTGGATACCACGCAAGTATAGTTTCCTGTGAGCTCCGTCCCGGGGGAGAGGATGCGTAACGCTCGGTGTTGCGTGTATGGGTTTTGTGATACCTTGTATGTAAGGTCTAGCTGTGGAATAATAGAAAGTATAAATTATATATAATCTAAGTAGATGTTAATAATATTATGTAAATTGTACAAAAAGTAGGTATCAGTTCGATTCTCAGTTCAGCAGAAATGTTTATATATTTATTTATAGTATGATATTTTCTAGCTTCACGCTTTATTCCACACATGGCAGGGTAGGCAGAGGGTACTGCAGAAACTATTGAAATCTAGTGTTAAAACACTCCGTTGCGTAGTCCCTGCTTTCTCCGTCCTCGCTAATTTCTAGTTATTCTAGTTACTATCTTTCGGTATCTTCCCACTTCTACAGGTTGTCTGGAAGAAATTTCTATCACAGACAAGTCCGCCTTTGCGAACGTAATCAATTGTAATCTCATTTTATTACGGTTTTTGTGCAATAAAGAATATAAGAAAATTAACATTGAATTCTCGTATAAAATACCTATTTAATTATTATAGACCTCTATATTTCGAGATGTATATTAATATATTTATTTATATTTACTTTATTCTTAAGTAAGCCCAAAGCTTGGGGTTTTTGCGGAGGTATCCATTGGTAAACTGGATGGGACCTGTCCATAAAGAACCATTTGACAACGAGTCCAGTTACGTTGTTTGTACTGTAATCACAATCGAGGGTAACCGCGTCTCTAGTTCCATATTGGAGTACTTCTGGCACCCTCACGTTGATTATTCGCACTGAGTTAACACCTAGAAAAAATAAATTGTATTTAATTTTTATAGTTCTCTTTATATTATTTATTTTAGCTAAAAATCAGCATACTAAAAAGTCTGAAATACTCTCAAAAAACTCTCTCTCATTTTTAAATGTTAATTCACACTAAGAATATAAAAAAAAGCTTAAAGAAAATCATATAAAAAATATAATACAGCGGGATTTGAATCCGGTTTCCACTCTCAGAGGTGCTTCAATGATTTGAAAACAAAAACACTGTAGAGATATAGAGAGAAAAATCGAAAAAAAAAAAAACGACTAAATGTTTTATTAAAAAATATAAATATAAGAAAGCCAAATAATTACTTCAGTTATTTAAATTGACGTTATTATTCATTTCTCTATGGAGGAAAAGAAGTAGAGACAAAATTATAATAATACATCAGATCAACAAAGTAATAGATTATTCATCCCGTGGGTATTTACTTAGCTTTGACGGTTGATTTTAATAAATGTCAAGGTATTTTTTCCCATTGTTAACGATATTTTAGAATCGCTTGGGGATATGAAATTCATTGCTGCAGAAAAGCAATTAGCTGTCGATACTGGGTACGATGTTTTAAATTAAACGATATTGTTTGCTTTTAATTATGTTTCTTTTATAATGATTTTTTTGGCTTTAACACTTTACTTATTTCACTGGGAGAGATGGTATGAATGCCTCTGAACGCAAAAATTATTGAAGAATTTTTAGCTAAACAAAAAACAAAAAGTGAAATTTTTAAAGGAACGAGTATTCTAAAAGTTGTTTCTTATATTTTGTTTGCTAGGCAACATACCTAATGTTATTACGTATTTAAAACAATGACCGGTAAACAATAAGAACGAGAAATAAAAATTGAATTTTATTTGAGATATTAGTATTCGTTTGTATAAGAAAATTTCGCATTGTACTCTAAATTTACCACTTCAAAATAAAAATAAAAACAGTGCACTTAAATTGACACTGTTCAAGTATATTTAAATAACAAAACATGGGCCATTAAGGTCATATTTTCGCAATTTTAGTACTTATTTTTTTAGTTATTGTTTGGGTTATTTACAAATATTGTAAAAAAATCAAACAACTTTACAAAAAATCATTAAACATTTTATATTATTATATGTATTTTCGATTATATTACGCAATCAAGTTTTTTGTTTGTTTAATAATGATGAATCTTTGTTTAAGATATCTTCTTTAATATAATACTCTAGTTATCTGTATAAGAATTTCTGTCACAAAGTACCGTAGTCAAGGTAACTCCAATGGTCATTAAAAAGTACTCAAACTTGCAAAACACTGGTCCACCACTATTTTATACTTTAACAAGCTTTGGAATAATTAGTGTTCTTTCAAAGTGACTTCTAAAATATAAATTTCTTATTACATCTGTTTCGTTGTAAATAAATAACATAAATAACATAGCTGAGGACGTCGTGGCGCAGGGGCGTAGCGTCTGCCTGTAAACGCGACGGTTCGATTCCCAGTTGGGGAAGATGGATTTTTCTATATCCATTTTCTTCGCTCTGGACACTTTGCCTAGTTTCCAGTACGACGTTAAGTTCCTCCACTCAACACGCAAAGCCTCGATTTTCATTTTTTTCGTTCTGGAAACTAGGCAAAGTACGACGTGGAGTTCCACCGGAGAAAGCAGGGATTAAAGCAACGGAGTGTCTTAATTCTAGGTTCATATGGCTCCTGCAGTTCCCTCTGCCTACTTAACTAAATTCATTTATAAATAGTATAAAATCATTTTTATATAACAAACGAAAGGCCAAGTTCTCGCCCATTCAATCATTCACACCTGTCCATTTAAATCGGTTGTTACACCTCCTATTTCTCTTCAAATAATCTGACAGCCAAGTGAAGGTACTATGAGGGGAGAATTAGGCGTCCTTTTTCAAATTGTCGAGTTGACCTTGTTGACGAAATGGCAAAGTGGATTAAACATTTTTTACTATATTAAATATATTTTAGTCGTTCTATATCTAATAAATATAATAGATAATAGATTTTAATGTTAGACGTTTGATGGTTGGACATTCAATTTCCACGTGGGGAAATATTTTCCTTTTAGGATTCCTTATCCAAAAGATAAAAGTTCTACTATCTTCGCTATCTGTACATCTATTTAATGGACATATAGATGTTTGTCTGTCTGTCTATCATCAGGCTCTATGTCATCAACTGTGACAGTTTTATACTTAAAATTTTTTGACCTGATAATTTCGGCTGCCGCTATAACAACATATATTAAAAAAATAATATTAAAGGAAAAAATATTTTTGAAATAATATAGTTAATTTTTGAAATTATTATTAAATATGACTTTTTAATATTTTCTAAATAGATATGACCTTTTTATGAACCAACAACTGTCGCTTTAAATATATGATTAAAATTTAAATTTCTCTTTATTATCAGAACAAGCAGTCATGCTCAATAACTAAGTTAATATTCGTGTGATGTGAGACAGCCTCTATACTCGATTCCACGCGTTTAGTTACGCTTCTGTACGTTTAGAAGTAAAACTATTGCAAATTCCCATATGATTTTTTTTTATTTTTATGTTTACTATAATATAAGCTAATAGTTAATTTGTGACACTCAACTTGATCTAAATATGTGTTTTTGGATTTTAGATCTTATATAAACTAGGTTCTCTCTATATATCCTAATCATAGCTTTATTTTCATAGTTAGTCTGGGAAATACGCATGGATACATATATAGATACACACAGCATATAAGATTCGAATCTAGAACTATATGAAGTCATGCACGTTTCTATGCATGTTAAATTATGCATATTATTCAGCGAAGTATGCAATAGTAATCTATGGTTTTCAAACTCATGCTGTCTAGATATTGCACCGCTGGCCAGTCGCTTCAGTGATCACCCCACGTCACAGGTTATAAGCACGATACTCATAAATTCTTTACTTTTTTATGTATTTCTTTTTATATATAGTATTCACATATTAACTAAAGTATATATAAAATATTGTATATATTTATGTTTATTTATTTTCAATGTAATATAAATTACTAATAAAAATAACTTTCTTAGGGCATAATCTTGATAAAAATGAAGAATCAATTGCAACCACTTGGTTTCAGTTTTTGTCGTCAAGTCTAAATTGTTTATTTTTATTAAGATTTTTAATATTTAAATAAAAGATACAGAAATAGATATTTTAAAATGTAAACAAATCGTTATAAATGAAGACCGTTGCGGCACAGAGGCAAAGCATTTACACACAGAACGTGTAAATGCGACGTTACGATGCGATTACCTTTTCGTCTTTTTCTTACAATTTAAATATAACCGTAGGCTAACTTTTAAACAATAAAATATTAACTATGTTCGTATTTCTTTTAGAAAATTACAAAAATAAATCAAAATACCCCTTTATGTATTTAAAAAGAAAAGCCTTAATAAAATTCAACATATTAGTAAAAATTAAGATAAAAGGATAGTAATAAATTGTCAAATTATACGTTCCAGCATTAATAACTAAGCAAGCTTGAACTTATGCACCTTTGTGTCCGGCACGTGTGGGGCAAAAACTTAAGAATCCAAAAAAATAAATCAATTAGATCAGAAGACACGCAATTAACTACATTTTTTATAGTGACACGATATTTTTGATATATTTTATATGTAATTTATAAAATTAATTTTATATTAAATTTAAAAATAGACATATGTATATAATATACATAAATATGTACATAAAGACTATGTGGTCTTAGCGTTACATTGGACGGAAATTTTGGCAACATAACTTTTCCCCTTTTAATTTTTATAAATATATAACTTAGTTTAATGCCTAACTTACAATATAATTTACGGGGTTACAGTAAAAGTAATGAAACTTAAATATTTTATATTACTCTATACTCAGTGTAGACGAAATACCGCACCTCGCATAGATTCACGCAGTAGGTACCTTAGGTAGGTATTGAATTACAAAAAAAGATCACGGTCGACTTTCGACTTACACGTACACCAAAATACGCACTAATGTACGCTCCTACGACTCCACTTTCCCCTCTTTAAAACGATTTTTATGTAAAATTTTGGCAAATTCAGAAACAACACAAATATTTAAGAAAAAATACTTTAATTTAAAAAACGACAATAAATTTTATTAAAATAAATTAAATCTATCCATAAGCTAAGGTCAACGCACACGTTTTACCTTAGATGTGTGTGTTTGATATAGAACACGTGATCGTATAGCGTATCGGCGCGTGCGCAACGTTCCACGTCGGTAAACCGTTGTGTGCAATATGTCGAGACGTTACACCAGCTGTTGTTTGAAGAAAGTCTTTTTTATTATATATTTTAAGTGTTTTTATTATGACAGTATTAATAATAAGGCTAAGTTAAATTATATATTACAGCATTTTAAATTCCAAACGATATAGAGTAAGAAATCGGTCGATGAATTTCTATTTCTCTCGTTAATATGCTATTTTCTTTGCAAAGTTGTTGTTGTTTCTATTGCCTCAATTACATTTAATTATAGCAAATTATTGTTGTTATTGTTGGAATTTCTGAATACGTCAATTTTGCATTTAATATTACTTATTGTAACCCGTTTTTTACTACATTATGTCAAAATAATAAACGTATGTAAAATTATTCATTAGTGCATTATAATTTTTTAAATTAAAAATAAATTATTTAAGCATATTCCGTCGTGGCGCAGAGGCGCAACGTCTGCCTGTAACGCGGCTAACGCAACGGTTTCTGGGTTCGATCCCCAGTCGGGGAAGATGGATTTTTCTATTTCCATTTTCTTCGCTCTGGCAACTAAGGCAAAGCGCGGCGTTGAATTCCGGCACTCAACACGCAATGCCTCGAAAACGGCGGAAAGCGGGGACGGAGTAAGCAGGGACTAAGTAACGGAGTGTCTTAACACTAGGTTTGTATGGTTCCTGCAGTTCCCTCTGCCTACCCTGCCATGTGCGGGATAAAGCGTGAAGCTAATATATATATATATATATATATATATATATATATATATATATATATATATATATATATATATATATATATATATATATATATATATATATATATATATATATATATATATATATATATATATATATATATATATATATATATATATTATTTATTAAAGCACAAAAAAAGTCGACAACTGATAGAGACGATATCATACCAAACAAGTTAAAAATAAATAATTGTTATACAAAAATCATAATTTAGACAAAAATACAATTAAGAAGAACACTGTGCTTGTTACTTATAAAAACACACACCTGCTTAGTACATAATATATGTAAAAACAGCGCGTGCTACATCCTGTTCGTTAAGGCTGCAGGCACCGGAGCGTGACAGCGTACAAGTTAACAAAGGGATCGTAAGATGCGTTTTTAAGTTTTTCTTCATAATAGATATATCTAGTGTTAATTGTATTGTAGGAAGTGATTTTTTTTTTGCTGTTTTTAGTTTATTTAAAGCGCAATATTACAACTTTCTGGACATTGTATTGTATTTTATTTTTTTTCCTGAACACAACGCAAACGAGTTTACTCACGCCCTCGTCTAACACCAAATGTATAATAGGTGCGATAGCGGCCTTTAAAGTGACACGCTTTGTGATGGTACCCACATCATATCGATTCGGAAACACTGGTACCAGTAAGCTATTCCACTGTTGAGTGTGTAAATTCCAAGAGTCCAAGGTGGTGGGGATTACATTTTTATTTACGTCGTACCGTATCTTTGGAGAGTTAAGTGGCAAGTGTCAAAATGAACAGTTTCTCAGAACACACCCCATATTGTAGGCGATAGAGAATGCACAGTGAGGAAACGTAGAGACGTTTTTATGATATGTGAAAAGAATTGTTGATGTTGCGTCTTTACGCTTAAGATTTCCTTTCACGGATAACTGGATCCTAATCCATATGAGCGTGGTCTACGCTCAAATGGTTCAAGCTGATGTTGGGGTGCACCAGATCAGAGATGAGAACAATACTCCACAGGAGACCGGAACTGAGCTATATAAAAAGCCCATCGGTATGCAGGCGTGAAGTACTGTCTCGCTCTTCCGATGACACCCAGTGTCTTTGCGGCCAACTCGGTTTTGCTTTCCAAATGATCGTGATACTAGCAATCATTAGAAATAGTGAGATCCAATATAAATTTGTGGCGGAAGCAATGCTACATTGGGATTGAACCCACTACCATCGCTTTTGCGGGCATACGTTACAAATACGTTTCATAATTTATAATTACAAAATAAAATATATCCGTACATTATTTAAACATATTTAATTGCAAACAATTAAACTGCTCACTTATGTTATATTTATAGCCGAGATTTTAATATAAAATTTTCAGATGGCTCTCTCACAAATGAGCGATGAAAGTGACTGTTGTTAATAACTCAGTACTCTGATGTCACTTCGCTACTGAATTTTTGACGTGACTGGGTCGCAAAACTTTTCTTTGGAAGGGCATGATCCGTTTGAATATTTATATCATTTTAAATATTCCTGCAACTTTTGTAAGCAAAATGTTGACTTCAAATGATAATCTATGAAAATGTCATCTTTTTGTTTATTTAATGTACATTTTAATATTAATATGCAAAGGGGGAACCAATATTGTCATTTTAATGGCAAATTTCAACGCCACATTTCACCTTGCAATTCGTTTCAGTACTTGAAACTTTTTGACTGTACTCGAACTTGTAATCGCAGCTAAATATTAAATCAGAATTTAATTATATATATAAAGTTAAAAATTCACTTGAAAGTTTTGCTTGCAATTGAATTCAATTCAATAATATACAATGATGTGTTAGTCAAAAATGTATGTAGGAGGTGTAATAAATATTACCTATTTTTCAAAAATACAGCATATTCGTGTACATAATTCATATTCACTTAATTTTAAACGTTTTCGCGATTTCTAAACTAAATGAAAAGCTTAACTTAAAAAGCTTAGTTTTTATTTTATAAAAGACACGAGAATCTATACTAAACGTTTTTCCATAACATCAAAGTAGGACGAATAATCAATATTTTAAAAAACCTTTTTAAACCTTAATTATATATTAATTATATTTTAAGAGCTTCTATATTTTTTCTTACATATAATTAATTCTAAGAAACCGAAGCAGTAGAAGAAACCAACGTTATCACAATTTTACGTGAAATTTCTTCTCAATTCCGTACCTATTGCGCTACGATAAAATGACGAAATTCTTGGATCACACATAGATTTGGGTGACGATGATTTATCATTTATGGAGGAATTACGTTTACTTGAACGCCACTGTGGTAAAGCGTGAAATATCCACCTTTGGTATCATCGATACTCGATATCGAATGCGTTTACAACTTGAGAAGTTTTAGTTTGCAAAGCTTATCCAATAATAGTGTGTAAATTAAGTTTTAAAACTGACTGAGTGTTTGGTGATTCTATTCCCACTCGAAAATGGAGTTTTTCATTTCCATTTTCTTCGCTCTGGTAACTAGGCAAGCGTTGAGTACCGCCACTCAATTTGCAATGTCTCGAAAAAGGCGGAAAGCTGGAAATATTGTTTTAACACTCGTTTTTCACGGTTTCTGAGGCTAACTCTACCTACCTTGCTATATGTGGGATAAAGCGTGAAACTAAAATAAATTAAAAATAATAATAATAAAGTTATTTCAATAGACCTTTTTAAACAATACCTATCGAATCTAATCTAACCGACAAAAATGAGGACTTTATTTATGTAATTTTTAATGTAATTTTCTTGTATTTATTTTCTGTTTATCTATATATATCTGCTTACTTACGAGAGCTCTTAGTTATGCTCAAAAAAATCTACAAAGTGCTAGACGTTAGTCACTCCAGTACAAAATGCTTATCGAAAACCACAAAGTAATGGTAAAGTATGAGAAATTCAATTATTTTTCACGCTTTTCGTTCATCTTGGGATTACGCGAAAATGTTTTTCGATTTTTCGTACAGTCTACGCACCAATGGGTGTATAATTTAAGTGTTATGTGTTACTACTTAAGAAATTGTCGATGTAGAATAACGAGTGTTTTTATAGAGTATTTGGGCCATTGTGCTATACTGTATGATTGTAAGTTTGATTTATATTAGAAAGAGTAAAGATATTTCGTTTTTTTTTTCAGCTTCACGCTTTATCCCGCATATTGCAGGGTAGGCAGAGGAAACTGCAGGAACTATATGATCCTAGTGTTAAGACACTCCGTTGCTTAGTTTCTGCTGTCTCCGTCCCCATTTTCCGCCTTTTTCGAAGCATTGCGTGTTAAGTGGCGGAACTTAACGCCGTGCTTAGCCTTAGTTTCCAGAGCGAAGAAAATGGAAAAACGTTTTTTTTTATTTACTATATTTAGATTATTTGTTTACATGGTCTACAAAGACGCAAGAGATGCCTATGGATCATGAGGCACAAAGTTACTAACTGAATATTTTTTTACGACATAAGTTTTTATAAGGAAGATAAAATGATTTAAGAATATACAAGATCTTTTAATATTGGGAAAAGATTTCAGTCCTACACCGCTAGGGGTTCGAGAATAAAAAACCTCTGCAAAGTACACACCATTTCAAGGAACACTGAAAGCGAAAATTTAAAAATCTCACTACAGACATTTCAAGAACGTAATAAGTTATAAAAAGAATCTAAGGGCCGTCGTGGCGAAGAGGCGTAAGCGTCTGTCTGTAAACGCGACGGTTTGTGGATTCGATTCCCGCTCCGGGAAGATGAATTTTTCTATTTCCATTTTCTTCGCTCTGGTAAATCGCGGCGTTGAGTTCCACCACTCAACATGCAATGCCTCGAAAAAGGCGGAGAGTAGGGACGGAGAAAGCAGGGACTAAGCAACGGAGTGTCTTAACACTGGGTTTATATAGTTTCTGCAGTTCCCTCTGCCTACTCTGCAATAGTGCGGGATAAAGCTGTGAAGCTAAAAAAAATCTAAGAATTGCAACGCAATATGATAAAGAACGTATGACTTACACAGTTTCCAATTGGCGCTGATTCGAATCTTGCATTCAAATTTGTATATGTTTTCTTTAATCATGTGTTCTATGTTAGTGCATTTTAACGCTTTAAAAACCATAAAAATATAAACACATACATAAATATTAAAGTATTTCATATTACCAATGTACTGTAATCTTTTAATATACAAACTGTTTAAACGCTAAACTTGCGGTAGAGGTTGCATTGAACTCAGCTCATAAGGCTTCCCAATATCCCAAGCAATTTCCGTTTTAATCATTCCTCTTCTGTATTGCATCGACAGTGTGTGACAAAGGCAAGTAAATATTAATATATTGTATACAAAATATTGGAAATAATAATCACCCGGCTTAATAGCTAAATGCGGTATTACAGGGTTCTATTTTAAATTATTTATTTTTATATGTATACAATTTATATGTATGTGTGGTTGTTACGTTACTTCTCATAAACGATTGAACTGATTAGACTAAAAATTAAGATTTTTTATAAATAGGTTTTTATTTTATCGTTTTTTTCAGCCTCTTGCTATATCACACGCGTGGTTGGGTAGGCAGAGGGAACCTCAGGAACCATTGGAACCTAGTGTTAAGACACTCCATCCTCCACTTTGTGCCCTTTTCGAAGCATTGCGTGTTACGTAGCGGAACTCAACGCCGCGCTTTGCCTAGTTGCCAGAGCAAAGAAAATGGAAAAAGAAAAATCCATCTTCCCTGAGTGGGAATTGAACCCACAAACCATTGTGCATACAGTCAGACGCTGCACCTCTGCGCCACGACGGTCTTCATAGAAAAAATATAAATGTATTTTTTCTATATAGTATAGAACTAATATATGTATCTGTATCAGCATGGAATTATTACATAACAGGATGTATATCAGGTCAGACGAACTTGGTTAAAGCAATTTTGACCACCTTTCTAACTGGCTGCCCAAGATGGCGGAAATCTAGTAGCTGGACTACCAATGAGAAACGCCATTGTTTTATAAAAAAAACTCTTTAACTGGTGATTATATTCCAAAACGCAATTGCAAAGTAATAATTGACTTTTGCGTCAATTTAAATATTTTTTTTAAATAAATTTAATAAGTAATAAGGGTATTATAATTCACCTACTCTCAACATCCCTTTTCCTATATAATGCTTATCCAAATATACTAAAAAAAACGATATAAACGTTGAATATGAATTTTTAACACGACATGTATAATGCTACAGCTCTATAATGCTAAAGTTATTTTATAAAATTCCATTTTCCGCTAGCTCTCCTTAGGGTGTGATTCTGTCTTTACGTCATGTTATTTACAGTCAGTAAGCTAAGCTTTAATTTTTTTTGTTAATATTCCATAATGGCGCAGTGTGACATCTAGCTGTAAGGTAAGGTGATGTTTGTAGGTTCGATTCTAACTCGAGTAATGATTTATATTCAAATTCCCGATCTTGCCATACAAAGAGCGTTATTAAATCTCAGTATCCCGAATTTTGGTAAAAAGTGAATAAAATAATATCTTTTACAATAGGTTCTGTCTCAGTCGTAGAGTCTAACTTTACAAATAGCGACGCAGCATCAGTCTGTAAACGTAACAGTTAGTAGGTTCGATTCCCACTCGAGGAGTATGAATTTTTTCACTCTTTCTCTCTATGGTAATAAGGTAAAAAGCGAGGCTTTAAGTTCCGTCACTCAAACACCTTAAAAGGCGGAAAGCGGGGAACGGGTGTTTTGACACTTGGTTCGTTGGGCTCATGGTTCTTTCCCTCTATCGTACTAAATGCGAATTTGAATATAATATAATTATTCTCACGAGCCTTCTCTCTTTTCGTTGAATTCTCAGTTCCATTTCGACTTTTTATATTTTTATTTAAAACGCTTCTAATGCTAATAATTAATCTAGCGTACACCCTATGACAAATAACTATCGATTACACAATAAATGAATATATTTACATATTAATTCCTTCCGTCTGTCTATCGGGTATAATCTTAACCGTTAGGGATGCCTGTATGGCGCATATAAATTAGATATAGAGGATGAATTTTGATCAGTTTAGAAAGTAATTGCCTAGAATTGTATTAATATACAGATTTTGGTTCTTAAAGTACTAATATAAAATGAGCAGGTATACCCATAAAAAATATAAAAGCGAATCCATACAAATGTGCACACTACTCTGATTAATTAAGTCGTTGCTCTTAAATTACATAAAGTGTTTAGCCTGAACATATAGTAATATTTCAAACCTGGAAAACGTTAGAAAAATGCATTTTATATTACTTAGCATTGTCTTAGTAAATTGATTATTAAATATTTACCGTATATAGAACAGAACGTTTAATTTTTGCAGTATATTAGTAAAATATTTATTTTCTAGAATTATTTCATAAATATTTGAGTCGATATATAATAATTCCTTTAAATCCACGTCTAATAGAAACTATTTAAACTATTTGATGTACTTAATAGACAAATAAAAGACCCGCATTACTTAATAAACGATACTAGCCGTGACAGTAAAGGTAATCTATGGAAAAAATTGGTTTTACTCGCTTATTACTATAGAAAAAGAAGAAAGAGACCGTTTTGACGCAGAGGCGTGAGGCGATATTGTGGGTTCGATCTCATTTGGTGAAGATAGATTATTAAATTTGCATTATTTTCGCTCTGGATCAAGGTTAACACGATTTCTGTGACTCCTTCTGCCTACTTGACTACGAGCGAAATAAAGGGTGTAGTTAGAAACAGCTAAAGAACTTAGAGAGGTTGTCGAAACGTATAGGGAATTTGGTTCAAAGTAAAATCCGCACTATGGCGTCAATACTGGTGAAAAGTGCACAAGGAGGATCACAAAAGTGCAATCGCCTAATAGTCGACGAGGCCCTTATGAACCACTTTAGGTCAATAGTAATGGCAAGCATATTCTCAGGGGCCGACGAAGTACTTTTAATAGGAGACCTAAACCAACTACCCTATATAGATCCTTTTTGACACGTTTTACCGACGACCGTCACGAATTCTCAGCATAAGTGAGAACCTGTTGTGTACTTATAGAAGTCCCATGGACGTTGCTATGCTTTACGAAAAGTATATCCTGGCATATATTCTTCAAAAAGGGCAATACATTTCCTTTTTACAAAACGAAATCAAGCTGACGCAAGTGTCCGGGGATCTTAAAAACACCCTATACCTAACTTACACAGAAGAAGAAAAATAATGGCTGAATAGCCAGGGATGGGGAGAAGAAACAGGTTCGAAAGTCCTGCGATTCATGAGGCTCATGGCCTATCCAGCGAGATTGTCGTAGTCATTAACAGCAAATCGGCCAAGCTGCAGCTACACGATAGTGTCTCGCATGCGGTCGCAACAATATAGCGACACACCAACAGTTGCACCTACTAAAACGAGGGCAAAGACGATGTAGTCACAAGACTAATTCCTAATGCGACCGGTGCAACATCTAAAAGCATTGTGGAGTACAACTTTAAAATTGCCATGAAAGACAGGATCGCAGCGGTCACAATTTCCATTATAGCGGTCATGCCCTAATATTTAAAATATAAGTCGCATCGAAGCTTATTTTTTGTCATTATTGTGTGAACACACTATTAAGTGACCGTTATTTATTATATAATTTAATTTAATTTATAACATCAAAAATGAAATATATAAACTTGTGTAATTCGCCAGCCTTAGTTCTAAGTAATATTAAATATAAAAAAATTCAAAGATTATTATAGATGTTCACTATTATAAGTATTAATTCTATATATAATGTATTAATATAATCAATATTTGTAATAAGAACATATAGTATAAGTTAAAAAAGGGTACGGACCAAGTTTCTGTAGAGCAAACTAATTTGAAATAAAATATAAGTGTGTAATTAAAAAAAAGATTACAGAAGCTCTTAATTTTATTCTTTATACGGTATGCAGATTCGTTATTTACGCGATTGTTGAATTTTCTCTTTTGTACTTGTTTTTAATAGCTTGACGTGTTATCTCGCTTGTAGCAGGGTGGGCAGAAAGAACAACTGGAACCTGTGTTAAGACACTCCCTACTTTCCACATTTCCTGCTTTCCACATTTTCCAAGCATTACATGTTGAGTGGCGGAACTCAACGCCGCGCTTTGCCTTCTTGAACATTTTGAAGAAATATAGACACATAACTATCGTTTAAATTAAAGAAACAAAGTTAAAATCTATTCGAGGCACATTATTTATCATTACTTCTTTACTTTTCTAAACTATACTACCATATTATGAATGGATGGCCTTTTATTATCAAATCTGACGAGCTTAGGTTGTAGGCATCATTTAGCTGTCAAGTCATTTTGTATTAAAATGTCAATGCGGCTTGTACTATTGCTTGTGTTATTACTAATGGGTTATCCGCGCACATGCGTTTCGTTTTATTATATTAATATTTAAGGGATGCCTTAGTTAGATATCCTTTCTTTTTTAATAACTGAGTTTTTGAGACTGACAATAGCCTGCGCAAATGTTTTTCAAAGAAATCCAAAGGGCTGACGTGTAGAATTTGTTTAATCAATTATTAATTGAACTATTCAAGTTCGAACTTCAGCTATATTTTTCACCAATCCAAGTTTTCGAGATCTTTAAAAAGTATCAAAATTCTAGGTCAAAATTCGAATTTCTAAGTGTGTGCAATTAAAACGCTTCTATAAATAATATATAATGATAATGATTTGAAGTATTTAAAAGCCAACATTTGAAAAACAATACTGTACGTCGATTTATTTAAATGGTAGTTATTAGACATTTTTAAATTTATTTTCAATTTGTAGATTTATTGATAATTATGAGTTAGGTAAGTTCATTTTTGACTCAAATAATAAAGCGTATATCGTTTCAAAAGTATTTATTTAAAAAAAAATGGATGAAGAGGGTTAAGATTTTCTTAACGATTAATTTGAGGCAGAAATGCCTAAGTAAGGTATTTTGAAATACTATATACTTGTCAGTCCATCATATAAAAATTCAATAATTTACCATTCAACGTGACATTGGCGAAGTGAATTGTGCTAAACTGGCACGCTCGAAACGCCAGCATTAAAGAGAAGAAGACGTAATAATATAGTACCTAACTATGTCACTTACGCACATTATACAAATATTATAGAAAATTGTCATGGGAACACGAGAAAAGCTTCAAAAAACAATACTGTATTGAAATATTTTCGATTACGATTTTTTATATTCCGTTGATAAGAACATGCGCAGGAGTCGATAGTTAGTTATGTTACAGAGCACATTAAAAGTTATTTATTAAGAGAAATTTAATATAAAAAATAAATAAAAAAACATATATTTTTAGTGAAAAATTAAAAAAATATATATTTCTTTGTATTAAATATTAATATAGCAAAAACTACTTACATTGCAAAAGTATTGTAAATGCCATAATCCACCACATGATTTATATTATTTAACACCAAAACACATTAATATAACGACACAACTGCGCAAACGTGTATCGGGTTCGAATCCGTCCGAGTAACTAACCTTACTTACTAGCTTTCGTCTGGAGGCATCGATGCGTAACAATATCCGTTTTTTAAGTAGAGGGATGATCATTCTTTATTTGGCGCGAATATTATTTTTTTAACAATTTATAGTTTAATTTAAAATATAATTTTGAACTAGTTTTACTCAGAATATAAATTCAAAATTAATTTATTATAATCTATCTACATTTAATTGTCAATTTTATGTAGACTTACTTGAGAAAAGTGAAATAGTTTATCCCGCCAGTGGGCACTGAACTCGCAACTATTGTGATAACAGATTTATATTTATTCAGATGTACATTATTTGGATTAGTCTAATTTAATCATTTTTGTACGTGTCAGATTTATGAAGATTTTTTTGAGCTTCACGTTGTAAGACTAGACAAAAAACTTAAATATTTTTAAAAGCATCTCACACTCTTCGCACGAGCTCAAGCAGGTTTTTATTATATATGAATACAAAATCTTTGACAAATTAAAATATGATATCTACCAAATAGTTCCAATTCTTTCATCCATTCGGTACTTCAGACCATATAAGATCATATTAAATATAGCAAAACAAAGGACGTCAGTCAGTGTCACCAAGAATCTTTGTTTTAATTAATATTTATTGGAAGCGCGTCCGGCGCGTTGAACTGTCTGTTGTTGCTTTAGTCTTGTAGGGAGATTTGATGGGATTCTGTGATTTTTATTTAATAATTGTCGTATAAAAGCATATATATGATATACAAGAGCTTTTTAAAACTAAAATTTTAAGTTATTTCTTTAGCTTCACGATATATCCTGCATATCACTTGGTAGGTAAAAGATATAGTCTTGAGAAACTCCGTTTCCAGCTGTCTGAATTTTGAGACTTTGCGTGTTGAAAGGCGAAATTTAACGCTGTGTTATTATCAGAGCAAAGAAAAAGAAAAAAAAATCAAATTCAAATTCTTTCCGACTGAGAATTGAACCCACGGCCTACTCGTCTACAGTAATAATTAGTTTAATCTTACCTTCGTTAAATATTAAAATAACTATTCTATTTCCATTTGACATTAATACTCGTATGTAAATAAATAAATCTCGTATTATGATTCACATGACTTTCGACACCGAGCTTAATTTACACAGAAATACATATAATAAAATAACAGTATGAAAAGAAGCTTTTAGCTTTTAGGTAACGGCACCATCTATTTCTATGACGGGCGGAGCTTTTATCCCTAAAATATGTTACATGAATAAACGTAAAGCTTCGTCAAAACAATATTCGAATTAATAAAGAGCCGAAACTTAATAGTCAAAGTGTGTTTAGTCAATTTGTAACGCCACTCGAAAACCTTACAGTAATTAAGTTTCTGTATCAATGTTTGTTATAAAATCATTGATTTATGATGTATAATGGCTTTGCTCTATATATATATATATATATATATATATATATATATATATATATATATATATATATATATATATATATATATATATATATATATATATATATATATATATATATATATATATATATATATATATATATATATATATATATATATATATATATATATATATATATATATATATATATATATATATATATATATAAATATATGTCTTTTTATAAGTACTTTTAATTAATTCTTGATAAAAAGAAATAAGATAATTTTTATGACTTGCGGGTTCAAATCCCGCTGCGTTCAAATTTTTATGTTTTATATTTTATGTCGTAAATGTTACAAGCTTTTTAATACTTATCTAAATATATATCCTCTTTAATTATTAATTATAGAAAATGGAAACAAGAAGATACAGATAATTTTCTATATATTTTACGAAAAAATAAATATAAAGATGTCTTAGGCCAAAGCAGAGAGTAAGCCTTCTTGTATAAGCCTTAAGATCGAGCTTTCCCTTCATATGCTAGTTTTATCTAAATGTAAGTATGAGTAAGCTTACAATCATCATTATATATTCAGGAATAACTTTGAAAGAACTTAATAAAGTAATCATGTTTTATATAATTCCATTCCACTCACATTGTTGTCCAAATATTTGTATATCTAGAAAAAAATCGCGTGACTCACGAACTATGAGCCCTAATAACCGTAATAGTGAAATACAAATATATCGCATACGTGTTCTTGCCTTACATTTCGCTACCAACTAGGAAATGAAGCGAAACGGCCAGAAGTAAATTAGACTACTTTGTGACAGAATAAAAGTTTTTGCGGGATTTATTTAAATTAAGATTGTTTACATTAATTTATTTATGTTTAAATCCATATATTGTAGGTATATAATATTTAATATTTTAGCTATATAGTTAAAATATATAAAAACATACTATATATGGACATGGGTCACTGTCGTGGCGCAGAGGCGTAGCGTCAACCTGTAAACGCGATTCTTTGTGGGTTCGATTTCCACTCGGGGAAGATGGATTTTTCTATTTCCATTTTCACTCTTCAAACTAACCAAACGCGACGTTGAGTTTCGTCACTCAACACGCAATGCCGAAATGCAGGAACAGAGAAAGCAGAGGCTGAGCAACGGAGTGTCTTAACCATAGTTCCTGCAGTTTCCTCCGCCTACGTTCTCCATTTATCTCTTAAATTAAAGTTAGTAAATAATTAAAAATCGTTCATGCCGATCAGTATCGAATATGTAAACTAGGATAGCATAGTATATTTATAAATAATAAAAAAAACTCTTGATTTGAACTGAACTTAGTGTTAAGACACTCATACACTGAATATGACAAATCACTTTCACTTCGACATTCACACACATTCTTGATAAACTATACGGGACTCAATATTGTAATTTTATATGGTGTTTGTTTTTAGATAAAAGGTAGAGGGAGTGTTATATCACTACAATCTCTATCTCTTATAACTGCTTGGGCAAAAATTTGTAGCTGCCTTTTAGTAAGTAAGCTATGTAAAAAGTGAAGCAAAACAGTGGATAAAATAAATTAGATAGTCCTGTACAGGGTAAAAGTTTTTGTGGAAAATTTAAATGACGGTCATCCATAATATTACAAGTAGGTGGGACGCTTTTTGTGTTATACAAAAAGTATTATAAATAATATAATAAATATAGAGTAAAATTGTGGTCACTACGGGGAGCATCTGATTGTCTAATCCGCTCTAGTGAAACAAAACACGATTTTGAATTAGTTTGTAAAGCAGAGAACGGAGAGTTTAAATACTGGGTTCTCTCCGTCTTCTCTTCTATATGCATTATAAATATATGTTAGAGTAATAGTAATTAAAAAAAATTAACTGTTAGTTACATGACATGAGTTTAATCACGAAATCTCTTACCATCAAAATGGTAGAGCTGGTCGTTATTTTTGCCTTGTATCAAATTGCTTAGTTAAAATACTTGTAACCGAGTGACTTAGAGATAACAAACACAAAGCTAGGCGTAAAAAGCTTAATTAAGGTCAATTAAGCATACAAGACTAAAAAATATCAAAATTTGTGCAAAAGCTTTTCAAAGCAAAAAATATAATATATTAAATTAAAAGCTCCTATAAAGCTGCCAACTGATTAAGGGGCATCGGTCGGCCGTGACGAAAGCGACACACCGCGGACGCCGGAAATCCGACGGTTCCGTATGCAAAACATTTCTATACGCTTATTGAATTTAGTTAAAACATTGTTATGGCTTGTGAGAGGTATGTATTTTTTATACTATTGCAGTATTCCTATGGAATACTAAAGATTATTTTAATAGAATTTCAATCTATTCCATTCTTAATAACATATTTAATTTTTTTATTATAATTATTTTTATTATCTAGATTAATACAATGTCGCAATTATTTTTACCTACTTGTTTTTTTTTTTTTTTAGCTTCACGCTTTATCCCGCACATGGCAGGGTAAGCAGGTAGTAGGTACTGCAGGGACCGTGGGAACATAGTGTTAAGACACTCCGTTGCTTAGTCCCTGCTTTCTCCGTCCCCAATTTCCGCCTTTTTCAAGGCATTGCGTGTTGAGTGGCGGAATTCAACGCCGCGTTTTGCCTAGTTGCCAGAGCGAAGAAAACAGAAATAGAAAAATCCATCTTCCTCGAGTGGGAATTGAACCCAGAAACCGTCGCATTTACAGGCATACGCTTACACTACAATGGTCCTATTTGTATTGAGGTAATTAATATCACAAAAAATAATCTGCAATGAATCTTATTGGATACTTATGATTTAAATTAAAATGCGCTAGTTAAGAAGGATAGAAGCACACATTACGACGAAATAAAACAAATAGTGCGTAAAAAAGTTCACAAAATTTATCATCAGCATTATTTATCACAAATTTACAAAGTTTTATATTAGAAAGTTCTAAAGCTCCAAAACACATACATATATAAAAAGCTTTTTGGATTGGACTGTGCTATTTACAACATATCTTTAGTATAACAAGCTGATCTCTTTTTCAATGTTACTGCGTGTGGACTGGGAACTGGTACCGGTAAATAGAGTGGGGTGTTGAAATTATTTAAAATAAATTCCCCTAAAGTAAGGTTAAAACTGATTAAACACCTGCTTAAACACTTGCTATGTACGTTATATCACATCGCTGCCATATGGCATTGATTGTTTTCCTTATTTCACACTGTATCACACTAGATAGGCTAAGGAAATTGTTGTCCACTTTTCGTATAAATACAAAAAAAGTATGTTAAATGGAGAAACTAAACGTTAGACTTTGTTGCTGAATAGTTTCGTAAAACATTTTTCATAATAATGTGAATAATATTAATTTATAAATAAACTTAATTTAAAGAAATTATTTCTCAAAATTCGAGCGGATGTGATAATTTATTATATTATATTTTCAAAAACTTTCATGTGAACTGCATGAAAATTCTTATACTCGACCTAAAAAAATAATTTTCTGTTAGGAATCTCTTATAAAAAGGTTAGTATTTGATGATATGAGAAGAAACTGCTTAGCATTCCATGGATTCACCGTGCGGGTGCCGGGCCCATCGCGTTGTAGGAAGAGGAGCTCCGATCAGCGCTTGGGACTTGCGACCCAAGTGTAGGTTTAAAGGGGCCCCTTTAAAATGCATTAACGCTCACCTTCACTGTCCGAGCTCCTCCTACTACCTAACCAAATACTATAAAAGCAATAAAATTGAAACTCTAACCACTTCTGAGTTCTAAAAATATATATATTTTTACAAACTTGTAAGTCGCATTTCGAAGGGTAGGTTAATGTTAAAAGAAAATCTCTCTGCTCTCCACTTTCCGCCCGAATTAAAAAAAACTAACAAAATGAAATTACTTGTCCTTTTTACAGGAAACCTTTAATTACGCCTCAAAAAGTTTATATAATAAGATAAATAGCTAAAATTTTGTAACAATATTACCACACAAATTATATTGCAAATGCAACGGGACTACTAAGGCCGGGATCAGGGGGCATCACTGAGCCGTAACCGAAGCGATAAGTCACCGGATGTCCGTCTTCCGTGTACAACATTCCATAGAGTACCTACGGTTGAAAGACACTGTTAATTGTTTAAATGTAAAATTGTTTAAACGTAGATAAGTGTTCAGATAAAATTCTTTAATTTTATATGTAAAAGATATATTATATTTTGTTTTCAAATTACTATAATGGTAATGGTACAGGTTCAGTTCCCATTTGGGGGAATTAATTATTTTCATTTTGCAATGCAATGCAATTAAATGTAGATCTTCATGATGCAAAAAAATAGAATGTAGATCTTCTTTAAACATAGACTTAAAAAATATAATTAATATAGTATTAAAATTAAGTAACACTTAAAATTAACGTCTTCAGATTTATATTTATTATAAAAATATAAATATATAGATAAATATTAAATATTTATTAAGAGAGCTGTAGCGAAATTATTTTAATATAAAAAGTTAAGTTCAATTTTATCCTTGTCCATAGGAAATTAAAAAAAATCCTATCTTAATTTAAAATAAAAATGTTTTATTTTATTCATTTATTTTTTTTTGTCAACAGATCCAGGCAGTCGTACTGTACCACATCATTATCTAAGCCTTTACACATGCTTAAGCAGGTTTGATTAAAAGAACACACAAATATGAGCGTACTATGTAAATTGTGAATGCAAAGAACTCGATTGTTTTACTCCATAAACCCGTTCTGTCACGCTTTCTTACCGTACATGGTATTGTACTCATATATTTACAGAAAACACTGTCAGCTAAAATTACGGATACATTATTTTTACGACTTATTTGTTATTATAATGATTAGTTCTTTTTTTAAATATATAGTATTTGTGGAGAATTACAACGATTTTGACATATAATACAAGATTGTGATGGTTTAAAATCTCCAATCAAAATCTTCTTATTAAATTATATCTACTAAAACCTTTAATTAAAAATAATAATGATAATAGCAGGTAAATTTATTTAAAATAAATTTATTTTTTTATTTCAACAATTTTAACAAATATGTATGTGTTGGTAGCACTCATACTTATGGTTTGTAGTGTACCGCCTATCGCCATACACAAGGTGTTAGACACCGTGACTAAGTTTTATGCCCTGATTGTGATTATACAACACCATAGACGCTATTCTGTTTGATGAATTTTAGGGCGGTGCTTGAAGAAAATTATCAAAATAGATTTTTTTAACATAAATTCTGTTTTTCTTATTCCATAGAATACGTTAAATGACTTAATACTTAAATGTAAAGTTTTTATTTCTTTATTTCCATGAACCAGGCACTCAGATAATAAAATTTAAACTATTATAGTACAATGTTCTCGTTTAAGATAAAGCGTGGTGCTGAACCGCCATTTAAAACACAAAATTTAACATACGTGTATAAAGTAGAGAACAGAATGTTTTGACACTATTTTCTCTTTGCCTATCTATATGTTAGATAAAGAATGGACCTAACAAAATATATTAATATAGAGATCAACCATGTCTATGTAGAATAAAAAGGTCGGTTTTTAAAATCAAAACAAACGAAACATATGTGGAAGTCATCTAAATGCGTTAAACGTACAAAAACATATACATATATTTTTATATTACATTTTTATTTTAAATGATATTTTAAATACATTCATAGGTTTTATGATAACATGTGCTTTTTTCAAGATTTTTTATTTAACGAAAGCATATTGAAAAGAAATTGGAACACGGCATACATTTTTAACGAACAGAATTCAATTTCGATAAGGCCCGTATCGCACTCGCAAACAATGACAGCGGTACACAAATTTTTTTCAAAGGCCGAACGAAAAGGTAGCGATAACGATAGACGACAGTTAACTATTTAGAAATACTATTCATTTTATTATTTTTATGTCTTTTTTATTTTAAATTTCTTTTTTATCATCCAATTATACTTTTTTAAGCTATGTTCTTAAATTATATGAGATGATGAGATGATGAGATGACGAGAGATTGAAGTAGTACTAGGCTAGCCTAGTCTATAGGCTACTTGAAGTACATCATGCTTCATCATAATCACTTTGATTTTTCCACTGAGTCCACGATTGGAGATTAATTTACAGTCTGTTAAAATGTTCTATTCATAGTTTTATAGCTTCACGCTTTATCCCGCACATGGTAGGGTAGGCAGAGGGAACCGTAGGAACTATAAGAACCTATTGTTAAGATGCTCCGTTCCCTGCTCCTGCTAGCGGAACTCAAGGTCGCGATTTGTCTAGTTGACAGAGCAAAGATAATGGAAATAGAAAAATCCATCTTTCCCAAGTGGTAATCGAAACAGTTAATAACATAATTTAAAACGAAAAACGCTTAAAAAATTGAAAAAAGTACATATTTTTATGTTCTCGTATACCATAGTTCACACTCTGCCTATTTTGAAAGTAGATAGCCGTGTGTAAATTACATAATGATATTAATATTAATTATTTATAATGTATCGACATTTATTTTGAGATTATTATACATTATAATATTTATTAGCTAATTTAAATTTTCTAGATGTTGACCAAACTGGGGCGTAGCAGTATATTTAAATTTCGCGTCACACTGTTATTAAACGATGTCAATATCATAAAACTCCTTGAGACCACCGCCTACTTACCCTCTCCTCCTCTTTTCCAACATACAGTATCTCTTCACCTTAATAAATCATATATATATATATATATTTCTGACGTTTAGGTTTAGCGGATTAAGTAGTAATGTAGTATTTAAAATTTGCTAACTTAGAAAAAAATTATGTTTTACTGATATTTTTTATAATATGAAAAAAATATAGAAATATGTAATTCAATTCATAAAAAATAAATACTTTCGAACTAATATATTACATTATATAATTTTTGTTTAGTTTATGTAATTTGAAACCTTTTTTTCTCAGCTCCATTCTTTTACTGATCAGCAGAAACTAGTGTTCATACATTCTCCATATTCCTCAAAATTTTCAAGACTTTATGAGTTGAATCTGAATCCATTATTTTTAGATTTAAACACTATTCCAATGTACAAACACACGCTTGAATGATCTTATGATAATTATATCTCTTACAATTCAAGCTTTTTTTCCATGAAAACTTAAAAGCTCGAACAGACAAAATTGACTCATTATTTTTCCAGCGTGTAGCCCTAAAATGTAATTTCAAAAGATATGAGATAATGAATATCCTTTTGTAATCAAGATTACATGAACATGATACAACGCTGCCACTTTTAAGAGGCGTTTGATTGCTAATTAGTAGATGTAATTACTGTAGCTTTTCCTTTACAGTGTTACTTTTAATAGGATCTTCGTGAGACAGTACTACAGTTTGCTTGTATGCGTTTGTTTTTGGTGTATAATTGTTGACTTTGTTTCTCGTACGAATTTCGAGGTGCAATGGAAAAATATCTGTTTAAATGTAAGTTTTATTTGCTTTTCGATGAAAAGATTTTATTTATATAATATTTAATATAAAAAAGAAGCTCTATCTTATTATCTCTTTCATTTGTTTAACTTTTCCATATAAACATAGTGTTTAGACACTCCGTTGCTTAGGCCCTGCTTTCTCCGTCCCCGCTTTCCGCCTTACTCGGGGCATTTCGTGTTGAGTGGCGGAAATCAACGCCGCGCTTTGGCTAGTTTCCAGAGCAAAAAAAATGGAAATATAAAAATCCATCTTCTCCGAGTGGGAATCGAACCCTCAAACTGTCGCGTTTATATGCAGACACTTACGCCTCTGCACCACGACGAACATGACAACATCCTTTTTGTAAACTAGCTATTTCTCGCGATTTCACCTATGCCAAGTCACTCTTTAGCACCTTAAATACGTACAAAAAAATCATAAAATAAGTAATATTAGTTAGAAGTATTTATTATTAAATTTAAGTAACATAGACCTCGTAAAGAGCACAAAGCTTCAATATTTTTGCAAAAACAAAACATATGTACGCCAAAGCACTTCAATAATCGACAATTACGTACAATCATTTAGATCTACAAAATTATCGGTTGCAAGGTGTATGCGATGTTGAAGCATATCGTAGCGGCGATAGTATTAAACACGCGAGCCCCGATGAAATTGGTTTACAACTTCATTTGATATGACAATGCTTTTTTTTAAATAGCTATTATTTTTATATTTAATAAAAAAATTGAAAAATGGCGTCTCTTGTGGCTCAGAATTGTAGTATCAGATTCTTCAATCGAACGATTTTATTATAATTTCTTTGTGTTGGAACAACCCAAATTTTAATAAGCAGGGTACTGGATTTTGTAAGATTTTGGATTTTATGATATATAAAATTTATGAAAATTTTATGAAAAATAAATATAGGACGATTATTGAAGAAGAGTATGGAAATAATCAATAATTACTATTTTACATTATATATTGTACAATATATATACACAGCTGAATGACATATTTGTTAAGATCTTGCCATATATTTTTTTATTTAGTTATTACAAAGTACTAAATGCAATAACAAATGTGTCTTAAATTGGACGACGCATGAGTCAAACCTGCGATTGATACTGTTTAAGCGCTCCAGCAAATTAAGCCATACCTTCTAGTCCAGTTATGTCATAATTTGAATTCGCTTTTCACTTTAAGAATATTTATTTAATAATAATTAATTAATTTGTTTTCTTTTTAAATAATGAATTTCCTTTAAATACATATTACTTAACCACATTTCAAAGAGATTATAGATGAAATCGAAACATATTGCAATACGAACGATTCGTTCACAATAAAAAAGGCTTACAAGCGATTTTTATATTTAAAACACAAAGTCGACCATCAGCAGAATAAACGACGAGTATCACTTTATACAGTAATGCCGTATTAAGTCAATTAAGGCACGCTTGCTTACTGTCTACATAGTAGCGTACATATTGATTTTACCGTCCGGCTAATGGGCCTATGTGACCCCATTCTCCCCTGTCGGACCTGAAATTTTTTCAATATTTTTTTAATCATAAACATTCGGCTTTGCCTTAGGATTTTGGATAGTTTGGTTCGTATTGGTTATATATTGATGACACTGGTAAGTTATTTTATTGTATCATGAATACTAGTACAGAACAAGAATAACTTAGTTAGAAATCCTATTGTACCGTCGCTTCTTTTCGATATTTACGGCTTATACCTTATTTAGAACATTTTAAAACGTTCCATCTAAGAAAAATATTATAAATATTGATAATTGATATTCATTTATTAACAAACTAAACGGATTTATTAATTTTCTATTTTGCCCAAATTAAAAATAATTAATATATATTAAAAAAAATAGTTTCTGGTATAGAGCCACAGCGTCTGCGTGTAAACTTGACGGTTTGTGGGTTCAATTCCCACTCGGAGAAGATAGATTATTTCATATGCGTTTATTTCATTCTTGCAACTAAGCAAGCTCGGTGTTAAGTTCCACCACTCAACACACAAAGTTTCGAAAGCAAGGAACAGAGTGTCTTAACTCTAGGTTCTCATGAGATCATGAGCTAAAGCAGCAAGAAACAAAAAACAATGTAACGGAGTGTAATACACTCCGTTATATTGTTTTTAAAGCCTGAAGAAAAAAAAGCAATCGTAATAAAAGAAAAGACTTCAAAATCAAAATTAACATACAGTACTTGTCTGAACTAACTGTTACTCAAAATGAACGGTTCTTCCACGATTGCGGCACTGATTTGCAAATTACAATAGAATGCTCCGTTTCAAAGGAAATCCCTACAAATTGGAAGGACCCAGCTCTATGTTTAGTAAGTAGTTACTTTAATACTGAAGTGAGTTATTAGTAAATGAATAGTTGTATTTTAACGTTCTTTAGTCACAATTGTTCCATAATTCAATTTTTATTTTCGTATTTGTTATTGTTTATCTTATTTTTTTAATTTAATAATGTATTAAAGTCTACGTAAATATATATGACTATTTATATGAACGTAGTTATTTGTATTTTTCATATTATTTTCTATCATAATCACTATAATACTATTTTTTACAACTTATTTACTGTAATTTTTATAACCCAACTGTTGTAGCACCAGTATACGAGTAATTACAGTATCATTTCGAAAATAAAATATAAAAAAAATACTTAAAGAAAATATATAAAAATGTGAACGCAGCGGGACTCAAACCTGCGCTCTCTTGCGAACCGTGCAAGAGGACGTGGGTTCGAGTCCCGCTGCGTTAAAAATTTTATATGTATTCTTTAAGTATATTTTCTATCCTCAATGTGGATTACCATTTTAAAAATTACAAAAATATTAAGTAAATTATAATTTAAGAGAGTTATATTCATAACTATTAATATATTCCTTTCAATACTTTAGTGTCATTATACAACCCCGTCTTAACACAAAACTTCAAGCAATTTTTGTTTTTTTTTTCTTCCTCATGGAGTCCCTCCATCCTTGGGGAAAGGCGTAGGAGACTGTCAGACTCTTACTGACTAAAAACCAACCTGTGTTTCTCATGTACCCATAGGCGGAAAGGCAGGTATCGCCGAAGCATTCGTCGCCATCGCCCCGCGGGTATTGGCCCGCCAGATGGTCAGGCAGGCCCCGTCACCCACTGCAGCATTCCCCCGGCTGCAGAACTTTACTATTAGGTGCGCGGAATCACGACACCACCATCTCGAGGCCTGCCGCTGATGGGATGATAAGACGCCCCAAGTCTGCCGTCCACAGGCCGCGTCCGACGGTGGCCGAAAGTCGGCCACCCTACGACGCCCAGTGCGTAAACAATTTTTGTAGCGTCATCTTTTATAATACTAGCTAATATGGTTTCACCTACTTAGTCGGATGGAAATCTTAAATAAAAAATAAAAGAAAAGGAAATATTTTTATTATTTTGCCAGGTAACAGAGCTTTGTTAGTCATGGAATGTTGTAACATGGCCAAGCTTTTTAGAAGCTTTCCTCGATCAATGTACTATCTAACATATTTTTTTATAGTTTCACGTTGTATCACACAAATGGTAGTGTAGGTAGAGGGAACCGCAGGAGCCATAGAAACCTAGTGTTAAAACACTCCGTTCCCTGATTTCCATCTTTTTTGAAGCATTGCGTGTTGAGTGGAGGTACTCAACTGCACGCTTTGCCTAGTTGCCAGAGCGAAGAAAACGGAAATAGAATAACTTATTTTCCCCGAAGGGATTATTTTATATATATTATTATATATTTATGCTGATACTAGTTTCAAGATATTCTGTTATCTGGTTTTCACTTTTAGTGGCTGAGCTCGACGTTCATTCTTAACCACTCCCCTGTTTAAAATTTGAACCGACGACCTTTACATTCATATATACTCTAACAGTAATTTTTCTTATTCACTTCTACATATATACATTTTAGTAAATAGAAAAAAAACATCACCATTAAAATAAAATCATCCTAGACTACGTCTCAGATGTCAGCTGCATTTGTAATGCCATTTACTTAGGTCCTCGCTCATCTCAAAGGACATCCAACACTAATTGCTATTTGTAAATAGTCTTTTATTTCCAACTGGACAACTATTTTAAGGAAATTTTATTTGAAAAGGTGTCTTGTTTTAAATTTCTTTTGCCATTAAACGTAATGTCTGTAAGTTGAATATTTTATTTTGAAGTAAATATGGCTTATTCGTTATTATGCGATTTTGTTTTTTTGTAGCATCACTCTTTATTCCGCACATGGCAGTAGTCAGAGAGAACTGCAGGAACCTAGTGTTAAGATACTCCGTTATTTCGTCTTTGCTTTCCGTCTTTTTCGAGGCATTGTGAGTTGAGTGGCAGAACTCAACGCCGCGCTTTGCCTAGTTTCCAGAGCAAAGAAAATGGAAATAGAAAAATCCATCTTCCCCGGGTAGGAATCGAACCCGTAAACCGTCGCGTTTACAGGCTACGCCTTGAGCAATTATAATATTAAAGTTAAATTATTATTGTCTTTATTAATTATTACTAATCAATAATTTATAACTTTATTATTAACATTTGCTTTGATCCTTACTTAATAAATAGACAAAACATAAATATGACCGTTACTTTAATTTGCTGACAAATCGCAGCGTTGAGCTTCGTGATTCAGCACGCAATATCCACTTTGCTACGTATTATGGTGAAGCTGGAAAGCTAGAATATTGGGTAATCCTTTACCATTGTTACTATTCTGAAAACAACAGACTTGTGCTTTAATATGAATTTATGGAAAACTTATCTAAAGAACTTATTAATAATATTTCTTTATTAATAATAATGACAACCAATTATGATTGTGAGAACGTCCTTTTTTATTTCAACGTGGACCGGAAAAAAAGGTTATTTTACGTGTAATGCAAATAACGCTGTACACTGCGAGAAGGAAGATTTTAAGGAATCGTTCTGTCATTTTCCCTATGTAAACAAGGTATAATGCTACCTTGAATTAGGAGTAACGTAGCAGACAGTGGTTTAATATTAAATTTATTTATTTATTTATTTATACTTTATTGTTACAAATTAAAAAAAAATGTACAAAGGGCGGACTTAACGCTATGACAGCATTTTCTAGCCAGCCAACCCAGAATAGTATAAGAGAGTAGTAGTAGTAAATTCCATCTCTTTTAAATTTCCTTTTCACTCTTAAACATTGTTCTCATATTGTACTGTATATGTTGACATTTACGTGTGATTATGGAAACAGTATACTCTAAGTACGTCTCAGTTCATTTGGGCTGACAGCTATTAGTGTAATAAATCTCATTATCGCATTAACCTTGCGTCGGGATCAATTTGTTTTGGTATACCAAATTAACGCATCATGGATTTCTGGCTGGATCTCGATCTATTTCTGTGGACATTATCTATATCCTTACTTACTGCGTATAATTAATTCAGTACTGAGATTATCATGAAGTAGCTATAAGATACAATAATTAAGTAGCTTAATTGTATATTTTTTTGTTTAATGCAATTGAAAATAAGAATTGAATTGAATTGAATTGGTCTGAAAATGGGAAAGGGAATATTTTAACACTAAAATTCTTCTGATTTTGTTATACGTGGGATACGCCATGGGGATAAAAGTGCTTGTTATAGTTATTTAATTATATTATACTATTTGTAGTCTATCAGCGTCGCTGCACGTTTGGCCGTACACACTGCAGTTCTGGTTCCGACGCTGTTATATGGCAGTGAAACGTGGGTATTACAGAAGAAGAATGAAAGAAAGACGAATGCTGTGGAGATGCGATCTTTTCGAAGGATATGCGGAGTCAGCTTAGCTGATTGAATCCGCAACGAAGAGGCACACAGGATGGTAGGTACCAGCGAGGATGTCACAGTAAGAATGAAGAAGAACGTGCTCAGGTAGTTTGGGTACGTCGAAAGAATGAGTGACGAAAGAATGATAAAAAAGATATACGATGAAAAAGTGAGTGGTAAGAGAGGTAAGGGAAGACCTCGGTTGACTTTCGAAAACACAGTATCGAAGATACTGGAGGAAGATCACGTAAAAAGCATGAGGACTTCCCGGAGAGCTTGTATGAAGAGATTAATGACAGTGGACGACGCGAAAGAGGTATGCAGGGACCGCAGCGTTTGGCACTCCGTTCTCTCTGACTACCCCGCCAGGGATAGAGCGTGAAGCTAAGTAAGTGTGTGTAAGTAGTCTATAAAATTTTAATTATATTTGGAATTAGCTGACTAGCACAAAACGAATATCCAACTTTTAAGAAACTTACAAACTGCTTTTTAAAATAAAGATGACAATTAAAAAAACTTACTGTAACATTCACCTTAACATTACTGTCCTATTTCTGGTATTAATCTCAGCCTGCCAGGATATTTCTACCGATTAAATGTACTCCACTTTGATTAGTCTTCTATATTCACAGTGGACAATGTATTGGCTATCATGTTCTGCGTCAAGCATTTCTTCAAGTATCCATCGACCCTTCCATCCAAGCATTCCTTATGTTCTAACTCCGAGTGATCTAACTTCAGGGTTTGTCCCCATATCAAGGCATAGGCTAGAACATAACATGAACACTTCCAGGCTTTACTTTATTGTTATTCTAAATTATGACTATAATTTGTCGACGTAATGTGTATTTGACTGTAATTATAACGGTTGTTAGTTCAATTTTTATCCTAGTATCACAGTTTCGGTAACAAGACAAACTGCAAGATATGCCAATACATGATGTCACGAAAATTGGCAAAAAGTAAGAAAAAGAGTGTTTTAACACTACTATCTCCCTGAATTCTCTGCTATAAGCCTGGATATAGTACAAAACTATTTCATTTAATGTTCTAGCTTTATCAGACCAAATTAATTTGAAGTCATTCATTTTCATTTCCATTGGAACATTTAATTAGGTAACCTAATCTGTAGTTATAAATAACAAATATTCAGTTCATTGGTCTAATTTTACCATTCTCTCGTTTCGTTCCACTCGATTGCTCTCGCCGAGTAAATATTTGATCGGGTTTTGGTTTAGTATCTTTGTACAGGACGCTGTCATTGCCACAAAGAGCATAGTGTGATGTTTGTATCTAACGTATAAAGTGGGGTTTCATAGGGTATAGTCAAAGTAACTTTATATTTTTTTCAAGGAGTTTTAAAGCATTTTTTTGCGTGGACTATAAAACAATAAAGTTTACTAATTTCAGCTTTCCACGTCTCTCCTTTTAAGTGCTTGCTTTCCTTTTAATACACGTTGAAATATTTCTTTAAAAAAGAATTTTATGTTTAAAATATTCATGACTTTCACTAAAAGCTAGAAAGTACTAGATATTCTTACCACTTATGCTTACCACCGCCACCTGAACCTGGTATAGATGGAATCCATGATTCTTTCATAGAACAGTTTGTATGCTTTGACAAAAGGATCAGAGAAATCCGAGAATGTTATGTATATCACAATATTAAAAAATAATATGCCTATGCTAAAGATTTTGCTATTACAATCCTTCTGTCCGCCGTTGCTTAATTAATAATTTTATATATTTAAAAATATTACTTAAGGATGATCGCTACATTTCATTTCAAAGATAAAAGTAAAAAATATACAAATGTCGATGTTTTTTATACTAGGTCACTTCAGGTCTGAGCCATTAAGTTTAGTGAATCGGAGGTTAAATTAGATGTCATCCACAAATAAACGTATATTCTTACATTTATTTTATTTGATAAGTTAAGACTAAAAACATATCTCAAATGACAACTCCGATAGCCGGGCATCGAATCAGCTACCTTTAAAATTAATTCCATAGAACACTACCAAATTACTTGAACAGGTTTGCAATAATGCGAGGTTGGTGTCGAGTGTGCGCGATAAATTATTTCCAACTGGGAAGTTGATTCTATATGCGTAAGCTATTTTCTCGGTGTAATAACTGGCTTTTATTACAATTTTATATATAGGGAAATTGTCTAAATTAGTTAATACAAAAATTATGAGTAAAAAAGGAAATTTTGTGTGTATAATTGTTATGTACCAGCGTCACCAACTCAAGTGATTCTATATAGTTTGTATCATTCAAAGACTAAACGCATAGCGTAAAACTTTACATTTTTTATTGGTGGTTAGAGTGGCATCTACTTTGAGTTTTGATTTAATTATTATAAATACTTTATTGGCTTGAAGATAAGATGTTGCAAATGCAGCTGGATTGGCCACCTCTGCGTGAATTGGAATACTTAAGGCAAGAATAAACGTGGATGACTGGGGGTCCCATCTGTGTTCTTGTGGTCCAAATAAGTACCTAAGTAAGTAAGTAGTCTTTGGGTTAAAGAAAACTAAATTAGTAAAATATGTCGTTTCCGAATAAGTAGTAAACAAAAAAGTCGCAAATTTCAATCTTTTTGAGCGAAACGCTCTTTCGAACTGTTTGCCTCCTTTTTATATATATTATCAAATTTCTTCAGATAATACGTACGTATATATATTGCAATCTTATAAGCGAATTCGTTAAGCCTACACAGTGTTAATACTCAGTTTAATGAGGGCATAATATCAAATGTCGTTTAACCCATGATTTTTTACGGTTTCAAATTTAATCAGTGAACGTGGCGCGTGCTTGTAAGGGCGTTTGCATATAAAGATAATAATATATCTCATATCATAATATTATATGGTCGTGTACGCGGAAGTCATGGCGCTAATTAATATATAAAGAATACGTATGTATTTTTGTGACAATTAATTTAGCACCAAGATATGGGCGTTTGATTGATTAAATTTAAAATATATGTGCGTTAAAATAAATATATAATTAAACATTTATTTGTCTTATTTCACCCATTTATGCTTAAATTTCTAAGATACTAAAGCGTAATGTAGAGTTTTAACTAGATTTGCAATCTAGTTAAACGCTTTATGTGTACATAATAGACAGACTGAAAAATTATGTTTATTTTATATCTTAATTTTATTTCCAATTTCTTTTTTGTTTAAAAATATAATGAGTACTGAACAAATACGGCAGTACTATACTGTAATATTATAACTATTTTGTAATAATATGGATAAAATTATTGCATAGAAAGATTGGGTAAATCAAAATTGAGTCATTCATTGAGTTCTCACGTAAACTATTAATTTCTATTCATCAAAACGCCGAAGCCATCAAATATGATGACTCTGCTATTAGACTTATGATCTCATGAATTATGAAAGAATTGTTCGATAAAAGAATATTTATATAAGTCGCAATACAAAACTTTTTTATAGCTGTCAGAGGAGAAACGACGCCAGTTTTTATTGCAGTGGGAGAAGTTATTTTTTTATTGAGTTAATGGGATGGTGTTTTAAACTTTTTGTATATTACAAAAATCTTTTTTTTTAACTTGAAATTCACTTTATTAAATGGAATAAGTAAAGAGTTTTAAAAAGAAATAATTCATCAAAAAATATGATATAAAAATTTCAATTTTATGATTTAAAAATCATTATGTCAGTTAGTAATTACATATAATTAGACATTTCGTGAGGTTAATAATACATATATAAGTATTATTTATGACATTATATAATTTTCAGTAGGCAAAATAATTGAATGTGAAAACATTATTGTTAAGTCACAGATTTTACCACAAAATTACTTATATTGTTATATATTTAATAAAAAATCTATATCGATGGCAATGTCTTTGCTTTCAGTGACATTCCATAAACACCGCAGTGGCATCAAAATTATATCTTTGAAAAATAACAACTTTTTTTTAGTCTTACAATTTTTTACAGGGGAACTTAGTGTTAAGACTAACTTAGTGCTGACAATTGTCTCACCAATTCCATTTAAAATAAAGAAAATAGCTATTTCTAATAATTAAACGCTATCCCACTGTGGCTATATGGTCCCAATTTAAGATAGAGATTTAATAAATATTATAATAAAAGTTAGCTTTACGCTTTTTCTCTTAAAAAGCAAAGGTTGAACGAAAGAACTTAGTGTTAAGACACTTCGTCAATTAATCAAGAGCAAGTAATTTCAAATAAAATAATCCACTTTCTCAGTAAAAATCAAACCCAAGATCCACGCATTTTCAGACAGATGCTATGTTACCACTATGAAGATATGAACCTAGTGTTAAGACACTCCGTTGCTTAGTCCCTGCTTTCTCCGTCCCCGCTTTCCGCCTTTTCGTGGCATCGTGTACTGAGTGACTGAACTCAACGCCACGCTTTTGCCTAATTTCCAGAGCGAATTATGTCAATCGGGAATATTACCTGTAAGCAGACCATATTGAAATAGTCAAGTGATTTATATCACTTAATGTAATTACGCTGAAACAGGAACATGGTCTTAACATATGGTCTACGTATATCTCGAGGTTATTATTTAAACAAATGTAAATAATTCTGATTTCTAACAATATATAACTATGTATATTTTTATATACTATATTGTATTTCCTTAAATAAAAAAAAACTACATACACAGTGTAAGCCTAACCTAACAATATATAGCGATTTTAAACATATGTCGCGGATATGACGCTCCTGTGACATATTTCCGATATGTTCTTATAATCGACACCGATTACTTCGAAGCCCTACCCAGTCTTAAATGTACAGAACCAATGTATTTTAGAAGTGATTTATTTAAAAAATATTTGCTTCTTTATTCTTCCTTTTATTTATGGATTTCCGAGCTTACCAGTTGAGCACAAGAAAAATACGCTTTATCCCGCACATGGCAGGGTAGGCAGAGGGAACTGCAGATACCGTGGAAACCTAGTTAAGACACTCCGTTCCTTAGTCCCTGCTTTCTTCGTCCCCGCTTTCCGCCTTTTTCGAGGCATTGTGTGTTGAGTGGCGGAACTCAACGCCGCTCTTTGCCTAGTTTGCCAGAACGAAGAAAATGGAAATAGAAAAATCCATCTTCCCCGACTGGGGATCGAACCCAGAAACCGTCGCGTTAGCCGCGTTACAGGCAGACGTTGCGCCTCTGCGCCACGACTGTCCTCATATTTTATACAATATTCGTTTCTTCGATGACATTTTTTGAGGATTGAAGGTAGGGTATCAAAAATCAAAAAAAAATTTAGTTTACTTATTTTTTAAAATAAACGCTTCGCTTTGTCTTGTTCCGAATTGAACCCACAATAGTTTAATTTACAGTCAAAATTTATATATATTTCTCTACAAAGCTATAAATAAATTTATGCCATTTCTATTATAATTGCTCGTCTGCATCAAGATAACAAGAGAGTCATTAAAATATCGACCCTATGCAGAAAGAAATACGATTCTTAATAAATTAAATAAACAGATTTATTTGAATTGCAACTGGATTTAGAGTATGTACATCGTTTAAGTGACATGTGGAACAATTTATAAAAACAATCGTGTATTCATATTTAATAGGGCCATATGAAGAGACTTAATATAGACATGCACTTTCTATATCGAAGAAGAGAATCAAAATGAAAGTACAAATACATATTTTTTTGATTTTCACGCTTTATCCCGTATCTAGCTAGGTAAGCAGATGGTGCCGCAGGAATAGTAGGAACCTGGTGTTCACTGCTTTCTGCCTTTCGAGGCTCTGCTTTTTTAAATGGCGGATCACTTACCTAGATGCCAGAGCGAAGAAAATGGAATAAAGTAATCTATTTTCCTCTAGTGGAATTAAAACTCACAAACCATGGCGTTTATAGGCGGTCGTTTGGCCTCTGCTTTACGACAGTTTCAATGAATTTTGTAGTGTGATAATAATTAATTTGTAATACAGTAATAATATTTAGTAATGAATGAAGCTGAATAAGTCACTTGTCTAATGCACAGCCTAAGTGAGTACGTAGCCACTGATTGATTACAAAATATTTAAAATGTCAAATTTAAAACTAATATTTATTTTCAAAACTATAATAAATTTAAATCAATTTTGTAAAACGGATTTATTAAAATGTTTCAAAATTGTTAAAATTATCTATTTTTTTTTTGCTTATTGTCATGGCCTGATTTGTAGAGTGCTATTAATTCCAGTATTGGATAGTTCACATCAATCCATTATCTATCTATATAGTAGCTTCACGCTTTATTCCACATATTGCAGGGTAGGCAGAAGGAAGTGCAGGAACTATATGAACCTAGTGTTAAGACACTCCGTTGCTTTGTTCCTGCTTTCTCCGTCCCCACTTTCCGCCTTTTTCGAGGCATCTATCTATATTTAAATATATATCTATATTTAAATATATATTCTTTTTTGAAGAACTGTGAGCTTTATGATATAAGTATAAAATTTATAAACAGCTTATCCAATTAACTGAAACTGTTTACTAAATGAACACGTAATATCTATGGGCTAGTATTTCGTATAACGAATTGTTGTAATATATAAAAAAGTTACTATAGCCAAGAACTTGGTTAGTGATAAACCTATGAGATTTGACATAGTGAAAAGTAGTTTACTAAAGATATAATTGAGGGCATCGTGATTATAATTCAGTTAAAATTATTGTTTTTCCGTTCAGGTATGAAAAAAATATTTTGTTTTCTACCTGTAATATATCGTATTCTTTTGGAAAATGGAGAAAAGATTATATTCACACAACGTTCTCTCTGTCTCTCTGTTATATGCGAGATTAACCGTTAAAATGAAAAAAAAAAACCAAAAGTTTCGCCGAATAAACAATTTGCAATAATATAGCAACTCTTATATAACCATAAATAGAAAGTTATATAAATTTCTCATATATATATATAGAGAAATTTATATAACTTTCTACATATATATATATATATATATATATATATATATATATATATATATATATATATATATATATATATATATATATATATATATATATATATATATATATATATATATATATATATATATATATATATATATATATATATATATATATATATATATATATATATATATATATATATATATATATATATATATATATATATATATATATAGAGAAATTTATATAACTTTCTACAGAAATATACTTTATCAAAGCATGTCACATTTGTTGACACGACAAAGTGAATGGCCGGCACCTCGCTAAATTGTATGGAGGGTTGACATGCTTGAATATAAGCTTTGACCATCTAAATTTAGTTGCAGAACAACGCTAAACTTTCAAGTGTTTAGACCCGTATTGGAAACTACCGATGTGAAGCTTACATTTATAATTGAAATTGAATAATAAATACTGACACGAGCTATAAACTGATCGTTTTATTTTGTTTTACGCATATATTTTTTTCATGTCTTCACGCTTTATCCTGCATATGGCAACGTAGGCAAAGGGAGCTACAGGAGCCGTAGGAACCTAGTGTTAAGACCTTTCGTCGCTTAGTCGTTGCCTTTTTCGTCCCCGCTTTCCGCCTTTTTTGAGGCATTGCATGGCGAAACTCAACACCGCGCTTTGGGTAGTTTCCAGAGTGAAGAAAATGGAAATAGAGAAATCCATCTTAACCGAGTGGGAATCGAACCCACACACCATTGTAATTACGTTAGTTAGACGCTACATCTTTGGGCCATGACAGTCTGAATGTCCTTTGACAGTTGCTTATAAAATCAATTAATAAATAGTTTCACACATATAATAAAGCAGGCAAAGTAGGCAGGTAATTTTTTTTCTTTGCTACGGATATGTCGACGGTAGGCCAGGGTTTCGTTGTTCAGAGTCCATTTTTCATAATAAAATAACAGAGTGGTAGCAATTGGTTTTTTCTCGTACAATAGTTAATACAGAAGTGATTGACAATACCTAATTCAGTCCTTTTATTTATTTGACAGCTGACATTTCTGTTCAATATTCAAAATTAATATCATAAAGAACTTAACATTACAAATAGGTTTTACTGATTTCAATAATTAAACATTAATTTCAATACTAATTAATTTCTAACAATAAAATCATAAAATGTATGCGCCCATATACTCGTATACATAGTTCTTATCTCTGATATATATTCGTAAATTCATTTTCAATATTATTGTGAAAAAATACTTATAGGATGTTGCGGGGTGATATCTTAATCGGGAAAAAATGTATATTACAAATTAGTTTCTTTACCCGTCAAGGTATAGGAATAGAACTTAAAATTAATATATTTGTAATTAAGAACTTCGTTACTATCCGATGTAGTGTAGCTTTTTTTATTTTTTCTCTAATAATACTCAAAATTAGACTTACATGAGTATATATTATTATCCTTAGAGAGAGAAGTGAAGTGTTTACCCGATTTGTATCGTTTATCCTTATAGTCTATCTTTACCGCCATGGTGACGGTTGTCACTGTTGTGACTTATTACTAAGACACGTTACCTACTTTCAATCTCAATTTTTTGAATTATGCGTTTCGTAACTGCCTATTTGTCTTTTTACCAAAATGAGGAAGTTAAATAATTTAATTTCCACAAGTAGGAATCGAACCCACAGTACGTAACGTTTACAGTCAGACTAAAATCAAAACGTGTGATATGTACTAGTTTTTCAATTTATTAAAAAATCATCCTTTCATCTAAACAAAATCTTTGTATTTTTAGTTATTATCTTTGCTCATATATATTTGTAAAAAATAAAGTTGATAAATTCTATAATTTCAATTATAAGGGTAATTACTAAAATCACTTGAGTGGGAATTAAGTAATCAAGCTTTGGCTAATCCTAATCAAAATGACACGTTACATTAATACCCATCACTTGGGGTGCGATTAAACAAGCCGACTCAACGTCCATACAATAATATTGCTATAGTAGTAATAAAGAATATTTACATTGAATAATAGTTTACAAAGCGCGGCGTTGAGTTCCGTTACTCAAACGTAATCGACAAGCAGAAAATTTGGAAAGTATCTTAGCACTACGTTCCTTCGGCCTACGGTTCCATTTAGCCTACTGTCTCTCTATTTAGCCTATCAGTGTCCTGCACATAGCCTACCGTGCTATGTTATTAATTAATATTTACTAGGAAATTGAATAAGTCATATATGAAAAGGATATTTTTGCCTAATTACTATAATACTTTTTGAGATTTCTCCGAATAATACCGTACCGAATAATACCTGAGGACTACTGTTTTAATTTTATGTATTACATCCCCTAGTACTCGTGAGATGTACATATATTAATATAATAATTGATATAGCCTATACTTTGATTAATTTGTCCTTTAATTGAAATATTGTTAGCTCATATATACATCTTAAATCGATTTCATTTTTAATCTCAACGTTATGTATCGATTTTATTAATAATTTAGAAACCCAATTGTAAAGATAGAGAGGGTTAAAATTAATAGCCCCAGAAGATGTATAAATTCACTAAATTAGTACTATATATTAAGTAGAAAATAAAAAAAAATATCATGCTTTACACTTCTTCGTCGATTAGCGGAACTTAACGCTGTCTTTTTACCATATCGAGATATTTTCCTCGAGTAAAAATCAAAGATACAACCAGTGGTTTTACTGTCAGACCCTGCACTACACTACAATGGGTCCTAAGCACAAGTTAAGTATATGTTTATACTAACTGGATTATCTGCTTCATTGGTGACTAATGTGATATGAATTCACATCGATTGAGTTGTTGTATAGATGATATATGTACATATTGTCAAGGGGTTTCAGTTATATTCAGAATTATCATTATAAGTTATATCTCAATATATTTTAGCTATAGTAACATTATGAAGCTAGAGAGTTTGTTTGGTTGAGCGCACCAACGTTGGGAACTACTTAATTCAATTTGATTTTTTTGTGTACAAAAATTTATTTATTTATTATTTAGACACCTTTATGATGTAAAATACTGACTTTTAGTGAAAAATGATGTTTTTTTAAAATTTTGACCTTATTAATGATATATATTTAAAATATATCATTAATAAGATCAAAATTTAATATTACGGAATTTAAGCTTGTTCCTCTTTGAAATGATCATGTGTTTTCTAGATTTGTTCATCTAGATTTGTTAGTATTTTTACACGTTACTTCTTACAATTAATAGATGTGGAAAACCAAATAGTGATGTGATTTTTATATTACCCAAATGCAAATTAAACTAATTACTACTTTTATTATTAGTATTTATTTTAAATTTAATCTACTTTAATATTCTCCTACAAATTGTAAAAATACGAAAAAAGGGTTTTACATTTTTATCGGCACGTAATCGTAAAGATTTAGCTTCCACCCTGTCAATATTGTATCCATTTTACTGTCTTAAAATAAAATATTGCCATAGAAGGCGGAAAGTGGCACGCCCGGGGGCAGCTGTAAACAACTTCGCTAATGGCCACTTAAAGTTTGCGGAGTAGCCACATTAGGATTTTTTTTATAAACGTTTGCCATCTAAATTGCTTGAAAAGTTGAAAGAAAAGTAAAGTCAGAATAACTTCGAATAGAGAGTGTAATTGAAGAAATTAAGTTTAGTTTGCAATTGTATTTGATTAGTTATTTTTTTTTTATTTTTTTTTAGCTTCACTTTTTATCCCGCACATGGCAGGGTAGGCAGAAGGAACTGCAGGGTTGGAACCTAGTGTTAAGATGACTCCGTTACTTAGTTGTTTATTTTACATTCATACTGTTTCTCTACTTGTTAATAGTTAAATGTGATTTACTTAAAATAAGCATTTTGTAAATTTTTAGTTGTTTAGAGAACTTCGATGGTCCCATTAATCTTTTAATCATATTCTTAATGAAAGCAAATGTTATTGTATTTATATAATTTTTCAAAATCCACAAGAAGAATAGACTTTATAACCTCCTCGTCGTCAAACGATTGTTCTTTGTAATAATCTTTGGATGGTGAAAATTTGTAAAAATATACCTGCAGAGGTGCTGACAACGTGATAAGTTGTACAAATCATATAAGACTTGACGCGGGTGTAGTTACGAAGTCCTGCTACGTTAAAAATTTTATGTTTTTTTTTAAAACCAAATCTATTTAATACTGAACACGACCTTAAACAAATATTACACATTTTATTTGTAACTTAAAATTGAGCTTCTTTTATACAATATATGTTTAAAACATTTTTGGAATATAAATTCGATATTTCTTTATATATTTTGTAACATCCAATTTTCATATTTATTGGATCTCTCAAACATTTACAGTGGCTTTATCAAGTGAAGTTTTTACCAAAATTTTTTACTTATACCTGAAAAAAATTAAAATGTAACTTTCCAAAAAATTCCACAAATACATATAGTACAGACTAATCGCACACCTAGTTCATATTAGTACCTAAATATATAGTTATATTGGACATATAAACACACATTTTAAATATTTTTTTACGTTATTCTCATATATTTATGATTATGGATTATATACGAATAATTAGTACTATAATGATCGAGCTTACAAAAGTGAATCGGTAACCGAATGCAATTAAATGCAACGAGTTATATTACTGTTTTAATTGAGTGCTTAAAATTGAAAATCTCTTCATTCGTGCGCATATTAAGGACTAAAATGACGGTAGGAACACGCGACGCTCAAAGCGGCTGGTTACGGTCTAAGTTGTGAGTGATAGCGTTTGATTTACTGAAAGTTAGAATTAGTTGAGTGTATAATACACTTAATTTATAACATATAGCTTTACTTATTTTTTTAATATCAAATTTATTCCTCATTAAGCATAGTAGGTACAAACAATGTAGTATCAAGACATGGTTTGCCATAAGTTGAGATATCGTCATATAATACTTCACTATATTAATGGAATCGAATTTACAAATAGTATATAATCAGACTAACTGTCATCTAACTGTTTATCATGAACATTTTAATATTCAATGACTTATTTGGCATAATTAGGACAGTATCTATTGTAAGTGAAATACACTACACACACACAAGTACTATGAATAGTAATATTTGAAAAAATATGTAACTTTTATGTTATATACTATATTTAAAATCGACGTTTCGCAATTTTTCGTGGTGCTGATAATACTTGTTAAAAATTATTACAGATTTTTTTTAAAATACAAGGTAAGTCAGTGTAAAAAAATATAGGGTTCCTTAAGTACTTGGAGCCTTAGCACGGGAGAGATGCCTGATGTAATATTTTCAAACCTACAATCAGATTTTCATTGATTTCCTTTAATATTTACTAAAATTTATAAAGTAACTATTATAGCTAATATTTTTTAATAAATTTAAATTTCTTACAAAAAAAGTAAAAGAAATTGTACACTAAATACAAAATATATTGAAATATAAATAGAAAATCATAAACACTTTCTCCTACAACTTAAAGTAAATGATTTATATGCTAAGTAATATCGCATTAAAATTGTCCCCAACAGAGTCAAGCCACGCCCATAGAAAATGCCTTATATCCTTTATATTCTGAAGTTATTTATAGCCTTTTTAAGCAATTCAGACTGCTTACGTCGTTTGCTTTGTTTAGTCACATAGAAAAACATCTGAAGTGTTATTTTAAGAGGGACCTAAATACAGTTCGAATGAGTAGTATAGATATAGCGTAGAGTAAATGGCAAAATTGAATGGAGATATAAAATAACTGTATTAATTTAAATTAAATTATTACATTCAGGACCGTCGTGTTGCAGAGGCGCAGCGTATGCCATTAACGTGACCGTTTGTGTGTTCGATTCCCATTCGAGGATGGATTATTTCGTTTCTGAGTTCTTCTCTCTAACAACAAGCAAAACGTGACGTTGAGTTTTGCTAGCCGTAATACGTAATGCCTCAAAAGGCGAAAAGCAGGAAACGGAGTATCTTAAAACTATGTTCTCATTGTTCCTTTGATTCCCTCTGTTATCTACTTACAAGCGTGTTAAAAGCGTGAAACGGGATAAAATCGTGAGGCGTAAAGAAGTAAATAAAAAAAATATCAGTTGGATTATTGGCATATTAGAAAAAGATATCAGTCATGTAATTGTTTGATAAACAAAATTTCATTACGTGAAGAATAGTTTAACAGTAAGAGATAATTTATTCGTTACAGCGAAAATGGTTTTAATTTACAACTAAAAAGTTGTGGAGAGATAAATATTTCCACCACTCAATCCACAACGTTTCAAATTCAAGTGGGAGGCTGATGACAATATGTCTTAGATAGGCTTCTTTTATGCATAGTTACTATAAATATTAAGATATAATACGAGGTATGACGTTATTATATACGAAAAAATAATTTACGAACTACATTCTTATTTTCATAGTAATAATCTGAGTAAAATTAATATAAAAAATGTATAGATAATAAATAGTTTTTCGTAGACTGGCTGACTGATTCCAGTGTTAAAAGTCATTATCTTACGCCCAATGTCTAAAAAAAACAAGGAAAGTGTAAATCAGAGTGTTCAGTCACTACATTTTCTCTGCTTTTAGAAATTAAAGAAAATACGTGATGTGCAACGATTTTTCCTCATTATTTTATTAAAGCCTAATTCATTAACAACGTTTTTAGAACTGTAATTAGACGGACTCGGTTGAGGTCATGACTTATTCATATTTAAAAGCTGTTCGTTTCCTTAATTAAAATAAACTAAGTAACTTCATGAGGAAAGAGTTTGACGTGGACTGAATGTTTAGAAGGTTTTAACATTTGCAACTTAGATTTTGAATATTAGAAATTATTATGTTTGTATTTTATTTGTTTTTTGTGTTTACTCTGTATCTGTAAGAGAGAATCTAGTGACAAGACACTCTGTTCCTTATTTTTTACTTCATTATTGTAACTTTTCTATTGTCGGACTTCAATCTCTTTTGGCGTCTTTGGCGTTTTGTTTATTTTTTTTGTCTTCACGCTTTATCCTGCACGAGGCAGGGTAGGCAGACGGAACTACAGGAACCAAAGGAACCTAGTGATAAGGCACTCCGTTGCTTAGTCCCTGCTTTCCGCCATTTTCAAGGCATTGCGTGTTTAGTTGCGGAACTCAATATCGCGCTTTGCCTTTCCGATTCCTGAGCGAAGAAAATAGAAGAAGAAAAATTCATCTTCCCAGAGTGGGAATCGAACTCACACGCTGTCGCGTTTACAGGTAGACGCTAAGCCTCTGCGCCACGACGGTTTTGTTTATTAACCGGAAATGTTTAATTATTCAGTTCAATCATACTTAAATGAGTTACGAATTAAAATGAGTTACAAAATTTTAAAAATATTCCTAAGAGTTATAAAAAAACTGAAAGTCTTTGTTATTTAAATTAAGAGAAATAAATCATATTTAAAATTTAGTAAGCACCTAATATTATATGGAATGTGGATATCGTCGGTATAATCATTCATATGGGTAATGCACCTACAGATTGTGTATCCCCGTATTCCCGCAAAACGTGTAAAATTGATGAGGCTTTTGAAGCGGTTTTATATAATAAAAAAGTTATTTTATTATATATATTAAGGACCCTCGTGGCGCATAGGTGCAATGTTTGCCTGTAACACGACGGTTTCTGGGTTCAATTCCCACTCGTGGTAGATAGATTTTTCTATTTTCATTTTCTTCGCTCTGGCTGCTAGGCAAAGCGCGGCTATGAGTTTCCCACTTAACACGCAATGCCTTGAAAAAGGCGAAAAGCGGGGACGGAGAAAGCATAGACTAAGCAACGGAGAGTCTTAACACTAGGTTCCCACGGCTCCTGTAGTCCTCTGCCTATCCCGCCATGTACAGGATATATATATATATAATGAAGAGGAAGTTTGAAATTGTTTTAATTCAGATATATTTGTAAATATTGGTAAGTTTACGTCATGTTACTTAGACAAAAGGAGTTTAGTTTTAATACTTTTAATTTTTACGTTCTAAATAATAACGTTCTAAATATCCTTACATAGATCAAACCAAATATTCGCTTTATTATTTAATATATTCAACGAAATATAAAACAGAAATGGTGGAGTAAATTATTTGCTAAGTAAGAGTTACACGGCTATTAAATGGCTCGCTTAAAACGTCTATATAAATCGGAATCTCGCCGTTGGACGCGAGTATAACGCAGTAATAGCGACTTTAACTTACTTTATGATTCTATTAGAAAATATCTTCTTCTGATATGCTTCTATAATATTTTTTTATTCGGAAAGATCTTTGTCGTTTTACAGTTAGAGGCTCATATGTAAAGAATGTAAGTGCAAAACGCTTTAAGAAATATCAAAATATTGTAATTAAATGGTAAAGTTTGATGAATACGTTTTAAATAATATGTTGTTGTCATAATCACTATTCAATTATGAACATTTTTTATTTTCAATAACCAAATTATATTTTTTTGATTTGTCAATATCAATATAGCAATATCGCGCTTTGCCTAGTTTCGAGAGCGAAGAAAATAGAAGAAGAAAAATTCATCTTCCCAGAGTGGGAATCGACCTCACACGCTGTCGCGTTTACAGGTAGACGCTACGCCTCTGCGCAACGACGATTTTATTCATTAACCGGAAAAATGAAATTAATGTTTGATTATTCAGTTGAATCATACTTAAATGAGTTATGAAATAAAACATAATTAAATTTCAAAATTATTCCTAAGAGTTATAAAAAAAGTGAAAGTCTTTGTTATTTAAATTAGAAATTTAAATAACTTAAACAGAAACCCTTTCTAAACAACAATAAATAAAACCAGTAATAACAATGATGTTAGAAACTACAGAAAAAAAAGAAAATGACATTACAAGCTACATCACAACATCATCAGTTATGTTATCGGATTATTGGTTATTGATAGATAATTATATTGCAGAGGCAAGTTATAAGCCATGCGTTTAATTACTAATATACGATTAAGTTACAATTATTTTACTAAAATTAATGTCATGACGCTGTTGATTGGTTGTTTATGATCATTTTCAAAACATTATGGGTTTAAATTCAAGTTCTAAGAGAAATTATCTCAATTTAATATCATAAAGCTAAGTAAGGAAGAAACTTGTCTTCAAAATTCATAAAGCTCTTCAGAAAGCTGATTTCTTACAAGAAAGCTTACTGGACTCAAAGCTTCATGAGTATACTTATTTTCTATATCAACTGGTCAAAAAGCTAATTAATACTTTGCTATGTAAAATACGTTCAAAAATCGAATTTCCATAAGGGTACTAACGTCCTTTGCTGTGTCCGTACTTTTGACCGTAAGCGTCATTTAGTAGCAACGTCCTAATAGCCAATTTTATTTTGATTCATATGAATCAAAAACAGCGTCATTTCGAAGACCCCCTGGATTAAGTATGTATATAATTAAATTGCCTAAATATTAAATATTTTCTAGTTGAATTCTCAATTCAGAATAGAATGACTGACCTCTAAGTCTTATATTATTGTACACAATATATGACTATCTATTACAAAGATATTAAAAAGTTCGTATAAAACGGTCTCTAAAGCGGAATATTGCAACTGAGCACAACGTAGCGTCTAATAGCGCCTTAATGTTTCTTTATGAGAGCCTCGGGATACGGAAATCATATTTCTCGTCCCTTAATACAGCTTGTTTGCAGTATTTTCAGGGAATTAGCCCATTTTGATGGGAATCTACGACAAATGTTTTGGGTGGCTTTAGAAATAATAAATATGATCTAATGTATAGTTTGTTTTAATTTATTTGAAAATTTTGTTTCAAGTTCCGAAAGTACCTTGTAGTATAGGTTTTGATTAGTGTCATGCTTGTATGTTGGGCAGAGATAACTTATAAGTAATGGCGTTACTCTATGCCACATTCTGTGAGCAAAAAGTAAAATTTTCTATAGAAGTAAATATCGTGGTCTTCCATTTAGTGTATAGAAAGACCACTTTAATTACTCAATATAAAGAAGAATTTTGTGAATTTACAGCGGCCTACGATGGCATTTTTATGGGTTTCAGTAATTGCTTTCACAGAATGTAGTACAAGTGAAACTTCGAAAATAAAATAGCAATCGTTGCAGCAAAATACATTAATTTCACCTACAGTGGTCATTTTTGTTTAACAAATTAATATTGAGACCATCGTAGAGCAGGGTCTGACTTTAAACGTGATAGTGGTATGGTTATATGGTACATGGTTCAATTCCCACTCAAGCAAATAAATTATTTACGTTTGCGCCAAATTTGTCTCTCAACACTTTATGTTATAAGATGTGACAAAGGCAATTGCAGGAACCGTGGAAACTTGGTGTTAGTGGAGTCTCTACTCCTTTTCTGCTCTCAGCCTTTTTGGACTGAAGGCCACAGAGAAGAAAATGAAAATAAAATATCTCATTATGTCCAAATGGGAATTGAACTCACACACTGTCATGTTTATAAACAGACTCAAAATAGTACTTTAAATAAAAAATATATTTTAGATGCACTTCGTATTAATATTACCAAAAGCTATCCCTAGTATGAACAAGCATAAGCTTGGTATTCAGTACCTATAGAAAACTTTACATTCAACAATGTTCCAAACACAAAATCAACTGCAAATTTGACCCATTTCAAATTTTAAAGCAAAAGTTGCGAACACAGCACCGGATGCTGCATGTTTGTATAAAAGCTTCTATAAGACACTTTTGACATTTATCTACTTTAAGTATGATTTCGTAGTGTAACAAAATTATCTATGATACTATACTATAATTATACACGAATAATAAAAAAGCTTATCTACTTAATGAATTTGAATTGAAAAAAAAATTGTTATTATTAAATGCGATAATTTACTTTAGGTAAATAATACATTACATTCAAAAGTTGAAGCTTTCTATCCATTCGTAATTTTGTGTGAAGCTCTAATTAAAAGTTAGTATGATATGTGTAAGTGGACTTACTTGCTACTTGTGTATCAAAAATCGAAAATACAGAATTGACATGGAAATTGATTCCAAAAAAAAAGAAAGTTGATTTTTAAGCTCTTATGCCGAGTGCGATGGTGTGTGAGTTCGATATCCACCCAGAGAGAATTGTTTCATATCCGTTTTCTTAACTCTTGCAGTTAGGCAAGCGTGGCGTTGAGTTTCGCTACTCAACACGCAATCCACGAAAAATAGAAAATCTCCTTCGGTTCCCTCTGTCTAGCCTGATATATGCGGGATTATGCGTGAAATTATAAAAAGTCAAAAGATTTTCTTTATTCTTCACTGAGATTGTCACAATGGAGAGTGATTAAAATTCTTCAGCTTTTAAGATATTTCTATATTAATACATAGAAACCATCGTGGCACAGTGGGACTATGTATGCCGATACGAAATGTTTTGAATTCGAAATATTTTGAATGGAAAACGCAGTGTCTTGACACTTAGAATCTCTATAAATACTGTTACTTCTATAAAGTAGAGAAAAAATATTATATACATAAAATACCGTAAATTTATGCCTTTTTCCAAAGTAACGTTTGGGTATTAGGAAATAAAAGAAGTGACCAGTAAAGCAGATTTATTGAGAGAACATTTATCTAACTTACGTCTGTCTTCATACTAAACGTATTTCCTCTTACGAAAGAAAGTAAAATGAAAATTTCTATATACATTATATTTGTATATATATGTAACATTCTAATAAAGTTTTTTACTAGGAATCTGTATATAAATTCAAGACTTGTAGGTTCGATTAGAATTTATCTATGATAAATTTTCAAATTATGACTATAATGGGTAAAAAGGCCAATTTCTGTATGTAAACGTCAATATTTAGATGTCGATCTCCACTCAGTATAAGAAAATATTTAATTTTCATTCTCTAACAAAATAAAAGAAATGCTTAGTTTGTTACTCAAAACTCCTTTTAGTACTAGCCATCTTTATACCTTGCTATAATTTAAAAAATAGCATTCATCTTACCCGTCATTTCAAAAATATATATATATATATATATATATATATATATATATATATATATATATATATATATATATATATATATATATATATATATATATATATATATATATATATATATATATATATATATATATATATATATATATATATATATATATATATGAAAATATATATACATATACACTTACCTCTAACAAATCACTATATCTCCATCTAGCACCAGAGGCGTCACAAAACACGTCATACATAATAATCTTTACACCAACGTTTTCGCGAACAATACAAAGGTAATTAATAAAACGATAATTCAGTGTCTCCATATGAATTGAACTTAAAAACTCGTTTCGTGCCAAAATGTGGTGCGAATAAATCCTGAACAAATCAGTTAATTCCACGAAACATTCATTGTAATTTACATACGGCATATACGAGTATGTACATAGGTAGATATGAGTGCGTTCCAACAACCCAAAAGGTCCCATTATATCAACAATTACAAAATAGGATTTTCGGAAGCGTTTTATTTGTAATTTTGTACAGGAATTTTTGCTTATTTGTATAGAATGCGTTATATAATTTTGGTTTTCAATATATGAATTTATATTTTTGATTGTAAAGGAAAATTGTCGGTCAAGTGCGTATTGTACTGTACTGAAGGTAGGTCATTGAAGTTTAATAAAAAGTAGAATATACAAACCGACAAACTTAAATTAGTAATCTTGTACACTAATTTTGTGTGAAATGGACTAATTACTACTAATTTACAATATCTCCTTCTCTTATGTTATAATATAAAAATAGAAGATATTTTAGTTTTCCTAGTATAGTACTATTTTTTTGCAAATTACATGATAATTAGAAAGTATACTCGTTATAGTTAAATAGTTTAGTTATAAGTCATATATAAGAGTTAATTTTTTATGTGCCTAATTTATTTTAGCTGAAGGATGAATTTATATTGCATCTCCTTTGCACATGCTTTTATTATGTAAAGCTTTTAAATTTTTTACTACACATTATCCATCGTGTATTTGAAAAATACACGAGGACATTGGCGAACTGAATTGTAATTAACAGTACTATATCTGCATCTAAGGATACAATGATGAGATCATTAAAGGTTGGCAAATAAGTAATTTATAATTTACTGATCAAAAATGTAATTTTAAAATTTTGAGTAGGGATGGAACTTGCCTTGACATATCCATCACTTAACCTATCTTCTTACGCCGGGAGTTAGATATCAGACAATCACACGTAGCCTTTATCAAATTATACTTTAATATTAAAAAGATTATTCACGCTATTTCCTGAAAGAACCTAGTGTTAAGACATTTTCTTCTCCACTGTCACTGCAATATTAAGACATTGCGTAGTAAGTGCGGGAACTTAACGCCACACTTTATACTATTGCAAGAGGAAAAATTTAAATAATCTACCATCCCCGACTGAGAATCAAACCCACAATTATTGCGTTTACAGTTAGATGATCTCTTTCACTATTGCCAATTATTATTTTCTATAAACAAAAACAAATATATGCAATATTATTGCACGTATATTTAGATTTCTTAATTACATAGGAACCCAGTATTAACAGTCACAATTCATATCAATTTTGCGCTTTGCTTTAGTTCGTCCGCTCAACAAGACCATGCAGGTTCCTTCTAATTAGAGAACTATTTCATTCGGAATAGTTCACTCAAACTCATTGAATATTGTTGGGCTCTTTCATCTTCTAATTTCAGTTCCACTGGAGAGTTGTGATTTTTAGTCAAATACTATTGTATAGTAAATCTTTTTAGTAACATCATTACACAGTGATCATCCATTTATTTTTTGGGAATTTTATTTAATTTATGGTATATTATTTATTATATAATTAGAAAGTTTTGTAAAATTTTCTGGTAAAAGTTTGTTAAAAAAGAGAGTAATCTTAGTTGACTTATCTTAGTTTATATCAATCTGTATAGGAAGAGTACTACTCAGAAATATTGTTATTAAGTGAATTATGGTTACTACAATTACATAAAATTTCTGTCCAAATTTATGGTATTTGTATGTCCATGTGTTTGTTTTTAATTTGCTCCGATTTAGAAAACTCCCGTTTTCTAATTATATAAAAGCAGGATCTGGACTTTTGAAACAACCTCTTTTACTCCTGGATTATTTTTTTTATAATAATATACAGTATCTATGGCGGACCGATGAACAAGAGAACTAGTATGAATTTGTCTATTCCTTAGTTTTATGAAGTCAAATTCAAACTGGGCTAATTTTTAATCAGTAATTTGTTCGGGATTGGTTTACTTTAAATTTTAGCAACTAATCTCTTCTAACTACAAATAATATGTTTCGGACTTTCAATTTTGTATATGCCACGCTTCTCTTTTAGAATTATTAATTAAAACAGATATGCAATATTACTGACTTATTTTTATCAAATTTTTGTAATTACAAAAAGGAACAATTTTTCTAATATCGTTTAAATGATTACAAAAATTATAAAGACAAAGAATCACCTGAGATTATAAATCATTTAATCAGCTTACTATTTTACCATAAGAGGTTTAATTTGCAAAAATCTATTTACATTCAGGGAATTTTCAATAAAAAATGCCTGATAAAAATCCGATTACATCAAAGCATCAAAGCACGGCGTTAAGTGGCTCTGCAGGATAAGGTACACTATAAGTATCTAGCATTCTTACATAGCTTACATATTAATTGAAATTGCATAAACAAACTCGTGTAACGTAAATTCATATCAGAGTTATGAACGGCTTATCTTAATACCGTTACTACTAGGTCTCAGTTTAGGCACTTCGAGAACACTTTATCATCATTTATAGACCTGTACCAGAACAATGCCTATCGGTCTTAGAATTACATAGCAAAACCTATCAATTTATTATGAAATGGACTTCTGTTTATAATTAATATACTAAGGGCTAATATTGATTGTCAGTTATTGTAGCAGAGACATAGCGTATGCCTGTAAACGCGTACGCGCGTTTAGTGGTTTCCATTCTCATCCGCGGAAGATGGATTTTTCTATTTCAATTTTCTTTGCTCTAGTAACTAGGCAAAGCCCGGCGTTGAGTTCCGACACACAGCTCACAATGCCTAGAAAAAGTGGAAAGCAGGGACTAAGCAACGAAGTGTGTAAACATTTTTTGAACATTTTTCTTAAAGCGTCGCCTTTTATCAGTATATTGGGGCTCAGCGTTTATAATGACTGTCAGTATCGCGATTATTTGGATAGCAAGGCCAAGATGGCCGCGAAGAAACTGGGTGTCATCGGAAGAGCGAGACAGTACTTCATGCATGCACACCGATTGGCTCTGTATAGAGCCCAGGTTCGGCATCACATGGAGTATTGTTCGCATCTCTCGTCTGGGGTACCCCAGTATCAATTCGAACCATTTGATCGCATACAGCGTAGAGCCGTTCGTATCGTTGGGGACCCAATTATCTATGAAAGGCTAGACAATTTGGCGCTGCGTAGAGACGTTTATTCGCTGTGCGTTCTCTACTGCTTCTATACCATGGGGAGTGTTCTGGACAACTGTTTGATTTGGTGCCTGCAACTGAATTCTCCAACCGCACAGTACGACACAAATTGAAGTATCATCACCACCATCTGGACACGTGGAACTTTTTTCCACATACCACACTACTGTGGAATAGCCTACCTGAGGCAGTGTTTCCAGATCGATATGATATGGGTACCTTCAAAAAGCTCATCTACGTCCACCTTAAAGGCCGGCACGCTCTTATAACACCTCTGCTGTTACACAGGGCCGTGGGCGTCGGTGATCACTTACCATCAGGTGACCCGACCGCCCGTTTGCCTTGTCCTTCCCATTAAAATGCTAAATAAAGCGTGAAGCTATAAAAAAATATTTTTCAATTGTTCTTACGTTCTTAACTTAAAACGTGAATCCACGTACATTAAGATTTGCTATTATTTGTTTTTTCTATATAAATATCAGAAAGTGATAGGGTGAATTATCAAATTCAAATTTTACTAAATGTATCATATATATATAAATGCTATCGGCATGTCTATCTTACATGAGTTTTATAACGTCTTTGATAACTTACACTTTAGGTGATAATTTTAAATATGGTTCGGTAGAACGAGAAATCAGGACAGTAGATGCAAGCGTTACTGCATATTTCAAAGGAATCCCTAAATCTACGGCTTGGTCACAAGTCTGAGACTGCACTAAACTGTTCCTCATACAACGTGCGACGCATCCGCACGATGACTTTGTGAAGCGAACAATGGATTTGCTTAAGAATTCTTTTTACACTCAAATTGTATGGAAATTTCTAAAAATAATTTAAAGTAACATTTTAAATATATTATTAATAATCATTTTAAAGTGTCATATAACTATATTAAAGATTAAAAATTGTTTGCGTTAAAGATTGGGTATATAATGTTATATGGCTATTTTATAAATAAGTCTTCATTGCTAAAATTGAAAGTACATTTGCGCAAACTTATAAAGTACATTCTAATTAAATGACAGGCAATTGTCTAAAGCTTTCTTCTAAGCTTTGCCCAAAGCTTTCTATATTATCATGCCTTTTGCAAAACATGTCCTCTGTGTTCTAACAATCCGGTCCTTAAATTTTTGGAATGCAATATGTCACGTTGTTTTCTTTTAACTTTATTAATATTTTTTTCTGTTCTGTTTTGATAGACTTTGAAAATAATAAACAAGTATCTATTATGAATATTAGTGTCAGTAAATTTAAAAATTAATATTTTAGAAATTATTATTTCATTCTTTGTTTATTATCTAAGCTTTTGCTTATATATTTTGCTTGCTACTTAGCTAGCTTTACTGTTTATTGTAAGTGTTTCCTTTTTAAAATATTTTTTTTCGTGACTTGGCTCCCGTATATGTGTACGATTAAAATATTTAAGTAACAGACCAAAGAAATTTATTTTACCATTGCTAGAAAAACATATAATTTAAATTTCGCCAACGTTCCATTGAAACTACTCAAAACTCATCTAAATAAAAGACGCAGGCGCATCCTATAAGTCAAGTCTCTTTAGTCTAAGTATCTTTAAAATAAATATAGCACAGTAGCTCAATCGTCGTATCGTGAATTCCGTTCAGACCGCAGCTTTCGTGCAATTTTTAAAGCGTAAAGGTAAAGTACGTACATCTTTCCGTAGAAGGTACTTCATTCTTCTTGATGCCATCTGATTTTCTTGATATGGTGACAATAAATCCACTTTGGAAATTTACTTTTTAAATAGAAAATAATTATTCATTTCAGTTAATAAGTGGTTGTAAAATTGAAGTATATACGTAATAAATAAATACATGTCAAAAATAAAACCTACATTTTCGAAGATGGTAAACAAGGAAACCTTAACTAAATTGATGTAACGCAATAAAATAAAATCCATAAACTATATTAAGTATATTATAAACCGTCGTTGCAGGGAGGCGCCACGTTGAATTTCGCCACTCAATATATAATGCCTCGAAAAGGTGGAAAGCAGAGAACGGAGTGTCTTAGCATTAAGTTTCCACCGTTTTTGCGGTTCTCTTTGCCTACCCTACTGAGTGCGGGATAAAGCGTGAAGCTACATTGTCATTATTAATATTAATGCTATACACGGATTTCAATAAAAACCGACCTCACAACCTTCGTTTATATATATCGAGTTATCTACGAGCAGAAAATCACCGACCTTCACCATAATATATTATAAATACATTCCCTGTAACAATATTACTACAAAATTAATATGGTTAATATTAAATTTTCAAATTATGCTCTATATTGACATGCAAGGGAAATTTCAGAGTCAGCAGATGTTTTACTTCCCACACTCTGGTCAATTAAAGTTTGTTAACATTGATACCATGTATAAGTTTCAACATACTCACTTTTTGAATTTAAATTTATTGGAACATGAATTTTGTTATTGGTTGTATCGTCAGAAAGTAGTTTTACAAGTATTAAAAATTTAAATGATGAATTATTACATATACTATATATGTGTGTTGTATGGTTTATGTTATCATGGATATTATCTTGTACTGTTTTTGTCTATATTTTTGGATGGATTTGTCGATATATTATTACAATGCTCTCTCTCGCTAAATTATTAAAAAAGTGTATAAAACAATAAAATCTATTTTAATGTGAATGAAGATATACAAATATCTTCATATCAAACATACGATATTGTCGAAAAATTTTTACTTTAAAATCATACATCCTACTTTTATTTTCAAAATAGGAAAGCAAAATCGCTTTAACAATTTTTTTTATTTACTTCTTTACTTGTACAAGATCTAACCAGAAATACAAATTAAAAGATAAATAAAGACAAAAACAAAAAATAATATGCAAAAAGCTTATGGCATTGTAGCCATTTCTTTCACATTACCTATACAGTTTAAAAAAAAAAACAATTAAAATTAAAAATAAAAGAGGTAGGTTCACTCTAATGACAATGTTTCGATTCAAACTCAGTACCGAGTTACATGTAGATCACGTCTGAACTTCCATTTTAAGTTTATAAAGAACATTTTTAAACAGAAACCTCTAGAAATAATATTTCTATAAACATTAATTATCTTCATGAATTCAAAGTGTAAAGTGAAGTGAAGAGCCGTCACTTTATCTCCGGACGTGTGCTATGCAGTAGGTACGCTTGACCGGTCGTGTTTGTAACGAGTCACTGAATGGCTGATATTCTAAGAGACGTAGCAAATATAATGGTGTTTTAATTTTATCCGATTTTATGTTATGGTATATATTTTTACAATGTAATTTAAAATTACTTTATTGGCTTACTTCTTATATATTGATGGATTTTCTTCATAAATTTATGTAAAGTACACGGTACTTGCACGGTCCGCAAGGAGGCGCGGGTTCGAGTCCCGCTGCGTTCAAATTTTTATGTTATGTTTTATATGTTATGCTTTTTATATGTATAGTAATTCAATTATATATATATATATATATATATATATATATATATATATATATATATATATATATATATATATATATATATATATATATATATATATATATATATATATATATATATATATATATATATATATATATATATATATATATATATATATATATATATATATATATATATATATATATATATATATATATATATATATATATATATATATATATATATATATATATATATATATATATATATATATATATTGTATATAGTATATAATGAATATAATGAATTGCGTTCTGCTACCAAAAAATATATATTGAATAGGGTAGGCAACTAAGCTCTGCTACCAAAAAATGTATATTGAATAGGGTAGGATGCCGCAATTGTGGAAGCGTGCTGAGGGGGAGATTATTTATTAATTATGTACCTTATAGTCGGTCTTAGGATAATAGAAATTGTACAGTACCTTATCTTCATAATTCACAACACAAACACTGATTGTTCACGGCCGCCATGGAATGTTTCACATTAGTCTTCTTCACTTAGGGTTACTTGCACTATTATCTTTTGTAGATTTGTCTTTGTCAGGTTCAATATCAAGAGGGAATACACAAAAGGGAAGTCAAATAAGGCTGAGGGAAAATCACACCGCTAATTAATATATCGACTCAGGAAGGACGTGCGCTCGCGTCGGCCGTCTCACGTGCCCCTTTTTTTACTTCTCGACAACTACTACTTCCGACCGCTCGCGCGGGGTTCGCACAAGACTCTAAACTAGGCGGGGTTGCCATATATGAACAAAAATAGCCCCCGCCCTAAACATCTAATGTTTACGAGAAAATGGGAGTAGCTAACTAATAGGTAGACGAACTAATTTGGTTAAGGCTCTCTTTAGGATACCTGTCGATGTCTTAACATCGACCACACGCACAACGTTATCTTTACCAGGATAAATTTGGGAAATGCGACCACGTCGCCACTGTAAAGGGGGTAAATTATCATCTTTTATGAGGACTAGCTCGCCTACTGTTGGAGGATTCACTGGATCAGTCCACTTCTGCCTAGTCTGTAGAGTGTATAGGTACTCTAACTGCCACCGCGACCAAAAATGTTGAGTTATCTGTTGCACTACTTGAAAACGGGTTAAACGATTAATTTTTACATTGTTATAGGGATACTCCGGCAAAGCACTAAGAGGTTGGCCAATCAAAAAATGACCAGGCGTCAAAACTTCTAGTTCGTTAGGGTCATTAGATAAGGGACATAACGGCCGGGAATTTAATACCGCTTCAATTTTAGCAAAAATTGTAGTTAATTCCTCGAATGTTAAAGGAGTTTCATAAACGACCACCGACTCTGATGATTCCTTCTTTGTCAAGAAAGAGTGAGAGTCGTCTTAGGGAAGACCGCAAGGAAACGCTACGCGCTAACGCGATAAGGATACAGATAGCTCAACGGGTAAGTTTCGGGTTTTATTTATAAATTTCACCATCGTTATCTAAGGGGTAAGCAATCATGGTTTGAGGGGTCTCTTCAACCTTCCAGAATCTCTCGATGAGACGGGATAAGGATATTCCAGTCATAGGGGGCTCCAATTCACCATAATCGGCAGCGACTGGACCACAAACAATATAACCAAAAATTGTAGATAAAGCAGTAAGGCCGTTAAAGTTAAATATTTTATCTTGTAATAAAAGCTACCCCTCAGCACGCTTCCACAATTGCTGAACCCTACCCACTATTCAATATCTATGTTTGTTCATATATGGCAACCCCGACTAGTTTAGAGTCTTGTGCGAACCCCACGCGAGCGGTCGGATGTAGTAGTTGTCGAGAAGTTTCTTACTCTCCAGTTAGGGAATTTGTATGGATGCACCAACGTTGGATGGATTTTGATCAGACGTTTGACTGCATCCATAACTTAGATAACGATGGTGAAATTTATAAATTTAACAATATAACCAAAAATTGTAGATAAAGCAGTAAGGCCGTTAAACTTAAATATTTTATCTTGTAATAAAAGCGCGCCGAACACGTCAGCACCCAATAGTATATCTATCGGGCCAGGCTTATTATAGGTAGGGTCAGCAAGGGAAAAATCACTACTAGGAAAAAACACAGACTCAGGGAACTCAAACTCAGGATGCGTACCGGCAATCACATCTATAACCATAGCAGAGGTTGACACCTCAGGGAAGGAATTATACAAAGGTTTAAAACACAGGGAAATAGAACCACGGGAAACCACTAAAGGAATATTACCTATGCCACGTACAGGGGCACAGGAGGGGGAGATGGTCAAATTGAGGTAATTAACAACAAGATCGGTTGTAATGAGGCAACCCTGGGCACCGGTATCACATAAGGCACGCGCTTCAATAAAATAGGTAGGTAATTCATCAGCGTCACCGCCATAACAACGCTCAAAACGGGATTTCAAATCATATCATATATATATATATATATATATATATATATATATATATATATATATATATATATATATATATATATATATATATATATATATATATATATATATATATATATATATATATATATATATATATATATATATATATATATATATATATATATATATATATATAGATATATATATATATATATATATATATATATATATATATATATATATATATATATATATATATATATATATATATATATATATATATATATATATATATATATATATATATATATATATATATATATATATATATATATATATATATATATATATATATATATATATATATATATATATATACATATATATATATATATATATATATATATATATATATATATATATATATATATATATATATATATATATATATATATATATATATATATATATATATATATACATATATATATATATATATATCTATATATATAAAAATGAATTGCTGTTCGTTAGTCTCGCTAAAACTCGAGAACGGCTGAACGGATTTATCTTATCTTGGTCTTGAATTATTCGTGGAGGTCTAGGGAAGGTTTAAAAGGTGAGAAAAATTCGAATAATTGCCGGGAAAATCCTCAAAACAGCATTTTTCTATTTCCCATACAAACGTTTTCTAAATAAAATGGAGAGTCAATTTGTAATTTATTACCGCTGCATAAAGTTCAAATTCGCGTGCGCGTTTGAGGATCAAATATCGCGTTCTGAAACTCAACAGAAGAAAATTGCATAGTCTCAAAATACATTGTACTGCAATCATAATATTTGACATTAGATTTGACAACCAACTAATATGTCAATCCATCCTGTCGCATTTCAGAGCATGGAAAAAAGTATTACGATATTATATCTATCTTTGTGGATACGTGCGCGAGAACTTTCTTTACTTTGTGATAGTGACATTCCAAGTAATGTGCTTTTTTTTGTGATAGTGACACTTTACTGCTAAATAAGCGGGAAATTTTCTCACTTTGATTAATTACAATTTACGATGCCGAGGAGAAGACGACCTGACTTAGGTCGTCGTAGTCAATCAAATGTGCGAAGAGCTACCTCACGTGCTAACCGCACTGATGACCAGAGACAGATAGATCAAGAGAATAGTCGTATTGCTATGTCAGAATTGCGTTCTTTAGTGAGTGATAATGTAGGAGATAGGCTTAGAATACAACGAGTTCGTGCACATCAAACACAACAACAGCAAGCTAGAGCTAAATTGAGCGAATCCGCAGACGCAGTGCTCCTGTGATTCTTGAACGAGCTGCATTCCACTATGATCCGACAATTGATTATTGTGCCGACAAATCGGTAACAATTGGGGAAATGAAAACAATTTGTAAATATTGTAAGGCGTTAAAATACACTGGTGAATCTACTGGATTATGTTGTGCTGAAGGCAAAGTAAAATTGCCACAATTGATCCCACCACCAGATACTTTACGCTCTTTAGTTTCTGGGATTGGAAATGATTCTAAACACTTCTTGACCAACATTCAGAAATATAACAACTGTTTCCAGATGACATCATTTGGTGCTACACATATTATACAAGACAATTTTATGCCCACTTTCAAGGTAATATATATGAATTTTTTTTTATATTATTCAAGTTTGTCCTAAAATATATATATCGGAAATAATTAATGGACAAATTTTTAAAATTACAGATACAAGGACAAGTTTATCAATTACTGGGAACTCTGTTACCACTACCTGATGCAGATCATCAATTTTTACAAATTTATTTTATGGGCAATTCAGATGCGGAAATTAATAATCGTTATGCTCATAATCCCACAGTGAAGAGAACCATTGTCCAACAATTACAAATGTTTCTACATCAGAATAACAATTTAGTAAACATGTTCAAAATAGCATTGGATCGGATGCCATCTGATAGCCATAATATTATTATTCGAGCTGACAAAACACCTGCACCAAGCCTGCACACCAAAACACACAAGGAGGTTCAATTCACCTACCATTGATGAAGTGGCTGTTGTCATTGTAGGAGAAAATTTACAATCTAGAGATATTGTGCTTCATCGTCGGAATAGTGATTTAAAACGTGTATCTGAAACACACAGGAGTTATGATGCACTACAATATCCTTTGATCTTCTGGCAGGGGGAAGACGATACCATTTTAATATCAAAATGGTAAATCAAGTAACAGGTAACTGAATTGAACAAGATTAAATAACATTTTTAAATTCAATTCATCTAAATAACAATGTAAACATTTATAATTTTTGATTGCAGGTGCTGAAACCAACAAAAAAGTTAGTGCTATGAATTTCTATTCATACAGACTCATGATCCGTCAAGGTGAAGTAAATCATATTTTGATGTGTCAACGACTTTTTCATCAGTTTGCAGTTGATATGTATGTCAAAATTGAGACTGAACGATTGACATACATCCGTTTGAACCAACGACGGCTACGGTCAGAGGAATACATCCATCTCCGCGATGCTATAAATGCTGATGGCAATGTGAATAATGTAGGAAGAATGACAATTTTGCCAGCTACTTATATCGACACCGTAATGAACCATGATGACGTAATTAAATATCCCACTGAGTTTTTAAATTCACTGGAATTGCCTGGATTACCACCTCACAATTTGCAGTTAAAAGTAGGATCAGTTATTATCATGCTGCGTAACATTAATCAACCTTGACTATGCAATGGAACAAGACTGGCTGTGAAAAGACTAATGAATAACGTCATTGAGGCGACAATCATAAAAGGAAAATACAAAGGAGAAGACGTCTTGATCCCGCGGATACCGATGATACCAACGGACTTACCATTCGATTTTAAACACTTACAATTTCCAGTACGTCTGGCCTTTGCGATGACCATAAATAAATCGCAAGGACAGTACTTAGAAGTTTGTGAAATCAACTTGGAGTTTCCCTGTTTCGCGCATGGACAATTATACGTCGCGTGTTCGCGCGTCGGAAAACCGTCTTCTTTGTTTATTTACGCACCACAAAGCAAAACAAAAAATATAGTTAATGAGAAAGCTTTAAATTAATTAACAGACTGTATTTTAATAGTGTGTGTCTGTGAATATCAAATTTAAACCTTATAAATAGCCAGTACTTCAGGAAAACTATTTTTCTAAGTAAGCAACATGATGTATCGAAAATAATAATAAATCTTCCTACTTTATTCAATAATTTTTTTTTATTAAATACGGATTCGATTTGTTTGTTTTAAAATCATTTTATACAAAAGATTTGGTTTTTTATTTATCGATGAGGCAGTACGAAGTCTGCCGGGTCAGCTAGTATATATATATATATATATATATATATATATATATATATATATATATATATATATATATATATATATATATATATATATATATATATATATATATATATATATATATATATATATATATATATATATATATATATATATATATATATATATATATATATATATATATATATATATATATATATATATATATATATATATATATATATATATATATATATATATATATATATATATATATATATGTATATATATATATATATATATATATATATATATATATATATATATATATATATATATATATATAAAACAATTAAAGTTCTAAATTAAAAATATTATGGAGAATATGCAACGCTTCGAAAAAGGCGGAAAGCGGGGACGGAAAAAGCAGGGACTAAGCAACGGAGTGTCTTAACACTAGGTTCCCACAGTCCTTGCAGTTCCTTCTGCCTACCCTAGCATGTGCGGGATAAAGCGTGAAGCTAAAAAAAAAATAAATAAAAAATGGTGTTTTAGTCCGCGCTTTTTCAATTAAACTGTACGTCTAAATTATTATACTCTTAAAATTCTTTTCAATGTAGTTCGATAGTAACATTAGTTTTAAATGGCGGCTTAAATGCTTGGATAATTTTAAAGTGATTTTCAATGTTCAAATATTTATGTTTCTAAATATAAATATTCTAGTTATGGAAGTCAATTTAAAATTGAGACTCAAAAAAGTGACAACTAAATTATTAAAACAATGCCTTGCCAAACTAAAACATCACCTAGGAAGTTTTGGAGGGCAAAAAATTTTAAATTCAAAGGAATAAATTTGAAATTCCTCAGAGATATCGTGAAGTCAGACGGGAAAACCAAAGTTGGTTCGTATTACGCGTGTTATGTAAATCAGGTAACTTGGAGGTTGAGGCGAACTTGTTGAAAGCATCGAGCTAAGTTCTTTAAAAATTCAGTATGCTACGAAGTGATAGCCTATCATTGGAGAAAGGAGAATTTTTGGATGTGATATACGAAGAATGGATGGTACTTAGGCACTTAAAGGTACACAAATATTACTTAATTTTTTTCTTTGATTTTTATACAATTTTTGTTTAATTTGATTTAAATTTTGTATTTTAATTACGATTTAAATAAGTTTTAATTGAGAAAATTGCTTTTTTTTTGCCCAATTCATTAAATATATTCAGTTGTTAATATACTGTCTATTCTTCCAACATAACACACAACAAAATACATTAACGACAATTTTGTCCTAACCTCGACCATCATCAGAAAAAACATACTGTTGTTTACGCTTTATTCCGCTCATATCAGGATAGACAAAGGGAAAAATAAGAACTATGAAAACCTATAGTTTCACTCCGTTCCTCCTTTTCCATGTCATTGATTTTCGAGTTTCGTAATTCAACGCTACGCTTTGCATAGTTGCCAGAACGAATAAAATAGAAATGAAGAAATCCATCTTCTCTGAGTGAAAATTGAACCCATAAACTGTCGCGTTTACAGGCAGACGCTGCGCCTCTGCGCCACGATGGATATTTACATATAATGATTTATCACACAAACCACATATATATTTACTAAAATATGTCTTCTCCATGATTACACATCCACGTCCCTCACATAACATTACAATTTATCGCGAGGAAACTTTTCACTCACCAAACGTTTGACGCGTATCAGATAAATGAAACACTTCACGTGCCCTGAGTTATATCGTAACTTCTGAAGAGGCAGAAATAGAATACTGTGCTTTACTTCGAGTTATTTTCTTAAATTATTATTTTTTTTGTATTTTACAGGGAAGGCGGAGGCTGAAGTCACTCAAGTGACGGAACTCAACGTCGGGCTTTGTCTTGTTACCAAAGCGAGGAAAAGCGTGGGAATCAAACCTACAACTTTAGGAGGTTTTAGGCTTTAGACTTAGAAGTGGATGTAATCCTCAAAAAGACCACCTTAATATTAGTATAAAATCACTCTTGATGGACTAAATCACTCCTATATAGATAATATAGCAGTAACTAGAATAATTGGTCCATTTTAGGCCAAGTTTTAGTCCTGATTTGATTTTCTACACAGTTATGGCACGAGGCACAATAACGCATTACAAAAATGCAATACTACATAATTATGCAGTATTATTAGTTAATAATACATAAATTATTAGATAAGAAAGACAGAAGCTTAACATTCCAAAAAGAAAAAAAAAGAAGAAAAGATATGACACAAAGATACCGTGGACTACGGAACTGCATTTCACTGTAAATATGAATACTGTTTGTTCAATATTAATATATATTTTTCTACAATTATTTGCACTATTCCACTTTGAAAAGCTGGAAGTACCGTCACTTAACGGGCAATGTCTCGAATTAAAATCATAATCATTTTGTATGTTTTATTTACGCACACTTAGAAAGGTGAGCTTTTGACGTAAAATTTTACTTTAGATGAAAAGGTGGGTTAGTAAAAAATATATTGATTAAACAAATTCTACAAATGTGTCGCAAAAATATTATCCCCTTACGTGAGCAACATGCTAGTTAATTTATTATAAGCAATGTACATAATCAAAATAATCATTACTAACATTCAAACACTCTATATAAGTTCACAACGTTGTTTGCATACAATTCAATTTAACATAGCCGATTTAATTTCTTGGAATAAATTCCATAAGGGCCCTTACCGAATTAACATGACCCAGAAAAAAGAACTTCGCCTATATAATTACAAAACGTACCAAAGTTTTTGGTTAGAAAGCCGTTCTCGTAAAAGAAGGCAATTTCTGTGGAAAACAGTGGCAAAGGCAGGTACGAGCTTCTACGAGTCGTTTTCAATCGCTTTTTTTTCCTTTTTAACAAAATGGAACAGTCATTAAAACTTTTTTGACGAGAGTCTCTCTAATTGTTACGGATATCTCGTTAGCGTTTTACTATGCCGAATGTTGACACTAAGTGATGTTTGAACGTGTTTGTTTTGTAGAGAACTACATTTATAACTTGAATGCGTTAAAAATATTAGAGTAATTTAATCATAATGTTCAGAAAAGTTACTTGAGTGATGTACCATGTAAATATATTGGTTCAGGTCATAGTGTTTGACTGGCATGCATTCGATTCATGAGTTGAAAGTGCAAGATTTTCAATATAATAAAAAATGCAATATTTTCTATATAAATGGGCTACAGCATAAAGCTAACAAAAGTTCTTGACGTTATTATTAAAGTCATACATATTTTCCGTCACAAAAACAGGACAAAATGAAAATTTGTTAAAATATGTGGAAAATTAAATTTTTATCTTTTTTATGTGGACAATTGTTGTTTTTGATACTCGATAAGGGACTCGTTACCCAGCCCTCGCTTTAAGGGACCTCATCGTGTCGAATTTTTAATATTTATGAAATAATAAAACCAAGATTCGCAATTGGACTGTCTAATGCTCTGCATAAAGCCTTCAATTGAAAAACCGAATTGGTATTAGACAATAATTTATTCCTCTATCGGTAGGATATTTCTTTTTGTACATTATAATACTAACTAAAGCCTAATAATACAGCATATATATGTATATATATATATATACATATATATATATATATATATATATATATATATATATATATATATATATATATATATATATATATATATATATATATATATATATATATATATATATATATATATATATATATATATATATATATATATATATATAATATATATATATATATATATATATATATATATATATATATATGTATACATTTTGTCGGAATTCATCTCTACGTTAGTAATCCAACCCACAACTACATTCTGTCATACCACAGCAGACAAAGCGCTGCACCAAGACGGCTGTATGTAGTTCTGTAACTATATTTGTTACTATGAAATTAATTAGTTAAGAATTCTATAGATGTATTTGGATATATATATATATTTTTGTTCTTTAAATAATATATCTCAATTAAGATACTTTAACGACGATCATATTTATTTTTAAATTGAATAACATTATTTGTTAGATAATGACGTATTCCTTTATAATTTCTAATTATTCCATTTATTATTTATATAGAGAATAATTTGATAAAAGAAAATTTTCTTTGCTTTCTTGATATTTCATATACACATCTTTTTTCCTAATACACCAATCCTTAGTACTAAGTACACCAAGTAATAGGTACATAAAATATAAAGCTAAAATTTACTGTATATTGATCAAACATAATAAACATATTTTCCTGCAATAATTTAGATGATATTCGCTTGAAATGAATATATAACGAATTTCGGGGAATAATTCCATAAAAATACTACAATAAATCAAAGACTCGAATTCCTAGCAAACTTGAAGGTCCTACGTCGATTTGTCAGATCGCTCTAGCATGCACTTCCGCGTCACTAACAGCGGAGTAACTCTTGTCAGTAATACACATGCAAATCTACTAACCGAAGGAATATTTATTGCAAACCATTTGGAGAATTCCAACTTTAGTTGCTGCATAGAAATGTGATTTCCAGTTATTATTATTATATTAAGAATTAAATTTATTGTTACAGTAAGTACTATAGTCATATTGTTTAGCTTTACTTCATATATTTTGAATGAATTGCCATAAGTAATTATGAATTTATTCCTTTTTTAAATTAAACTTTATTTTACGACCAAATAGGCTAATATTTTGTCTTGAACAGATAAAATAATGAAAAATTAGACCTTTTGATAGAAACTTAAACTTTAATTTAAATTTTAATATCAAGAAGAAATGAGAGTAAATTTAAATGAGCACATATCTTTAGAAAACAAAACTCATTCATCAACCAAAATTACCTATTAATCTACAGCATCTGAATTCCAAGATAACTAAAACAACTTACAATAACAACAGTTGAAGAAGTAACAGAAACAGTAACAGTAGCAGTACTAGTAGTACAAATCGTCTCCGCCCAAAGGAATATTTATCGTAGAATCCAAACTTAGGAACGTGCTTGGATAGCGAAAGGCTTATGAAACTTCGCTTTGGGATGTTCAAGTGCATAATCCAGTGTAACTTTAGTCTGAATAGAAATTATGTACTCTCATGTTATACCGTGAATATGCCAAAATTGAGGTTCTTCGATGCGTTTAACTTGATAGGGTTAATTAGCTCGAGTTGGCAAGAGGAGGTTTACAAACCAATTTGATGAAATAATTTGATATTTTTAATTGTATTAGTTAATATTAACACAGAGATATATAAACAATCGACATGTAACAGTGGCTAAGCTTGACTGTAAACGTGACGGTTGTGATTCGATGCCCGATCGGGTACTATATTTTATTTTGTTTTGTTGTATAGTTTCTCGCTTTATCCCTCATATAGCAGTGTAGGCAGAGGAAACTGCAACCATAGAAACCTAGTGTTAAGACACTTCGTTGCTTAGTCTCTGCTTTTTTTTTCCGTCCCCGCTTTTCGCCTTTTTCGAGGCATTGCGTGTTGAGTGGCGGAACTCAACGCCGCGCTTTGCCTACTTGCCAGAGCGAAGAAAATAGAAAAATCCATCTTCCTCGAGTGGGAATCGAACCCAGAAACCGTCGCGTTTACAGGCAGACGCTTACGCCTCTGCGCCATGACGGTCCTCAAGCAAAAAATATTAAGAAACAAATTATCAATATATTTTTTCACCTATTGTAAAACTGTACTTCTACGAGTATGTTCCTACAGCGCTGTATGAAGATTTATGTATTAAAACAGATAGCATCTCATAGAAGTGAAGGTGTAACACCATTAATAACAAGTCGCTATGCAATTTTAATGAACTAGTAAGGGTGTCGTTTGAATAGATTAATCAACTTCATCGAGTGGTGATTAATGTCAGATGTTCAAGATAACCAATACAATACTTAGCGTGAACTTGCATACATAACAATAAGTATATAAAAATGTTTTAATTTAAATTTTATATTTTATTAATAAAATAATTTATATTTAATTATTTGTATTTCACAGCTGGGATTAAATAGTGACCACTTAACACGTATTTCTCAAATAAAGCCAGAAATAAGAGAGAGCGAAATAAGTCGGAAATAACACTATCTTATAACATAACATATGTTTCGAGTTTTTTTATTATAAAATGGCAAATGAGTAATAAAACCACTAAGCCTAATGTTAAGTGGACACCCTCGCCCACAGACATCCACAACCTGAGAGGATGTGGATGCGTTACCAACTAAATACCCAGACCAACCCCTTTTATAGGCTTTCGGAACTCTCACTCACCTGACGAAACACAGCAGCATTAATATACTGCTGTTTCACGACGGTATTCGGACGGTAGCTTTGCTCTACCACTTGTAAATGAATGTGCATTAAGTAATCAAGTATAGAAGTTAAAAAAAATCATTGTTCTTTTAATTAAAATTTGTGCCGACCAAGTTGGGTACATGGAGTGTAACACCGCTTACATTGGCATTGGCAAAAAATATATTTAAGGAATATTAATTGTTTTAAATTCAATAATAAAATAATTTATTTTGTTTCAATTTTATAATATTTTAATATTTTTTATCTTAATTCCCTTAATTAATTTTTACTATTGTCATCTTTATATATGTCACCTAGAGATGCATTCAAAAAACCGACTCTAACGCTCTATTGCTTAGCGCTCGCTAATTTTCAATGTCCTTAGTAATTTACATAATTAATTCACACACGTTACCGTGAAATATTAAAATTACGGTCCGGTCCCCTCATTTAAATTTCTAAATCGCTGAAAAGGATTACTTTGTAACCACCTCGCCAATTTCACTGTTGTTCCAAGAATTCTTGCGGTATATTGTTTAATTAGAAATAAACATTTATAGCTATGAATATTTATAAATATTTTGACTGTATACGTATATACTTATATTTACGTGTTTTTGTTTTGATTCAGTTGAGAAGTTTTAATTATTTTTTGTATAAAGAAAATTGGATGATATTTTGAGGAAGTTGGACAGTTAATGAGATTCTATCCATATAAATGTATATAATACCTTCATACATTACAGGTTACAGCGAATTTCATAAAAATATATAAATTATTTTTTTTAAAATATCCTTTGACTAGATTGTTGATTTAGAAATCTATTTTTAGTGCGCTATATGGCTGGCTGGTTAGACCTGAATTTTTCATATACTTAAGCTTGATGTTAATCAAAAATGATCATTTTCCTCAATATGTATAAATATATGTTGAGAAAAATTACCTTTACGTATGTATGGTTCGATGAACAATAAAAATCCTATAACCCATACAAGATTTTTATATGTCCTTTTTCTTCGTTTGAAATATATAAAAATAAAATACTCCGCAATTTAAAATTATTATCTTCATTGTAAGAAATTTCCATTATAAATCTCACTTCATTAGTAAAACTAAAGCAGCCACACTGTATACAATGTTTACTTAAGACTATATCCCTATCTTAATACCGTATCGACTTGGTTAATTTAAAGCGTTTGCGGTTAGTCAACTGTAATAGCTGTAATGAGCTAGTATTTGTTTAGTGTTATCTTGTTATTGGTTTGAATAATTATGAGATTATCTACATAGCGTTATGTAATTATGGCATTGGTTAAATAGGATTAAATGTCATGAGCGATTAAATGAATTGTATTATGTACACTGTAATTAGATTTGTGATTTTTGCGACTTGTATGAAACTGTTTTAGTATACTATTTTAACCATTTTTTACGTCTCACTATGTGCCTTGTAAGTAAGAAGTAAGTGTAAGAAGAGTCGTAGAATAGAGGGTTGTTGTACATTGGTACATCGTTCTCAGTTTGCACTTCCGCAGCTTCTACATGTATTGAGTAGCGGAACTAAAGCCCAACGCTAGGCTTATTTTGTAACTATAGCACGTAAATATATGTCATTTCTTCGAATTGTAATCGAATCATAAATAGTTAGATTATTACATACATTAGATTATATAATTGTTATATAAAGCTTTCACTTTAGATTTCAGAGAATAGAAAAAAATAGAAAAAATAATAATTGTTTTTACATTTATACGAATCTTATGTCCAAGATATCCCATAAGCTAACCATTCATTGTTCCAGTAGTTCCTTCAATCTAAAGTCTTTAGCCCAACATAATGTAACATAATTTATATTGTTACCTTATCACACTGTCACCTAACATAAGAAAATTATGATGTTTTACCTAATTACATTTAATTTGCATATCTAACTCATTTCTAATTACATTATAGCATAACCTTTTGTTAATTAAGGGGGCGTTCTGGAAACTTTTGACAAGCAAGCCAGTGCTGCGCCTGGCGAAACGTTCAAAACGTTATTTGTGTTTGTGACGTGTACTTTCTTAATACTAAAATAATTGTATTCATAGTACTATTTTCTTGACATATTTTTGTTAGTATCTTTTGTTAATAATCACAACGATGACGGTTTGTTGATTCGATTCCCACTCGGGGAAGATGGATTTTTAATTACCATTATCTTCGCTCTGGAAACTTGGCAAAGTATGGCGTTGAGTTCCACCACTCGACACTCTATGCTTCGAAAAAGGCCCGAAAACGGAGTACGGAGTGTCTCAACACTAGGTACCTACGGTTTCTGTGGATCCCTTTACCTACCCTGCCCCTATTTTGTTTTTGAGTTGTTATTTAATAGTATGATTTATTGATATATTTTTAATTTTTTTTTACTTCATAGATCAATTCAGTTGCTACACTTCTATTACATATAATTTGTTTGTGCACTCAATAGAGGACCAAACATACTAATTCTAGTTTTCTTGATTTTAATAACTTAAAAATCTAATAAAAATGTGCTGATATACTAATATGTTAATGGAAACTAATCAATCAGAGAAAAAAATCAAAACTTTTCAAAATAGTTTAAAATACTATTCCCATTTTTATTACCTTGTGAACTTCCCTAAAAGAATTCTTTGTACTCAAAATGCAAACGCTAAATACCTAAAAGATCCGTCTTTGATCACAAAAGTAGAGGAACTTTAGAACTAAATAAAACATTACTCTCCAATTAGACAGACTGCACATCATTGCATTTGAATTTCACCCTTAAAATGCCAACTTTTTATGTATTTATATTTAAATTCGCTTGCTTTCAGTTCTAATTTAGCCAGTCTCGAGTTAAATAGGGAAAATAACTCGGATGTACCAGGATTAGCAGTAATTAAGAAACTATTACGCTACCTGAATAAATGTAGACTGAAGACGTTAAACTTGATTATATTTTGTGAAATTCTTGCATCTAGATTTATTCATATATATATATATATATATATATATATATATATATATATATATATATATATATATATATATATATATATATATATATATATATATATATATATATATATATATATATATATATATATATATATATATATATATATATATATATAAAAGGATAAGGATGAGTTATTTAATTGTATATTTTTAAAAGATGATAAAGTTATTTTTTAAAAAAATACTGAATGACTGAAATTAGTGAACTTAATCGAATTGCTTTTTAACTAAGTAATTATCACAAACATAAAATTAAAAAGCCTACTTGCATGTACAAATATTTAATACATAGCATATACTAAAAATAAACCTTTAAAAATAAATATATTTTTTTAGTAATGTTGCCTATAGTATAAATATATTTGACATAAAATTCCTCTATTAATAGAGCTGTCAGCATTGTGAATTGCTTAAGCCAACGTACTATTAGGTAAGCTTGGTATAGATACTCACAAACAGAAGTTAATATTAGACAAGGGTATTGACTTATGAGACTTAGTGTACTATGCGCTTGGACGTATCTCATGTGAAATGTATTCATTTACAGTTTCCTAGCTTTAAGTTAGTATGTTAGTCGAACGTTAAGTGAATCAAATTTGGGGAAAATTACTTTTCTTTATTTTCTTGCATCAAGTTAGACAAATGTCTATATATATATATATATATATATATATATATATATATATATATATATATATATATATATATATATATATATATATATATATATATATATATATATATATATATATATATATATATATATATATATATATATATATATATATATATATATATATATATATATATATATATATATATATATAAGCATATTAAATACATAACAAAATCTCTACTCGTCTAATTACAGTATAGAGCTTTATATTTTATTCGGCATAGAGAAATGATAGCTCGAAGTGCCAAGCCAAAACTACATTGTTAGCTTTCTCTACGATTTGACATTTTCAACTTTACTTTGTTGGCTTTATTTTGTTTAAATAAACTGGATAATTAAAATAATTTACTCTCCATTTGAGAATAAAACCCAAAATCACCTATAAACTTACAGTCAATCGTCCCAAAAGGCCATTATGGCCATTATTTATTTAAGCCACATTAAGGATAGTTATAGTACAGGTTCAAAAATAATATCAAAAAATAATACAAGAAATGAATTCTAGTGTAATGTTGTCAAAGAAATTGAGTATTACATTGATTTAGGCTTATATTACATCAAGAACGTGTTAGACGAAAAACAAAATCTAGATTTATTCATACATTTCCTAGGAAATAACCAACCTATTATTAAGCGTCCCTTTCGTCATGCTCCAATTAACAACCACTCTAAAGCCTTTGTTTTCAGCATTAGCGTTATGTATAAAACAAACGTATTTCTTTTTTGGTCGCTTACTTGAAAAATTTTGCTATTTCATATTTTGATGGAAATTTTTGCTTTATTGTAATAAACTTTATTCTGTATGGCATAGAGTCCTTTTTAAGTTACGGTTATAATGTCATAAGTCATTCGCCCTCGCTATCATAACATGCAAAATCACTTCATTCGAACTAAGTAAAGGGAAATGTGTAATTTTGATTATATTAAAATTAACTGCCATATTTCAGGTAGCTACACTGTTAAAGACTTTGAAAAATGAATTTTAATACTGCAAAATATGTTGAGGACCGTCGTGGCTCAGAGGCGTAGCGTCTACCTGTAAACGTGACGGTTTGTGAGTTCGATTTCCACTCGGAGAAGATAGATTTTTCTATTTTATTTATTTTCATTTTCTTCGCTCTGGAAACTAGGCAAAACGCGGGGTTGAGTTCCGCCACTCAACATGCAATGCCTCGAAAAAGGTGAAAAGCGGGGACGGAGAAAGCAGGAGCTAAGCAACCGAGTGTCTTTAACACTAGGTTCCTATGGTTCCTGCAGTTCCCTTTGCCTACCCAGCCATGTGCGGGATAAAGCGTTATATATAAAATATATATATTTTTTTAGCTTATGATCTGAAAAGTTCACGAGTGGTAAGACAGAAGAGATCGAAGTGTCAAAGATACAGGTGGAAGGTTACGAAAATATACATACAGGGTAAGTGTGTTAAGAGAGGATGAGGCAGAAGAGGTAGGTAATCCATTGCTTGGACGTGTAGATAAGTAAGATGACAAGTACTTTTAAAACACAATGAGAGTAATTTTGATTTTTGGGTAATAATATATCACCAAATCTCGAATGCGGAGCATGCTACTATAAGTTAAAATTTTAATAACACAATTATTCGCTAAATATCTGACATCAAAAGTAGGTGTCAAAAAGCCTAAAGCCGAAAGCTGCGCTGTTAAACTGAACAAAACGAAAACTTATTATAAATGACCGTTAAATCACATTATTTTCCAATTCAATCTAAATTTGGTTTAATCAACAACCATATCTTAAATTATATGTAACCAACTCTGATTTTTAACTCTGATATTTATTGTTTTCTTACAATATTAGTATGGAAAAGTCATAATTCAAAATTATATACTCAATATATAATTATATATCCATTCCATACTAAATACAGATTCTTTAAATATTTAATAAGAGAAAAGGAGGGTCACTTGGCATAGTGTGATTTTCGCTAGTGGGAAAATTTATTTTCCGCTCTTGCTTGACAATTTGCAGTGTTGAGTTACGTGGCGTCACTTGAAGCAAAAGCACGTCTGTTACGTTCTATAGCTTCAAATTAGGAATTAGAAGTTTTAGTTACGGTGTTTTAGAAATCTTATAATACAAAAACATTAGTATTGCCTTTTTAATATACAATGCAATACAAAATAAGAAACACACAATTCCATTTCAAACATGCAAGTACTACAGTCACATAAATTACAACTTCAAATGGAACTTTTTAGCTTTTAGCATATAAATAGGATGCTTTTTGCAATAAAGGATTATTTGAATTTGAATCTTAAATAAATTCGTTTGCCAGTAGAATTGTTTTACATTAATGAGTTATTATAGAAATGAGATGACCTATATTAAATGCACCTAAAAATATAGTACTGTTTTTTTAAAGTTTAATTTTTCTTCAAGGAAAAAGTCAATTTTATTAAAATGAATACTCCTACGACATTATATTATATTTTTTCTTAAAATAGTTATTTATGGTACGCAAAAGAAAACTTAAATTGGTTCCACATAGTTGGCTCTACTGTTTTACTTGTTTTTGTCTATGTATTTATTAATAAGTTGTTTAATTGAGTAATGCCCGAAAACTATTTTTATATTACTAAAAAAATCAATCTTTTTTTAGGCTCTATCATATGTACATATAACAAAATTATGCAGAAAATATTTAGTGACAGCAGTTTACGTTCTCCGCCTTAAAACTTGACTTAGTGTCAAGAAGAACTTAACACTACGCTGCAGAATATAGCACTACTCTAATTAACAAGATCAAAGATAATAAAAAACGTAAAGGCAACTGTGTGCAATTAATAGTACAAATAACTATTTTTAATAAAGAGCAGTCTGTGTAAAATAGCTCAGAGGCCTCCTGAATTCCATTACTTGCGCAATCTGAACCGTCCACAATTAAATTTCAAGAGCACTCAAACCAATTACAGACACGATCAGATAGATTAGTTTTAGATAGACTATGTCAATTTATGACTGGTTATTCTTTATATATCTTTAGATTATTTTAATGTTTAATCTTTGGTTGTGGTTCATAATCATTTATATCTAAAAGCATTTCTTTTTTATACTTTCACGCTTTATCCCGCATAGAGCTGGTAGGCAGAGAGAATTGCAGGAACCGTGGCAACATAGTGTTAAAATACTCCGTTCTCTCCTTTCGAATTTTTTGAGATATTGCATGTTAAGTAGCAGAACACAACACTGCGCTTGCATAGACGCCAGATTGAAAATGTAAATAAAAAATTCTTTGTCTCCAAGTGAGAATCAAAAGTACTAACAGTCGCTTTTACAGGCAGATGCTGTGTCCGTGTGCCACGACGGTCCTAGATAAAGAATGTTTTTGTTTAAAACAATTAATAATAATCATAATAAGACGCGTCAACTAAAGGATTCCAGTTGAAACCATCACTTAATAAAAAAATCTCGTGTAGCAAATTTATTTCTTACAAAAAAAATTCCTCGTATATATGCTAAATGTTATGATCAAATAAATAAACATTTGAATAAAATAGGAATTTCAAAGTTAAACTCGTAGTATTTTTGCTACCTTTTTTATTAAAGAAAAATGAAAATAAAACAATTCGTTTTACTACTAAAACTCGAAATGTATTAAACATATAAAAATTGGAAACCTCTAACCCCATTCGATACAGCAGGTGTTTTACGTTCGCTTCCTATAAGGACTATAAAGTACACGCTGTCATACCGTTACGTGTCACACGGGTATCCATATTTGACTCCAATGCGACCTTGCGAAACCTTACAGGATATTTAGTTTTAAATTTATTAAACTTACTTTATTTATTTAAATTATTTTAATAAATAATTAAATTTATTGAACACATTTAAGTTCTTATCTGACTTGTTTATTGTTTCTAAATTTTCAATATAGAAAATATTTTTTGTATTATTATCAATATTGTAATCATATATTTTTATGATAATTAAAGTGTTAATCCACACTGAGGATTGACAAAATACATAAAAAAATATATAAAAATTTGAACGCAGCGAGATTTGAACACGCCCGTCTTGCTTATATATATATATATATATATATATATATATATATATATATATATATATATATATATATATATATATATATATATATATATATATATATATATATATATATATATATATATATATATATATATATATATATATATATATATATATATATATATATATATATATATATATATATATATATATATATATATATATACATACATATATATATATATATATATATATATATATATATATATATATATATATATATATATAAAATTAAACTTAAGGGCTATAAGAACTTGTATTACTAAATAGTAACAAGTAACATATTAAAAAGTTTAACTCTTTACTTTAATTTCAGTAATATTGTTTACTATAAAATTGTAGTTTTTAATATAAATAGCCAAGCATTATTGCTTTATTTTTTATTTATCATACTTTACTCACACACAAATAGGCAAAAAATTAGCGGAGTAATAAAACATCTAAATTTTAAAAGGCATCACAGTGCAATGGCTATCAGTAAAAGAGATCTATTCAAGACAACAAAATTAAGAAATTTAAGTAACTGAAGTGCAGAGAGATACAAAAAATATTTATAAAAATTAGACACATTCATTCATAAATAAATATATACATACATATTAACATATTATTGTTTCAACCCTACCGTAACCCAATCACGTCTAGAACATTTAATTCCATATCCACTCGTAGCAACATTATATGATGGGAAAAATTTAATAAAATCGAAGCGAAACGCTGTCCCATCGAATTAAGCTAATGTGCCCCAGAACGATAACTGCGTAATTAATATGCGTGGAAAAAAATATCGAAATCCGCCCAAGTACACCGACTGTCGTCAGTTTAATTAATTATAATACGTTTTTGCAGATACATCCATTAGTTTATTAGATTTAGCAATAATTGTTATTAATCAATTATAAATTGGAAATTTAAATGTGATAGTTTTTAGTATTAAATTTGTAGTGTTGGCTTCTTACTGAAAACTAGATGGTGATGTATTCGATTCCCGGTCAGGGATTTTTTTGTTTTTTCTTGCTTTGCCTTATAGAATGTGAGTTAAGTTTTGATTTTCAATACGTCATTTCTCGATAATTGAGACAAGAAGCGTAGTACCTAATAGTATATATATACAAGACTATCTACACCGACTTTGTAATACTGATATAAACGCAGATCAAACACTAGTCAACTTTCAACCTCAAAAAAACTTAAGTCACTATTTGCTCTTTTAAGTAAGCGTAATTTATCAAAATATATATATGTTTATTATATTTTTTCGATCTTTCTATGTAGATTGATAAGATTTCTACTGACATGATAAATCGCGTCTTTATGTTTCACCACTCAAAATTAAATATTAAACAGTAAGACAAAGTATGCCAATACCACATTACATTATCCGTTGAATCCATCTATAAAGAGCTATGGTCACCATAGATTCATACCATTAATTAACATCTGTTGCAGACGTTTTTCTTCACTCAAGGGGTAATAGAACTGCATCGATGGTGGTTCGAGCGTTAAATTGAATTTGTGTGCCCTTTTTACCCTCTTTTGACTGAATTATATTCGTTTTGAGATTTGACATTGTTGTCCTTTATCTTTTTCGTATATTTTTTTATTTAAGAAGTTTAATTTTTTATTTTAAGAATTGAAATTTTCACATTTTGAATTTAATTTGTTGGAAAATCTGTATACATATATAATAATAAATTAATAATTATAAGAAAAATGCTTATGAGAAGCCAAATGCTAATAAAGGTGTTACCTTTATTTCTCTAATTTGAACAATTAAGATGAGTTCTGTAATATATTGTCAATTTATGTCGCATATCAAAAAATTTAAATATTGAAATGCTTAATAATTTCAATATAGCCTTATAGAAACAAAGTATAAATTTAGAATAATATTCATTGTATATATATATATATATATATATATATATATATATATATATATATATATATATATATATATATATATATATATATATATATATATATATATATATATATATATATATATATATATATATATATATATATATATATATATATATATATATATATATATATATATATATATATATATATATATATATATATATATATATATATATATATATATATATATATATATATATATATATATATATATATATATATATATATATATATATATATATATATATATATATATATATATATATATATATATATATATATATATATATATATATATATATATATATATATATATATATATAATATATATATATATATATATATATATATATATATATATATATATATATATATATATATATATATATATATATATATATATATATATATATATATATATATATATAAACAAATACAATGTAGGTCATCACATGTAACTAAGTATTCTAATTACACAACTTAGACCAATCACTCTAGCCTCGTGCCGTCCACGATCTACGTTGATTGTAGTTACAGTCACGCAATTCCACCATGTTAGCAAATTCAAAAGTAAATTAGATATTTTTAGATTAATTTATCATATATTTTTTATTCTCTATATCTGGGTTTAAAATGGTAAGTTTTATCCTCGAGATATATTTTGCCAGAATTTTGCAATGCCGTTTTTCCTACCAGAGCGCGACAGTGAAAATAATTCTTCCCATTATAGATATTTAAAAAAGTTTTTTGCAAAAAACTTCTGTTTATCATTATAATACACATAATACTTTGAAAAGCAAGTAACGAGGAACGTGTCTTAACACTATGTTCATTCAAACTATGGTTCTTGCCTACCTTGTTTTATGCGGAAAACATATCAGTATTACTTCAGCCTTACTTTCTTGCATAACTTCACACTTCCCCGAACCGTCGGAGCCTAGTGTTAAGACACTCCAATTTCTGTATTTTGCCTTCTCGTGATATTGTGTGTTGAGTGGTGAAACTCAACGCCTCGCTATGCCTAGTTGCCACAGCGAAGAAAATTAAAGTGAAAAATTCCATCTTCCCAAGTGGGAATGGAACCGGCAATTCCCTCTTCTCGACAATTGAGGGTTGTCTTAACACCAGGTAATATCTACCTAATCCCTAAAACACAAATATAAATATTGATAAATATATTTCTAACAAACTTTACATATCAATTTTAAATTATTAATTACTTACTTAGTAAGGGCATTTCCTTAGTAAGTAAGTAAGTTGATTCGGATTATTTACTTAAGCCACGGTGTTATAGGTTCCATCAATCCCTTGTAGCCTAAGAAACGACTAACACATGGTTTCACTATACAGAAATTTGAATAAAAAAAAAATTATTTTCCATCAAACACTAAGAATAAAATTGAATTTCACTCATAAAATGTTCCAAACGATTGAGCACTTGACCCGCCACTCGCGTAATAGCCTGTTATATCCTGATAAAGGTCTTAGAAATGTAACCGTTAGATTTATAATCTGACGTTTTCACTATAAATTTTGTGGATTATTAGAAAGTGCACTTTTTTTGAAATAATAATCAAGGAAGGCAAAGTGTACTTAATAAAAATCTCTTTTACCATATTTCTTGTGTATTATTTTTACTTTTGTATGTTGTATGAACTCAGCTTTTGCCAGGCTAATTAAAATTACTATTGATTTTTTTACTATTGATTCAAATATGGGTATAATATAAATTATATATATATATATATATATATATATATATATATATATATATATATATATATATATATATATATATATATATATATATATATATATATATATATATATATATATATATATATATATATATATATATATATATATATATATATATATATATATATATATATTATAATATATATATATATATATATATATATATATATATATATATATATATATATATATATATATATATATATATATATATCAGTTGACTCTATAATATGGAATTGTAAGATTATTGTGATTTTCACTATAAATTTTGTGGATTATTAGAAAGTGCACTTATCGACTTTTTTTGAAATAATAATCAAGGAAGGCAAAGTGTACTTAATAAAAATCTCTTTACATATTTCTTGTGTATTATTTTACTTTTGTATGTTGTATGAACTCAGCTTTTGCCAGGCTAATTAAAATTACTATTGATTTTTTACTATTGATTCAAATATGGGTATAATTTAAATTATATATATATATATATATATATATATATATATATATATATATATATATATATATATATATATATATATATATATATATATATATATATATATATATATATATATATATATATATATATATATATATATATATATATATATATATATATATATATAATATATATATATATATATATTTTTTATTTTTTTTTTTTTTTTAGCTTCACGCTTTATCCCGCCACATGGCAGGGTAGGCAGAGGGAAATATATATATATATATATATATATATATATATATATATATATATATATATATATATATATATATATATATATATATATACTTTTTAATTTAGCCTTTAATTAGTTTTTTATTATTGTCTAACAACACAATAATAAAAAAATAATTACTAAATTATTATACTAATTGAAAATATTGCTTAATAATTGAACTATCCAAGAAAACATGCAAGAATTATTGATTTAACACCTATTAACTCCAGTTACGTATATTGCCTTCCGCTGTAGCTTTGACTTGCCCTAAGTAATAAAAACTATTTTACGACAGTGATTTTCCTATAAAACATTTGTAGGTGTTTTGTGAGATTGTTCTTTCTTTATTGATATTACCAGTTGACTCTATAATATGGAATTGTAAGATTATTGTGATTTAATATATGTACCTACTCAAACATCCCTGCTTATAGGAAGAGAGGTAAAATAAATTGTATTTAGAACATTGCGTATTGAATTGTCGACTCATACGTCATATTAAATATTTACTAGAAAATAAAAATAATTAATTTCCATTCGTCAAGAATGAACCTACGACCTTCGTGTTGTCAGACTGTTTCTACGCCATGGTGTCCTTATTCTATGTAATTAAAACAAATTACAAACAAAAACATTATCTGAATAACAAAATAAAAGTTTCATTTGTCTTCTTTCGTTCCGTTTGAAATCTTTATTCCACATAATAATTAAAATATAAATATCTAGTGTTAAGATATTCCGCTCTTCACTCTCCGCGAATACTGCACAGAGGCATTTTATTTATTTATTTAGTAAAAAGCCAATGTTATTAAAAATAATATTTCTATGCAATATTCTCATAAAATGTAATAGAAAAAATTAAGGACTTAATCTCCTATAATACAATATACGAAGAATTCACATCAATCGTTCCAATACATTGAGTGCTAACAAAATTTTTAATGCCCTCTAAAGGAACTTGACTCTTACCAAATTGAATTTGTAAGGGAGACCATTATAATTTATTGACCGTATAATTAGATGATATAGAAGTGTTTGTTTGGTCACGTACGTATATGTATATAAGTATGTATAAATATGTATGTTTATATCCTAACGTTATCTACAAGTTATGACTCCTATGTCATAGTATCTTTTTAATAAATAAAATCAAATTCAAATAGAAAAGAGACTAGTCTCTTCAAATAAGATTTTAAAAAGAAGAAGAAGAAGTTAGACGAAGAAGTAAGAGTAAGCTTTTTTTAAGAGAACCTAAAGCTTGAAGCAAAAAAGGAGAAATACTAAGTATTTGATGAAAATAAATAGTATAACTGAACTTACATTAATTTTTTTTTAGCTTCACGCTTCATCTCGCACATGGCAGGGTAGGCAGAGGAAGGAAAGAGGAATTACAGGAACTAATTAAACCTAGTGTTAAGACACTCCGTTGCTTAGTCCCTGCTTTCTCTGTCCCCGCTTAAATTAATTGAGATTGAGATTTTTAGTAAATTGAAAATAAACAAATATATTTTTGTATGTCCTAGCATCAGTTACCTATTACCAAAATTATATGATATATTTAATATTAAATGGTTACTACCACTTAGTAGTTAGTTGTTGTTGAACACATTAAAAAGCAATATCCAAAAACAGAAAAATATGCTCTAGGTACAAAACGCCAGTGTTTTTTTGTATTTTAAATGTAAGAAAAATCAGAAGCTCTAAATGAGTTTAAGCACCTAATAAACTCATTATTTCAACTTGTTAAGTTGCACGCGATGTGCTTAATTGTTTTATAATTATTCTTAAGGATTCGTTGTACCTAAGAGGTTTTAAAAATAAGCTGCTTACTGAGAAAGTCGAGGATTAATTCTAGCACTAATAGAGAACCGTGTTTTTGCATGAATGTCAATAATTTTATTAAACTTTTAAAAATAATAATTTGCAGGATATTCCAAAAAAATCGATATTTAATATTTTGAAGGACCATGTACAGTCATTCTTTTGAATATGTTGAAATAAAATAAAAGTTGTGGTGCACGTCAGTTCACGTTTCACGCTTTATCCTAGAAAGCACTAATTTATAATATAAAACTTTTTAAAGTTAGTATCAATATTTTCTGTTTCCTACAATCAGTCGATTAGTTCATAATATAGTTCATATAGTTACATCATAATAGCAATTCAGTTCAATTAACTGGCAAATTTCAATGCGGTTTTCAATTTGTCAGAGCTGAGAAATAAAACTAATTTATTTAACTGCGTGGATATATGTCATGCATATATATATGTATGTATACATATATATATATATATATATATATATATATATATATATATATATATATATATATATATATATATATATATATATATATATATATATATATATATATATATATATATGTATATGTATATATGAGTTTGAACTGAGACTCTATTTAATATTTTATTTTAAAACAAATTACCAACAGTGTTAAACAAATTACCAACACTGTTGGTAATTATTTTTAAAACAAATTACCAACAGTGTTTTCATTTTTGTAGAAATATATTGGAATTACTTTCAAATAGTTTTCCGTTAGATTTCAGTTGATTAAACCCAAGGGTTAAACAATTTATATGAGTTATTTCGATTCTTATAAACGCAATTTTGTTCTCTTTTTAAGGACAAACGATAAATCAAAATCAACGAGAATCCGCGTTTCTAATGTGACTTAATAATATCTGAATTAATATAAAATATTATTAAAATCATACTCATAGATGCTGTCTAAGTAAAAAACTGTACCTACATCTTAAATTTTAATTACCATCTTAAATCTACAAAGGAAAGTCAAATGTAACCAAGCGTCAAGTTTCACATTAACGTCGCGATTAGCTTGTAATGGAACGGAGAGGGAGCCATTTATAAGATGTCCCGACTCGTGGTCGAATCAGCTGCATCAATCTCGATTGAAAGAGCTGCTCTTACTTGCATACTGTTAAAGGTGGGGATAATTATTTATTTATCATATATATATATATATATATATATATATATATATATATATATATATATATATATATATATATATATATATATATATATATATATATATATATATATATATATACATGTGCAAGGTAGTTGCTGCGGGGTTATTGCCTAAATACCAAATGAATAGGTTTTAAAAAACGTTTAGCTATTTCTGTTTTGATTTCCACCACTTATTGATAAAATTTTTTATGAAATATTTGTTTATTATTCCATTACATCCAAAAGAACTTTTAAAAGCTTTTAACAAAGTAAGTGTCCATTATATTGAACTTGAAAGGTGTTTGCTGAAATAACGATAGGTTAAACCTTTTAACTACCGCTCTAAGCTCATTACGTTATGGTGTTGACTTACCCTTAGTAATAAAAGTTTACGGCAAGATTTACCGTTAAGCTTCGATTTGTGTGAAATGTTAATGTTATATTTTGTTTATTATAGGATTTTAAACAGGTGATAATATTTGTTTTTGATATTACAGGAAGTATTGGTAACAAGAGTCTTGGTAACAGGAGAGCGTGGCTTTGCAATATATATATAAGTCAGATCTATTTGTAGTAGTCACTTCATAATGCAAAGCAAAGGCTATTAAAAAATTTCATCATATCTGTCTGGTGTTACATATATTATATATACATTAGTACATTACAGTATTTAGTACTGCATGGCATATATAAATCTTTAAAATTGGCGGAACAGTAATGGCTGCCAAAGGGAAGAAACTACCTAATCAAAGTCTATATTAAAATAACAAATTAATTCTTGAAAATCAATTTTTTTAAAATATTTCAGGACGCTGATTGTAAATCTGATCTTATTTTCCTAAATCCTTTTTTTTTTAATTCTTTTTTTTTATCCAAAATTCGAAGTTGGGTTATGAATACATAGATTTTTGAGGTCACTGGCTACAAATTTGCTGCTAATTTTTTAAAACTCTAAGATGGCGGATGTATATATAATTCATTTGTTAATAAGCGACAGACATTGAAATTTCCTATTTCGGCTCCTTGAGGATTGTACGGGATCACTAAGAGAGGATTTTGGATTTTACCTCTACGAAAATTAAGTTTTGGTTCAAAATAATTATTTTAAAGAGTTTTTTCTAGACAATCACATTTGCAAATGAATAAATACACATGTCATATTCGTACGATATTTCGAAATTTTAACAAGCACTGCCAAAACTAAATTGCAATATTCCGCCGAGCTTGTTCGCACGCGATGCTCTTAATTGTTTTCTAATTACTATTTGGAGTGGGTGGGAATAATGATTTTTTGAAAGGAACAGTCGAAGGTACGGATAGTGACATTAAAATTGACATGAAAAATAGAAATTTTCTAGTTTAAATTAGTAAGACGTCATGGTAAAACGCAGTGTTGAATTTTACCATTATTATATATATTGTACTGAAATATGTTCTTTATATGTATAGACCCTATATGTAGGATACATGGGTATAAGTAAAATAGGATGTATACGTATATATTTTTAAATTAATTTATTTAAATGTACATTTACATATTTTTTTAATTTTAGTTTGATTTTATTTATAATAATAATAAATATTATACTGCGGAGAAAGCAGGGACTGAGCAACGGAGTGTCTTAGCACTAGGTTCATATGGTTCCTGCAGTTCCCTCTGCCTACCCTGCACTATGCGAGATAAAGCGTGAAGCTAAAAAAATATATTATAAAGAAAAAAAAAACGTATTTTTGTACTTAGGTTTTGAGATAAAAATATTATGTTATAGCATATCGCAAACCATAAACTAGCAGTACAAATATCCTGTCAAAGAAATAGATGGAAAAAGACGCAATAATATGAAAAAAGTATACGCTAGAGCGAGATGCCAACTAAATTAGGGTTCAGTTAATATTTTGTCCGTAATGTGACACGTGCCGTATAAAGTAGAATAGTGATGTAAGGAACCTGTATTAAACCCTTAAGTTTAATATTTAGTATGAAATTACGCTGACAATTAATTTTCATATTTATGTTAATATTTTTTTATATAGTAGAAGACATATAGAGCGCCTAGTTTTCAAAATATTAGTCGTAAAATGAAAAGTAAAAGGTTACGACGACCATGCAATCAAAAATGTTATTAGATCACAGCTAGAACTTGAGTTTTAACTCTTCACACTGTAATTTAGCCATGTTAATTCATTTTTCATTGAGTTGCTTCTAAAACAAAATATTGAAGTAAATCCACACAGAGGGTAGAAAAAATACATAAAGAAAACATTTAAATATTTTGAACATAGCAGGATTTGAATGAGATGTGAGTTCAAATCCCCGTTAAAAATTTTTATATGTGTTCTTTAAGTATTTTCTTATGACTACGATGTTAAAATTAAACGTAATTCGCTTATCAATACATCCATAGTTCTAGTTAACAAATAATATTTAAATATCATAAAGATCGAGACAAGAGTTTGTCAAGGTTATTACTAGTTATATACATATATAATGTATTAACATTGATATAAGTAACATTTATGATAAGATTACAAAATAATTATAAGTAAAGAAGGGTACAGTTAACAAATATTTCTTAGCGCTAACTATAAATAAATAAAAAATAATACATGTCTGGCAAATTTGTGGCTCGACAGTTCCGGCTTTAGTGGTAAAACGTTACGTAGCGTAACAAAAATTGCAGAAAACAATAAAAAGTCTTTTTTTTAGCTTCACGCTTTATCCCGCATATTGCAGGGTAGGCAGAGGGAACTGCAGGAACCATTTGAACCTAGTGTTAGACACTGCTTAGTTGCTTAGTTTCTTTTTTCTCTGTCCCCACTTTCCGCCTTTTTCGAGGCATTGCGTGTTGAGTGGCGGAATTCAACGCCGCGATTTGCCTAGTTGCCAGAGCGAAGAAAGTGGAAATAGAAAAATCCATCTTCTCCGAGTGGGAATTGAACCCTCAAACCGTCGCGTTTACAGGCAGTCGCTTACGCCTCTGCGCCACGACGGTCCTCGTGTTTTTTCAGTGTCATTATTCAGTGTAAATCTTGCCAGTTGTAATCAATCTACTTATTAAGTACATGTTAGACTTAAACAACGACAGGAGAGGTTTCACTGTGATTCAAATAATTTAAATATTGAAGTTTTATATTATAATTTAAATTAATTCCTGTTTATGTAAACTATAAGCTTTATATAAGTGTATGTATATACATGTATAAACTTTAACACATGTCGACTAAGCGTATTTCTTAGTAAGGCACGTGAACTAAAATCGATAATAACGTGACTAAACTTAGCCCTACCCTTATACACACATATGTATGTACTGAAAATGCTCTAAACATTAACTGAGTAACTTTGAAGAACAACAATCAAATTTTATTTGTATTATAGAGACTTTTACATGATTCTCGTCTTCTCTCATTCACCATCCTTCTTTTTTCGACAAACCTATCATCATCTCTCTCTAACTCTACCTGTCTCTTTCTCTCTTTCTCGCCGAGGCTCTCTCATTTTGTCTCAACACTACGATACTAATTTTAAAATAGTGAAAATAACTCACACAATATATTGTTTATTTACAATAAGTAGATAGATATACTCGACGTCGCAGTGGACGGTAGCTGTAAATTTGACACACTCCTGCGTCAATGAACTATTCTCTATATTTTTTTTGCTTCACGCTTTGTCAAGTATATAGCCGGCTATGTACTATGTAGGCAGAGATAAATGCAGGAACCATAGAACTCTAGTGTTAAGATACTTTGTTCTCTGCTTTCCGGCGTTTTCGAGGCATTGCGTGTTGAGTGGTGAAACTCAACACCGCGCTTTGCTTAGTTGCCAGAGCGAAATAAAAGGAAATAAAAAAATCATCTTCCCCGAATGGGAATCGAATCCACAAACCATGTCGTGTTTACAGACAAACTCTGCGTTTCTGCACCAGGACGGTCTATTTATATCTATGGTTTAGAAATAACGTAAAACAGGGCGTTGAATCTTAAAAATTAGGCGAAAAACGTGAAACGAAGCGTCTTCATACTAGATTCCCTCTTCCTACCCTGTTTTATGCGGGATAAAGCGTGAAATCATTTATTTATTTATTAAAAATAAAAAAAATATAACTTAACATTTTATTACTTCATTTCAATTTTTTATCTATCACAATTTAAGCGACACTACTCAAATTAAAATATTTTATTTATTAATCTTTCAATGAATTCGAATCCAAACTATCGTGTAAAGTCTGTTACTACCAAACTACGCCCCGATGGATTCTTTAAATGTCATTTGTTCATAAATTATTCAGTCTGTAATATGTCAAATTAATATTGACCTTTACTTCAGATTGACATTTAAATAATAATAGGTGATGTATGTCACTTAAATATAAGGTTTGTTTTTAAATATACTACGCTTATTAATTTCATTAATAAGTTACTTTTATTAGTTTCAAAATATTATTGTAAAGTATACTTTAAAAGTTATGAAAATTTAATAAAATACGCTTTTTTAAAACTAATTCTTTAAAAAACTTACATATTTATACATTGATTTGGGAACCATAGTGGCGTATAGGCGCAACGTCTGCATGTAACGTAACGGTTTCTGGGGTCTATTCCCAGTCGAGGCAGATGGATTTTTCTATTACCATTTTCTTCGCGTTGAGTTACGCCACTCAACACCCATCGCCCCGAAAAAGGCGGAAAGCGGGGACGGAAAAAAGCAGGGGCTAAGCAACGGAGTGTCTTTACACTAGATTCTAGCTTCTCTGAACTCTGCCATGTGTGAGATAAAAAGCGTGAAGCTAAATAAAAAATAAATAAATTGGATTTTGAAAACTTGACTCTACATAAAATTGTTATAACTTTTCTTTTCTGTATATTTCTTTATATTCTTGTAAAAATAAATATATTAAATAAAATAAATATTCTAATATAATTTAGTATATGTATATTTCACGAATATTTTATTACAAAATATCAATTTTGCGAAACATTCTATCAAACAGCTTGTCACTCAGGTCAGTACTTAACCGATAGGCTAAAGGGATTATTTGTGATTTTATATATTGTTAGCTCTATTGACAGCCTGTCTGGAATCTAGCTTAAAGCTTTTAGACTGATCCAATGTCATATGGAGAATGAAATGTGTTAATAAAATGTTGATGAATATTTTTTTGCTTCACGTTTCATCCCGCTCGTAGGAGGATGCCTATGGCAGAGGGAACCAAATGAACCGTAGGAACTTAAATGTTGAGACACTCTATTTACCGCTTTACGCCTTTTGAGGCATTGTATATTAAACGGCGGAACTTAAAGCTTTACCTAGTAGTAGAAAGAAGAAAATGCAATAAACCATTCTCCCAGAGCGGGAATCGAACTCACAAACCACGACAATATTCAAATATTAATGCATATTGTGATACCATATTTAGATGTTAGAAAATTTATTGAAGTAGTTAATTTCTGTTAAATATTTGTGTAGAGAAAAACACTATAAAATGTATATTTAATATGATATTTACTAAAGGTTTAGTGGTGTTTGGTTTAATTACTTTATACGTAACATATTAAAATTGAATAACAAGCGGGGAACGGAGTGCTATGACACTAGGTTCTCTCTACTTTTTCTATAACATTAAATTTATTTTATTCAAATCCAGTCGCACCTAAATAATTTTCCGCCCATTTATCGACACTATGTCGAGTGACAGTACTTGTTAAATATTATTGGAAATATTTATCTATATGAAGAATTTAAATTCAAATTTTACATCAAATATTAGCCCAGAAGTAACCTAACCTAGACTGTAAATTAACCTGAAATTAATAATCACTTCCAACACATTAACAAGACGATTATAAGCAAAACACAAATTTGAAATCTTTCATTATATTCCAATAACCAATTTCCTCTGTATATTTAACGTTACTTACCGTAGATGTCATTATCATTGAAAGACATTCGATGTTCCCAGTTCCCGCGGTGAATCCATTTTTCCTCTCAAAACCATCTCTTAGGAACAAAGGAGTGCCGATTACCGGAGCTAATGACAAGACGCTTATATACTTATAGTAATAGCGAGTATCTATCTATGTAAGAAATTCTTGTAATATTATTCTTAAACGGTATTTGTTGGCTATATTAATTTTAAGTTAGCTAAATTTGTCTTTTTGAGTTAAATGACATTTTTTTTTAAATCTTTTTTTATACTTTCACGTCGAATCCCGCATTAAGACACTCCGTTCCCTGTTTTCCACTTTTGAGGTATTGCGTATTGAGTTGTATTCTCACGGGATGGGAATCGAACCCATTAACTGTCGCCTATAAAGGAAGACAATTAATTAAAAAAAAAACAAATACAAATAAGTGACTTACATAATATTCAGTTAAATCGAGCTACACATAGGCATTGAATTAGGCACTTATCTCACTTCTATCTTTATTAGGTCTACAATGTTAGCTTCTAGGCTTCATTAAGGAACTAAGATAAATAAGTATTTCACAAGTGATAAAGGTGATGGTTTTATAAAATTTAAAATTTTACTTTTTGGGCGATATGTATATTAAAAGAAAAAAACGGTATAAGTCTTACCACGTGATTTAATAACTGATTATATTTTTGACCATCTGTCTGTATGTTATTACATATTATAGCGATTTTTATGAGCCTGTGGAGGTGTCAAGCTAAACTGTTTATAAATTATAGTCCCTAAAAACAGTTACATACGAGCGTTTATGCTTTCCTTTTTAAAAATTTATTCTATGAAATGCATGGTGCATGTAATGGTAAATGGAAATAATTCTCTAGAATTATCACGGTGATTAAAAATAAAAAAAGTTAGAAAAAAATAATTAAGCCACAAATAAAAAAATATCCAAACGTCGGTAATTTATTAGAGTATGAGAAGAAATGATAAGAAACAACTTAGCGTTTCATAGATTCACTGTGCGGGTGCCGGGCCCATCGTGTTGTAGGAAGAGGAGCTCCGAGCAGGGCTTGGAACTTGCGACCCAAGTGTAGGTTTAAAGGGCCCCTTTAAAATGTATTAACGCTCACCTTCACTGTCCGAGCTCCTCCCACTACCTAACCAAAGTTTAAATGATTCTACCAAAGCCGCCTTCGAAGTGCGTTCTAGAAATGAATTTGTGATAGTTCTAGACAGGCCGAGATCTTTTAGTAAACTATAGAGAGATTTCGCTGTTATACCTCTCGCTCCTACTTCAAATGCATATAAGCTAGCTCTTAAACTATTCCTGGTCAGTTCGTTTGTAAGATCGAATAGATAAAAAAAGTTTATTTTAACTTTAAATAAGTCTGTAAACGATTAAGTAACTCAATGTGTGTGTCTAATTTCTTCCATAGGTCTCTAATATATAATAAAATTCATGCAATTTCTACTAATACATATACATCTTTGGTCTAACTCCCACTGATTTGCAGGGCTTAAGCCATTGCCTAAGATTTATTATGCTATAAATTTTAGCTTCAACGCTAAACATTCATTAGGTCTTATAATATTTAAAGTAAATAGACCACCTTGTGTAAGTCATTATAATATACCAAATTTAAATTATTATATAGACGCTTTTGCTTTCATGTTTTTTTTAACTTCATTCTTTATCCCGCTTATAGCTGGGTAGACAGAGGGAACCACAGGAACCATGAGATCCTAGTTTTAAGACACTCTTGCTTTTCACCATTTTGGAACTCAACGCCCCGCTTTTGCCGAATTATCAGAGCGAAGAAAATGATAATAGAAAAATCCATCTTCCCCAAGTGGGAATCGAACCCACAAAACGTCGCTATTGTATACGCAATTTAGGTAAATTTTACGCCATTGTATAAGAATAAGAATTATAATTACAGACTTTCAAACTTATACTAATTAAAGTACATTTTCATTTCTCTTTCAACATAAACCCACCTACTTGTCGTTGTTACGAGATATATAATAATATATAAAATTAAACAATAACGAGGACCGTTGTTTGTGGGTTCGATTCCCACTAGGAGAGTATGGATCATTTCATTACCATTTTCTTCGCTCTACCAGGCAAAGCGTAGCGTAAAATTTCGCCACTCAACACACATTGCCTCGAAAGGTGAAAAGCGGAGTGTCTTACTTAATACGATGTGCGGTACAAAGCGTGAAGCTAACTTAATTTAATTTTCGTATCAGGGTCACTTCCTCACTCACCTCTGCCTACCGTGCTACGAGATATATAACGAGTGCAGTTTTTTAAAAAAATAGTGGAATATGCTGTATTTGTATCTTAAAAGAGCAATATACTATGTTAACATACTTTTTTTTTCATTTTTCATAATGTATTTTGAGGATCAATGAACAGAACGGAAAAAATCTGTAAGCTCGTAATGCAAAAACTTCTTAATTCTCTCTGCCTCACTGACATATAACAAAGAATTAAATATATATAAGAACATAAAAATAAGAAAAAAATATTTAATTTCGTCTGCGCTACGTGACTGGCCGCAGGGTAGGTTTTCAAGTCCATTTACCTTGTCTGCTCATGATTTAGGGCCAAATGCGTTTCCCCGTGCCACTCGCCCGCCTTTCAGGTTTTGGGTGGGCGAGATTTTTTGGTATATTTAACACGAATTCTTAATTTAGACGTTCTCTTAAGCGTTGTTTCATTTAATTAAACTTAGCTAGAGCAGACGGTATGTTTGAAGCTAATTGTGTTTCTAAATTGTATACCTTTATAAAATACGTGATATTATTAATTTTAACCGATTTAATTTAATTGATTTAATTATTTCTTATACACTAATATATATATATATATATATATATATATATATATATATATATATATATATATATATATATATATATATATATATATATATATATATCTATATATATATATATATATATATATATATATATATATATATATATATATATATATATATATATATATATATATATATATATATATATATATATATATATATATATATATATATATATATATATATATATATATATATATATATATATATATATATATATATATATATATATATATATATATATATATATATATATATATATATATATATATATATATATATATGTATATATATATATATTATATATATATATATATATATATATATATATATATATATATATATATATATATATATATATATATATATATATATATATATATATATATATATATATATATATATATATATATATATATATATATATATATATATATATATATATATATATATATATATATATATATATATATATATATATATATATATATATATATATATATATATATATATATATATATATATATATATATATATATATATATATATATATATATATATATATATATAAAAGATGGATTTTTCTATTTCCGTTTTCTTCGCTCTGGCAACTAGGCACAAAGTGCGGCGTTGAGTTCCGCCACTCAACACGCAATGCCTCGAAAAAGGAATTTTTCCGTCCCCGCTAGACGGAAAAAAGCAGGGACCAAGCAACGGAGTGTCTTAACACTAGATTCGTATGGCTCCTGTTGTTCCCTCTGCCTACCCTGCCAAGTGCGGGATAAAGCGTGAAGCTAAAAAAAATAAAAAAGAAGCAGCGAATAAGGTTAAGTCATATTTTGATCATCTCTAACTCCATTTTATTGGTCAAGTGTAAAAAAATTATATAATACATTACTTATTTACGTTTACGTAACATTACGCTGTATTTTCTAACCATTTCAAAGAAAAAGTAAGAATTTTATATTGAAATAAAATAATAATAAAATATCAAATACTTAATGTTTGCTTTTGTTATACATTATTTAATATATCTGGAAGTAATTCTGTCTACATTTAGTTTAGAGAGAAAATCTATTTCAAATGTCCTTAGGCTAAGGTATTTATTTAGATGCACATTTCCATTTATTTTATTCATACTAAATAAAACAAAATTCTAATTAATTCTTCGTAATATCTTTGAAGTTTTGTTTGTCTCGTTTATTAGTCTATATTAATATATGTTTAAAATGATGACCTGGATAAAGAACTAAATTATTTTTGTATCGATATTTTTTTATTTTCAGTATTTCCTGGACAAGGGTCATCAATCCGTGATGATTAAAAAAACAATTTATTATTTACAATACAAATTATTTGAAATATATAAAATTTTCACTTCTATCCCAAAGGTATATAAATGATTTATTGATTTTAATATTTTAACGATTTGTTTTGTTTATAATTTGTTAAATTCCAATCTATTTACTAATTGAACAAAAATTGGATCTTAAGTATTTTATATGAAAAAAATTCTGCAAAATAACGATTTTATTGACGTGGCTTAAATTTGAAATTTACTTTCCGACCGACGTACATAAAGTTTCGAGCAAAGCAAGTAATATACTCTATATGTTTGTATCATACATATATTGTGAATAAATGTCAAACAAAAGTCATTTCTTATGCTTCAAAATTATCTTTTACGAATGACAAAGGTAAATTTATAAAAAAATTGTATTGTATTCATATTTTTAGTACAATAAAATATACGATGTACGACGTAACGCCATTTGACGTTAAAAAAATGTAAATGAAATAAATAATAATAAAATAAATAAAGAAAGCAAAAGAGATAAAATATAAGATCTCACGTTAAATGGGGTCGTCGCTAGTACATTATTTTCTTTACTTGTGGCCACTAAAATGGCGATTGCATATTTAATATTTATTTCCAATGAACATTTTTTATGATTTTTAAGCCTTATTCCACTTTAAGCCAAGTAAAAGCACTCTAATTAATAAGCTATACGTTATATACGCTTTTTACGCCGTTAACATCTCTATTGGAAAATTTTTATCAGATTTTGCAACTCAAAAATTATTGGTGTAAACAAATATTTTCTAAGAGACCGCGACATTTTCTAAATAATTTATTTTAATTATTAAGCATTATTCTTTTCTAAGGAAAAAATAGTTTAAAATTTGAATTCGAAAGTTTCTAGTCTGATTTTTTTTTGCGTCCTGACTTTTATGCGGTCAGTTTTTACATCAAATTGTACGTAGATCGAAATTTTATTGACTTATTTATGTTGTTAGCATTTTCATTACGTTGAAAATGTTTTAACGTATTATGAACTGATCTGATGATGAACTCCAAACTTGAAACGCAAAACCCTGTAGTATTTATAGTGTAAGAAGCGTAGATTATTATTTTTCTATTTTCCTAGATAAGATTATTAGTGACATAATACTCTCTTCTCCTATCCATATGTTACAAGTATAGTGGCATGGCCCCAACCACAACGGAGAAAACACAAAGGAACAAACAAGCAGTACATTTTCGCCGTCAAAACAACTCTTATAATATAAATTGTATTATTCCATTTCGCAAGACGTTATGGTGTTTTCGTATAAAGTAGATATGTATGTATGTGCTTAAAGGGACTTTAGTGATGAAAATGATAGAGTGGATGACAAAAATCGTATTTTTTTATGTTTATAACTTTATTGTGTTCTTTTTGAATTCTTATTTATGAAATTAAAGTCATATATATGTATATATGTGAATGTTTAAATGCTTTTAAAAATAAACTTAAAAAATATATATTAGCCAATATTAAGTAGTACTAGCCATTCCATGTATCAAATATCAATGTATGTGTTTAGAATTATTTAATCTCATGTAAGTCAACCTATGTATGTTTTTATGAGAATAAAGATCTTTAACTACTTTCACAATGAAATTACAATAAAATTATATGAACAAAACCATGTCGTGCAGCTAATTGATACAATATTTTCTTTCCTTATTTAACTAAGCACAATATAATATGGCTTTACACTAAAGCGGAACAGGTTTTTAGGTTTCAAGATCTCTTTCTTTCAAGATATGTTATAATTTTCAAAAGAATTGTATTTATTTATAAAACATACAAAATATATTATTATTATTTTTTTTTAGCTTCACGCTTTTATCCTACACATGGTAGGGTAGGCAGAGGGAACTGCAGGAACCATATGAACCTAGTGTTAAGACACTCCGTTACTTAGTCCCTGCTTACTCCGTCCCCACTTTATATAATATATTATTGTATTCATATTTATATATTCGTAGTATTCAAAATTAATGTCCATAAAATCAAATATAAAGCATAGACTTCATTGTTATATCAACCAAAGGAAAACCAAAAACATTAAATACAATTAACATAATTGCATTCTATGTATCAAAACATAAAAGTGCTAATATAACCAATTTCAAATGCATTAAACACAAACAGAATGAACTAACAAAGTTATAAAAATACCACTCTTGTAGCAATCCCCGTGAGAAAAACAAAATGTTGTATTAACATGTAACTCTACAATCTAATCAAATTGCGAATTTTAAGCTCTAGTAAATTAAAATAAGCTCTTTTTTCCTACAAATGTATTAAAAACATGTGTGATACGTGAAAATTAAAACTACAGAGTGTAATGTTCGAGGATCACGCGAAAGGTGAAACGGGGTCGAAATTTTAACTAGCAACCGTTTATGGTGATTTTATAGCTTTTTTGTAAACATATAGAAATTTATGGTGTCAGGGTTAGGGGAATTTTAATAATCTGTTACGGGGTATATTTATGTCGTAAATTTACTTTTATTAAGCAGATAGGACCTTGTTGGGCGGGGACAACGAAAATTAGGAAATATGAAATGTGATTATAAATAACGATAGTATTATGGCACTACTACTTAGTTTTCTAAGAATACTAATTGCATTGCGTGCTGAGTGGTGGAACTCAACGTCGCACTTTGCCTAGTTTCCAGAGCGAAGAAAATGAAAATAGAAAATCCATCTTCCTCGAGTGGGAATCGAACACACAAACCTTCACGTTTACAGGCAGACGCTACGCCTCTGCGCCACGACGGTCCTCTAATACTTTATGCCTAGAAAATGTGATACTTTTTATTTTTCTGTATTTGCTGTCTCAAAGTTTGTGTATATTATAGTAACCTATATTATTGCAATAATTTAACATGAAAGTAGATCAATAACTTTTTTAATTGAAAACTAGTATCAGTAATTAAAGTTAAAATACAATCATCCTGTATAGCATTTAATAGAACATAATACAACTCTACTACAACTTATGATGTTATGATAGTATCAAATTAATATATAATTTTTGTGATCATTAAGAATTGAGTATTTCCACACTCCAATTTATTGATATGTTCATATTAATTATTAAAAAAAATGTTATTTTTGAAATCTGGCTTCTGCCTTAGAAATGCTTAAAGAGCAAACAAATAAGTCTTGCTTATTTTTTTTTTAGTTTCACGCTTTATCCCGCACATGGCATCCGTCCCCGCTTTCCGCTTTTATCGAGGCATTGCGTGTTGAGTAGAGGAACTCAACGCTTAGCTTTGCCTAGTTTCCAGAGCGAAGAAAATGGAAATAGAAAAATCCATCTTCCCCGAGTGGGAATTGAACCCACAAACCGTCGCCTTTAAAAGCAGACGCTTACGCCTCTGCGCCACGATGGTTCTCACTTAAATAATTGTATATTAATATTATTGTAGTGTTATTTTCTTGAACTGTAGTAGAATTAAATTCATTCGTTCGTATATATTACATTCGTACATTCAAAAGGAAGGGGTAAATTGATTGAAGTAACACCAGCAGGGGTGTATTATACAGTGTATATTGCATTATTGAACGATATTTATGCTTTAACCTCGCTTTAACTTTTAAAAGTATATCCATTTTGGATATTATTGTATAACATTTTTTTTTTGTATTTTATAATCTGATATTGTATTTTATTTCTTACAATAAAGTAAGTTGTAAAAAATCAAAATTTCGATGCAGCGTGACGACGAGCACTAAGACGGCTTGCACTAGACACGGGTACAAATCCTGCATCATTTAAATTTTTATTATTTCTTTAAGTACAAATTGGCCTTTCCACAAGATGACAACGAATTAAAAAAAAGCAAATTATAAGTATACAATATTAATAAACATATAAATTATTACTGAGGCATAAATAAATGCATTTCAACCGATTCGAAGTCGAGTGGAATTTCAGTAGAGTAAGAAAATAGAACACGCCTTAGCATTCGATAGCCTGTACCGTTTTCTAACAGCAATACAATCACTTGAAGGCTATTGAAACTTAGATGGATTATTCTCTATAGAGTATATTTTTAAAAGTTATTAAACTTTCTTTAAGATATATTTATCCTGGAAGAAATATTTCAATTTTTTAACGTGATTTACATACATTAATGGTGCATAAAAAGGGGACTACACTAGCTTTCTATGTTCACAGTCGTAATGAGTTTGATACTCAATCAGATTTATTAACAGGTCTTATTTCTTCAATACAAAAAAATATTGTAACACAATCTTCAACTAGAACGAGCTGAGATGGTTAGGGTCCGCCGAGAGAGTGAATAATGAAAGAATAGTACAAAAAAACAATGCAAAAAATCAGTGGTAAGAAAGGTAAATGGAAACGTCGGTTAACTTTCTAAAACACAGCACATGGCAGGGTAGGCAGAGGGAACAGCAGGAATCGTGGGAACCTAGTGTTAAGACACTCCGTTACTTAGTCCTCTTCAATGTGCTAATTTTAATACGTTATAAATATATTATGTACGTATTACATAGTACGTGAACAATGCTCTGCATTTTATTACTAGAACTGTTTGTAGTTCAAAACAATAAAACAAACATAAATCAAAATGACATGTGACATAAAATATTACGGCAAGTTTGAAGCGATTCTGACATCCTTGGGCACCTCTATACGATATGGAAGCTAGTCGAATAAAGTTGCCTTCTGGTTAGATTAAAAGCAGGGTTAAGTTCCGCTACCTGTAAGATACTGCTTCTAGCATAAAAAACTATGGAAGAGAACACAAGTAGAAAGGTATGTGAAAAATGAAGTCCATAAATTCCATCACCTGAGCATAATCCGATACATGTCCGTCTAATGTTAACATAACTAAATAAAAATTCATATAAAATATTTTTAAGTACAAAGTAGGCAGAATAGCCAGAAGAAACCAAGTGATAAGACACTCTGTATTTTCTCTGACCTTTCCACTTTTCGAATTTGTGCTTAATCAAAGGTGCTCTATTGCTTTGTTGCCAGAGCCAGGAAAATGAGGATAATCCATTGCCCATAAGTGGAAATCGAACCCACAAACTATCGCGCTTATAGGCGACGCTCTGCCTCTGCAACGAAGGACCTTAGTACATGTGAAATTAGCTTGCAAATTACAAAGACCAACCTATTAATTACTGTTCATAGAACAGCCCGCCTATAATTGTAATTAACCATACAAACTGCGTAACGATTAAAAATCCCTATCCATTATACAGCTAGAGGTGTACACGCAAAAACAAAATAAAAGCGGCCTCGTTAGAACTTGTTAAATACATTCGTAAATACAAAGTTGTAGGCACTAGGTTTACGATCATACAGTCTTATCGAGTCAATCTTTCATATCGATCCGAATTTCTCATTATATATCGTCATGCTTGCTACGCATTTTTGCGTTTTAGCCTATAAAATTGAAACTAAAATAAACTTTTACTGTAGGGCCAATATTTATATGATTTATGATTATGGCGGCTTTTAGGCGTAAGGTGTAGAATGTAGATGTAAGGTTATAATTTGTTTTATATAGAATTACTTGTATTTACTAATAAGGTTAGCAAATGTTAGTTTGTATTGTAAATGTTATTAGATAGGTAGGAATTCATAGCTTTTATAACAAAACTATTCGATAGAATTCATTTTCTCGTTTTGGGTGAGACAAGGCGCAGCGTTAAGCTCCGCTTTTTTAATCTACTACACACATTTTTATTTACTATAAATAAGCTTAGGCTTGAAATTCTAAACCACTTAAGTTTTTATCTCAGTCAAATTAAATTTTGATTTCTATAAAAATAAATACAAATTTATACTTAAATGTGTATTTCCATCTAGAAATGTAAATTACATATCGAGAAGCAAACAACGATATATCCTGCATAACTGTGGCAGCCGTGGCGTGGCAGCGTGAATCTGTTTTCTAGCGATTTGTCTCTGAAACGGTGCGAATCTCTGCTGGGCTACTGCCAAATGTGCAATTTATACAAATTTAAATTATTCACTTCATACCTCTTTACTCCCCTAGATATAAAGCTTAAAATTGTATGAGAAATAGTCAAATATTTTTGTAAGCCTGTAGCTTAAATCTCGCTGGTCTCCAAGGCTAGTGCCAGACTGACTCAAGTGTCGTGATCCTTCTATGAAAATAATATTTTATTTGTATAATAATAGCGTATTGTACTGATATTATGTGCTTTTATTGCTTATGTTGTAGATTAATTTGTTTTTATAGCACAGCTAAACTGCTTGTGATAAAAACAATATTGTTTAGATATCACAAGAGAGTATAGAATTTCTTTTACGCTTTTTTAATGAAAGCTTGCAAAGTGAGAGGAATTTTCTGAGTAGATTAAATGAGAAATTTTAGTAATCACATTATTATTATTCAATCTAAGTTTCAGAGTTTAGAGTACAATACTTAGTTATTGTGATATGTTTAAAAATTAAATTTATATATTTAATATTTATAATAATTATTATATATTTATGATTTTTTTCAGCTTCACGCTTTTTCCCGCACATGGCAGGGTAGGCAGAGGGAACCGCAGAAACCATAAGAACCTAGTGCTAAGACACTTCGTTGCTTTGTCCCTGTATTCTCTGTCTCTGTTTTCGGCCTTTTTCGAGGCTTTACGTGTTGAGTGGCCGAATCTAATGTCGCGCTTTGCCTAGTCCTTAGAGCGAAGACAATGGAAATAGAAAAATCTATCTTCCTCGAGTGGGAATCGAATCCACAGTCTGTCGCGTTTACAGGCAGACCCTACCTGTTATATAAAGAGCAACTAAATTAAAAGTTCGCAGAAGAGTAAAGTAATGTAGATCTCAGACAGTATAAATGAATAAATCATACTACAAAATGAATATCTGATATGATTTTGATGTTTGTACAGTCGAGAGTCTCATTATTTATTCCTGGGGTAATTTGAATGGACTTAGGATTAGAGATGAGGGTCAATTGAAATGTTTTGAATAAAATATAATCCATAGTATGTATTTGTGATGGACAGGAAAGTTGCCTTTATAATAGCATATTAATAAGCTTATTATTTTATTTAAAAAATTGTTAAAGACATTATCAACCTTACTGTAAACTCTTTATTACACACGTTGATAACAAAAAATAAATAAGTATCATAAATTCAATAAATTTGTAGTAAACAAAATGATTATAATATTTTAATATCGGTTTATGATGAAGGAATTAAACAATTTTGAGTCCACAATCATAGTGTTGACAATTTTATAAGCTTTTACGCTTTGATTTTAAACGGTAACTGTGGTACAGACATCTTGACACTAGATTCCGTTAACCTATATAACGCTAAAAATTAAAGCCAGATATATACTAGCTAGTTTTAAGCGTAATTCAGTATTATGTTTCAATGAAACATACCTCTGTAACCTGAGTCAAAACAACTTTAGCTTTCAGTTGTAAGAGGATTACAGCCAATTGATTTGGAATTTAATATCCTAGTAGTAAAGTTTAAAATTTTTATTTTCTCGCCTCGTCTCAAATCGGGTTGAAATCTTTATTTTTCGAGCGGAAAGGTTCACATTTTTCACAATTACTTGGACGTTTTCGCGTTAATCCATCTTCTTTGTCTCACGTTTAGATTTCATTTGTGAAACAAATTGCGACATTCACTTTTTTAATGTAATAGAATTAAATAAAAGGAATACTGAAAATGTAATAGCTTGGAAATTTCAAAGTATATATTTTTTAACATATGTTATATATTATAAAAACGCGATACAGGGCAGTAAGATAGCGTCTACCTGTAAATATGTAGGTCCTGGATTCGTTTTTCCAGATTTATATTCTGGTTAGAATATGATATTTTTTTACACTCATCACACAATATCTAAATTTGAGGCAGAAAGAGGAGATGGGAGTGTGATCTATTTCACTGTAAAAAATAATTTGTGTATTATTAATAATATTTCAATAAAATTTTGTTACTTTCAATTGAATATATAATATGCCTTTAAAAAAATATATATTTTCAAGAATGCGTTTTTCAAAGCAAACTCAAAGAACTTGATTCGTACATCTAAAATTACTCCATATAAAATTTGCAATAGCTTCCATTCTACATTAACTTAATTATTCATTCATAAAACGAAAGCTCTAAATAAAAAATCCATATAAGAGAAAAGCTGGCCCAAAAACATTGTTAAAACTCTAGATAGAGCTAAGCGAGCTGAATTAAATACATGTATCTGTACTAATTCCATTGTTTATATGCATGAGGCGAAAGCTTTCTACATTTGTTTATCTCGTACGAGAGGGACTTGTACTCTTTTAATGACCGTGATGTGTTATTAAATTGAAATTTTGGTTCTAGAGTATTATTGGCATTTAATTTAATTATTGAATTCAATTGATTTGAACTAGTATTGGTCAAAGAAAATTAAGTGGCTTATCGTTTTTGTTATTACCTGGTATATTAATATGCATGCAACGTATACAAGACTTATACGTTATAGTTATATAAATAGTTTGTAATTGCTTTGTATTTTTTTATTTTATTGCTATTTGTAAAGAAAATAGCGAAGGTAGGTAAGTATATGTAAGTTAACCCCTATACTGACAAGTTTTTATTTTTAGCTATAAAAAAACCTATTTATTATTGTAATAAAGTGTTCAACACCAAATTTTAATAAAAAAATAATTGAACTTCCTAAACAGAACATTCTCTAAGTAGTATAAATCATTTAATTAAATTTGTTCGACCACTGCGATTTATAATTTTCACGAGTTCATTTCGTTAGTCTAATTAAAATGCTTCTCGACCGACCAACTCCCAAAGTTTTAAATATTTGGATTATTTTAATGGCTTTAGCGTAGGGTTTATATAATCAAGATATTTTTTTAGCTTCACCTTTTAGGCCTACAAGTAGGCATGAAACGTGTAGGCTTGACGGAGAGTCTACAATCTATATATTTCGCTCTCCGCTTTCCATCTAAATAAGAATTATTGAATGGTGAAACTGACCCTACAACTATCACATTTACACTTAGACACTGCATGTTCAAACTACAGCTTATGTAATCTGTAATATTTTAATTAGTTTTACTTATCTATGTAGATTTGTTTATGTGTATTAAAATAGCCTTTGCGCTACGCGCTAAAAAATATATATTATAATAAAAAAGAAGATACACACATACATACACACACACACACTCAAATAGTTTAGTTTTATATTTTTATATGGTATTAGGTAATATAGAGCTTCTTTTTTGTCAGTATTTTATTTTTGTAATGTTTACTTCTATTTCTCATAAAAAAATGTATTAGTTATGGAAGAGCGAAGGCTCCTGACACAGGTTTTCTATAACTTACTAGGAGGTTCTCAACCTTGTACACTAGTTTATAAGAAAGAAACGAATAAACATTAAAAAAAAAGAATCTTGCAATAAATATTTTGTTTAAAATATAAACAGAATTATTTATATATTCTCCAAACGTGATTCCTTTTAATCTTCATATTTATCCTCAGCGTAGCCAAAAAGAACAAACAAAAACTAATAAAAATAACACTAATCTCCCTGCATAGGGGCAGAGGGGTAGCGTCTGGCGGTTTATGGGTTCTATTTTCACCAGGGGAAGATAAATTTTTCTACTTACATTTTCTTCACTCTGGCAACTAGCAAAGCGCGGCCTTGAGTTTCACTACTCAATATGTAGTGCCTTGAAACAGGTAGAAAGCGGAAACGGAGAAGGCGAAGACTAAGCAAAGGAGTGTCTTACCATGAAATACCTATGGATGCTGCGGTTCTATTTGCCTATCCTGCTATGTGCAGAATAAAGTAAAGAGGTAAAAAAAGCAATCATAATTAAAATTACAATAATGAGAATCAAATCAGCTTTACATCCACAACCAGCAACTGTTCCACTACGCCACGATATCCTTACAATATCGCTAAAAAGCTTCTTCTAAAAGTTTCAAACTTATTACAGACCACGTAAGCCATTACCCACTACTATAAACAACCACCTACATACATAACTATAAGTGCACCAAATTAAATAAGTAGCACGTTTTGTATGTCACATTACGTGGCCCATCCGCATTTCCTAATTATACGGTTAATATTCATGAGACGAGTGAATCCCAGCTTGTTTATCTCGTTTACGTAGAGTTGGCGGTCAAAAAGTTGAATTTCAACTCACATTTATACTGTGCCACGAAATTACACTTTTAATTATATTATGCATAAGTTTATACGGTGTATTTTGTTCAGCTGGAACAGGTATGTCGTATGAAATTTATAGGGTCAATTTAAATTTATTAAGTGCTTTAAAATGTATACAGTCAAGAATATTGTTTAAAAGGAGAGTATTCTTAGATGATAAAAGTTATAAGAGAAGAAATTACGTCAATGGGGTCTGCTGTGCGCAGGTGAAGGTCTCTATTGGAAAAGCACTACTCTTAAACATTGTTAAGAATTAATTCATGTTATTTAATGCAATTACGCAGAATCTCCTTCCAAATATACTTAATGCGTATGGTCTACGTGTGTTTTAAAGCTATTACATTATTTAAAAAAAAAGTTTTGGTTGGGTTCGACAAAATTTTATTATTATAAAGAAACTTTCACAGATGTTTAAATACAGTAGTTATAATGTATCTTAAATTATCGTTAGAAGTAATCTAATTAAATTGAATCTCATGAGTAATTGTCAGACTTAGTAATATTAAATGAATTATAATTTTAATATAAATTTAAATGACATCAATAAGTTTAAGTTTTAATTTTTAGATTTGTCAACTATAATTGTACAACATAAACAAAATAATCAACAAAATGAAAATAGTTTGCAATTCACTTAAACTAATTTTATTCTTATAGCATTTATCAGAATGGAAATGTTGACACGCCAACACTAATAGCTCCTATTACGTTTTGGGTTACATAAAACTTTTAGAATAATTTCGACTCTATGTATTCTACAATAAAATTTTATTTTTGTTTTATTTTTAAATCGATTAAAAGCCATGACAACATAATGCTATATTGGCTGGCTGAATTTGTATATAAATTTTTAGAATTATTTTGCTACTCTGTTGTCTTTCTAAGTCATTATAATATACTTGCAATAAAAGTTCGTAGACTCAAGATCTAGATTTATTTAGAATAAATATTTAGTGCAGAAGATATTCTTTAGTCTCGTGGTAACTTAGAAGGTCAGTAGAAGCTGAAAAATGAATAAGTATTTACTAATACACTATCTCATTAGATAAATGAGAGGTTTAAATATTCCAATTATGCTTCTTAAGCTACTTGAAAGGCCTAAAAAAGGGATTCCCCGACCTCTCATGAGGCAACTTTGTGTAGTCATAGTAGTTCGTTTCTGGATTGATTAGAATTTTAAAATTTAATACTGTAAAAATAGTAAAATGTGACGAAATTGTTACTTTTTTGTAACATTTAAAAAGATACCAAACAAAAATTTCTGCATAGCTTCCATTAAACTTTTAAAAAGAGCTTTGTTATATAATAGTAAAGTTATATTAATATAATAATTACGTAGCTCAAATGTGAAATTAGATACAAAAAGCTAAATCCTCTGTGTAGAATAAAACAAAATATACGTAATATATAACACAAATATTATTTTAACATAACGTTTACGCAAAATATAAATATAACATATTGAATTTAAATATAAAATCTATGCATAATAATCGTCAAGCAATAAATATCGAAAGCAACTGTATTATAAATCAAACAATACTTAACCATTGCACCGAATTTCAAATAAAGTTGGGACAGTGGCAAAGCTATATCAAGTTACAGGCGACTAGATATTGCAAAACTACTATCATAATAAAAAACATACTCAGATAGCTTATTTAAGATTTAACTGACATTAATAAGATGTTTTATTTAACTTCACGCTTTATCCCACTTATACCAGGATAGGCAGAGGGAATCGTGGGAATCTAGTGTTAAGACACTCGTTCTCTGCTTTCCGCTTTTTCGAGGAATTGTTTATTGAGAATTGGAACTCAACGCCACGCTTTGCTTAGTTACGAGAGTGATGAAATGTAAATGGAAAAATCTATTCTTCCCGTGCAGCATTTGAAGCGACGAACCGTCGCGTTAACAGGCAGACGCTACGTTTCTGTCACAGAAGTTTTGTGTGAAGAACTTAAAACAGATTTAAATTCACACATAAAAAAGTGAAAAATATTAATACAAATTTGTGTGGATTTTATTATTTATGAATGAAAATTGTATAATATTATATATATATATATATATATATATATATATATATATATATATATATATATATATATATATATATATATATATATATATATATATATATATATATATATATATATATATATATATATATATATATATATATATATATATATATATATATATATATATATATATATATATATATATATATATATATATATATATATATATATATATATATATATATATATATATATATATATATATATATATATATATATATATATATATATATATATATATATATATATTATAATATATATATATATATATATATATATATATATATATATATATTATATATATATATATATATATATATATATATATATATATATATATATATATATATATATATATATATATATATATATATATATTATATATATATATATATATATATATATATATATATATATATATATATATATATATATATATATATATATATATATATATATATATATATATATATATATATATATATATATATATATCTTACTTTTTTTTTATTTAATATATTTATATTCATTCATCTAAACTAATAATATTTCGGGTTAATAGTTTCAATGTGACAGAGATTATTTATGGCACTGGAGTAGAGATATATAGAATGTAACATATGTCGTAGAAAGCTGGTAGTCAATTATATTAGTGAACTTAGTTGAAAAAAATATATAAATAATTATTTCATCTAAAAACTCGCTCAAAAATATAAAAATGCTTTTATCATAATTTTGCCTAAAATATGAAATTCAAGACACTTGTATTCCTATAAACATGATCTGTAACACCTTTAAAAGTTACATTTCATTCAAAATCTCACTTCTTTCATGTATTACAACGAATATATCATAAATTATAAACATTTCAATAAATTCCGTAGTATAATTATTTTTTCATTCTCTTTTCGCTTACACCGCTTTACTAAATTCCTCTCATCCAGTTCTAACCGAAGCCAACTATTTCCAAAACTACTCCTTTGATCGGGCTTTTGGCGGCCACAATCTACGATTTGTATTAGTTTGTATAAATTTAACACGTAATATAGATATTTACTGTATATATTATTTATTAAAACATTATTTTGCGCATTCTAAAAACTAAGCTACATAAGTCATAAATTAATCGAAATATTTCTTTTATCTCTAATATTTCGATACGAAGACAATTGTTAAAACCTATTAACAATTTCAATGTACACTCAAGGGACATTGACTTTTTATATGCAAAGTAGTATAGTCTTGTTTATCATTTTAATTTTTTTTACTTAAATATTGGTAAAATTTATATAAAATAGTTCATTTTAATTTTTTTGGTCTGGTAACTGTTAAAAACGGGATTGAATTTCACCATTCAACACGCAATGCCTGGTATGAAAGACAAAAGGCTACTTTCTGCCTTTCCAATCAGAGTGTCTTAACACTAGGTTCCTGCTGTTCCCACTGCTTCACTATATGCAAAAATTTAATATAAAAAGTAAAATATTATTATAAAAAGCACCCTTGAAGTATCAAACCTTACTACAATGTTCACAAATTTTTAATTAAGCAAAATATTTACACTAAATAGGACTTGACAATTGTATAAAGACAATTGTATTTCATAACAACAAGTTAATCTATATTTTAATATAATTTATATTTGTCGAGGTAATATAGTAAAAACTGTACTTATTCATTTTTATTAACTAACGCTTGAATAACTTAACTCATGGGAAATCTAAAGCTGCAGTGGATATTAGATAATAGTATTAAAACAAAGATTAATTTTAGTTTGTATTTACTACAGTAAGATTAATGAAAAGTGTGAATAAAAATAAAATTTAACTACACATTTGAACCCTTAACATATTTACTGAAAAAAGTATATATCGCCTTTTTCTAGTTCGTACTGGAATATCGGGGAATCCTCTTTAGTATTATACATGTCAATTTTTGGACGTGAACTGAAACGTAAAACATAAAACAAAAAATGTAAAACGAAATGTTTAGACTCAACGTAGTTTGTCATTCAATAACGTAAAAATTTTACTAGATAATTTTATATATAAAGATTATCAGGTTTACCTATCACGTCATCACCGCTAGTCCCTTAATCACATGTTAAGGAGTTGGTGATGAAATCCTTGAAATTTACAAAAATTATAACAGAATCATTTCAAATGATAACAAATTATTAATAAAAATTACCTCTAACTATTATATAGAGAGCGTAAATTAGCGCATCTCACACAATATCTTGAAGATTAAGATGTCTGCTGCACTCCTTTCAGCTGCCATTTTCAATAAAGACGCCAACATAGGTTATTGCAACGGAAGCTTTCTACTGTAACTCAAATATTGAATGCTATTGTAATACATACATATATACGTATATTGTTTATAAATGCAACTTATTTTGTTACTTACTTCCTGCTTTTTGTTGAGATTGGGAGGAAACACGTATTTTTTTTAAACTTACCGCTCTAGCCCCCAGAGTGAATCTAGTGTCAAGACACTCTCTCTCTCTTTGGATGTAGAGCAATTAGTGTTGAGCAGTAGGAAATTACAAAAATTTGCTTTGTCTTAACTTACTCAATTTCATTAAAACTCATAATCATTGCGATTAGAATCACTGTACCCTTGTGCCATCTTCCCTGAGTAGGAATCGAAGCCTATAAACAATCGTGTTTACAGGAAGAAACCTATGCGCCACAACGGTTCTTCGCTTCGACGTAATCTAATTAACGTTCCTGTAAACTAAGTAACATCCTGCACTTATATTAAGTCATGTGACCGTATGAGCCAGGCCACAGATAAAAATAAGTTATCATAAAAGAGGTACATAAAAATCTTATAAAATTACAACACAAAAAATGTCAAATTGTCGCGAAGTTAAGTGAAATATATGGCTAATACTAAAATATTTTCTTTATTCTCCAATCAAATTCAAATAATATTTCATACATTTCAGTTAACAAGCGTCCATAACTCGCAACTTAATTACTAAAAAGTGAGAAGGTAACGAAACACGATTTATATTGTACTCAACAGAAGGTAATTCCTGATATGTAAATGTGACGAATAATTTATTAAATAATCGAGTCTGAAAAACCAAGGAGTTGCGTGACCCACCTAACAAATATATTTGTAAGTTATAAGAGATGGCGTTCTAATATATATTCTGATACGTATATTTTTTAATATAATTCAGAAAATTATTACATATGAAAAGACCATTGAAAACCATATCGTATTTTGTCTTCTTATTACAAAATACAAATACAAAAAGTTTTATTTTTCTCTCATAATTATCATGCTTACACAAATTGTGGTCACTATACAGTTGATTGATTGTGGTACATAGTTCACACACTAAATTACATAAACAATCCGGTAATCATGAGAGACTGGAGCCTAAACTAAGATTCCTTGTGTTTTAGGACTCCTGGGCCTCACCACTTAGATTGCACTGAATTTCCACTGCATTACTGTTAAGCATAATCATATAAAAGGGTGATTTGTGTATGTATGTGTGTGTGTACGTGTGTGTGCAGGTGTGCGTTTTATATACATATTTTTTATATACATTTTATAAACTTCTTATGCGTTGCTTGCATTAAGAGAGAGATAATAATTTTTCAATTTCATTGTAAGTTTGGGTTTTGAGCCTATGTACCACAATTAATCAACTATGTAGTGACCACAATTTGTGTAAGCATGATAGTTGTGAAATAAAAATAAAACTTTTTCTATTTTGTATATTAAATAAGAAAAACAATGCATAAGCTAAATTTGCTTCTCCAATAAGCTTCTCCAATTTAATTTAAAATTACTTAAAATTGTGGAAATCATTGCGCTTACGCTTGTGTACGTCACACACAGAAAATCCTCTGATACTACAAATACTATATTCACAATATTTTCCAAACTTACACCATACAGTATTCCTCGTGACCGAGCCTGTAGATTGGCTCCAAATTCCCCGATAAACTACACTCTTATTAACTAATTATTGTACGTGATGTGGATTTTTAAGTCAAATGTTTGGTCATTTTCCTTCGCCTCTGTGGCATTTACGTTTTAATTTTTTTTGGCTTCCCAACCTACTGTTAAGACACTCCGTTCTCTTTTAACCTCCTTTCTAGGCATTGCTCGTTGAGTGGCAAGGAAAATAACTCATTCTGCCCGAGTGGGAATCAAACCCACAAACCATCGCGTTCACAGAAGAACGCCGTGCCTCTGTACCACGACGGTCGTCCACATTCAATTTTATTAAATATTCATTTCATTTCACACCCAAAATTGAGGCAATGTAAGAAATATTGTGCTATTCCCAATTTCTTCTATGGCAGCACCAACAAAATACTTAATTTTAATGACTTCTATAGATTAATTAAGTTCAGTACACATTCTGTTTATGCTATGCTTACAGTATCTTTGTTTGTATTTAAAATCTTATATTTTTATGTTGGCGGAAAACTAAAACTTTAACATCCTTCCTTCATTGAACCCGTGCCTCTTGCAATCCGTGTAAGTGCTCTGACCACTAAGCCATGCGTTTTTCTCTAATTTAAACAACTTATTTCGTTCTTAGTATCTCTGTAGGGAAAACTTTACAAATTTCCGCTATCCAAATATTATTACAAAGAACAATCGTTTGAAAAAATACTTAAAGAAAACATGTAAAAATTTGAACGCAGCGGGACTCGAACCCGCGCCATCTTGCGTACCGTGTAAGCATCAAAAAAGGCCTTCAAAAATATTAAAAATATTTTATAAAAATAGCATTCTCTCTCTCCCAAACGATTGTTCTTTGTAGTGGTCTTTAGGTAGTGGAAATTTGAAAAAGCCTCCCCGCAGAGATGCTAACAACGATATAGGTTGTAAGTAAAGCATGTAAGAATTTCGGCGCAACGTGACGAAGAACGCATGGCTCAGTGGTGAGAGCGCTTGCACAGTTCGCAAGATGGCACGGGTTCGAGTCTCGCTGCGTTCAAATTTTTACATGTTTTCTTAAAGTATTTTTTTTATCCTCAGTGTGGATTAACACTTCAAAAATCTTAAAAATAACAATCGTTTGGTTGATAGTATGGCGATTGTTGTTTGTAAGATTTTTGAACCATCATCTGAAATCCTTGGGTAAATCATAAAAAAATATCCTTTTAAGTAAAATAATAACTGAGATTATTTAAAAAAGAATCATCTCCTCAATAATAATGCATTAACTAGACGACTTGGACGGTATTCCGGTTCGATGTCAGCTATTGTCATATGATTCCTAAGAATTTTACATTACTAAAAAAAATACTATTTATATCGACACATGAAGTACAAATATATATATACACGTTAAGGACCGGTTTCACCACTTGCTGATATAGTCCCAGATAGGAAATATTTGCCTTATCTGGCAGATATACAACAAATTTTATTACATAAATCTCAGACATGACTATCTAGCAGATAAAGACCTTTTCAATTTTTTCCTTTCCAAAAATTTTAAATTTTGTCTTGCCACTTTGGTAATCAATACAAGAAGTACAAATAAAACAGTTTACAGCCTAGCCTGGTGTATTTGAGTGCTGAACATCAAATGAAGCCTCTAAGATCGTAAAGAAACGTTTTAAATTGTACCCATAACCCAATCCTTTATTCCCAACACTTGTTTAATCGTGATAAATAATAAAAAAAACATTCTCTTATTTTGTATACAACGATCCAATTTGCATTGTAACCGTCCTTGGGCTATCGGATTATGGCTTTTTTTTTTTGTCTTAGTAAGTTTTATGTATTTTCTGTTAATAATAGATTTATATATTTTTTTTAGCTTTATACTTAATATTTGACTCTAAAACGAATAATCGCATATAGTACATTAAATGCACGCGAATATTCCGGGAATAATATATATGTTAATAGTTAATACATATATATAGTAATATACTTAGCTTACAAGTTACTTTAAGATTCTAAGGTCTGTAAACGCGGCAGTTTGTGGGTTCAATTCCCAATCGGTAAGGATGGGTCACTTCTATTTTGGTCACTCTGGCAAATAGGCAAGGGCGGCGTTGAGTTCCGCTCGTCAACACGCAATGCCTCGAAAAGACAGAAAGCAGAAAACCGAGTTCCTTAACACTATGTTCCTGCGGTTTCCCTCTGCCTATCCTGCTATAAGCGGGATAAAGCGTGAAAATAACTGTGTAAGTAATATTTTCTAGTAGTAGTTGGCTAGCACTTAGTTCTCCTGTGATCATAAATCTAATACACACTGTATGTCTATATATAGCACAATAACCTTCTCTTAAGTTCTAATTAGTTAATTTGAATTTGACATTCAACTTAGTCAATAACTATCTTTGTTATGATAATTATGTGATAAAATTACTATATATACAGGGAAAGCAGTTCCGTACACCTAGTTCATCAACATGAAACCATTCAGCCATCTGGCACAGCCGAAATTATGTCACGAATTAGCCTAATCCTCATAAATGGCTATATACTCGTACGCCATTGCCGTGTGAACCGACGTCGTATAGGTGTCGTGACGTGGGATTATCTCGTCAGTTTGGGTGAGGGCTTCGGTATCAATTTTCAATACAATCGATACGTTGTGAGGTATTATTTGAATTAATTAATTGAGTGCTTAGTGTGGAGATATATGTGGAAAAAAATATACCAGTCATTCAGTATATATTATACATATACATAGATTACTATGAGATACACAATGATATTTTATTGTTTTATTATTTGTGAAATATTAGTTTAGAACTATATACTATACATATTATAAGAAACTTATATGAAAAGAGATGACATTATTTGGTTTTTAAATATTTCATAGAATATAATGTCATCACACTAATGATGATGCAATACATAGAATAAAACAATTTTAATTAATTTATTGACTTTAAACATATGAAATGAATCCTAAAGAGTTCACATCCTTTATAAAGGTTGACTGGGAACAACATTCATTTCATTGCTAATCATTGGCAAGTTAAAGTTCATAGTATAATATATGTACCTTGTTAAATTCAACGTAGTTTTGCATGTATAATATTAAAGTTTTTAGGATTTTCTTAGTTTTTTTTTTATATATCAAAATATTTTTACAGATACATAGCAAGTGTGAAAATATTATTATACCAATACCTTGTATTGGTAGCAACGGCCCATTGCCTCATTACCCAATACCCAAATTCGATGTAATTGTGTTGAAAGTGAAGCAAGGGGAAGTATCACCGAGTTATGTATATAAATTGAATTAAGTCCCACAACTCAGACATGGATATGTGTTTTGGTTTTGGATGGAAAGTTACCTGTATATAATAGCATAAATAATCATAATTTATTGTTTATATATTAGACTTTAATTATATAATACGATGCTAAGCATTTGCTTATATATATATATATATATATATATATATATATATATATATATATATATATATATATATATATATATATATATATATATATATATATATATATATATATATATATATATATATATATATATATATATATATATATATATATATATATATATATATATATATATATATATATATATATATATATATATATATATATATATATATATATATATATAATACTCAAAGATATCAAAAACTTTAGCTCGCTTTAGTAAGAAAAAAAGAGCGGCGACGAGTTACGCTAATCATCACGGAGTGATTCCAGTTCGGCGTTGCAATGCCTCGAAAAAAGCGGAAAGTGGGGACGGAAAAAAGCAGGGACTAAAGCAACGGAGTGTTTTAACACTAGGTTCGTATGGTTCCTGTAGTACACATAAATTTATAAACCCATCGTAAAATATATTCCAAGTCCTCGTAACAGTTGGAAGGAATTCAACGATTCCCATCAAATATTAAAAGTCCACTTGAAATTAATACTGAGCGTCTTCCGTTTCTTTTTAATTTTCCAACAAGATACGGACACGATCTGACTATTTGCCAATAGCTTGTCGAATGAAATTTCGTTTCGGGAATTGAGACAAATAAGTTTAGCCAATTCTAGGCTGTGTGTCCTGCCAAATTGTTTGCTTCTACGTGTCAAGATCTAGGATATTTCAAAGTAAATGTTTTTTTTTGCTTTTAGTACTAGCGGCTGTTGTAGTACAGTAGATCTGACTGTGAACGTTTTGACTGCGTGTTCGATTCCAGCTTAAGGAAACTTCATATATTGTATATTAAAATAATCTATGCTCTGGTAGATGAAACACCACGTTGAGCTCTCAACTTATAAAGATTCGTAACTAATATTAAACTTGGAGGTCTATCTAAATATGGACAAAGGAAATAATACCTAATTTTCCTTGTAATTACATTAAAATTGTTATATAATTTCATATCACGTACTGAAGTAGTATTCCGAATGACTGCCAGCTTTAATTATATGGTTAAAATATATTATTAAAAGTAGTTAACATTCAAACCTACAAATTATTCCACGGCGACCAATAAAAATTTACTCGGAACAGTATCACCAAAAAGTATGAGAAAAATAAACCGCTGAAACAGTGTGGCCGAGGAAAATTAAACGTTGTTCCAGTCATAATAAAAATGGCCGTTTGGAGGTATGGGGACTGTCAATTTGCTTTTGGCCTGTTCTGCGGTGGTTTCAATTTTTAAAATTATCTTTTATTGCTAACGAAGTAGATACTTCTTTATATATAAAACGTGCTATGTAACTATGAGATCATTGTATATTTATGTACTGAAAAAAAATTAAATAGAATTATATTCTCTATTTTCTTTTTTTTTTCTAACATCTTGCATAAAGAAAGATACATTGGATAGCTTGAAAGGACCTTGTGGATTGGAAAACACTTCGTTCTATATTTTCTGCCTGGATTCACTCTGTGATGATTAGCGTAACTCGTCGCTGCTCTTTTCTTCTTACTAAAACGAGCTAAAGTTTTTTATATATTTGAGTATTAATAATTTTCGGAGATAATGAGCTAGTGATCCGGCACATTCAATATTCTTATTTACAGTAAAACTTAAAATAAGTGTTATATTTTTCACGTTACGTTCGTGTCTTTAGTAATCGGTTTAATTATTTAATTTTTCATAGAACATAGCTTTGTAGGCAAATAAATTATATTGTTTATTAAAAATATCTACGTATTTACTTTATCATATGGATTATAAACCTACCTTGGTTATCCACTTGTAACGTGTATGATAATCGTTGCAAAAATTCTAGCGCGGGGAGATTTATAAGTAAGGACAACGCAAGACGCAATAGAAGAAACACCAAAAGGTAAGAAGAAAAATGGACCTAAGAAAAAGAAAACAAAGATTATATTCTGGATTATTCTATTTCCGTTTTCTTCGCTCTGGCAAAGCGCGGCGTCTAATTCCGCGACTCAACACGCAATGCCTCGAAAAAGGCGGAAAGTGGGGACGGAAAAAAGCAAGGACTAAAGCAACGGAGTCTTAACACTAGGTTCGTATGGTTCCTGCAGTTCCCTCTGTCTACCCTGCCATGTGCGGGATAAAGCATGAAGCTATATTCTAATAATTTATTAATTTATCATTTTCTCGATAGCTATATATAAGAATTAAATTCTTTCTCGATATAATTTCTTTATACTGTACCAGATCCACACCATCACCTCCCAAAAAATACTAAGTCAAAAAATAAACTCCTACATTTAAAATAAGCTTAAAAGTTATATTTTTGCAGACGCACAGTCCTGCGTAGGCATTCATTATGGAGTTCAACCGGAGCGTGCCGTCGCATAATACCAGGACATTCGTAGCAGCTGATACTTGATAGTGATAAATATAGGGCACACCCGACCCAATTACTGTAGCCACTTCGGTAATTGAGTCGCACTTCTAAAATGTTCTAATGTCCATTTGATTAGTGTAATTTAAAATGGTGTAACAAAACAATTGAGTATTATTAGTTGGTTAAATTTATAAGATTAAAACTAAAAGAATATGTAAATTAAAAGAACAAAAGTAGATACATAAATCTTATTTAAATTTTAACTTAATTTTTTTTAAATATTAATTTATTGCCTTAACTTAATCTGTTTTAGCAAAATAGGCTTCGTTTTTTTATATTTAACTAGCTCAGATTATACAGACTTCTGTGAAGGCAATGGAAAGGTGCCTACGTAAGCGCAATAGTTCTGGGTTCAAATATTTAACCCCTTTTTAATTATTGTAGCAATAAATATTATAGGTTCGATTCTTGTTTTAGCTGTAGCAAAACAAAACGTAAACATTTCGAATGTAGGTAGAAAGTAGACAAAGGAAGCTGGGTTACTCTTTGCTTGCCTTAGTGATAGTTATTATAGCCTCGTAAAACCTTATTATCATATTTTATTATAAATAACTGCTACATTACTCCACACATTTTCGGTTAAATACGACTTGTGTACCTTCTAAAAGCGTATGCTAAGAGCTGTTAGCTCGCCTATAGCCTCTTAAGGCACCATTGTTATCACTTTCCATCGGGTGACTTAATCGATTTTATTCCTACTCTTTCTCAAAAATATATATTTTTACCTCAAAAGAGAACATTATGGAACTAATTTTTTAATTAATAACTCCAATACTCAATTAGGGAGAGTTAATTATTTTCACTCTCTTGTTGCCACAAAGTCTCAAAACCAAATTTCGCAAAAGTAAACGGGAAACAGTGTGTCTTAACACTAGGTTCCCTCTTCATACCCTACTAAATGCAAGGTACAGAGTGACCCTAAATTATCCAAACCCTAATCCAAACACAAATTTCCTCACAGTCCAAACAAATGACCACACAGTCGTATCATTAAATATAAATTTTATAAATGATATATGTAATATCCGCGACGTCAGTACATACATACATTATTGTGAAGTTAAAATGCGGAAAGAACATTAATCATTTATACTACACTTGCTTTCATACCGTTCTGTATGGGATTTGACTTTTGTGCGATTTTGACCTGTATTTAAATGCATTAAATACCATATTACTAATTGTATAACAAATAAGCTTATTTTACATAGTTTCAGGCGTTTAATGGGCTCTCAAAACCCTGTTAAATGCATGGAAATGGTGATTGGATTATCATCAATTAGTGACTGTATTATACGTTGATTCGTTTTTTAACTTTATTAGTTAAAACCTGATATATACTGTTCTATTCTTTAATTTAGGTATTTTTTTGAATTTTTTTAATTTTTTTTTATTAACAGGCTTAAATTTTTTTATCCCCTCGAATGAGCATCGAACCCTCACCGTCACTGGCACGGCATCACCAATATATTAATAATATAGTGTTAACTTCATTAAAGAAATTAACTAAAAACAACATATTAAAATTATTCATTGTAAGGATCCTAATCGGCTTATTAGAAAATCAGCTTATGAAAATACAAACACCTACAAAGGAATAATGGAATTATTAAATACAAATCTTAGCGTGGTCTAAAAATAGATGTTTGACGTAGGAGTATTACGAAATGCTATGATATATACTGTGTAATAATATATATACATATATGTTTAGTGTATTTTTTTTGAACGTCAAAAACACTACGACCGGTTCTTCACAAAAATGAATGCCTCAGACCTGAGAAGAACCACGAAGAAGAAGAATTCAAAGTCGAAGATGGAAGGCTTGCACGTAGCGATCCCTGCCAGCCCTACCTAGGGCTGCAACATTCCATCAGCCACGAGCACCATACGGGAGCACACTGCTAGGGCGTCCCCCCGAGGCGACGCGCACCAGTGCGTCCCCGCTGGTGTGACAAGTGGAGACGAATGCGGCGTTGGGGACCGCCACCCAGCACGCCATGTCCGGAACGGCGGGAAGTGGAGGACGGAGCTACAAATAGCTGCGTGGAATGTAAGAGGAGGGATGGACCAGAAGATGAATGAACTATTAGATGTGATGGATGAGCGAGATTTGGATGTCATTTGTATGACTGAGACCAAGCGAAAGGGCAATGATGCAACCGATTTGCCGGGCAGCCGCGTCGCTCTCTGGGCCGGCGTTCCAGAGAGCGAACGCGGGTGTCAAGGTGTAGGTGTATTATTGTCCTCTCGATTGGTTAGTGCAGTGGTAGAGTACGAGGCGATCAACCCTAGACTGCTTTGGGTTCGCTTCAAGCTGGGGATTACAAGAATATTCTTGTTGGTGGCATATGCGCCGGTATCCTCAGCTTCATTGAGCGAGCTTGAGGGGTTTTGGGAGAGTGTCAGGGATGTTCTAGGCAGTGTTAGAGGAAATGAAAAATTAATATTATGTGGAGACATGAATGGATGGGTCGGAACCGCGAGAAGTGGTTACGAAGGTGTGTTAGGTCAATATGGTGACAGAAGAGTGAATGAGGCTGGAAAGCTCATTTTGGAACTTTGCAAGGAAAGGAATTTGTTTGTGGCAAACACGATGTTTGACCACAAACAAATTCACATGTATACGTGGGAGCGCATGGGAGAGAAAAGTATGATTGACTTATTCCTAGTGGATCAGCGGATTCGAAAACAAGTGATGGACACACGTGTGTTTAGGGGTGCCGACTTGGGAACGGACCACTATCTAGTAATTGCTAGATTTAGGGGTTTGTTCGTAGGATGGCGTAACCGCACAAGGTGTTCATACTTGGAATCGAATTATCGCATAAGAAGCTGGAAGCTTCAAGATCCACCGATCAGAGAGGAGTATACAGAAAGGGTTTCCAAAAAGCTAGACAGTTGTGAAACAGGAAATGAAAGCGTTGAAGTATGTTGGCAGAACCTTAGGAACTGCATGGTGGAAGCTGCGACAGAGGTATGTGGTACAATGAAAAGAGGCTTTAGTAAAAAGCGTGACGAATGGTGGGATGATGAAGTGAGAGATGCTGTAGAAAGAAAGAAGAAGGCATGGCAGGATTATAAAGCCTCGGGTAAGAATAAAAGTATGAGAGAGATTAAAAAGAAAGAGTACAAGCTGCAAAAGCACCAAACGAAAGCACTGATAAAGATGAAGCGTGAAATAAACGAGAGTAAAAGAGATGAAAGGTTGACGAGCAACTTTCGGGATAACACGAAGCTTTTCTGGCGAGAAGTTAGTGATTCACGGAGTTGTTCGTCAACCTTTAGAATGAAAGGGGTGCTTTCGAAGGACGGTGAGATATTCACAAACAGATCACACGTTTTGCAGCGATGGGCGGAATTCTATAAGGAGATGTATGAATGTGATGACGCTTCTGCCTCAAGTAACAGCGACAAGCCGAGTCTTGATGTAGCAGATGGCGAAATCAGTATAAAAGAAGTTGAGAGTGCAATAAGAAGCTTGAAATGTGGTAAGTCAGCGGGAGCGGATGGAGTTACTGCCGAGATGATCAAATATGGTGGACCTCGCATCTTGGACTTGTTCTGGTTTCTGTGCAATTTGTGCTGGAAATCGGGGGAGGTCCCAGATGATTGGCAAAGTGCAGTCATCGTGCCTTTGTATAAAGGCAAAGGTTCACAGATAGACTGTGCAAGCTATAGGGCTATCAGTTTGATTAGCTTAGGTGGTAAAGTATATGCAAAAATTTTAGCGAGAAGAATTCAATAAAGATCCGAAAGGCTACTGTGGGAGGCCCAAGGAGGTTTTAGACCTGGAAGAGGATGCATGGATCAGATCTTTTCCATCCGCATGATCACAGAGAAGTTTTTGGCTGTAAACCAAAAGGTTTTCTGTGCTTTTGTGGACTTGGAGAAGGCGTTTGACAGGGTTGTGAGAAAGAAATTGTGGGAGATACTACCCCGGTACAATGTGAGCGTACCCTTGCTGCAGGCTGTAAAGTCTCTTTATAGAGATCACTCAGCCTGTGTGCGAGTAGGAGCCGACATGTCGCCTCGGTTTGGCATCCAATCGGGTGTCAAACAGGGCTGTGCCATGTCGGCTTGGTTGTTCAATTTGTATTTGGATAGCTGTCTCCAAGGACTGAAAGAAAGTGATATGGGTGTAAAAGTGGGTGACTTGAAGGTAAATTGCTTGTTGTACGCAGATGATGCAGTGCTTATTGCATCATCAGAAAGCGAGTTGCAGGCATTGGTCACCATTCTGAAAGACGGGTGTGAAACTAATGGTCTAAGCCTGAATGCAAGTAAGACAAAGGTTCTGGTATTTGAAAGAGACGAGGAAAGGACAGATTGCAAGATTTTCGTGAACGGAAATTTATTAGAACAAGTGAATGAAGTAGTATACTTGGGAAGTATGTTAAGTAGAGATGGTAGATACGAAATGGATGTGGAAAGACGTGTTGCTGCCGGTAACAGAATGAACGGTGCCTTAGCTGCGTTGTTGAGACGGCAGAACGTCAGCGTCGCTGCACGTTTGGCCGTACACAATGCAGTTTTGGTTCCGACGCTGTTATATGGCAGTGAAACGTGGGTATTACAGAAGAAGAATGAAAGAAAGATGAATGCTGTGGAGATGCGATCTCTTCGAAGGATATGCGGAGTCAGCTTAGCTGACCGAATCCGCAACGAAGAGGTACACAGGATGGTAGGTCCCAGCGAGGATGTCACAGTAAGAATGAAGAAGAACGTGCTCAGGTGGTTTGGGCACGTTGAAAGAATGAGTGACGAAAGAATGGTAAAAAAGATATACGATGGAAAAGTGTGTGGTAAGAGAGTAAGTCTCAAAACCAAATTTCGCAAAAGTAAACGGGAAACAGTGTGTCTTAACACTAGGTTCCCTCTTCATACCCTACTAAATGCAAGGTACAGAGTGACCCTAAATTATCCAAACCCTAATCTAAACACAAATTTCCTCACAGTCCAAACAAATGACCACACAGTCGTGTCATTAAATATAAATTTTATAAATGATATATGTAATATCCGCGACGTCAGTACATACATACATTATTGTGAAGTTAAAATGCGGAAAGAACATTAATCATTTATACTACACTTGCTTTCATACCGTTCTGTATGGGATTTGACTTTTGTGCGATTTTGACCTGTATTTAAATGTATTAAATACCATATTACTAATTGTATAACAAATAAGCTTATTTTACATAGTTTCAGGCGTTTAATGGGCTCTCAAAACCCTGTTAAATGCATGGAAATGGTGATTGGATTATCATCAATTAGTGACTGTATTATACGTTGACTGTATATTCGTTTTTTAACTTCATTAGTTAAAACCTGATATATACTGTTCTATTCTTTAATTTAGGTATTTTTTTGAAATTTTTTATTTTTTTTTTATTAACAGGCTTAAATTTTTTTATCCCCTCGAATGAGCATCGAACCCTCACCGTCACTGGCACAGCATCACCAATATATTAATAATATAGTGTTAACTTCATTAAAGAAATTAACTAAAAACAACATATTAAAATTATTCATTGTAAGGATCCTAATCGGCTTATTAGAAAATCAGCTTATGAAAATACAAACACCTACAAAGGAATAATGGAATTATTAAATACAAATCTTAGCGTGGTCTAAAAATAGATGTTTGACGTAGGAGTATTACGAAATGCTATGATATATACTGTGTAATAATATATATACATATATGTTTAGTGTATTTTTTTTGAACGTCAAAAACACTACGACCGGTTCTTCACAAAAATGAATGCCTCAGACCTGAGAAGAACCACGAAGAAGAAGAATTCAATTTTCTTTTTTTAAATTACTTATTAACAATTAAACTTATTGGCAACGATATCTTTGAGGCAGGCTGGAGCGGGCATTTCATACCCAAGGCTGTGCAACGTGTTATCATTTATAAAATTATTAATTAAGTAATAACGTTTAACGCCTTATCAAAATTATTTTATATTGTAATATTCAACAATTGAGCACAATATTATACTAATAATATGTAACTTAATTCCACGCTTTATATAAGAGAGAACCGCTGCCATCTCTGCATACATTTTTCGTCTGGTTCACTGTCATTAACCTCTTCATCATGCTTCCCGGAAGGTTCCTGATAATTTCTAGGTGATTTTCCTCCAGTATCTTTAATACTGTATACAAATGTTTAATTTATATATACATAGAATTAAGAGTATGTGATGTATATATCCCTTCTTGAAAGGCAAAGGCTAGGAATTCATTACTAACAAAAATTTATTCATGTTGTTGTGAAATGGGTCGCAGGTATAAAGAAAAACACGTCTGCACTGTTCGACAGTTCGATTTAATATAACAAAAATAACTGAGTACCTTCACAATAATTGAATGAGTGAAAGATTGAATGAATGTAATCAAATAACTTATTAATTATTTAGTATCTGTGGAGACTTGGATTTTTGTAATATTCCAACAGTCCCCCTCAAAAATACAAGTATACATTCAAGTTAATTTACAATTTTCACATAAGTTTTTAATTAAATTAATTTTAAATTCTTTCTTAATTCTATAAATCTGTTCGAGGGCATCGCCTTAGTAAATATATCAGCTAGTTGATTTCCTGTGGAAATAAATTCTAACTTTATTACATTGCCAGCGATTTTTTCTCTAATAAAGTGGTATTTTATGTCTATGTGTTTGTACCTTTTGTGGTCCGTGGGATTATTTGCAATACAAATACAGCTATTGTTATCTTCAAATATTATAATTGGCTCTTTTATTTGTATATAAATACTGTTTAGCAGTGATTTTATCCACACTGCTTCTTTTACAGCTTCGAAAAGAGCCATATACTCAGCTTCCGTTGAGGAGACGGCGACAGTAGCTTGTTTTTGTGTTTTCCAAGATATTGTACAATTATCAAAGGCTTTAAATAAATAGCCTGTTGTACTTTTTCTGTCGTTTTGATCGCCTCCCCAATCAGAGTCTGCATACCCACTTATAATTTGCTTAAAATCACATTTATTGTACACTAATTTTAACCCAACTGTCCCTTTTATATAACGTAAAAGATGTTTTAAATTTTTCCACAACTCCTCGTTATTTTTAGACTGATATCTACTTAATATATTAATACAAGCACAAATATCTGGCCTTGTGCAAAGCATTGCATACATAAGGCAGCCTATGAGATTTTTACAAGGTGCATCGTAGTATGTATCCGAATTTAAAGCTAAATAATTTAATTTACATGGAAAAGGTGATTTTGGCGGATTACAATCATTGAAAGAAAATTTATTTAAAACATTTTGCAAATATGTAGATTGATCTAAAGAAATTGTATTATTTGATCTTTGAACTCTAATTCCAAGAAATAATTTTATTTCTTTTAAATCTGACATTTGAAATTTTCGCATAAGACTATTTTTATACATTTGCAATTAATCAGCATTTTTTGTAGAAATTATTAAATCATCAACATACAGAACAATATAAACGTTTTTATCTATGCAATTTTTATTTAATATGTAAAGACAAGGATCAACTTCGGAATTTTTGAAACCCATATCTTTAAGAGCAAGATCGAAACGCTCATACCAACACCTGGATGACTGCTTCAGGCCGTATAATGTTTTATTTAATTTACACACCTGATTATTATTAGCTATAATACCTTCTGTACTTCCATATAGATATTTTCTTTTAATATACCGTTAAGAAATGCCGTTTTAACGTCCATATGATGAACATGTAAATCATATTGATTTGCCAAAGCTAAAATAAATCTAAAAGTAGTTATCCGTGCTACTGGTGCGAACGTTTCATCGTAATCTTGTAAATATTCCTGAGTAAAACCTCGAGCAACCAATCGAGCTTTATAGCGTATAGGTTCACCTAATTCATTATTTTTAAATGTAAACACCCACTTGCAACTAATAATATTAACATTTTTTTGGTTTTTCCACTAAAGTCCACGTTTGGATGCTGCGAAGTGATTCAATTTCATTTTTTACAGCTTCTAACCATTTGTCGGAATCATGTCTATTAAAAATATTCTTATAACATGAAGGTAAAGATTGCATAGTAATTAAAGATAACAGTAAATCAGGATCATTCATTTGTTTATAATTTTTAGGAGGTAGATTGCGAATTCTTTCACTACGCCTTATGTTACTAGGCTGGTTTTCAAATGAAGTTTCACTCAAAGAATCTTGTTGTTGACTTATTAGTTTTGCCGAATCATTTTCGGGCTTACTAATTTTTGAGGGAATCACTTTATTATTATTGTCACTACTGCATCGCATTGGTCGTGTTTGTTCAAAATTTAACTCGTCAAATATAACATCTCGGGCTACAAACAATTCATTGTTTTCAACGTTAAATAATCTATACCCGTTAGCATCATAACCAACTAATATTGATTTAATAGATTTCTCATCAAATTTAGTTTTTCTAGTTTTGTTGTGCACGTATGCAGTAGAGCCAAAAATTTTTAAGTGATTTATTTTCGGTTTTTTATTATGCCACAACTCATATGGTGTTTTATTTATTAGACTTTTAGTGGGTAAAATATTTGTTAAATATGTAGCTGTTAAGACAGCTTCACCCCAAAATATTTTGTCTAATTTCGCACTTATAACCAAAGATCTAGCCATTTCGGTCAACGTACGATTCATTCTTTCTGATACACCATTTTGTTGTGGAGTATAAGGAACCGTTAAATGATACATTATCCCTTTGTCAACACAAAATTCTTTGAATTCATTTGAAAGATATTCGCGACCGTTATCACAATACAAATTAACAACTTTAGAATTAAACAAATTTTCACTTTTAGATACATAATCTTTAAAACATTTACATGCTTCCGACTTAGAATTCATTAAATACGTAACTGTATAGTGAGTAAAATCGTCAACAAAAGTTATAATTTTTGTCATTAAATGTAGTTGGCGTAATAGGACCACAGATGTCTGAATGAATTATAAAAAGTGGCCTATTGTTATTAGATTTTTGTTTTAATTTGGAAAATGGTAGTCGTGATTGTTTACCGAGTATACATGATTCACACAATTCATCACTAGGAGTAATATCATTAATTACATTATTATCATCAATTAAATCTTTAAGAATATAAAATTTTTGTTTGCTTAAATGGCCAAGACGTTTATGCCACAGTTCATAGGACTTAGACGTCTGAGAAAGATTTAAATTATATTGACATCGCTTTACTTGAAAAACTAATTTAAATAAATTATTATAGCTAACACCAGACATTAATAACTTATTATCTTTGTAAATATAAACACTATTACTTTTAAAAATAACAGACATACCTGCTTGTTGAATACGATTTACGGAAAGCAAATTATATGGTACCTCTGGCGAGTATAAGACATTATCAATTGATCCTTGAAAACTTAAATTAGTAGTGACGTGAATTTGGCCTTTACCAAGAGCTTGAATGCTAGCGTTATTTTTAGCGACACCAATGTTTATCGGAGACATTAATTCCGAATATGATGAAAAGAAATCTTTACTATTTACAATGTGGTCAGTTGCACCCGAATCTAAAAGGAAAACAATTGTATTATTATAAGAATTGTGATAAGAATTATATAACTTACAATTTGATAACATAAAAGCGAAACTCTCCTCGTCACTGGTTGTTTGTAAAGTATTTGCAGTTGGCGTTTGGTTGTTGCTACTACCGCCATTTTTTTGCATCATCTTGAAATAACGGCAATCCTTCTTCATATGATTTCGTCGTCCACAATGATCGCAATACAATTTTGATATCTTATGTGTCGTGTTTCCTGTATATTTTTTGTTGTAATTATAATAATGTGATTTCTTTTTATCAAATCCGGGTTTATTTGTTATGGTATTCTTCTTCGTAAACGTATGTAACACTTTGAGTTCAGTCGTTGTATCAGCCTTTAATTTCACTTCATGATCGAGAAGACGGGTCTTAACGAAAGCAAGATGCAATTGTTATTCTCCTAGTATTTCTAGCGCTGTTATAACACCGTCGTAAGATGTGGGTAGTGTTAATAACAAGTGCGATACTTTGTCCATCTCGTCCAATTTTGCACTGGCAGAAATTAATTCCGTTATAATATTGTCAAAATTATTGAAATGTTGGAAAAGAGTCACATCTGGTTGTAATTTCAAATTAAGCAATTGTTTGCGCAGTGCTAATTGCGTAGCCAAACTTCTTTTTTCATAAATTTGTCTAATTCGGCCATTATAGATTTCGCTGTAGCGGAACCCTTTCGCGAAAATAAAAAATGCATCACCTAAGTACTCAACAATCGTACCTTTTGCAATCATATTCTTCTTATTCCACTCTTCGTTCGGTATATGTGGTGGTTCTTCGTCAATAACGGATAATACTTGCAATTCTCCTAAAAGTGATCTTATACGAAACTTCCAAGTACTGTAACGGTCACCATTAAATTGTTGTATATTCCTTTTATTTCGAGAATCCATTTTTGAATTTAAAATAACGGAATTTAAATTGACTACTTTAAATAAACTAATAGAATTATTGCACGTGTCCTGGGCCCATAACCTGTTGTGAAATGGGTCGCAGGTATAAAGAAAAACACGTCTGCACTGTTCGACAGTTCGATTTAATATAACAAAAATAACTGAGTACCTTCACAATAATTGAATGAGTGAAAGATTGAATGAATGTAATCAAATAACTTATTAATTATTTAGTATCTGTGGAGACTTGGATTTTTGTAATATTCCAACACATGTAAACATTTTTTTAGCTTTACTCTTTATCCCGCGTACTGCGAGGTAGGTAGAGGGAACTGCAGGAACCATATGAACCTAGTGTTAAGACACTACGTCGCTTACTCCCTGCTTTCTCCGTCCCCGCTTTCCGCCTTTTCGAGGCATTGCGTGTTGATCAGCGGAACTCAACGCCGCGTTTTGCCTCATATTTAAATTATTTTAATTAATTAAATATTGCTGCGTTAATTTCCGCCACTCTTAAAAAGAAAAAAAAGCAAATAGAAAAACTTCTATGCAAAAGCAAAATACACCTCATTAAATTTACTGTTCATTCTAAATTATTACTTTAATAAAGATAATATTGGAAATTTTGTGAAGTACTTATAATATATTTTCTTGAGATAAAGAGGGGAATCCTATTAACCAACAATTAAAATCTAAGCCTTGGGTCATTTGCGTAATTACTCACCGGGAAGGTCGTTCTTTGAGAAGGTATTTAAGACCTATAATTGGTATGAATTAGCCTCTTAAGAAATTTCGTATATTGGTAGATAATACAGGTAAAACGTTTTGAATGACCTCCTGACCTCTTGGCCTTATTTTAATGAAGTCGTACAAAAGTGTAATAAAGAGTTTGACTTTGTTTAAAAAACACTGTTAAGTTTTTGACTATGGGTTGATCTGATTGATTTTGAAATATTTATTTATTTAAGTATTTAATGTACAATATTTTTATAACGCAACAGTTGTGAGTTCGATTTCCACTCGAGGATCTAACAAAATATGACTATTTAAATGTGTTTAATTACATTTGGACTATTGTATAATTTACTAAGGCCTACAAATTAAAACATGTCTATGACAGACTCTCCTTTCTTATCTAGTAGAAGATTTTAATAAAAAACAACACAAATCTCACTCAAAGCTTAAGTTAAGCACGTGTTTACTTAAAAAGCTTATAACCCAACTTGCAACATATAATACTTATGAACTTTTTAAAATAGTACATAAAATCTGTTTTTAATTCGGCCAGAAAATAACATTTCCTAGAATGAAATATCATGAAGAGTTATCGCGTTTTCATATATATATTTGATTGTTTGCTCCTTGAAGTCGTGGCACGGTGCCAGTGAACGATTGGCAACAGTTTAGTTCTTTAATTACGAGTGCATTTCACCTTTACGGAATCATAAAATTGCCAATTTTTAAATCAAAATATTGTTCTTTAGTTATATTTATAAATTTATTTTATCTGTATTAAATTTAATCATTTCAGTCATTTTGATATATTCGTCTAAATTGCACTCTAACTGATTTTAGGCATATGTAACACACATATGTCATTCAGACTGTAGAAGACGGTTGTGGTGCAGAGGCGTTAGGTTTGCAAGTAAAAGGAACAGTTTGTGGGTTCGATTCCCACAAGGGAAGATTAAATTCTTTCATTTTCATTTTCTTCGTTTTGGCAACTAGGCAAAGCGCGGGTTAACTTTCACCTCTCAACACACGATGCCTCAAAAGAATGAGCAAAGCTGGGAACAGAGTATCTTAATACAGGTTTCCACTGTCTACCCTACTAAAAGCGGATTAAATAGAAACAATTTATTTTTAACATCACATGAAAAGTGAAAATATAACATACTGCATATTTTGTATTAAAATATATATATATATATATATATATATATATATATATATATATATATATATATATATATATATATATATATATATATATATATATATATATATATATATATATATATATATATATATATATATATATATATATATATATATATATATATATATATATATATATATATATATATATATATATATATATATATATATATATATATATATATAACCATCATGGAACAGAGACTAAAATGAAATATGCTTACAGGTTTAAAACACCAAAGACTCAGTGAGCAATGACTCAATTTCAGTTGGAAAAAAGAGAACGGAGTGTTTTGGCTCTAGGTCTCTCTGCCTATATGCTGTATGTAACAAAAAGCTTCAGACCTTTCATATAAATCCTATACAAGCTTACATATATAACTACTTTTTAATAGTGCAACAATATTAAAGGCAGTAATGGTTGGTATAATCTAACGGTCATATATTCTACGTTAGTAGCGATTAATACTTCGCCGTAGACAGCGCTAGAGAAACATGCTTTTTAAATATCGGCACTTAAAGGGAAATGCTTGGAAAATATAAGGTGGGAAATTTGTGATTCGGTACCATGATATTTTTATTTCTATTTTTTTTTCTTGTTTTTTTTTTTAGCTTCACGCTTTATCCCGCACATGGCAGGGTAGGCAGAGGGAACTGCAGGAACTATTGGAACCTAGTGTTAAGACACTCCGTTGCTTAGTCCCTGCTTTCTCTGTCCCCGCTTTCCGCCTTTTTCGAGGCATTGTGTGTTGAGTGGCGGAACTCAACGCCGCGCTTTGCCTTAATTGCCAAAGCGAAGAAAATGGAAATAGAAAAATCCATCTTCCCCGACTGGGAATCCAACCCAGAAACTGTCGCATTACAGGCAGACGTTACGCCTCTGCGCCACGACGGTCCTCTACGCTCTTCTATTTTTTGATGTATACAATTACTTAGCGCTTTGATAACCTCACTTAACTGCATTACATCACTTATAAATACATATGTTTACATAGCTTTACAAATTTACTATAGTATATCGCATACTTAAAACTTTACCTACATATGTATGTACAGTTAAAAATATTTCATTTAACTTATAGAAAGTTACATGGATTTAAGTTTCGCCATTGAACCGTAATATCTCAAATTTAAAGAGAGCAGAGAACGGAGTATATTTACACTAAATAATTACACTAACTCTCTATTTAAAGAGCTGTGAAAAATGTTGAATCAGAAAAAAAGCCAAGGCAAATAAAATAATACAGTCTTTTGGCCGACGTTTGTCGTCGCGGAATATCTAACTTTCATCTTGTAACTATTCTACGTAAAAGCAGTCGAGTTAATAAAGGTCTATATTTGGCACGGAGTTCTATCTTCGTAATATTCTCGAGGGTCTAGCATTCGAGTCCCGAGTGAGACAAACTTTAATTACAGTTTTAATGAGCCATGCAGCTTATATTTATGGTGTGGATTTTAAGATTTATTGGACGTTTTCATATTTGTTCTGCTTTATGAAACTGAATATTGTATTTTATATTGTTTTTAAATAATAAGTTTCAAAGTAATAGAAAATATCTTAAAAGTGGATAAAATAATTTCGGATGCCTGAAGAGAAAAATAATAACTAACAATAAGTTGTAATAAAAATCTATAGGAATTTTGACGCAGTATGATGAGAAATGCATGGCTTAGTCGTCAAAGCGCTTGGACGCTTTCAAAGAGTCGCTGGTTCAAATTCGGCTGCGTTAAAATTTTTATATGGTTTCTTTAAACCTTTTTTTATCACCATAGGTATTTAACACTTCAAAAATCATAAAAATACAATATATATATATTTATAAGAAAAAAAAGCAAAGCGTGCGTGATGAAGAACGTATAGCTCAGCGGTGAGAGCGATTGCACAGTTCGCAAGAGGGCGCGGGTTTGAGTTATGACAAATCTCGCATCCCTTGCTCCTAAACTAAGCGTAAAACTGAAAATAAATACAATCTTTTAAGTCAATAAACATTTCTAAGTGAAACTTGAGCAAATTGTCTAAGCGGTACAATAACCCATTTTCGATTCGGTATCCATTCTTTATCCTTCATTATTTGAATCCCGAATAGCTCTGACAATAGTTGAATGTTTCCTTTTATACTGTATGTAGATAGAACAGATATGACATTATATATATATATATATATATATATATATATATATATATATATATATATATATATATATATATATATATATATATATATATATATATATATATATATATATATATATATATATATATATATATATATATATATATATATATATATATATATATATATATATGACTTTTTTTATTAAGTTACATTTTATATTGACTAGTGCCTAAATAAAATATATTCCAAACTTTAAAACAGTCACAAAACAATTACAAAAAAAAAAAAGTACATTTAATTTCGAAAATTATTCAAGTAGCTCTAAGGTTTGTTTCCAACAAAGGCTTCGGCTCAAGCATTATTTAAAAGCTTGCCATTTCTAATGAACACAGCTCTACATACTCGTAGGGCCTATTACGCGAAAATACGTATTTTCATTTCGCATCCAGAAAGGTCCGGGACGCGAGGCTATCGCATCTGTTACTCAGTCTATTCCAGCAGATTTTATTGCTTATCCTGTAATTGGATGGGTAATTTCAAAATTTGTGTATGGTCCTAAATGAAATGTCGTATATCATCTATGTTATTTTGATATAGTTTAGTATAGTTAGGTTAGTTGTAAATACTAATAAAAACAGATTTTAATTAAGAATCATAAAGAATTGAATGCAGCCGTCTTTTGTTGATGGAAGTCAAATCCTATATATGTCGTAAAAATTAAAAAGATTTTGTACTTTGAAACAACTGGACGTTGAAATATCAAAATTACAGTCATTAGTAAAGTTCTATTGTAATTCAACCATTATATAAACTCAAAATAGATTCTATGAAGCCTTTAACGCTATATTAACAATCGATTTGATATATGAGGTCTGCCTTGAGAGTTTTCTTGAAAACAATTTACTCAAGAGTAAATAGCTGATGTACTTACTACATGTAAACCATGGTGTTTATTTATTGGTAGGAGATGAGCACTTAAGTACAATTTATAGTAATCTTTTATACACTTATAATTTATGTATATACAAAAGAACCTACCCTTTCTTACCTACCGGTTACGTTTCGGTTATTAGTTTTCTCTTTTGGTTTTAGTTTCGGTTTCGGTTTTCATGTTCCAGTTTTTTTGTTTTTTTTGCTACTTGTTTCAACTGGTTTGCCCAATCTCTTTATGTCCACAGGATGTACTCTTTAGATTTTAATTATAGATGACCTCGAGTTTTCAAATTATTTTTTTCTCGATATCTCATTGAGAAAAATGGTGTTGACAGACGGACCGACAAAATGATACCATAATTATCTCATAAGAATTTCATGTTTTATTTTTTTAATTTTTTTTATTATCTTCATACTTTTATCCCGCAAATCTGAATGGCAGGGTAGGCAGAGGGAACTGCAGGAACCATAGAAACCTAGTCTAGTAAGATACACCGTTCCCTGCTTTCCATCCTTTTCGAGGCATTGCGTGTTGAATAGCTAAATTCAACGCTGCGTTTTGCCTAGTCACCAGAGCGAAGATAATGAAAAGAGACAAAATCACATCCTCCTCAAGTGGGAAACGAACCCACAAACTGTCACATCTACAGGCAGACGCTATGCCTCTGCGCCACAACGGTCTATCTTTTGAATTATGGAAACCAAAAAACCTATACAAAGATTTTTTATATGGAATACTATTTGAATCCACTAACCTTACATTAGAATGTCAATAACCAAGCTAAATAAGCCCAAAATGCTATCCTATAATTAGTTGTTTGACGGACAATATTGATTCGTAAAGATCATTATTACTCATAAACGATCTACCTTCCTGTTAGTCCGGCTAATTCACCCAGTGTACATAACTGAGTTTATTTGTTTGACTTCGTAATTTACTTCCTCGCTTTAATAATTTCTGTATTGCCTCTATATTATTATTTTTTTATATATATTTGTATATTATTTAATGTAAAGAATCTGTTTTGATACAAGTAAGGTAAGGTAGCCTTATTAGACTTTAGGTTAAGAAATTATTTTTTTTCAATTTCTCGTTTTACCTAATGTAGAAGAAACTTGTTCTTCAATTTTATGTCAAAATTTAATTGTTGCCTGTAAAATAGCGGAATTCAACGCCGCTAGGAAAGTATAATGTGAAATATATGTGAAGATTGAAGTTATAACCATTGCGCTTATGAGTCCAAAGTTATTGCGCTGTGATTTGATCGCTTTCACTAACTCAATTGCGCGATCGTGACCTATTCCGTTGATAAGGTCTCTAAATAGGTGAAAATTATACAGTGGAGTTAAGTTATCACAAAATTAACTGTATAAGTTTTTTAGGAACTCAAGCAAATATATATTATATATACAATGTATGTAACATATATTATATATACTATGTATAAGCAATACTTCAAGAAGTATTTATCTCGACATCGAGTAACGTTCCACGAGTCTGTAAGTGACAAACAAGTTACAAAGTTTCCTACTTGCGTTTTCATCTCTGATATACTATATACAATATTAACTCAAAATAGTATTGTACCTAAACCTTATATATATATATATATATATATATATATATATATATATATATATATATATATATATATATATATATATATATATATATATATATATATATATATATATATATATATATATATATATATATATATATATATATATATATATATATATATATATATATATATATATATATATATATATATATATATATATATATATATATATATATATATTTTAATTTATATAATTATTTTGATAAAAGCTTCCTCTGTATCTTTTGAACTTTACAAGTGAAAATCTAAAGCGAATTATAAAGAAGATACTTTATAAGCTCGATAACTGCGAGTGAGGCACTTTAATATAAAAAGTAATTAAAACTAAAAATAGCCTGTCCTTTAAGCGTTTAACTTTTTGAATTATGTCGGTTAGATATAAATGTTATATAAAGAGTATGTGATATTAATTATAGATATACTTTTAATTAGTTTTGGTAGCTTTTTGATGCTATGGCCTTTTTAATATTTTCAGTAAACGTGAAAAATTTATCTGAAATACTTTTCTTAATTTATTTTTCTTTTCAGAAACTTCTTAATATCAATATACAATGAAAAAATAGTGTTGAACTACTGAAAAGGTAGTTTCCATTACTTTCTAGTTTACATCAGAGAGGGACCCCTGCTTTATACAACACTCAGCTTAGAACACAAAAAAATACAAATTTTAGGCTTAAATCTTTTTAATTTTTTTCACAAATATACAACTTATATGACTTTACAGTTAAAAATATAATTTCTACAGTAAAATGATATAGTAACCTGTAAACTAATATAGTTCAAACGACTCAATTGTTCAACAATTTTCAGGCTAACCTACACCGCAGGCGGCAATACTATTTACATACGAGATACGTCAATGACTAAATAATTAAAGTGATTAACATTAATAGAATGCTGTGTGTAACAGAATTATTTTCAATATCACTCGAGGCTTTTCCTGGTAATTGTGAAATTGAAATGTGAAATACAAATATAGTGCTTGCTTTGTAATGTACTAATATAGATATATTGGTATTTGTGTGCTTTTGTTTTATATGTCATCTGATATTTTGTTACATTTTTAAGGTATTTAAAGATCTTTTTGAAACTGAGTTACTATTCGAATTAGAAATTTTACTCTTTTTCTAGGTACAAATGGCGTTGTTAAGTTCCACGCATAATAAGTATTGTCTAGGATTAATGCGAGACGTGACGAACTAAGTATTGTCCAGTACATCTTCTATACAGTATGTTACGAAAATAACAATATTAACTTTTCTGTATTAATTCATTATCTTTAATATATTTGGATTTTATATGGTATGTTATATGGCAGAAATCATCAAGGTGCTTTGATTAAACAAAATTTAAAAAAATATAAATATTTTAAATGATTTTTTTCTTTGATAATTTTTTTATAAATATAAAATAGAGAAAAGTAGGGTCTTAACACTAGATTTACCGATTATTCTGCTTTATACTGTAAATAACGTGAAAGTATTTTTTTAAATAATATAGATAGAATAGATAGACAGCTATAAATTTCAAACTGTCACTCAACCGTCGAATATCGCTGTGAAGCTCGCATTTATTTCTTGGATCGAACGTAACGGACGTGACCTTACATACAATATGGAATTTTATGAAGTTAAAACAGGAGCCGTTTCCGCAAACTACGGCTTAATATGAAACCAGTTCTATAGCTAATCTATTATCTAGTAGTAAAATAATTCTAATACTGTGTAAGTGATAAGGCAGTGATAAGGCATGATTAGATATTTAGTATAGGCTTTGGGGAGTGTTGAGGATGAGGTTATTAAGAGATGATTCCCAAAATAACTATAGTAAGACGTTATTGCCCTCGCAAATTGACTGATACAGCTCGAACAGTTGGAAACCTAGTTAATGTATGCTAACTTAATAATAGTATATTACTATTTTACTTCATATGAATGTAATAACTGATTAGAGTTGTAATAAAGAATTTATTATCCCAAAGAATCAAAGAGAAAGTAAGAGAAAAAGAAAGAGAGATAGAGAGAGAGATCTTTGTTTTTATCAGCTAAAAACGTTTTCTACCTAACATGAGTCGAACTTATCCATAGAACATGACACCATGTTTAAAGTCGAACCCTGTCCCTCTGAACGCCAACTACGAAACATTTATTAGAAATTTACCCTTAAACTAGCAACAGAAAGCCATTACAACATTTATGAAGCTAATGTTTGAAACGTTAACAGCTCTGGCTGTGTCAATAAAGGATTATAATAGTTTTTCCAACGTCGTTAATAGAAAAGTGTTCGTTGATTGCATAGTATTAATGGATATAATTCACGCGCTTTTATTATTCTGTCAAAGTAACAATTGAATTTTATTGATCTGATAGAGACTTATAATTGCTGCTAACTTTTAACTTTTGGTTACTTTATATTTTTATTTATTTTTATTTAACCTAGCGTTATGGTTTGTATATACCCACTAAGTTGTCAGGACATTTCAAAATTGTCATAGTAGGAAGAGATTGGTGAAATATCTTCTTGTTCAACTTGATTCCGAGAACGTATATACCTGTATTAAATATTTGCTTGACTTGCGAAGAGTGAGATTATACTTTACGCCCAAACACCGACAATAAGCCCAAAATACTTTTTGTAATTAAATTCCTGACTAAATAAAAAAACTCTTTGAGTTTTGTAATATAATAAGAAATATAGACTTTTTTCAATAAACTCTTACAAAAATAAAATTTCAGTGCATATAACAGTAAAAGGCAATTTTTCTTCTACAACAATGTTTAGTAACACTTTAGAGAAGACTATGAAGAGTGAACACAATTTATACTTAACCCGCAGACGCCTGAAGAAATTCGTTTAAAAGATATATTAAACTTGGAAAATGCGATACAATATCGGTTTCCCTGCATTTGATTTAGAGGACATTTTGATTTACTTTAATATGTATATATTAAATTATTGATCTATGTAGTGCTTAAAAAGAGAGAAAGCTCTCTGTTCTCTTCTTTATTTTGTTTCCGCCTTTATCAAAATAATATTTTATTAAACAACCGAACTTAACACTTACTTATTAAGTAGTAACTCTTATTCATTATAACTCAAGTGGAAATTTAATCCAAAGCTAGCTATTTTACAGTCATATATTATCGCAGTGCACTATGAAAACGTTAATAACTTTTAAATTAACAATCTCTATATATTTTAATAAAAAAAAATATAAAAATATTACAAAAAAAATACAAAACAAATTCTACACGAAATAAATCAGCGTCTAACTTTTCACAGGTGAAGAAAATCTAGCTTAAAGAACGACTCCCATTTTCTACCTAAGGCCAATTAATTAGCATAGAAAAACCAATCAAAGCATTTAAAATCACTGTCCTATTAAAAAGTTTTAATCACATTTACGATAGTACAAGGGTTATGAAAATAAAATGTACCTATCAAATACATATAAAAATTTGGTATAACCGCAATTTTATTACGGACTCACTGTTCAACTTCCTGTTGGAAATATTCCGTAGAACTAAATGGCATGTGAGACGTTTATATACCTCTGAATTATTGTTGGACCCTCATTAAGTTATGGGGCAATAAAAGGTTTCCGGATAATATCAAGAACGATTACTAAAAGGAAGCACTGTCTCATGGGTAGAGCAAACTGTTCTTTGATTTATATTTTTGCAAAATATTAACTTGGATTATATGTTGGAATGTATTAGGGAATTATGTTTTCGGCTTCGTAGGTGGTCTCTTGATAGTTAATTATTATGTATTTAATCATATTTTTGGTTTAGTCAATCATTTATATATACGATTGTTTTTCCTAATGTTCAGCCTTTAGCACTGCAGTGGCATCTTTGTAATGTACAATGTTTACAGGTTCATTTTTCACTTGTAATGTATCTAAAAATGATATTAAAATCATAAATCATTACAATTTGTTTATCCCAAGCTACATTAGTTGCATTGCCACTCTTAGGTTCTCCGATTTAAATTATTTAACATACTTTTTGTCTACTGAGACTAGAAAATACTGTAAACACTATATAGTAAATTTACAAAAGTTTTTATAAAATAAATCGTTGATATTTGAAGTTCTTTATTCGTTTTAGGACTAAGTGTTAGAGTACAACAAAATACGAGCACATATGGTAGAGTAAGTTAACAGTGAGAAGTTAAATGTCAAAGAGCTTACTGTAGTTAGTTCGTTGCTAAACTGTGTATATATGCATATAGATATATAAGGTAAACTACAATATGTCATCATTCTGTGTAAATATGCAAACATAGCAAATTATTATTATTGTAATAGATACTAAAAAAATATTAATTCAGTTCTACAGACCAAAATAAACATGTACACTCGTACATACAATTGTTTATTGTTATATTATATTTATACAAGAACAGTATTTGTTCATAAAACATAAATCTTCATATAAAAACTGAAGTACAAGTTCGTAGAGCAAGCTAACATAACTTCACTATCCTAAAATGTAGAGGCGTCCTAAATAAACAGAATATCAAATATTTGTCAACACAAATGGCCAATACCAAACATATTTGACTGAAATCGGGTCCACTCCAAGGACAGATCGCAAAAGCTAATTATATTAGAAATAATTATTGCTTATTATAAAGCTTTGTAGAGCTTTTTTTTATGAGTAAGTATTAAACTTTTCATACGTTATATGAATATTCATGTTGTCAATGTTTGTTCTTGATAAATATTAATAATCCCAACTTACTAACACAGCTTTATAAAACGCACAGTGGCTAATGGCGGTAGTTGAACGATCTTTACGAAATGCGGGTTCAAATCCCGCTGCGTAAAAATGTTTATGTTTTCTTTAAGCATCACTCTAATATTCACTGCATTGTGCACAATACAAGTGGTAGTGTCATACAAGATAGCATATATATGTAAAGATAAAAATAAATGTAATTATATATATTATAATAGTCCTATGAAATATTAAAATTATTACGCATGATTAATTTATATACGATCAGTTAGTCCACCTAATATATCGTTTGACACGCGTGTTTAATGAACTAACTAAAACGTTTGCTATAATAAATTTGTTTTATCATTAAATTGAACTGAGCTAATTTATTCATTGGAAGATTGATTTTGAATAATTCTCTATATATATATATATATATATATATATATATATAATATATATATATATATATATATATATATATATATATATATATATATATATATATATATATATATATATATATATATATATATATATATATATATATATATATATATATATATATATATATATATATATATATATATATATATATATATATATATATATATATATATATATATATATATATATATATATATATATATATATATATATATAACTAAAAACAGCATAAAGATAAAAGAAAAAAAAAAATAAAAGTACAACAAGGCGACCTTATCGTTTAAAGGGATCTCCTCTAGGCAACTTTTGGATATAGGAGAAATATAAGAATGGGTGGTGCGTTAAAAGTTCAACATATGGAATATATAATAATAAAATATATATGTAATAAATATACGATTATAAAAATACATATATTTATATATATATATATATATATATATATATATATATATATATATATATATATATATATATATATATATATATATATATATATATATATATATATATATATATATATATATATATATATATATATATATATATATATATATATATATATATATATATATATATATATATATATATATATATATATATATATATATATATATATATATCTCTTCTTATATAACAGAAGTCGTATTTATATGACCTTATTAATTTTATGATAACCTTAGAACGCATAATAAGATAATATGAATAATATAAGTACATAAATTCGTGCAAATATTATGTAACTGATAAGTATATTTTGATATCCAGTCATTTTCATTTGTCTTTTTTAAGCCCGCGCTTATTTTGTATCCATCTAAGAAGAAATGTTACTTTAAGAATCTACGTATTAAATTTTTTTGGATATTTTTTTAGCTTCAAGCTTTATCCCACATGTTGCAGGGTAGGCAGAGGGAACTGCAGGAACCATATGAACCTAGTGTTAAGGCACTCCGTTGCTTAGTCCCTACTTTCTCCGTCCCCGCTTTCCTCCTTTCTTTAAGACATTGCGTGTTGAAAGACGAAACTCAACGCCGCGCTTTGCCTAGTTTACAGAACGAAGAAAATGAAAATACAAAAATCCATCTACCCCGAGTGGGAATCAAATCCTCAAACATCACGTTTACAGGCAGACGCTTACGACGGTTTTGACGGACGGTTTTTTTAGATATGCCGATTTAAATAGAACTTTTAATATTTTTTTATACCAAATTACTCAATATAAGGAAAAAAAGACACGCGATTTTACACCGATAGACGAAAATGTTTTAGTGAAGTCGCGTTAAACCAAGTAAAGTGCGTCCTGGCCGCGATATCAGGAATTTGATGGCAACTGTGGCCCAAAACTTTGAGGTTTACTATCTATGACTTATAAACTTTTATGAACAAGTTACTACTGAGACGTTTTATAAGTTATTTTTAAGTTATTCTTTTTATATACAAGCGGATGTTAATAATATTTTATCCTAAACATTTTTTGCTATCCTATCGTACATAAAAAGTCAATCTATTCTTTCTCAATATGAACATTTATAATACCTTATCAGATGAGTTTTCAAGTGGACGATAACATGCAAGCTTGTTGCCAATTGTACCGTAGATGATCTGGTAAAAAAATTCAAAAAGTACAAGACTAAAGTGAAAATTTAATGATTAATCCTATTGATGGTATTGATTTAAGAATCAAACGAGCATCAAATATCTGGTGAAACATGTAGAAGTTATCTTCTATATGTTTCACCAGACGCTCAGAAAGTAATATTATGTAGAGTGTTGTAAACTGCTTTACAGCTTATTTTTAAAAAAAAGAAATTATAAATATTTCTCTACTAGAATTCTTAATTTGAATCCATAATCATCGTGTGTAGTGAAGCGCATTTCCAACTACGCGAAGTTGGCTTAAAAAAATGTTCAAACTTATAAAATATGCATGGATTAAATATTATTAAGTGTTTAATCCTTAGGAATTTTTTGTCTATGTTAAAAAAATAGTGACATAGTGACTTATGTTTTTGATAAAATTTCAACGCCATATGTTAAACTGCGAAGCCTTATTATGTTACGACGATTAATGTATAGAAGTATAGAATATTTTGAAATCCAATATTTAAATCTATACCCCGCTTTAGCAGGTGGCAGGTAGGCAGAGAAAGCTTATAGTGGAGTGGCAAAACTCTACATTTTATATTTTAATAGAGCAGAGATGTGAAAAGAATTCACTCTCCTAAGCACAAAATCGACCCACAACATCGAACCCACAACCCACAACGCACAGTGATATACTTTTCCATTGACAAAAAATACTTTAGTTAAATAATGAAATAAAATAGTGTACAATAACCACTCATTCAATTATTTATGAATTTTTAAAACATATTAAAATAACTTATTGTACTTTTTTCTACAGTAAAAATCTCTAATCTATTCAATAGTAGTTTTAAGCTAAAAAAAAATTAAAAAGTCGTGTTAATCTCTATTAATCTCTCACTACTGAAGAAGAAGAAGAATATATTCTCAACTATAGCACGTGGTCCTTGTTATACAAAACACTGTACCCTGCCCCCTGCGGACTAAAGCCTGAGTCAGTATAGCGCTGGCCGTTACCGCGAGTGGATGTCTCTACTGTCGTTGTATACACTTTACGTTACGTCATTTCATAGTGAGGTTTAGTGGTGGTTCGATGATTCCCTTAAAATGGTGCGGAAAGATAAACGGTTTAACCATCTGTGCGTTTTTGTATGGCTGCTAGCTTGTTTTAATGGTACGTAAATTTTAAATTAATAATAAAAATATATAGTGTATATTACTGTATAAGTGTATATATATAGGGTTACGCTTCAGAGCTTTCGGTCGTTGTAAATTCATTTCCGGTAATATTATTTTGTTAACGAATCCGTTAAATTCGTTATTTTTCGTTAAGTCAAGCGTAACTATTGTTTTATTGTAGTAATGTAAATATTTTGAAGTTTTGGATATGATACATGCTAATGGATAGTACAAGTTCATCAATATCTATTATTTTAAAATTCTTATAAGCTGTCAAGTTAAGGTGCTTTACTTAATCACTTATTGATAGAGTCTTGAATGATTGATGACCGATATATTACGTTGACTTACTTGTTAGGTGGTGGTGAAGAGTTGATTTGGTTAGATTTAAAAAACTTTCGCTATTTTTATCTTTAGGGTTTAGGGTAGGAGGATAGATTGAAAAAACAATAGCAAAAATTTCTTTAAATAAATTTTTGTAATATACAATGTTTCTTAAATGAAATTTTGATACTTTTAATATTTTACGTTATTTTTGTTCACAAGCTTACAACTGTTTTTGCGAATAAGGCTAAATTTTAATTAATTGTATATATATTTTTGCTTATTAAATTTTTATAAATATATTATTAATAATTTTAGTAACCATAGTTTAAGTATTTATATTGAATTTAATTTAGATTTGAATTGGTGAGTGTTAAAATAAATGCATATAATTCTTATTCTTTTTTCAAGTGGAAAATTAACTTACAGATTATGGAGAAGCATAAAAACGACAGGAGTTTTGTATATATTAGTATAGTATAATTATTTATTAATTTAACATAATCGATAGGAACATAAATAGAATATGGTGTCAAATATAAAATAAAATATTGGCTTATTTTTTGAAAAAAAAAATTATCGTATATATCTTCATTTACTATTATTTTTTATAAAAAGTATAATTTCTAAACTTTTTACGAGAAACATTCACGATATCATAAGATGTATTGAAAAAGTTTACAGTGTTTTCTTGTAGAAACACTTTCTGGGCATTTTCTGGACTAGTATTTTATTAAAGAAAGTTTGAATATAAATTTGTATTTTATAATTTTTCTCGTAAACTTATTTATAACGAATCTTAGATCGAAATCTCGTTTGCACGGTACTAAGTTGCGAAAATAATTCTATGACTATATTGACTATATCCACGAGAAGCGTAACATTGAAAACATTTTTTTTTTTCGAAATCAAAGTAAAATAACAATAGCGACTTATAATTTTGTGTAATATATACAGGTAATAATACTAGCCTTAAAAACCTTGCAATAGTCAGTAGTAAAAAAAATTAAAAAGGAGACCTCGGCTAACCTTCCAGAACAAAGTGTTGAACATACTAAAGGAAAGTTACGTAAAAAGCATCAGGATCATCTGGGGGGTACGTAGAAAGAGGTTAATGACAGTGGACGAGGTGAAAGAGATATTTTGGAACTGTATCGTTTGCAATTTTATTCTCTAGCTACCTAGTAAGGTGGGTAGTTGTAATCATATTTTTATATATCTAATATCGGTATATTAGCCATGCATTTATATATGTATGTATGAATGTATAAAAAACTAATATTTCAAATTTCTAATTATAAAATTTTATTATTTTTATATTAATCTGGAAATTTATCTTCATGATTATCTTCATAATAATTAAACGTCGTTACCAGCACATCACGTACATTTTATTACTTTTAAACCAAAATATCTTATTAATCCTAGAACATTTTTCAATACAAGCAGATTTTAAATAAAATGACTTTAAGCTTTCGATAAAGACTTTTTTTCTATGAAGCTCAACAAAGAGCTTTCGATGCTATAGGATTATGGCGTCGTAAAAATTTGATCCTCGTCTTATAACGGTTTGTTATGATTTATATTTTTTAACATTTTCTCTTGTGGCTATTTTAATTTTTTTTTATGTATATATTTTAAGTAGATTTTGTTTTTGTACGGAAGAAGGAGTGTCTTGACACTACACTCGTTTTATTTAACTTGAAAAGTGCTAAATAAAGCCTGATTTAAGAAAAAAAAATAATAAAATTTTTTTATTAGTGCGATGATACTTAAATAAAACTAAAGATATTTTTGGATACTTTAAAAATTAAAGTACATTATATTGTAGTAAGCATAAGTACTATTATACTCACTGATGCTTGCATCTATACTAATAGATTAGTTTTCATTGACATTTGACAAAAGCTCAATGTCAATCAAAAAAGATGGAAAGAATTAATACCTCGCTTTTGTGCTTTTATTTAAGAAAACCGACAACATGTATCTAATTACAGTGCAGCGTTAAGTTACGCAAGTCATAAAATAATAACTTTAATTTAGTCGAAAGCAGAAGGCTAATAAACCATAAAGCCGAAAAGAGAGCGTATGTTACAAAAAAATAAACCCCGTATACGATTAAAAGTCAGTCAGACGGATTACAATCGCATCATATTACAAATACAATTCTCCTTTGTAAATAAAAAGAATAATATAATACTTTAAAAAAACATTTCATTTATACTCTTGCTTCTAAATAAATATCTGTTTCACTCAACATAATTCATTTACAGCACTGAAGAAATATTTCTGACCAAATTAACTTTTTCAAACATTTCTCTGAGACGGCTAGTCAATACAAGTACAGATCACAGTGTTCTATAAATATTATATTTATTTACATATAGAAATTGCTTTAAGTAATATAAACTAGTTGTATCCCGCAACGATGTTTGCTTAAATAAGACGTGATTTTTAGTTTTATATTTTCCTGTATTGTAGACATTTAATATGCCCTAAGACATTCTCCATTTGCCACTACAGAAATTTAAAGACTTATTTAGCTTCAAAAATAATAGTAGTATGGTTAAGCCTGTAACAATTATCCGTATTATTTAAATGATTAAATTACGTGAAATTGATGACATTACAGTAGAATATAATGGAAGCCATTATTTTTAATAATTAAATTGCAATATAACTTATATACCATCTGTTGAATTTATTGCCAGTTCATACGTGTTCATTAGGTGATTTGAAAATGCTAAATTATATTTAAATAAGTCTTGGTGCCTTTTTGTATCACGACCCAACCTATACTTTACCTATGAAATTTTAGCTACTTCACGTCACTCAGTTTGTAATAAAAATTATAATATAAGTATATGGTACGTGAGGAGAATTACATATAATCTATAATAGGGTACTGTGCATAGAGCATAGCACTACATGCGCATATATCTAAATTTGTTTTCTAATATCAGTCTAATAAGCGGAGAGATTGTAGCAAATAGTCACGAAATGTGAATTTTGAAAGTGGGAAGTGGGAAACAGAGAGTCTTGACACTAGGTTATATGTTATTTTTCTGTTTCCATTTTTCTTTCTTTTTTTTAATATCTACTAAGCGAAGGAGAAAAAAAAACATTAATCTCATTATATTCTATACGCAATAGGTACTTTAAAACTAGCAAGCCAACTAAAATTTAGTTTCACATAAAACCCAAACACTCATTACAGTTTAAGCGTCCGATAAATGTTTATACAACGCCTAAAACACAAGTTTCGGCAAACTTCAACATGAACAATAGATAACGATCCTTATTATAGCGACATATACTCTTCCAGAGTATTACTAGCAAATCAGATAGGCGTATTTACTTAGTATGTTTGTTTAAATGAAATATATCTTTTGGATTGTATATATGACATGTATGTAGAATCAAGTTGAGAATTTTGAAGTAGTTGGGATTTTTTTGGTTTTATATGCGATAGTTTTGGATTCAATTTACAACCAGAGTGTAAGCTAATATTAGCAAAGAAAATCTTATTCATAAATAAAATTATATTGTATATGTATAGGTAAATTTAAATATGATTTGATTTGATCTCTATCGTGATAATTTCGAATTGAGTGAAATATTAATATAATATCTGTCTTTATGAATCTACTTTGCATATTAATGTGCTTTATCATAGTGTTATAACGAATCATATGTACGTGGCTTTAAAACCTTAAAATCATGTTTATGTAACAACTACTTCCGTAGAAATTTACGAAAATAAACCACTTTGTATGGACATTTATCAATTTTTTATTTGAATGAAAATAAATTTCTTCGTAACAATTTACACTTGTTACTTTTAAACGATAGTACTATTTCAAATGGGGTTTTCACTAAAACAAAGCGATTTTAAGCGAAAAGAGTGGATGGATTATGTCTATTTCTTTTTTATTCGCTCTGGCAACTAAGCAGGAGCGGCGTTGAGTTCCGTCACTCAACCCTCATTGCCTCAAGAGGAGGTCAGCGATGAACGGAGAGTTTTAACACTAGTTTCCTACGCTTCCTAAAGTTCCTTCTGCATTTTGTCTCCTTGCTCTTCGAAATGGAAAAAAAATACAATTACAAAGCGTATAATTTGTTATAACTTTTTTACAAGAAGTGGTAAATAAAATATGTTTTTTAAATCTATATTTCTAGATTTCCTTTAGAAGTATAGACTTATATATTAGAACCAGTGAATACACACCCGTTTCCTTCATGCTCTATGGAATTCAAAAACAAATGAAAACAAATAGTTTCTCTATAGTAGTATGAAGTCGATGTCATGTACAAAGAAATATTTTCAGCGAATTCTCGATAACACGCTTTCAAACGTTGTTATAGAAGTTTTGTACTTTTAAAATTTTCGATGTCAGAACTTTTATAATGTTGATTTTTTTTTTTTGGTTCTAACGTTTACCGTTAATATGACTGACAGGTCGGGAGTCGAGGAGAAATAAAACAAAAAAAGATGATATTTTCTTAGTTATAACTATTGCAAGATAATTTTATATATTCAAATTTCAATTACTTGAATCCTTGTTTTTTTTTTGAACATTGTTATTTATATCAGCTTACTTTTATCTAGGTCAGGCACAAAGTTTGAAAATTTCATAGACTGAATGAAGAAATAGAATTTTTTTACGATTTTTTTTAGCTTCACGCTTTAACCCGCACAAGGCAGGGTAGGCAGAGGGAACTGCAGGGACCGTGGGAACCTAGTGTTAAGACACTCCGTGGCTTAGTTCCTGCTTTCTCCGTCTCCGCTTTCCGCCGTTTTCGAGGCATTGTGTGTTGAGTGCCGGAACTCAACGCCGCGCTTTGCCTAGTTTTGCCAGAGCGAAAAAAATGGAAAAAGAAAAATCCATCTTCTCCGACTGGGGATCGAACCCAATAACCGTCGCGTTACAGGCAGACGTTGCGCCTCTGCGCCACGACGGTCCTCATGTTTTTCATGAATCAAAATAAATATATTAATAATACATTATTTTACTATATATTTCTAGTTTTATTAAGCTATAATATATAACACAAGAATCTACTGTTAAAATAGTTTTCAAAATTACAGTATTTTGTAAAACAAATTGTCCATTGAAATAAAAATGTATACGAGTGGGCGTTTGCTATCAGTCAAAGCTGTTGCTTTTATATTATATTTTTCAATATTGCAGCTTGTTATAAACGTAGAGTTTAGAATTGATTTATTTTTGTATATTGTTAAAACCATTTGCCAGTTATATCTAGAAAGTAGGAAGGAAAAATAGAAATATATATTCTAAGGAAATTCAAAGGACTATTGTAGCTACATTATACACGAGTACAAAATGTCGAATTTTCAGTGTAATAATCGTAGTCCAACGTCGCACCTAAAATTACTTACCTATCTACTTATTTAATTTTATTTATTCAATACTTACTAAATCTTTTTTTTTAGCTTCACGGTTTTATCCCGCATATTGCAGGGTAGCAGAGGGAACTGCAGAAACTATATGAACCTAGTGTTAAGACACTCCGTTGCTTAGTTCCTGCTTTCTCCGTCCCCACTTTTCGCCTTTTTTGAGGCATTGCGTGTTGAGTGGCGGAACTCAACGCCGCGCTTTGCCTTAGATGCCAGAGCGAAGAAAATGGAAATAGAAAAATTCATCTTCTCCGACCGGGAATCGAACCCACAAACCGTCGCGCTTACAGGCAGACGTTGCGCCTCTGCGCCACGACGGCCCTTTTTTTTTCTTATGTTACAAATAAGAAAAATAATATGGAACGTTACCATGATGTATAATTTTAATTCCTTGACATTTTACGGCGTTGTGTTCCACCACTTACCTGTAATGTCTAGACAATAAAGCGGAAATTGAACAACGTAGTGTCTTAACAAAGTTTTTTTTAGCGTCACGCTTTAATCCCGCTCATGGCAGGGTAGGCAGAAGGAACTGCAGGAACAATAGAAACCTAGTGTTAACACTCTCAGTTGCTTATCCCTGCTTTCTCCGTTCCCGCCTAGCAAAATTTCCTTTGCTTATGCTATATAGGGGAGTGTAGAGCTAAATGTAAAAGAAATTATAAATATTATGAATTCACATAAACATTTGAATACTACAAGATTGGCTAACAAGGCAGCATCTACTCGTAAATTGACTTGATTGAGTAACAAAAAAGAGGAAGCTCTCAATGCGGCGTGTATATGTACTTTACTACATGGCATGGCGTATGGCAATAATGAGCAAGGATGGATAAAGCGTATAGTACAGTAGGTTTAATTATAAACTAGTATAAATTATTTATATTATTTTGAGGACCGTCGTGGCGCAGAGGCGTAACGTCTGCCTGTAACGCGACGGTTTCTGGGTTCGATCCCCAGTCGGAGAAGATGGATTTTTCTATTTCCATTTTCTTCGCTCTGGCAAACTAGGCAAAGCGCGGCGTTGAGTTCCGCCACTCAACACGCAATGCCTCGAAAAAGGCGGAAAGCGGGGACGGAGAAAACAGGGACTAAGTAACGGAGTGTCTTAACACTAGGTTCCCACGGTCCCTGCAGTTCCCTCTGCCTACCCCGCCATATGCTGGATAAAGCGTGAAGCTAAAAAAAAAAAATATTTTTAATTTCGATGTAAAAGCCAAAATTAAAATTGCTTTTCAAATATTTACTTAAACTTATTGAAAAGGAATAAAATTTTATTTTTAGGTGGATTAGATATTAATTAAAGTGTTTTAGGATTAATCAGAATTCAATAACAGTTTAATATATATATTTAATTAGTTGAGCTTCGCAAACCTATGTATATTTGCTATTTGAAAATAACTAACTACATCGATTGCGCTTGCGCTTAACGCTTTTTAATTTCACAATTACATGTTTCTTAATGTCACAATTAATTACAGTTTTTTAATTTTTTAGTTCACCTCAGCTTCTTCATCTCCGTGACTTAAAACTTCAGAGTAAGCCAAGGTGGTGTTTGTTTACTTACGCTGCGTATCAAAGATCTGGGTCATTTGATGTTCGTATTAAAATAAAAAAATAGCTTTTAATGTCTCTCTCTCTCTCTCTATAAATATATATATATATATATATATATATATATATATATATATATATATATATATATATATATATATATATATATATATATATATATATATATATATATATATATATATATATATATATATATATATATATATATATATATATATATATATATATATATATATATATATATATATATATATATATATATATATATATATATATATATATTAACAGTTGCCGTAGGCAATTTCATCATCAAAGTAAATTACATCAAAATGAAAATTGAAAATCGTAATTTTTTAAAAAAATATCTTGATTTATTTAAAATTAACAATCAATTAGAGAGAGCATGCATGAAGAGGTTAATGACGGCGAGGCGAAAGAGGTATGCAGAGACCGCAGCGTTTGGCGCTCCGTTCTCTCTGACTACCCTCTAGGGATAAAGCGTGAAGTTAAGTTAAGTTTTTTTTTAATTAGATACATTCCCGTATTTTTGATATCAATATACTATTTACTTAATTGTCACTAAAATACACTGGAACATAATGAAACAAATCAACCGTCATAATATATGAAGCCAAACTTACGCCTTTAATATGCAGTAGCATAGTTGCCACACTACCAAGGGACGTCTGTCTGTAGTTAATTTATGAACACATCCCCAGAGACAGATTTGCAATTAATCTTTATCGGGATACATGCGATATTACTCAGTTTACATATTCATAACTCGATGCTAAATTAAATAATGTATACTGCATATATTTCGGCTTTAGATTTGTTAAATATGAATATATGCTGGCATTTACATCTGAATCTTTGCTTTATCCTAGTGGTAAAAATAATATTTCAAATAAACTCCTTATGAAGACTTTTTATGGAGATTTTTTAAGATTGTTTTTATAGATAATATTAGGCTTCAATTATTTAATTTAATAATGAAAATATATTATTTTACGGTTCTTTTTTGTTTTATATTATAGTTAATATATTTTAAAGGGGGCCTTTAAACCTACACTTGGGCAGCAAGTCCCAAGCGCTGCTCGGAGCTCCTCTTCCTACAACACGATGGGCCCGGCACCCGCACGGTGAATCCATGGATCGCTAAGTTGTTTGTTCTCTTCTCACAAAAAGAAACGAGTACAATATATTATACAGAGTTATTAGAAAAATATTATATTTTAAAATAAAAATAAATAAAATATGTATTAATTTGCATATAAAAACTGACAGTGACTGTGGAATTAATTCTATTTAAGCGTGGTATTAAGATTAAGTGAAAAATAACTAACCTGTCATACTAATAAAGTTAAATGACATAGGGACGTGGTATATTTTTAAGGTTAAATACAAAATATGTTAACATTGTCATATTTGTTTGATATACAGTATAGGCAAATTGCTTGGGAATAGAATATTTTTTATTTCTCTATCAATAATAATTAACACGCAGCGTTGAGTTCCGCCACCTAACACATAGGATTATTGTGGATGGATTTGAACTCGCGTCTCTTAACATTTCGCAAGGGACATGGGTTTAAATTCCGTTACGTTTAAATTTTTATATGTTTTCTTTAAGTATTGAAACGGAGTGTTTTGGTTAAGATTTCTCTGCCTACCCAGCAATATGAGATTTATATACTATGGGGTACATCACTATGGGGTTCTCTCTTTCTTTGGCAGTATAAAATATTGTATGGCGAATATCACAATAAAACATTAGACTTTAGCTAACTAGACTCATAAATTATTCATAAAATAAATAAAAATAACCATTCAAGTATATCTGTTGGAAATATGTAAATTTTAATTTACATATTTATTATATTTAATGTATTAATTATTGTGTCAGTCAAATATGACTGACAGATATATATCTGTCAGTCGTACAAATATATATCTGTCAGTCACACCTGCACAATTTATGTCAGTTATCTATGTAGGAAAGACTCGAGAGTTCGATTATTTAAAAGTACACAGGACGGTTGTTGCTCATTTTTTTACTTTTCATCCGCTTCCCTACCAGCGGTTTAAGCACTAATTTAGCGATAGAATTTATGTTGTAATATATATATTTATGTATCAAACTCAACACACATATTATACAGCAATATGTATGTTAAGTTAAGCTGTATAACAATTTCATCTTATCGTAGAACTATAAACGAACTCCTATAGTGTTGTCCTCAGAAACTAACACAATAATCGATTGCTATTATATACAAATGTAAATCGATTATCTGTTTGAATTATAATACAGATTGAAATGGATCTAATAAAGTGTGAATATCGAGTCTGTTATATCTACGTATTTACCAAATTTTAGCGCCACGAAATATTATATTAAATCAAGGAAAATGGCAATTACTTAAACAATTTACGCCTAAGACATTAAGTATCGATTATAGTATATTGTATGTTATGAATATCGATGTTGAGAACATCACTAAAGCATCTAGAAGCTTACGCAGAATCTACAAACTTATGTTAGACATAAGAGGCTCTTGGCGTTAGTGCATAATTGAGTATACTCACGCTCGAACTGTTAAGAGTGGTAAATGGCTATAGAGGCGAAGCCAAAAGTCTTCTTACATTTTGTATATACACCATATGGGAAATATTTTTAGGTTATTCGTTTTTTACAATAACTATTAAGTTTTCTTTTTGTTTTTACGTTTGTTTGTGTAGTAATATATTACATAGGCTTTTAATATATGTCACATCTTATTATAAATTGTTGTTGTTATAATTTAAACTACATAGTCTTTAAAAAAATATATTTTTCAATTAAATTTTTTAATGTATTACTAAATACTACGAAATATAAAACGTCAAATATTCTGAACAAATATTATATACTTTCAAAATTGATATAATTTCCACGAAATAAAATGCAAATTTTCCAAATAAGTCAAACAAGACTTAGAAATTGGGCCGACATACTTTTTGCAGAAAGGTTAAACGCATTTGTTTTTTATTTTGCCCCAGCGTTATTTACTTAGGAATTGTCAAAGCGGTTTTTATAGTTGCTCGTAAAAGTGTCGATGTGGCTTTACAAAAAAATCTAACGACGGTGCCAACTGGTGAAGGCACTAACATATTGGAATATTTTTATTTGTAGCAAACCTGTTTGCTTAGTTTTATAAAACTATTTTATTGTTAGGAACGAAATTCTGAATATCTTTTTTTATCTTTTGTATGTTGCAGATTTTTTATACATCCAACCAACTCACATAGATAGAACTACAACTGAATGTGTATATATATAAATGTTATTAAATATCCAGAAAAGTCCGATGATTGCGTTTGCGTTTTAAATTGATTTTGTATCGACTTTAAATCAGTGAACTAAATTTGTTTAATTTTTTTGTTTATATAAGCTGAAACTTAAAACTTACCCTTTTATTAATAGACCACGAACAAAAATATTTTTTACATCTACAATATAGTAATATACTAACCGACCGTTTAAAAATTTTAAGGTGCATGAATAAAAAAAATAACAGCTGAGCTATGCCCAAGATATTATGAAACAGCACGCGTTGATGCAAACACACGTACTCTATGCACCGCTTTTGTCTCATAATCCAATGGAATGGCAATCCGACAGTCACGAACAATCTGACACAGGATCAATCACTTTACTCGTTCAAGGTGCAAATGTCGATTTGTGAACAAGCTTTGTGTAAAGGCTTGAACATCTTATCATATCTTATAGAAGGTTCAGTAAATTCATAGATTTATTTTATTAATTAAATTTAAAAAGTAATCAAATAAGCCAACAATAGAGTCACTACACTCCCCACTCTCCTCTGCTGTAATTTGAAACCATCCTTGGAAGAACGTAATATCTTACTAATATGTAATATATTAGTGATATCTTAGTAATATCCTAGTAAATGCTGATTATTTTGGCTTCGGCATTACAAACAATAAATCTACTAATCTACGAACTAATACTATTAAACTTAGACTCAAATTATATTAAGGTAGAAATAATAATAGAAATTATTACCAAAATTTAGATTTACAATATTATCTTACCAAATAACGTTTCAAATAGGATAGCTTCTTAATAATTCCGCCCGCATCCGTGGACAAAATAGATTAATTGCATCAATTTTCATCGGTCATTGTTACATAAATAGCTTTTGGAAATAATAATTCAACATTTATATGAATGGGGGGAAGCTTTGTATTTCTAAGATTGAAGTCGATCATTTTTTTGGGGTTTCGTGCCTCAAATTAACAAAATATATCCACAGGATACGATGTCCATCTGTGTCTATATATATGTCTACTGTGTATACATATACTTTCTTAAATTCGCTTAGAGGTAAATATTGAAGAAATTATAATAATATAAGTTCTAGATTCGAAGTCGCTTTAAACCTAAGAAAACAATGTGAGCGTTTTTGCCGTAATGTGTTACATACACATATAAAATAAGAAGATAGGTAAAAAGTTATAATTTATAGTAAAACCAAAAACAAATAAATGCAAATTGCTTCTTTATATATGTATACAAAAATGTTACCAATTTATAGTTCTTTTATCATTCAAATAAAATGCTGGGATGCATCCCATTCCTAAAGTGAATTTTTTAAACTTTTCTAAATGCTTTTTGGTCATTCAGGTTATTATTGAGAAAGCCTCGGTGCACGTGTCAAACTATTTCTTGTTATTTTATTATTTTGAATTTACGCTTTATCATACATGTACAGCAAGCCTTAGCAAAGGAAACTTTGTATTATACTTGATACTTGTTTATTTATATTCCGGCTAATAAGAGTTCCTTCCATAGCCAAATGGCAAGAAACAGAACCTTTGTAAGTTGTGTATACATTTAATTTTATAAAAATAGACATTGAACCAATACTTTCTAATAATAAACCTACATCAGGCCTAATTACTGCAAGTCATGGCTGGCTCAGTAGCAATAACAATATTTTTTTAGAGATTTCAATAATATTTTTTAAAAGATAATTGTATTGGGTCTTTTATACAGAACTTTTCGTACCTTGTTTAGCTAGATATAAATCCGTCACATAGGTACTAGTAATTTAATAAAAATATGTTTAATATTATTATTAAAACATTGGTCAAAGTTTTAAAGAACTGCAAGAAATTTTATATCACATTACTTATTGCTATGAAATCCTTGACATTAGTTTTAAACTCCGTATTATCTTTTACCACTAGTACGAATACAGCAAATTATTCACCTTAGCGCTTACAGACACTGTCCCACTATGCTATCTCTAACTGCCCTAATCAGTTATTGGAAAAGTGGATTACCCAGAAATATACTATTAATCTTTTATTATGAATGAAATATTTCTATTATATTATTTAACTTTTTTAATTAAATTATATATTTTTGTATATTTTTTTAAAATATTCATATTACTAATTTATATAAAGCGTATAAATAACTCAATTTACAATTTACCCAAAACCATTGATACATTTATACACGAACATTAACAAAATTGATTTCACATAAGTCGTTTTGTAATAGCCCAGTTTTTTATTCATTTATAAATAGGCAGTCATTAATTATTAATTTCGGGCATTAAACTATTTTAGGTATCGACAAAACGTTTTAATGATAAATATTAGTGATAAAATAACCGAAATCAATGATAACATGATTGATTATAAGCCATTGTCATAAAAGCACTGATTTAACTAAGATTATTTAATAAATTGCTCCTAATTGTACTATTAAATAGAGTATATTTCTTTTATCGTTTCATACAATTTTGTTGATTCGTCGAATTTAGTTTGATGATTTATAAATATTAATCACGTAAAGCCGAGGAATGAGGACTGTGGGAACCAAGTACTAAGCCATCGTGACGTAGTGGCATAGCGACTGTGACAGAGTTATAGATATTTTCAGGCGAAATAAATATTTCTGCTCCATTTATGAGCTTTGTTTGTTAAGTCAACGTTTTCAACTCCTTAATTGAGTCTATAAATAAAATAATTCATTCTCACGAGAATTTGAACCAACAACCGTCACGTCAGACAAACGATGTCCCTCTGCACCATTAAAGACACTATTCTATTTGACACTAACTTTAATACCATAAAGTTTCTAAAACACTTACTCTAACGTTCCAAACTGAAAAACTTAAATTTACGTACAAACTTTGCAATCAAATCAAATATTCTTGGTGATAAAGCGAAAAATATTGAAATTCTTTCATTCAAACCAGACAAAATCCTTCCAATATTGTGGATTTAGCTTAGTTTGAAACGTTGCACGTCAGCAAACTTACCAACATAATATCACCGAAGCAAATGACATCGACACTTATGGACCTGTAGCAATCTAGCTGAAAGCTGAACACTCCGCTATAACGTACAGACCATTAACCGAGGCCGATATATTGGCGGGTCACGTTATCGAAGGACGTTTCGGTAGGCTAATTTGGTAAGTCATTCGGTTTATATGAAAAAATCTGGAAATTATAAATTTGAACACTATGTATAGACAAGTGTTTTGTAAGAATAAAATTAATGTATTAATATTAAAATTAATAAATCAGGTAACGGAGTGTCTTAGCATAAGATTCCTATAGTTCCTGCGGTTCCCTTTGACTATCCTGCTATTTGTGGGATTTAGCGTAAAACTAAAAAATATATATTTTAAAATTAATATCTTACGTAAAGAAAAGACAAAGAAATTTAATTAGATGAGGTAATTTCAGGATAGGATATTTACCAATGTAGTATTAGTATTACCATTAAACGCGATCATATCTATAATCTAATTATTCTTCTACGTCGGAGCTGTCTTTAAAATATAATTAGAGCGTATAGAAAAATGTCAATATAAGATATATATCTATAACATTTTCTGTTCTCCAGCCCTAACAAATCAACAAAACTATAAAGTCTTATCACATCGTACGCTTAATATCTTTACGTGTCCTACAAGTAATGTCCTTTTTCGGCATTGTTAGCCATTTATTTGTAGGCTAAAGCAATATGTGCTCTATTGTTACCAAATTAAGGATCAATTTTTCAATCAAGGAATATATGAAAAATAAAAATTGATAGTTACAACATTTTTAGGGTTCCATACAAAAATAAAAAAAACGGAACCCTTATAGAATCGCTCGTGTTCCTGTGCGTCCGTCTGTCACAGCCAATTTTCTCTGAATCTACTTGACCGAATCAGATGAAATTTGGCAGGATGGTGTAATGCCCTGACCCGAACACAGATGTGTTACGTAAAAAATAATTTTTTTTTAAAATAAGGGTAATTTTGGGGGGATAAATTAGGTAATTAAAAAAATTTGCAAACCTTACTGAGTCATATATCAAATGAAAGGGCTTGTTATCAGGATCTCGAATATATATTTTTTCATTTTTTTAAATAAATAGTTTCGATGATATTCATGAAAAAAGCCGAAAATTGACCATCCCCCCCCCTAATCTCCAAAACTACTGGGCCGAAACATTTGAAAAAATTGCTGAATATAGTTTATGGCTTGTAGATTACAGGATAATGTATAAGGATTTTATAAATTGAAAATAGAATGGAAAATTCGATAAAAATATTTTTAGGGAAAAAACGTTTTCAGGGGAAATATTTCACTATATTGTGCACGGAACTCTTTCCACGCGAGTTCGACTCGCACTTGCCCGTTTTTATTTTTTATATTTTAACCAATTTTTACATTTCTTTTTCGAAAACCATGTAGAAAGGAGAAATCTGCCATATTACGTTCAAGTTTCATTTTCAAAGTATTAATCGATCGATTATATAAATATAAATCTCTTTTGGATTTGAATCTGACCTTTACCGAATTAATAAAAAAGACATTGTCGTCTTTTTTATTTAATATATTAGTAGTATATAAATAGCTTAATTTAAAAAAAAAATCATGCTAATACCCTGTCAACAGTTTTTTTGTGTATTATTTTTTCCTGGAGGTTTTTTAGGTGACCAGTATCCAATTCTAGATTGTGATACAGACTCGTCATCCCACTCCATTCCTATGTGCATGCTTAAACTGTAACAGAATGTACACACCATGTAGCATAATACAAGAACTGTTATATTAAACAATCGAAAAACAAAATAAAAATTAATTAATAGAATAAATTTTATATGTATTTATTTTAGACTAAAAACTCAAAATGCAATACGATCAATCGAATTGAATTTGTACAAATGATAAATTTGTAATACTTACGTATTATTACGATTATCAAGAACTACATAAATCGTGTACAATAGAAGTTAGTATAAGGTAAAACACTAAATTATTAGACAATTTAGCTAGGTTTACGAAGATGGCGATGGAGTCAATATTATAGTTCAACGAGGAAAAATTAGGCGTGGGTCGTAATCGGTTACTGTCGTAGGTCAACGACACAACGTCTCACTGACATCACGACTATTGCGATTTTTTTTTTCCACTTGGAGAAATTAAATGTTTTGATTGATGGCGCTTCCAATGCCACGTTGTATGGAGAACACACAAGCAATTTTCTTGAAATGAAAATCAGTAAACAGGGTACTAGGTTTGATTTTGCCTTCTATATGCGTTATAAAATGAAGCTTATAAAACAATTCATTTTTAAAAATAAATACATGAAAAGACATCAAAATTTAAATTAAAACGCTCTAGAACATAAAGATAAGGTAACACCCGGCTATACGCTCCCACCCCGTTATGTCACGCTGCGTTACGCTGATCTTCCGGTGAAGGGTGAGGTTGCCCAGCCGATTAACCGAACTCGATATGTTTGTTTGGGGACGGTCCGGAAGAAGCTGACGTCCGGTGGATAGCACTTTATAAATCAAGTTTATGAATGTTACAATGTGTTTTTATATGGTTTTGGTTTATTTGCTAATATGGCGTGGCTGAGTACTGAGTGGCTGTATGCAGATGTTGCAAATTTCATAGGACAAATATTTTACTTTGGATATATGATAAATATTTTCGTATGTTTATGTTATTTTGTATAGATATATATTATTTTAAATGTCGAAAGCACTATATAATGTACGCTTTACAGAAAGTAAACATAAGGACTAAAAAATACTTTCTGTTATCTCATTTTGGGATTAGGAATTCATTTTAGGAATAGTTAAATTTTTATATTTCAATCGAAAATAAATTATAAACATACTATAGATGTTGGACATATTTGATGTACAATTTCGTATACTTTTAATTAACTTCAGGCTTACACATTTGTGTCGTCATATATTTATATTACATGTATGTATATTTATATTACATGTATGAATATACTTTGAATTAATTTTTTTTATTAATATACGTTTTTTTAACTGGTTTTTCTTTAACGTCGGGTATTTATTTAGTAAACCAGTAGTAAATTATTTGAGGTTTAAAATATTAGTTTATATTGAAATTCATGTTACTCCTATAATTGCAACTTAGGTGAGGTGGTTTATCCTCAACTATTTATACATGAAGTTTTAAAAACAAAGCTGAAATAAATTAAAATATTTCGAAAAAATATAATAGATTATCAAAATAAAAGCTACAAGTCACTTCAAAGGTTTATTTTTGGTAATCCTCCAATTTGGTAACAAATATTTTAACTTGAAACATTTCTCTTTGGTAAACAAAGCATGTTAAATCGACCGTTTAATATATCCGATGATCAAAGAATTCTGAATGTTTACCGTAGTAATAGAATTAAAACAATTTTTATTTTAAAATTTCAACATTTTGTATTGTCTTGTAAATGAGACGATTAGGGGTTCGATTTGGGGAAGATGAATTTTCTCATATCCATTTTCTTCGCTCTAAAAACGTTAGGCAAATGCGGTGTTAAGTTCTGCCACTCAACACGCAATGCTTGCAAAAGGCGAAAAGCGGAAAATGGAGTGCCTTAGCACTACGATCTCATGTTTTCTGTGATACCCTGCTATGAGCGAGATAAATTAATAATAAAAAAAAAGAACAATAACGATCTTATTTTCTAATGTTGTTACTTGAATTATAATTGAGGTCTTTTTTTGACCCTGGCTATTTTGAGCTACTAAAGTTAATAATAATATAATTAATTTAATAGCTCGTTTCTCCTATAACATGTGAGTTATAGATAAGAAATTTAAAGTACTTTAGGCTTTATTGAATAACCTTCTGACACCAAATGATTCTGTGCAAAGAATTTTCGTACAAAATTACATTTTAAAGACTCGATCTTAGACAATGTCTCTAATTTCTTATTACTTTGCTTGAATTAAAAAATAGAGTACGTAATGTTTAAAGCTATTTTGTCTTTAAAATTAACTGAAGAAACATTCTTTTGTTAGTTAAAATGGAAGTTTTCATTTTCAAAGTATAAAGGAAAACAATTAGTTAGTTTCATTATGCATTTAAATTTTAATTGATTCAATTATAATATCATTAGCTTTTCTATATTTAGTTGCACTATCATAGTTGCATACGATGCTTGCACATTGTACTATATAATATGTTTACTATTATCTGAGGACCCTCGTAGCGAAGATGCGTAAGCGTCTGCCTTGTAAACGCCACGGTTTCTGGGTTCGATTCCCACTGGTAGCAGATGGATTTTTCTATTTCCATTTTCTTCGCTCTGGCAACTAGGCAAAGCGCGGCGTTGAGTTCCGCCACACAACGCACAATGCTTCATAAAAGGTGGAAAGCGGGGACGGAGAAAGCAGGGACTAAAGCAACGGAGTGTCTTGACACTAGGTTCATATGGTTCCTGCAGTTCCATCTGCCTACCGTGCCATGCGCGGGATAAAGCGTGAAGCTAAAAAAAATGTATACTTATATTAAAAAACTTCCTTTTTTTTTGTTTACATGCGTTAATATCGGGAACGACTGGTTCGAAATGGCTGCTTTTTTATGTGGTCCACTATTCCTGCGGTCCATCAATAAGTTTTTGAAAAATCTCTACCACATAGAAAGTACAATGTTTCATACATAACTCCAAATTAATACTTTTAAGATATGGGAATAGAGGCACAAGAATAAGCAAGCAAGTTTATCAATAATTGTTCTCAATGAAAATGATAAGGAGAATAAGTTTCATATACTAAGACATTAGCATTCTATGAAACAATTTTAAGCAACTCTTCTCTCACTGTAAAGCTCATGGCAATAAGCTCTATTGTACGAGCTTCTATCTATATCATACCAAGCTTGACACGAAAACGAAGAAGAAAGTAAATTTTTCTAGAGAAAATCCTATTCCAAATTCCATTGCCATAATAAATATTTACATTATTCACAAGAGATTAATTGTGAATACACATTATTATAAAAAGCGGAAATTCCTTACAAACAAACAGTATACAAATGGTTCTCTCATAATATTCCTTTGTGGATTAAAAATAGGTCATCTCTATCAGTTTGCGGTCCACACTATATAATGCTGGCAATCATTTGTAGGTCAGAGTGTTGTTATAGAATTTTTCTACATAAATATATATACATATATCAAGAAGTATAGATATATATATATATATATATATATATATATATATATATATATATATATATATATATATATATATATATATATATATATATATATATATATATATATATATATATATATATATATATATATATATATATGGTCGTCGTGGCGCAGAGGCGCAACGTCTGCCTGTAACGCGACGGTTACTGGGTTCGATCCCCTGTCGGAGAAGATGGATTTTTCGATTTCCATTTTCTTCGCTCTGGCAAACTAGGCAAAGCGCGGCGTTGAGTTCCGCCACTCAACACGCAATGCCTCGAAAATGGCGGAAAGCGGGGACGAAGAAAGCAGGAGCTAAGCAACGGAGTGTCTTAACACTAGGTTCCCACGGTTCCTGCAGTTCCCTCTGCCTACCCTGCCTTGTGCGGGATAAAGCGTGAAGCTAAATATATATATATATATATATATATATATATATATATATATATATATATATATATATATATATATATATATATATATATATATATATATATATATATATATATATATATATATATATATATATATATATATATATATATATAAATATATATATAAATGAGGACCGTCGTGGCGCAGAGGCGCAACGTCTGCCTGTAACGCGGCTAACGCGACGGTTACTGGGTTCGATCCCCAGTCGGGGAAGATGGATTTTTCTAATTCCATTTTCTTCGCTCTGGCAACTAAGGCAAAGCGCGGCGTTGAGTTACGCCACTCAACACGCAATGCCTCGAAAAAACGGCGGAAAGTGGGGACGGAGTAAGCAGGGACTAAGTAACGGAGTGTCTTAACACTAGGTTCATATGGTTCCTGCAGTTCCCTCTGCCTACCCTGCCATGTGCAGGATAAAGCGTGAAGCTAAAAAAAAAAAAAAAAAAAAAAAAAAAAAAAAAAAAAAAAAAAAAATAAAAAAATAAAAAATAAAAAATATATATAAATATATATATATATATATATATATATATATATATATATATATATATATATATATATATATATACATATATATATATATATATATACATATATATATATATATATATATATATATATATATATATATATATATATATATATATATATATGTATATATACATATATATATATATATATATATATATATATATATATATATATATATATATATATATATATATATATATATATATATATATATATATATATATATATATATATATATTTTTCTACATAAATATATATACATATATCAAGAAGTATAGATTCAAATCCGGTCACGATTTTTCTATTTATTTAAATTACATATATATGTAGAAGTCTTTCTTGTTTTTTAAGGAGGAAAGTAGGGAACGAAGTGTGTTAATATTCAGTTCCAATGATTTCTGCCGATTTTTCTGCCTACCCTGCCATATACAAGAAAAAGCATAATGCTGGAAAAAATAAAAATAATGAAAAAGCTTCATATTTTCATACAAATAAATAATACATTTATAAGCTTTCAATTCATTATTTAATAAAACGTTATACATGAAAACCTAATAGTAATTGCATATGCTCAAACGAATATTTACTTACATATGTAAAACCACTACCGAAAAAACATAATGCTGAAGCCGAAAGAAGTAAATGGAATATATCGATTTCAAGTAACATTTTATTTAATATTCACGGATTATTGCTTTCCAATGTTTGTTTTACACTTTATTTGTATCGTTTATACCAAATTTACGATCAGCGAAAACGTTAATGGTGCGAAGAGCAAAAACACTGATAAATACCCAAAGTCGTTATATGGGGGCACCTTTTATATTTTATGGGACGTATTATGGGAGGGTAGATGGATGATTGATTTTGATTTTTGTAATTATTTCTGTTTTCATTATTTTTTTGTGATTCTGTTTAATCTTTATTATTGATTAATTTCTCATTCATCTTAATGTATTAGAAAAATTTTAACTAATTTTAATTTCTTCTCACCACCACTTCCTTCGCGCCTGTCGTAGTCGTAGGTTTCGGAGGGGCTCAATTCGATATTTATTATCGAATTTGGCTCCTCTGACACACCTCCGTTCGCTCTATCTGACGTACATATGTGATACTCTTACTGATTGTAAGTAGAAAAGTTATACATAAATAAATAATGTTTATTTTAAATGTGTAGATGGAAAGCGAAATAATTGTTTTTCATTGTTTTTGAAATTTTCACGTCTTTTTCAATTAACTCTATTTTATTCAAAATGGGTTAGATTTTGATTCAAGTAACGAATGCTACGACGCATGTTAACAAGACACGTGTAGAAATCAAATTTTCAAAGTACTATAACACTGGCATTTTACACCACCTTTTTATCAATTTGTTTTAATTTATTATCTTAATGTTTGTATTGCTGTTATTAAAAAAATAATAAATATTTAAATATGATGTACAAGACAATGGTGATAAGTAACTGCTAGAAGTATTAAATATATAAATCTTCTAATATGTAATACAAGTAAACTGAAAGTAACAAATTTTCGACGTACTCAATATTTGCTATACTTTTTTGCTAAAAACTCATCAACCTATATGAAAGGGACAAAGGATGACGTTGATTTTAATGAGCACGTCGGTCGAGAGTAAGGTTTTAGCCGGTTTTGTACCGTAATTTATTTATTTATTTATTTATTTATTTAGCCCTTTAAGCTGGGTGAGAGATTTGGTTTACACTGTTGAGTTTGTGATTGTAGTCGTGTTACAGGATGTCTCTCAACTCAGTGTGCCGGTTGGCAAAGGCCTCCTCCAGTAGTTTCCATTGTTTGCGGTCTTGAGCAACTCTTCTCCATTTGGATCCCGCAGTGAGTTTAAGCTCGTCCTCCCAGCGCATTGTTGTTGTTGCCTTTCTCGGCGTCTTTTGCCATCTCTAGGGTACCATTGTGTTATAATTTGGCTCCACTTTTCCTGCCTAGATCTCAGCATATGGCCAGTCCATCTCCATTTTTGAAGGTCTATCCTTTCCAAGATGTCGGTTAATTTAGTTTTAGTTCTTAAATCGACATTGCTAATTCTGTCTTGCCTTCTTACTCCTGTCATGCTCCGCTCCATGGCTCTCTGGCATTTTTCTAACTTGTCTCTATGGTGTTTGGTTAGAGACCATGTTTCGCAGCCGTAGGAGATGCATGGAAGAATACATGTGTTGAAGACCTTTCTTTTAGTTGACATGTTATGGACTTTAGACTTGACTATTTCCTTCAGGGACCAATATCTCCTCCACCCACTGGCAATCCTCTTGTTTATTTCTTTTGTTGTTTGGTTTATAGGAGATATGATCTGTCCCAAATAACAATACATCAATGGGTTCCATTTTTGAGTTGGTCATCAGCTTCGTCTTTGTTATGTTCATTTTTAGACCCACTTTTGCACTTTCCGTGTTTAGAGTTCGTATCATCTCCTGAAGCTTCTTTGGAGATTCTTCGAGCAGAACTAGGTCGTCCGCAAATCTGAGGTGATTTAACTTTCTCCCGTCTATATTAAGGCCTAGATGTTCCCAGTCCAGATTACGGAAGACATTCTCCAGAACTGCTGAGAATAGCTTCGGCGACAGTGGGTCTCCTTGTCTGACACCTCGCTGGATTTGGAATTCTTTGCCCAGTGCTTCCAGTTGGATTTTAGCTTTAGTGTTTGCATATATAGATTTTATAAGATTAGTATATAGTTCTGGTATGCCTTGCCTATGTAAACTTTCCCATATTGACTTGTGGCTGATGCAGTCAAACGCCTTTGCATAGTCTATGAAGGCTACATAAAGTGTCTTATTGAACTCGCTATACCTCTCCATTATCTGTTTCAGCGTGTGTATATGGTCTATTGTTGAAAAGTTTCGTCTGAAGCCGGCCTGTTCCATTGGTTGGTTTTCGTCTAGTCTTGCTGTTATTCTTCCCAAGATGATCTGCAAATATTTTATAAACGTTTGATAGTAGACTGATCGGTCGGTAGTTACCGATGTCATCTCTTGCGCCTTTTTTGTGTAGTAGAATTATGTATGATATTTCCCATTGTGCTGGTATATATCCGCTTCTCAGAATTTGGTTGAACATCTTCGTAAGTATTGGGACTAGTTCATTAATAGTTCCCCGCAACATCTCGTTTGGTATTTTGTCCGGTCCAGGTGCCTTTTCCATTTTTTGACTTTTGATAGCCTTTTCCACTTCGCTCTGCAAAAACTCAGGTTCAGGTTGCCCCTCTGGCTGGTAGACTGTAGATCCATTCCTGCATGGTTGTATACGTGAATAGCTTTGTGTATCTTTGTTTGAATATAAGTCTTTGTAGAATTCTGTGGCTATTTCTTGTATTTTTCCCCTGTTCGTGGTAGGATTATTCTTTCCTTTTCTTTGTAGTTTGGGTATCCACTCTTTTCCTGTTTCTTTAAGGTCTTTCAGGGCTTTCCTTACACCGCCTGTTCTCAATATTTCCTTTTCTAGCACTTCTCTTCTATTATTTTTACGATCTTTCCTCATATGTGTTCTGATTTGTTTGCTGATCTCTGTAATTGTTTTTATGTTCTCTTTGTTTTTTCCCTGAGCGAGTATAGCTTTCCTGCGGTCTATAAGTTGGATAGTCTCTTCACTGAGCACATATTTACTTTTGCATTTGTTGGAATTGCTAGTAGTAGTGAGTAGTTTTTCCAGGTTTTTATAGTTAGCTTTGATGTCGCTTTCCTTTTCGTATGTCATTTCTTTTAGTTTTACTATTAACGTTTGTCCGACTTCTCTAAAACTCTCGGCGGTGATGTTGCCTGGAGTGTGAGAGGTAACGTTCTTTCTTGCTTTTTTTGGTGGTGCTAGCCGAATTGAACTTCTGACCATTCGGTGATCTGTATTGAAGTTAAGTTTTGAGATTACACTTGCATCAGTAAACGCCTTGGGAAAATTGCTTATGATATAGTCTATCTCATTCTTGTAACTACCATCAGGTGACATCCAGGTCCATTTTTTCTTTGAAGGTTTTTTAAACATACTGTTCAGAAGAGTTAAATTGTGCTCAAGCAAGAATTCAACCAGTAGTTGGCCATTGGGGCTTCTTTTCCCATAGCCATATCTTCCCAATACATATTCCTCGTTGTTTTGCTTCTCTCCAATTTGAGCGTTAAAATCGCCCATCAATATAATATGGTTGTTTGCGAAATCTCTGATGACTTTTGCCAGTTCAGCATAAAATATATTGATCTCTGATTCTGCAGCTTTCTCAGTTGGTGCATAAGCTTCTGTATTTGTTTCTTCAGAGTAGACTTTATGAGGAACCCAACTCCTCTTTGTCCACCTTTTTCTCCTTTGCTGAATAATATATAATCTTGGTATTCGTATATTGTTTCACCTTCTCTTCTCATTTCACAAATTCCGAGTATGTCCCACTTTAAATCTTGGATGGCCATGTTCAGTTCTGCCAGGGTATCTTGGGTTCTTAAGGTTCTGGTGTTTAATGTTGCTATATTCATTTTGCTTGTTTTTCTGCTAATTTTTACTGGAGGGTTATGGTCTTGTACTCCCGCGGGGACCAGCCGTATTGGGAGATTTTTATGTTGTGTTGGTTGTTTATTAATTAGAGTAAGTTGTTTGTTTCGGTTCCGGGGATCAATGTTAGAATCTAGTTTTTTGGATTTTCTGATAGTGACGAGGATCTTCCTCTCTCAATGTAGTTAAGTATGCCGGGTTTCAAAATTTCTTTTGTTATAGGTTGTTGCTTGTTACTTTTCTTTTGGGTTGCTAGCTTCGGTGAAACAGATTCCTCTCTTTTCCTTTTATCGCGGTTTTTGTCTTGTTGCGAAGGTGTTTTTATGATTATTTTGTTGTATTTCAGAAATGCTATCTTTCCTTTCTTTCTTTCTTCGTCAACTAGGGACTGTAATTGTTTGCGTTGTTCGAGGATTTCTTTGGAGAAATCTTCTTTGATGTAGGTACCTGTTGGCAGGCCAGCCTTGTTTTTCATTATGGTATGTTTTTTCCATAAGGTTGTAAAGGAGACTACCACCGGTCGATTTTTGTTGTTGGTAGGTCGCCCGATTCTGTAGACATTATTTATTTCCTGGCTATTTATTTGTACGCCTGCATCTATTATCAGCTCTTTTATGTAGTCCACTAGCTCACATTCCGTTTTCCCATTTTCTTCAATTCCAAAAAAGATCAGGTTATTTTTACGCTTTTCGTTATCTATATTAGTTAGTTTCTGTTCCAAATTCGTTACTTTAGTTTTAAGCACATGATTTTCCTCTGTTAACGTTTTAATTTTATCGTCCAATGCTTCCATGACGCTTTTAGTAACTGATGCTGTAATAGCTAATGTTTGTTGGTTCAGCTTTTCTTCGAGTTTCGATAGTAGTATATCCATGTTTTTATCCATATTTGTGAGTTTCGTTTTGTTTTTAATGTTTCAGTTTTTATATTTTGTTTTGTTGGTTTTATTTAGATTTTTATTATTCACTTTTAATTTATTTTTTACTCTGGTATGTTTATTTTTGGTAGTTTTTTTTTTTTTTTTTTTTTTTTTTTCTTTTTTTTTCTTGTGCTGGCAACTCTTCAACTGTCACTGTCAGTGACTTTGACGTTGGTTGTTTTGATGGAAATGAAATGCACTTTTTAGGTTATTTTTGTCGGTTTTGGTTTACACTATTTTCGCGAACTGTTTTATTTGCACTTAATTTATGCCACTGATTGGACCTTTTTAGTTGTTTGGTAGATCCGTGTTGTGTTTTTGTTTAAAATATGTGATTTTGCACTTCAAAATAATTATTTTCGCGGAGAGCACTTAACGCACGTATTGTCAAGATAGCCACCGGAACCGGAACAATCTGTACCGTACCGTAATTATAACATAACAAAAAAAATCAGTAATAAAAAGATAGCATACGACTTGACATTTAGCATATGCCGATGCGGAGTGTAAAGGATTGTAAGAGATGATTCCCTAAAAACCTTAGGAAGTAAACGATTAGAATATCTAAGGAAATAACGAAATTTTAAAATTTTAAAGTTTTAGCCCTTGTAAACTATGGCCTCGTCACTGAATTGCCTCTAACCCCTCTTTAAAAATGAACTCTAAATTACAACGCAACATCCCTAGAATATACAGAAAACGAGTTAAATAATTTATAATTAGATAATTTTCCACAAGTCCTACCTACTTATTTTCAATAAAAATGCAAAATAAAAGTAAAAAAATACCAAACATATTACGTATGTAAAGCAAACGCTAGCGACTACAGTAAACCGACAGCGAATTGATAGTAAAGCTCTTTGATAAATGTAGATTGTAGCGTCCGTTTCCTATATTCGTCGATTGCACTGCAAGTTTCAGCGCAACTGTCACTACTTGACAGTGGGTATGAGGCCTTAGTCGTAGAGCTATGTAGAGTTCTATATGTGATCAGTATTCATAGGATAGTGTATGGAAAATGATACATACATACACATCTTACATATGGTAGATCATAAATGTGTATTGTTGTACAACATTTGTGGGAATAGAACGTTATTAACTTTTAGTACATGTACCGTAACATATATATATATATATATATATATATATATATATATATATATATATATATATATATATATATATATATATATATATATATATATATATATATATATATATATATATATATATATATATATATATGTATATATGTATATATATATATGAAGTATATATATATATATATATATATATATATATATATATATATATATATATATATATATATGAAGTTTCAGCAACGATTGAGTCAGCGAGTAAGTGACCTTTCGTTCTTTTATATGTAATGTACTTTACAGTTTTACTTAAATAATACAAATGCTAAACGCTTTTTTTAATAAAACCAACAAAATTAAAAAAAATTTAATATATTTTTAGCCATCACAATATGTTATATTTAAAATTTATTAATCTTTAACATCAAACAACTCTCATTTTAAACATAATTACGCCGAAGCAAAATCTAACTTTAATTATTTGAAGTATTCTCTACGGAGGTCATTATGTAGAAGCTACCACCGTAGGTTCTTTATATTAACATTATTCTCTTACTGTAGTTTATATGGAATGTTTCTCTTTCAATAAGAGTTTACGTGTCTATTTCTTTTGGCTCTGCACGTTTAAAAATATTGAGCCTACAACGAATATTCACGTTTAATCTTTTTTCATTAAAATCGGGACAAAATTAAAAGAAAGAATAGGGAATTTTACTAAAACCGAGAAAACACTATTACAAAAATTAGGAAATATCTCAGTTCATTACCTTCCAGAATAACACCATAATTCTAGAGGCTACTAAAAATATTTCCAAAATGTACATACATATATAATGAAGCGAAAGAGGTAGCTAAAGCGTTTGACACTAGTTTTTTTACTTTGGAAATATGAAGCGAAAAAAAAAACAAAAGAATTGCATTATTTAAATATAAAAGCATTATAACTTCATAATTCAAATAATTTAAAAAAGTTAAAAATACCACTCTCTTTAACCAATAAAATTTATATATAAATATAACTCAAACACACTACGCTAAAAGCTCGTTTAATTACAAAAATGTTATTCATTCACTACTATTTATAACATACAAACAAATGTTTTTATTTATTTTAATTTTATATAAAAGAATGTAAAGGCTATTTCAGTAGAATAATTCATATAAGCTTGTACTTTAAAAGGTATTCGTGATAATAGCGTAATAAATATGAAAATACAGAGATGGTGTGTAACATCCGGCATGCCATACAAAAAAATGTAATGTTTCAAGGCGTTTTGTGTTAACGTTATTGTATTTAAGTAAATGAAGGAACTAATGCTCTTAAATGTATACAATTAATGTATTTAAATCATTGATTTATCAAGCGAAGGTTAAAAAAATAAAGTTAAGTATACATTATGAAGTTATGTACCTCGTTTCCGTATTAAAACAATTTCTCAAAGCTTTCTTATAGTTTATATGAATAAGAAATATATAAAATATATATTTTTTACGTTATATTTTACAGATCATTTATAATTCGATTATAAGTAGACTTCGGAACAAAATGCGTCGTGCGTAATTCTTGACAATTTTTTTTCTGCATTCAAAGTCATATGATATAAAAATTCATGCACAGATTACACTGATAAGGTTGTACTGTTTGAAATGTACGTACTCATATAAAAATATTTATATTAAAATTTATTTACTTACACGCAACGTAGGATCAAAGTAATAATAAATTTCAATTAAGTTATACATATTAGTACCGGTACTCTCTGGTATGCTATGCATTTCTTAAAAGATAATAACCTATGGAAATTGAAGGTGGAGATCAAAATAATATTTCCAATTATTTTTTGTTTACCTGCAAAATTAAGAAGGTTCTAAAATTTTTTACCTTTACGCTGTATATCTTATTTAAAAGTCTTCAGGTATTTCAAAATTTTCGATAACTGCAAATATATGAAATATTCGCATCTACCCCTTAAACAGAAATCAAACCTACAACCGTCGCGTTTACAGGCAATTGACATCAAAACGTTTATTAGTATTATCTAAATAACAATTCCAACAAAACATAATGTTCAAATAAAAATCACTGGTTCTCAATAAATTCCGAATAAAAATATCAACTAATAAAAGGTCCATACAACGTATCATGTTATTATAAAAAAAATCTATATAAATCAACTGATACGCCTCAAGCTAAACGAAAATGTAATATTAAACATCAGTTATTACGTACACAAGATAATCTACCAGTCCTTTGTATTTATGAAGAACTGATTTATTTTTTCTTTTCGTAAGTATTTATGACTTTCAGTAGGTTCTACTTGTTTTGTATTAAATCTTGATTAGTACTGTAGAAATATTTATAAAGAATATTTTTACGCTTTATCACGCTTCACGCTTTATCACGCAACTTATGAGGAACTGCAGGAACCTAATGCTGAGACACTCTGTTTCCAGCTTTTCGAATTTTTTTTTAGTATTGCGTGTTGAGTGGCGGAACCCAACGCCGCATTTGCCTAGTTGCCAAAACGAAAAAATGGAAAATAAAATCGTCTCCCCTGAGTAGGAATTGAATCTACAAAGCGTCGTGTTTACAAGCAGACGCTACGCCTCCGCACCACAACGGTCCTCATTGAAAATTTCGTAATAATATTTTGTATATTTTTATGGACAAGCTTCATATTTTATCGTTACTATGCATCTTACACATTATGTGGAGTAAGCACAAGTGTTGCAACACTTACCTATATATTTACTCCCACGTGAAAATACACTTTCAATTTTTTAATTAAAATAATGTGACGTAAAGTTTCGCCACTTTACACATAGAGTCAAGACTCTAAGAATAAGCAGAGAAAAGCGGAATATATTAACATTTTATCTTTCCATTATTGTAGGTTAAATACAAAGCAAGAAAAAAGACGAAGATGGAGAAAGTAGGGACTAAGCAATGGAGTGTCTTAACACTAGGTTCATATGGTTCCTGCTGTTCCCTCTGCCTACCCTGCTATATGCGGGATCAAAGCGTGAAGCTATAAAAAAAAATTCACGTTTTTTAAAGGCTACGATCTTCTCTAAAATACTTTATTTAATAGTAAGCTAAGGTGCTATATTAATATAAAATAATATATTTTTGGTATATTTTAATCTCGTCATTTTATTCCAGTCGCGGTTTATCCCACGATAGATTTTCTCATTAGTTCTGTAATAGGTAAATAGAGTCGGCCACAATTACGTTTAACTAAACATCAGATCGACTTTAGCTTTGATAATAGTCAGCACAATGTAACTACAAACGTTTAGGATTCTGTGTATTTTGTTACCGAAATATATACAGGGTGGATGTTGAAAAGTGTCACTTTTTGTATGAAATCTGGACTTGGCAAGTTTCATATTGTTAAAAAGTTTGCGTTTCAAAGTTTTTTTTTTGGAAAAATGTAAAAAAAGAATTTCTATAGAGATATTTTGTTTATATTTGTTTGTATGTCCGTATATTCCTATCATTTTTGAGTTCAAAATTGACTACTTATGGCTGATTTACTTATGGCTGATGCTCTATGATTTTTTGTTGAAAAAATTGAAAGAATGATAATAGTAAAAAATAGTTATATTACATATCTTAATGAATGAATTCAATAAAAATTTGTCGAAATAGACACAATATCACGAGTATATTATTTCAGAATAATCATTATTAGGAAAAATCAAACTACTTCTGATTATGTAATAACATAGTACTCAGTCTTAACTTCACGCATTATCCCTAGCGGGGTAGACAGAGAGAACGGAGTTCTAAATGCTGCGGTCCCTGCATACCTCTTTCGCCTCTGAGGAAACAATTACCAAGTATAGCGAAATTAGGAACATTCATAATTGCAAAAATATGAAAAAGGACCGTTGTGGCGCAATGTCGAAGCGTCTGCATGTAAACGCGCCTACTTATGAGCTCGATTCCCACTCGGAAGGATGGATTATTTTATATTAATTTTCTTTGCTCTGGTAACTAAGCAAGCACGGTGTTGATTTCCACCACTCAACTCGCAATGCTTCAAAAGAATGCGGAAATCAGGGACCGAAGTGTCTTAACTCTATGTTCCCACGATTCCTGTGTTTTCTTCTGTGTGAAGTTAAAAAAATTATACATATAAATATTAAAAATAAAATTAAATATACATTTAGTATATCAAATCGAGAAGCAATGTTTAAAGTGTTCTTAAGTAATAATCATTAAGTCCAGGAAAAGTTGAGTGGACATTATTAAAATAGCCAAATGCCAAATACCCACTTCCATGAAGTACGGTCACGTATATTCCGGGACCTTTTTTAAATATGTGAACATCCACTTCGTTTTTCATCTTTAGTTATTTAATGATCTATATAGATCTATAATATCACATGCCATATTTGAAATCTTTGCCTTATATGGCAAACTTAATAGGTAATACTTACAAAATTTTTTTTTAATAATATAGAAATTTTATATACTGGAAAATTAAACGCAAATCGATGTTGGTTTTTTTATTAATTAAACTAAATATTTTATATAACGCATTTTTATGTATATAATGCATAATTTTTAAACATATATATATATATATATATATATATATATATATATATATATATATATATATATATATATATATATATATATATATATATATATATATATATATATATATATATATATATATATATATATATATATATATATATATATATATATATATATATATATATATATATATATATATATATATATATACATACATACATACATACATATCTTCACGCTCTATCCCTAGCGGGGTAGTCAGAGAGAACGGAGCGCCAAACGCTGCGGTCCCTACATACCTCTTTCGCCTCGTCCACTGTCATTAACCTCTTCATGCATGCTCTCCGAGGAGTCCTCATGCTTTTTACGTGACCTTCCTCCAGTATCTTCGATACTGTGTTTTCGAAAGTCAACCGAGGTCTCCCCTTACCTCTCTTACCACACACTTTTCCATCGTATATCTTTTTTACCATTCTTTCGTCACTCATTCTTTCAACGTGCCCAAACCACCTGAGCACGTTCTTCTTCATTCTTACTGTGACATCCTCGCTGGTACCTACCATACTGTGTACCTCTTCGTTGCGGATTCGGTCAGCTAAGCTGACTCCGCATATCCTTCGAAGAGATCGCATCTCCACAGCATTCATCTTTCTTTCATTCTTCTTCTGTAATACCCACGTTTCACTGCCATATAACAGCGTCGGAACCAAAACTGCATTGTGTACGGCCAAACGTGCAGCGACGCTGACGTTCTGCCGTCTCAACAACGCAGCTAAGGCACCGTTCATTCTGTTACCGGCAGCAACACGTCTTTCCACATCCATTTCGTATCTACCATCTCTACTTAACATACTTCCCAAGTATACTACTTCATTCACTTGTTCTAATAAATTTCCGTTCACGAAAATCTTGCAATCTGTCCTTTCCTCGTCTCTTTCAAATACCAGAACCTTTGTCTTACTTGCATTCAGGCTTAGACCATTAGTTTCACACCCGTCTTTCAGAATGGTGACCAATGCCTGCAACTCGCTTTCTGATGATGCAATAAGCACTGCATCATCTGCGTACAACAAGCAATTTACCTTCAAGTCACCCACTTTTACACCCATATCACTTTCTTTCAGTCCTTGGAGACAGCTATCCAAATACAAATTGAACAACCAAGCCGACATGGCGCAGCCCTGTTTGACACCCGATTGGATGCCAAACCGAGGCGACATGTCGGCTCCTACTCGCACACAGGCTGAGTGATCTCTATAAAGAGACTTTACAGCCTGCAGCAAGGGTCCGCTCACATTGTACCGGGGTAGTATCTCCCACAATTTCTTTCTCAAAACCCTGTCAAACGCCTTCTCCAAGTCCAATATATTAGTCAAGTCTCCAATATATATATATATATATATATATATATATATATATATATATATATATATATATATATATATATATATATATATATATATATATATATATATATATATATATATATATATATATATATATATATATATATATATATATTACAAATTGAATTCACTACAGACTTTATTTAGTTACGACCATTGCACCACAACGGTGTTCATCTAAAAAATAAACTTAATGTAAGTCAAGATTTTATTCAAAGGAAAAAGATAAGAATAGTTCCTGTACTTAGATATCGAGGGAAGACAATGCTAGGGAGCGGTTACTAAGCTATTGTTCGATTAAAAGGACTTGTCCTTAATATGTACGCTAGACGTAATCGTCTCTGTAATGTACTTCTATCGATTAATCTTCTGTAATTATTTTCACTGTGTAGGCAAAGAAAACCTAGTGTTAAGATATATTCTTTTACTTAAGAAGATGGTAGCTTCGCTTAGCTTTGCTTTATTTAATATTAGAGAATAGTTTCTCCATTATTCACCATTATTTTGAAAATTCTCCAAGCTGATATTAATTTATGTGACTGTACTTAAACACATTCTAATAGAGTCGCAATTCAATATTCCATTATTGATCCATCTATCCATCTCGAGTACGAATTATAATGTTTAAAGAAAAGATTTGTCATACTCTTCAAGAGAATGGGAAATGAATGCTTAAGTTAAATATGCCCTTTTTATTTGAACTCGTTTTATTCTATTGGTTTTTTAGTAATAATGTTACTTAAAAACCGTTTAAATTTATATATATATATATATATATATATATATATATATATATATATATATATATATATATATATATATATATATATATATATATATATATATATATATATATATATATATATATATATATATATATATATATATATATATATATATGATCTTTAATACTAATTAAACTGCGAACGTTAAGTAGTTGTTTATTGTACAATGTTTTACAGTAACGCTAAATAAACTAACAATACAAAAAGCAACAATGGCTTCACACTATCTAATCTTAAAGGAAAGTGCGAGAAAATGTAAATGTAAATGTAAGCTTTGAAACTTAAGTAATCCTTAGGCTACAAAGCTTAAAACATATGTACGTGTTAAACGTCATTTTTATAATACTTTTATTTATTATTATTTTCAAGAAAAGTAGACTAATTTAAAAGAAAGTATATTACCTTATAAAATTATTTATTTTAGTATCGGTTTTGTGATGAGCGTTGATTCTACACGTGACCACAGTGTTCTGTAAAGTTTTTAAAGCATCAAGTAAGGTTTCTAAAAAATGTACCAAACAAAAATATACATATGTCACGACTTCAACCAAACGATTCACATTTAAAATGTGTAAAAAAATCAGATATGATATATAAAATAAGTCAAAAATATACTGTATACAGATTATTTTTAACCAATACAAATATTTATAATAAAATATCTAGAACAGATAAACAAAAATGTAAATAAATAAGCCAAGTACACTTTTTTTTTTTGGTTCACGCTTTATCCCTTACATGGCAGGGTAGACAGAGAGAACTGCAGGAACCGTGGGAACCTGGTATTAAGACACTCCGTTGCTTAGTCCCTGCTTTCTCCGTCCCCGCTTTCCGCCTTTTTGAGGCATTGCGTGTTGAGTGGCGGAACTCAACGCCTCGCTTTGCCTAGTTTGTCAGAGCGAAGAAAATGGAAATAGAAAAATCCATTTTACCCGACTGGGGATCGAACCCAGAAACCGTCGCGTTCAATGTATACTTTTTATTAATAAAAAAATTAAAAATTCTAAGTCATTGAGTTTCTAAAACTTCATTACCATAGACTTCATATAACGTTTTCTATGTTCTATTTGGCATTGTCATTAAAACTTCAGCATAATCGAATTGTCTTCAGACACTCGTTTGATATAGTTGAAAATATTACGTACAAAGTGGCGGAATTCAAAGTCGTGCTTTTCAACAAAAAGTGCAAAAAAACAATTTAGTGATTTAATATAAAAATGATTGTCGAAGGTTGAGTGTCCATAGATATGTACAAACGGACCAATAAAACATATTAAAAACCATAGATTCGTGTTCTACGACTATTTTGTATTACCATAAAAGAGGTACAGTATACATCGATAATCGATCAAAATCTAATATAACAATCTACAAAATTCAAATTAATATTTGAACTCACAACTATCTCAAGTAATATCAAATAAAATAAACAAACATTATATTAGAAACTAAAAATTTTCTTCCAAAAATACGAGAATTTCGTTAGCTAAAGCACGTGCAAACTGCAACCAACCGGAAGTCCGAAAATATCCAAGCAATAGTTCGCCAATAAACTATAACACTATCTTCTGGGTATACGCCAACCGCACAGTAAGTGTTACACCTTACTGAATAATGGATGAGGCACTGATAAATGTACTAAGACCTAACGTTAGACGGTAGACGTTTTAGACTAAGTTTTTTTTTATACTTGTCAAGGTATTGCTTACTTGGTCATCGGTCAAAGTTACAGTGTAGACAAGGTTTTTATCAGAGTTTAAATTGTATTTTAAATAGTTTAGATTGTTACATTATGTTTATTTTATATTTAGATATTTTGTTTGTTTTTTATATATTTTATATTTAATCTATTTTTTTAGCTTCACGCTTTATCCCGCACATGGCAGGGTAGGCAGAAGGAATTGCAGAGACCGCGGGAATCTAGTGTTAAGACACTCCGTTGCTTAGTCCCAGCTTTCTTCGTCCCCGCTTTCCGCATTTTTCGAGGCATTGCGTGTTGAGCGGCGAACTCAACGTCGCGCTTTGCCTAGTTTCCAGAGCGAAGAAAATTGAAATAGAACAATCCATATTCCCCAAGTGGGAATCGAACCGACAAACCTTCGCGTTTACAGTCAGACGCTTACGCCTTTGCGCCACGACGGTCCTCTAACAAAATTATAATAGATGTATATATTTTTTGTTTTTACATAAACGGCAGGATTCAAACCCACTTTTAGAGCAATTCTGTGTTATGACGAAATTCATATGCGATCATATTATATTTGGTGCAACGATTTTTTCCTAAAGTGAAGGAAAGCCGAATACAAAACTTGACCTAAAAGTTTAAGAAGTGACATAAAATTATGCAAACATTTTGCATATACGTCGTTTATATAACCATAATATTTTTTTAATTTATGCCACAGATTTTGTACTTTTTACCACACATTTGTTCTCTTTTAAGTATTTTTGACTAAACATTGTAGTATTTTATATAATTTTTTGTGTTCTTGTAGTAAATTTAAAAAAACATAAAAAAAAAAAAATCTAATTACTATATTGTATTTTATGTATCTAAACTAAATTTACAATAGAGTATTAGAGTAGCTTAGCTTCCCTTTATTATGTTACATATGAGAAAAGCGTAAGGAAATTCAATATAATTCTCTATATATAACGCATACTAAAGTAAAATGATTACAGAAGTGTCATAAAATTGTAATAAAAACTTAAAGATACAGCGTTTTTGCCTGAATCGTAATACACTGTCTTGTTCTGTGGCGCACAGATAACTTCTTATCACCGGTTTAGCGTTTATAGCGCGCAAGTTTCGCTAACTTAGTTTAGTATTCCGTTTACGTAAGCCGAAATACATAAGGTCGAGGTCTCTGTAGTTGTAACAAGATACAAGCTGCTTTGTATATACTTGTGTGTATACACGCACACACACAAATATATATATATATATATATATATATATATATATATATATATATATATATATATATATATATATATATATATATATATATATATATATATATATATATATATATATATATATATATATATATATATATATATATATATATATATATATATATATATATATATATATATATATATATATATATATATATATATATATATATATATATATATATATATATATATATATATATATATATATATATATATATATATATATATATATATATATATATATATATATATATATATATATATATATATATATATATATATATATATATATATATATATATATATATATATATTTTTTAGCTTCACGCTTTATCCCGCACATGGCAGGGTAGGCAGAGGGAACTGCAGGAACCATCAGAACCTAGTGTTAAGACACTCCGTTACTTAGTCCCTGCTTACTCCGTCCCCACTTTCCGCCGTTTTCGAGGCATTGCGTGTTGAGTGGCGGAACTCAACGCCGCGCTTTGCCTTAGATGCCAGAGCGAAGAAAATGGAAATAGAAAAATTCATCTTCTCCGACTGGGGTTCGAACCCAGTAACCGTCGCGTTACAGGCAGACGTTGCGCCTCTGCGCCACGACGGTCCTCAATTATATATATATATGTATATATATATATATATATATATATATATATATATATATATATATATATATATATATATATATATATATATATATATATATATATATATATATATATATATTGCAACTACTACAAGTGTAAATAACATTAACGCTCTGAGACAAAATGCAGCGTTGAGTTCCGCCATTAAACAAATAGTTTCTCGAAATGAATGGCGTATTTTATTGAAGTGCCACTGCTTACTCTGCAACCTATATGTAGGGTAAAGCATTCAGGTAAAGATTTACATATAATATTATGTTTGTACCTTTTTTTAAATGTAATTTATTATTAATTTATAATTTATTTTAATTATATTTATAACACAATAAGTTAATATTAATAATTACTTTAACTTCATTTATTATTCCTTTTTATAATATTGTTCACTGTACGTACATCGAATTTCTGAAAATACACGCTATTTGTCACTCATTCATCAATATATATTGGCGGGATGAGATCTCCTTTAGAGATAAGTCCACCTTACTTTTATTTTTTCACTTATATATGTTAGTGCATTAAAGAATATTACAAAAGTTGTGAACCTAATAGAAAGTTAGCGTATAATAATAGGGTCCTTCTACAGTAGTTTCATCATATTGTAAATTAGATTGAAATATTCTTATAATATGTAGCACATATATGCACAACATAATATTTCTAGCAAAACTATAGAAAGAAAGTGGGAGTAAGGAATCTGTCTGTAATACCCGGTGTTTCAGTAGCACAGTAGTAGTTTGAGGACCGTCGTGGCGCAGAGGCGTAAACGTCTGCCTACAAATGTGACTTCCACTCGAGGAAGTTCGATTTTTCTATTTCCGTTTTCTTCGCTCTGGCAACTAGGCAAAGCACGGCCAACGGCAACGGACCAAGCAACGGAGTGTCTTAACACTAGGTTCATATGGTTCCTGTAGTTCCCTCTGCCTACCCTGCTATGTGCGGGATAAAGCGTGAAGCTATAAAAAAATAGTAGTCTCATAATTTTGACATAACATACCTTAAGAAAAAAAAAGAATAAAATAAATTATGAGTGCGTGTACGAGTGTGTGTTGTGTATATGTGTATGTATTTGTGTGTGTATGTGTGTGTGTGAGGCATCTACTTGCTCCACTTCCTCGTGACGTTTCGATTGTAAGTATTTTACTGTACTTTTTACCATCCTGTCGTGTTAACTGTTGTGAGTTCGTTTCTCATTCAAATAAATTAATAATTTTCATTTTCGGAATATGAAATTGACAAAAGAAACATGATAAAGCGCTTTGTCTTGAAAACTACGCAGAATATATAAAATGGAATGAAGTCTTAACACTATGTACCCCTCTATATGACTGTTATGCGAGATACACCATAAAGCTATTTGTAAAGTTAAATAGGTAACTATTTTTTCTTTTCTATGTCCAAATATACAATTGAGTATTATATAAACTAGCAAAACGTACCTTGGTAAGAAGTTCAATAATTTGTTTGACCTGGACCTAGCTTTAGGAAATTTGAATTTCTTAACAAAAGAAATGTTTCAAAGTGAGCTCTGAGAGCGTTTCGTCCAGATGGCGCAATGTGTTATATAAAGTACCGCTACTAATACTATTATTTTATTTTATAATCAGTTTATTAAAAAATATAGTCGAAGCTTTTGCGTTAGGCTTTAAACGGGGAAGTTATGGGTTCGGTTCCCATTCTTTTAAATTTTATTTTTACTAAAGAAAGAGACGCTGAAAAGAATTTAATAAGCATTCCATGGATTCACCTTGCGGGTGCTAGGACTCTTGCGTTTAAAGAAGAGAAGCTCTGAGCAGCAACTAGGATATATAATCCAAGTTTGTGGGTTCGATTTCGAGGATGATGAATTTTTCCACTTGTATTCTCTTCGCCCTGGCAACTAAGTAATTCGCGGCGTTGAATTCCGTTACATAACACGCTAAACTTTTAAAAAGGCGGAAAGCAGGAAACGGAGTGTCTTATCACTAAGTTTCTAAGGTTCTTTCAGTCCTAAAAGTAAAAAAAATAAATTTGTAATATTTTCTACTCAATTAAATAGTGTAGTCTTTTACAACAGGTACCGCTTTCTATATGTCAGTATATGAATATATTTTGTGAATACAAGGACTTCTCTCCACAAAACGAGAAAGATAACTTAACATTACAAGGAAGTATGATATTGCGAGCTTAAATATATTTTACACTAACGACCCGCCCTTAGCTCCGGGCTGAATACAATAATTCCTTACAAGTTAGTTTGTAGGCGGCATATCGAAATGAAACACGCACTAGAGTTAAAGCGAGAATTCTAACAATACTCGTATATATTTTTTTAAATGAAATATCATTTCATTTGAAAATAGATATTGTTAGAATTTAAAAGAAAATACAAGTTCGAATATATCAGTATTTGTACAGTAAATATATAAAAACTTATAAAAAAAAAAGAAAACTTTGGTTCTACAATTTTATAAAAATATATCACAATTATATATATATATATATATATATATATATATATATATATATATATATATATATATATATATATATATATATATATATATATATATATATATATATATATATATATATATATATATATATATATATGATTCTTCCACTGTGCCATGATGCCCTTGAATTTTGATAGCAACATTAATATAAAAGGGATTTTACGTTACCGAAAAACGAGCTGAGATAACGTAAGCCCGGTTTTAATTTACCTATTACACTCGCACTCCAGAGTGGTCATTGTGTCTTATTATATGGAAACGGCCTCTGGAGATAAAAATGTAACAGTCATATGTTATATGTTCGTAAATTTTAGTTTAAATGAGGCTTAACAAAATATTTTTGAAATTAAATTGTTTTCATAGTTTTATGATGTAGTATATTATATTTAATAAAAATATAAACAGGTTAAAAAATATACAAAGTACACAAATCTTAACCTGATATTTTCTTTATTGTCTTTTTGTGAACTTCGTGTAAGAAACCTTGAATCTACCTAACCTTGAAACTTATGATATAGAGCATTCAGATAAATATTATAAATATTTACAATTCACAATTTCGTAAGATTAATGATGCATACAGTAAGGTAGATAGTGTCTACTTTATTCAGTAAATCAGTGTTAAAACACTCTGTTTCTCTCCTTTCTTCTGAATTATATTAAGATTTTTATATAGAAGAATTAATAACAAGAAGGAATCCAACCCATAATCCCATTTACAGTCAAACCTTACCGCTGCGATATAACGGCCTCTAAAAATATCTATGTAATTACAACTTATTATATTTATCATAAAGTCATACAGTGTAAAACCAGCCTTATAAAGAATGGACACGTCCGCCCTGTTTTCCGAGCATTACGCCTGGATGCTCCCACCTCCCACTGTTCCGGACTTTTTGGCCAACAATTTTACATTTTCCACTGTACTACTGTTTTTCCGAGTTGAGTAAATGCCTTTTACTTTGTGAATGTATGTGCGGTCTAACGCACACTTAGAGCCGTTGGGTCGGTCAGTATTTTTTTTTGTATTTTGTTTTGGTTTATAAATCTGATTTTTTTATGGAAATACATTAGATGCTATAAAAAATTGGTTGAATTTAAATTTGTATTATGTCAATTTTAATATTTCTATAAATTGTTGGTTATGGCCTTCCCCATTTCATTTTCTCAAATATTTTTAATTTAGGTCATACCCCCAGATTTGTTCTCTATCTCAAATGGGATCGACTAAGAGTTGTAAATATTTACACGATATTCTATGTTCCTGAGGTAACAGTGACACATACGGTTGGATATAGTGTGTGGGTTACTTCAGTACTATGCTATCTTTCGATAAATGAACAAAATATAAAATATGTTTTTATTATTGAGATTGAAGCAAACATATTCTTTATAATATTAATACAGATATATCAATATTTGCTCATTACTTTAAATAGAGACTTAAATTGTAATGAAATTAATTTGAGAAAGAGTCATATTTTGTTTATATGATAGCCATTAGGGCAAATATGGTGTTTTAAACCATTTATAGTGCAATATTTTTGTTATGATTTTGGATTCAATTGTTAATCAATGTTATTTTTATTATAAAAATTTTATCTTGATTTTCCCGCTTGATTAAGAGAAATCTTCTGATTTTGTAAGAAAAAAATATATTATATATATTTATTATTCTAATTCTCTAATTATTTTATTCCTATTTTTTCGCCTTTGGCTGCTAATAAATCGTGGTGTTGAATTTTGCCACTTAACACTTTATGCCTTGAAAGGCGCAAAGCAGCGAACGTACAGTCTTAACACTAGGTTCTCACGGTTCCTGCGGTTCCCTCTGCCCATCTTGTTATGAGCGAGATAAAGCGTGAAGTTAAAAAATATACATACATAATACTTAATATATAATATGAATTACATTTTGAACGAAAACGAATGTGTAATCACAAGTCGAGAACGAATTTCAGATATATCGTCATATTTGCGTAAGCCCGATATAAATCGTACGATGTAGCTTTGAATCGATGCGCGGAGGTAAGCTGTAGTAAATACAGCAAATTGCGTATATAAACGTTGTTTTCCTTACGTTTTAATATACTAGTAAAAGCCTCCAACTTTACCTGTTTATTTTGGATTAATTGTCAAAAATATATGTATAGCTTGTAAAATAGAGTTTAAAAACTTCTTGTAGCGCTGTGACACAATATTTGGGTTCATTTCCTACTCGGGGAAACTTATATTTATCTCGCTCTAATATTAAATGCGTGTTTCTATGGAAGTATATGGTTTCTTACGCGTAAAAATCGTCGCTTTGAGTTCCGCCACTCAACCCCTAATGGATTTAGAGGTGCAAGAAAAGAATAGGAGAAAACAGTGGAATATCTTTTTTTAATATGTTACTTAGTCGTGATTCACGTGAAATGGCGCTTAATTAGAAACGATAGTTGAAGCTTCAATGACAATTATATTAAGACTAATAGTATGGTATATATACTATACTATATATATATATATATATATATATATATATATATATATATATATATATATATATATATATATATATATATATATATATATATATATATATATATATATATATATATATATATATATATATATATATATATATATATATATATATATATATATATATATATATATATATATATATATAGAGAGAGAGAGAGAGAGAGAGAGATAGGGAAATATTATATTAACGTATAATGATAAATTACAAAACAACAACATGGCTATTTGCGTATCAAAAATGTAGGACTATGATGAATGACTTTTAGTATCGATTGATCATTAGCAATATGTTTTGTTTAATCTATTCTTGTACCAGTAATTGGGTGATAGGATTGATATTTTAGATATATTGAATAAGGGCAGATACAGTGCTTCACTTGGTGATGGTATGGTGATCAAATTCCATTTCAGTTATTTTTTGCAGAATCACAGCATAAAGCGTAGAACGCAGTAAGAATATGGTGTCAAAATTATAGGAAATCACTGTGGCATATCAATACATCATCAATACGTAGCTATTTGTAAGAATATTTTCCTTGTCAATAAAAATAATATACATAACGTAAAGTACCACTACAGCTAATTAGATAATAAAATTCACAGTTAAATAAATTTATAACGTAGCCGTATAAATAAATAAAGTCATTATGCAGTACAATTGAATTTTCTATAGAATGCGAACTACACTGCACTGTACTACAGTACATCTGTGAAACATGAGGAAATGGGTCAAGAGCGAGTTTACCTTTCGTCAAGAGTTTCCTACAACACGCTCATGATTATCATTATAAATTTCATACAAAGCAAAACTTTTAAGTTTTTGAAGAAAAATTGTTGGAGCTTTTTTTTAGTTTAGGCATAAGTTTGTTTAGAATGAAATTTAGTGAGGTACTTGACTTGTTGCAGTCGTTATGATATGATGCAGCTATTATTTTTACAAACAGTAACCGTAATATAAAAAATAAACAAAATTTTATGAAAAGTAGTAGATAACTATTCTAAAAATAATTCTTGGAGCATTTATTATATTATTTTGATAAAGCTTTTAAAATATATTAGAGCTTTTTCTTACCGGCTTACTACCTACCGCCTACTTCATTTCAGCAGTCATTTTTTTTTCTGATTTTATTTAGAAATAGTAAGTCCAAAGAATATATACTTAAAACATAATTTATACTCGTAGTATCAATTAAAACAGTTACATATGATATACTCAAAGTCCCGTATATAATGTAAACGGGTTTATTTTCCCTTTAAAACAATTAAAAAGTAAGAAGCAAGTAAATACCAATTTAATGAGATATGGATGACAAATTTATAACAACGTCAAAGTAATATTCCAATACTTCAACCGTATAACGCCTCATTTCATTATTTTATTTACAAGTCAGCTCCTTGTTTGTAGGTTTGAATGACACGTGAAAATACCACGTATTATGTGGATTTGAGGATATATCGTTTTTTTAATATTCTTTCAGGCATATATTGCAAATATATTACTATAATAAAGTAATGTAACCCCTATCCATATGACATTCTCGTCTTATTAAAGACAAGGTGCGGAACCCAACACCGCGTTATTTAAACAGAAAACTTGTAAATAGTATTATTTATACAGAAATTTCTATTACGTATGTCATTTCTAGTTTATATTTAATGAATGAAATTATTTTGAACTAATTTTCCAGCTTCACCCTGTCTCTATACTAAATAATCAGTACCGGAACCCAGTACTGCGCTATGTCAAACTTTCTCGTTAAAGTGAAAATATCTTATTGCTTTCAAGAGAAATTGAAACCAAATCCTTGGCATTTATGATTTTAAAGTGTAAATCCACACGGAGGACAGAAAAATGCACGATTCGCAAGAGGGCGTGAGTTTTAATCCCGCTGTATTCAAGTTTTTATATGTTTTCTTTAAGTACTTAGCATTTACATTTAAACTGTATCAACAAATTCGTCAAGAAACTCTCATACACATCTATACTATATATATATTTCACATATTTTCAAACACATGAGTATCAAATAAAAGTGATTTGTCTCATCCGCCCCATCATCCTTGTCGCCTGGAGTACATTCTACGTTATATGACGTGTACGTAATTACTTACTGGATCGCACAGTCATGCCCTGTCATTTTCGCCGGCGTGAGTGGCGAATCGAAATTTAAGGTGCTACGAATATATTGTACACGCAATAGACGTGAACGAGTTATATTATGTGTTTAATTAAATTTCAAAGTGTAAGTACATGTAATTTAAATTGTTTATTTTTATAGAGGATTATGACGTCAATTGACATTTATTATTAATTGGAAATAGCCGTTTCGAAGTTGTAAAATATTTATTTAATATTGTGTTTAGCAAAATGAAACAATATTTTTTGGTAAAATTTGTTGAATAAATCTGAATTATATAATTATGGTATTAATAGCTATATTTTATTTTAATTGATAATTCATTTGTACTATTTTGGTTAGAAATTCAATTTTTATATTATTTTTGGTGGTTGGTGATTTCTGTGTGTGAAATTGAAAAAGTTTGTTTAATTCAATAGGGTACGTACATAGGAAAAACAGTTTTAAGACACTCCATATCTCATTCAATTCGAGACACAGCTTGTTAAGTTGTGGAATTCACCGTCATGCTTTGTCTTATTAATATAGGGGGAAAATTAAACGAATTCGTTCCCTTTAATGGGAATCGAATCCAAAACTGTCACATTTATAATCAGATGTTGATCGCAGCCAAAAATACTATAAAATATGCCTAGGCTGTTACAAAACACCCATATTAACGCTATAGTGATATACATCAACGTTTTGCCACTATCAGCCCGATCTGCCGCGCGAAAGGGAATTTTTAGTGGCATGTTGACAGTTGACCTGCCTTTCAGAGTAACAAAGAACTTCTGCCGATGGCTTCTGAATAAAAAATGCAAGTAAAACGTTTTGTTGTTAAACGGGAATTCAATTTTCCTTGATTTTGTTACAAGAATATTTTTTTTGTTATATTTTCTTCTTTATAAGATTATATATATTTCTAAATGTGAGTAAGATTTTAAATATGAGATATTATGGAGTCTACTCTAAGGTAGACGTGGAAGAGTAGTCATTTTGGTTTAATTTTTTTACATTTAAAAGTCTGATAGGTTAAGCGACTTTTGCATATGTATAGATCATATATATAGTTTTTCATAAAAATAAATAAAATTCAAAATGTAAACTTAAAAAATGTTGACTGTTTAAAACTTAATATTTCCAATTTTAAATTAGGTATAGGTGTAACGCTCAACACCGCTCTTGTAACAACTCTGCTGTTTCACAGGACCGTGGGCATCGGTGATCACTTACCATCAGGTGACCCGACCGTTCGTTTGCCTTGTCCTTTCCATAAAAAAAAGGTGCACATAGATACGTGTGTATCGTGTTTGTATCTATGAAGCGTGCACCAGTATTTTGAAAGCCATACAAAGCTTGAACAATTTCTTTTCTACTGAAAACATTGTACAGATATTTTCAGCATTTCAAATACCTCTAGTATTTGAAAGCCGTAGGAATATCCACAACATGAGGGAAAATTTTGTATTTTTACGTTAAAAAGCCCAAACTTTTGAGTGGCGGAACTCATTAGTGTTGAGTTGAGTCTATCTTATTAGCAGAGCTAGTAAAGGATAATAAGTTATTATCCTGAGAGGGGCCTAACCTAGCCAATGACCTCCTCGATTATAGTCAGATACTGTATTGCTGTGCCACATTGGCTTCACAAAATTATACTAAACTTTTAATGTAATAATTAGAACTGAAATAATATAGAGCGTAATGTCTAAATTTTAGATTTTTTTATGCTATTTTATATTAGATTTAAGATATTTTAAAAATTACAAAATTTAATTTATGTACCTAAATAATAAAGCTGGTTTTATATTTCAATATACCAATTCCCTTATACCTTTTTAAATTTCAAAAATACAAGGGATTATTTTATATTACGATGAGCCTTTGGAAGAACTTCATAAAAACGCGACATATTTTACGAGTATTTTTATGAAATTGCCTCAAGATTAATACCCCCGTAGGACACAATAATCACATTTGACAGACGGACGTTTGACAGTTGTAATCTGTTTGCGACAAAGAGCTATCTAAATTGGTTTAAGCTTTGGTCGTTTTCTAAAAAACTAGGAGAATTCGGTTAAACGAATTCACCTTTGTGAATAATTCTTATTTTTTTTATTCGTGTAATTTATATTGGCAGTAAATGATGCTTGTAAGTATTTAAGCTTCACGTTTTATCCCGCATATTGCAGGGCAGGCAGAGGGAACTTCAAGAACCATATGAACCTAGTGTTAAGACACACTGTTGCTTAGTTCCCCGCTTTCCGCCTTTTTCGTGACATTGCATATTGAGAAGTGGAACTTAACGCCGCGTTTTGCCTAGTTACCAGAACGAAGAAAATTTAAACGGAAAAATCCATCTTCCCCGTGGGAATCGAACCTTCAAACCGTCACGTTTACAGGCAGACGTTTACGCCTAACTTTTTTTTAATAAATTCTTATAGCAATGTAAAGTTTTATCTTTATCGGCCTACACGGCCACGTTTAATAGATTTAGATGTATCAGTTCATAAAATTTAAAAAAATCTACTCTAAAAATTTAAAACATTACCAGTAAGAAATCATCTTCTAAGTATATTAGATAGAGCTTAATTCAAGCTCTACTTCACTGCTATTGTTTCTTTATTTTCTTTTCAATTCTTTCATGTTTATTATTTTTTTCAATTGAGTTTATGTCCACATGAAATACACTTTGTTATCGGCTTCTCAATTAATAAAGAAATACTGTTATACCAAATTGGGGTAAACTGATTTGTATAGGTGAACTGATTCTTATTTCTCGAGTAAATAAATTAGTTTAAATACAAATGTATATATAATCAACAATATAGATATGTAACAGGGAACTTAAACGACAAAACGGTGTGTTATTAAATTACTTGCACATGATTATTTGAGCTTAATGGGGAACGCAGAGTAGACGATCAGTCACTCTGAGCCGACCACCCTTGGATTCGACTGCGATTCTAGAATTTGTGGTAGGTGGTGATATTAAAAGATGGCTCCTAAAACGTAGAAAAATAGGTCCGCCACCCAAGATCTAGTCTTCTGCATTTATCAGAGTAAGTTGACGTTGGACAGTAGTCCACACACTTATGAGGTTTTCGGGCTCTTGTCCTTACTACCGGGTACATTTACACACTACTGTGTTTAAAGTTTAAATATGTAAGTTCGTGTAGCACCGAGTTAGCTTATTATTGCTCTTTTATTTTTGCCTAATTAATTCTATTTATATGCTATACCTACTCAATTATAAGTGATTTTTTATCGTTACGTTCCAATCTTTTGATAATAATAAAGATTAAAGCGTTCCAGTTAACGGCATCTGGTTAACTATTACAATGAGTTCTTTAACAGCCACGTCACGAAGCCCATTAAAAGTTTCAAATAGAGACATGAAAAATGGAAATACTTTTTCCACCGATCTCTTAACCTTATAATGCACATGACTTGCTTAAAATCTCAAAAGACCATCGTTGAGTAGATTGATGTACTCTCTTGAGTGAGGAAGAAAATCGAAGTGTTTTACTTTTTCCTTTTAAATGTATAGCATTTGTATAAATTGTTGCATTTAATATTGTTTTAGGGGTATTAGACATTATGACGGCATGAGAGAGATTTTTTATGTTACAAATGTATATGTAATTTACAATACGAGTATAGATTTAAATGACACAACGGTATATTTTAAAAGTTATCTTCCTCAATATTTCAATCAAATTCTAAATTATACTTAATACTTATTCTAATATAAATTCTAAATTATACTTAATATTATACTCGTAAAAATAGACGACAGTAGTGGCACAGGGGCGGAGCATCTGCTTGTAAATATGCTCAACAACTAGGTAAGCGCGGCAGAGTTCCATCACTCAACACGCAATCCATGGAAAAGGTGGAAAAAGATGGTGGGTAATAGAGAGTACTTGCATCACTATGATCAGATTATTGCGTGACGCTAAAAAAATAAGTATTAAATAAAAAAATCCAGTTGGCTCTTTAAATATCTTTTAATTGCATTAAAACTCAGAGAACCTAGAACTTAGAGTTAAGACTCTCAGTTATCCGCCTTTCAGCTGGCGTATTATGTTGAGTAGCGGTTATTTCCCTTGCATGCCTTAGTAAAAAGTTTAACTCTATATATAGCTCACGTCACTTAAAAATGTACGTCTGTTCATAATTATAAATAGTTTGTAAATTGTTTTTAAACAAGTTAAAAAGCAGACACGAATACTGTCAAATATTTCATAAGCTACAATAGACGGTTGCGAGTCACCAAAAGTTTATAACTAGGTCATAGGTATACCCTCTGAGTAAATCAAAATAGTTTCAAACTGAGTTCGAAGTATGTAGTGTATGTATACATGTATGCACGTATATATAGACACATAGATATATATACAAAGATATACTCGTATGTATATGTAGATTATGTTTCAATAATTCAAAAGTTAAAGGCTTAGTATTTAATTAAATATTTATTCACAACTTTCTTTACTTTCTGCCTAATTTCCGGGAGTTCCTGTAAAGTGGCAAAAACGAATGTCGCGGTTTGCACGTCTATACTGGGAATTGAACCTGCAACCGTTGTGCTTTATTTATCTCTCTGGTTTATGATGGTATTTACACAGAAAATATTTTCAAATATGTCCGATATAATAAAGAAAACTGAGGACAACTTTAGACTACACATTACACTGGTAGTATATGCTAATCCTTTTTTTCATCTTTAGGTTATAACCAATTTTATCTATACACTCCACTTTTCGCCCATATTTCAATACACTTCCAATTTTGTTTTATATATGATATTCTACATATACTCATATGTAAATATTTATGAACAAAAATAAACAGTTATTACCGCTTATATTAAAACCTGAAATAAAACATTAACCTTTCACATAAGAAACTAAATTCTCTTTAATCTTATAAAACATTCTCACGCGATATCAAATGCATGAAGCAATTGTGAATTCAAGGTGGACGTTAAAACTTATTTAAATACGTATAAGCTTTTAAACGTTAGCTGGAACTCGGCGTGCGTTGTTTAAATGGCATTGTACTTTTTTATCTAAATACCTACTTCCGTTTCCGCTGTGATTGTGCCCTTGTATGACATTAGCTTAATTGATAAGACAGATTAAAACGCTTTTGTAAATTGTGTTACATATATATTTTTCAATTTATTTAATCAAAGCTTTGTATGGGGCAACAGTATAGCAAGCATATGACGGTAAATGCAAGGATTTTCCAAAATTGCTACAAGAACGGGGAGAACCCTAATTTAAAACAAAAAAATGTCCACATAAATGAAAGAAATGACAATTCATATTTAATACTTAATAAGTAATATATATTTATTATAATATGAAATATTCGAGGGCCGTCGTCGCGCAGAGGCTTAAGTTCTGCCTGTAAACGTGACGGTTTGTGGGTTTCTATACCCACTCGGTGAAGATGGATTTTTCTATTTCCATTTTCTTCGCTCTGGAAAGTAGGCAAAGAGCGGCGTTGAGTTCCGCCACTCCACACGCAATACCTCGAAAACGGCGGAAAGCGGAGACGGAGAAAGTAGGAACTAAGCAACGGAGTGTCTTAACACTAGGTTCACATGGTTCCTGCAGTTCTCCCTGTCTACCCTGCCATGTGCGGGATAAAGCGTAAAGCTCATATATATATATATATATATATATATATATATATATATATATATATATATATATATATATATATATATATATATATATATATATATATATATATATATATATATATATATATATATATATATATATATATATATATATATATATATATATATATATATATATATATATATATATATATACATATATTTCTTAAATCAAAATTAATATACTTCAACTATAAATTTGTCATTTAAATTTTCTACACATTATATATTTTATTTATACCTAATTAACTTTTTTTCATTGTAATTAGTTTGTGTATTAAAGTAAATATTAAATTCTTGCCTTCATCTTGTCTGCTTTCATCTCTTTTTATAAAAGCTTGTTATTTATAATAAACCTTTAGCCTTTTAGTTACCTCTTATAAAAAACTTCAGTCGTAAATAAAAATTTTAGTTCTAAGGTGAAAATATAAATGTGTCTACCGATTTACAAAATTTCGATTTTTTATTTTATACTTAATTGTTTACTACGCAGCTGTATATATAGTAAATTCAGTGGTTATTTTCTTTTTAAAAGATCGACATGGAAACCAGATTAATATAAAATGCATTAATTTGAGTAAAAATATATAATGTAATATTATAATACAAAATTGTCCACTTAAAAAATTATAAATCCACAAAAACTTTGATAAATATTTCTGGAAGTTTTTATGTAATTTAATTCTGTACTATATCGCCGTTATTGTATGATAATTGATTTACGATAGTTGGGGTTCAATTTACGACTGATGACTATGGGAAAAAATAATTTTCATTTTCCCAAACTTGTTAGGAAAGCGTAACGTTGATTTCTCCTATTAAAAATGGAAAGTATTAAGGTTAAAGGACAGGTATCAACCGCCATATGCAACCGCAACGTCCAGAAAAAATCTTAAATACATAATAATTTGAACTGTAACATCTGTTGAAACAAAGTTTTCCTATAAATATTTAAAATATGCAGGAATCGACATTAATTAATATGACAAGCTACACTCATTTTCAAACGCAATAATCACATATTCGTTAGTAGACAAATGAAGAAAACTTACAAAATCTTTTATCCCATGAACCAATATCACGAAATTGGAATCTTTAACTCCATTGAAAATGTATTGTCGACGAAATAAATGAGAATTCTCATTATTTCCAAGGAAAATATGGACAAAAGCTATTATTGTAGTTAATTCTGGTATTTCCTTTAATAACAGGAATTGAAGCAATTGTGGAGGAATGGAACATTGTCTTACTTATTGTGATAATCCTGGGTTCGATTTCCACTCAGAGGATTAAATTATTTACTTGAACTTTACTACTTCAAACAAAATGCTTAGTTATACTATTTAATTACTATTGCTATTGCAAACATGATAATAGTGCTATTTAAAAAAAGATAACTTTTTAGGAGCTTCAACTGTCTTTAAGCTTAAATAACGATATTAAACTGTTCTCCGGATTACTCCAGAAGTGAGGAAATTTTGTGTTAAGTTACAGATTCTACTTGGAGGATCAAATCCCATTGCAGCATCAAACTCATAAAAAAGCTAAAATTATTATGTACGTTATAATGGTAGACAAAAAAACCATCTAAATCATTTTCTCTTAACAAAATTTAATACTTAAATCACTGTTATCATCCGATTTCCGATGTGTAACAGTTGGAAAATCTGTAACTTTGTTGTAGGGGACATTCGCTCGATGGATTTAACGAGTTCCTTTTCGATATTTGAGAAGCGACAAGCCCGAGGCCGGTCGTTCAATCTTTTGTCTAATATTGCGGCTCTATTTACACTCTTTATTGCTGGACGTCGAATTCGAATACGAATGAAATCGATTTGTTTTAAATAATCTTTTGAGATCATTGTGCCATTTTGGTGTAAATTACTGAAAAAAAATTGAAGCCGTAACCATTGTACAGTGACGCTATGCAGTAGTTACGACTTAAAATATCTTTCAGTTTCACGTTATAGAGAATTCTATTTTTGTATCTTAATTGTATATTAAAGAACTTTGGCTCATCCATAAGACTTTCGTTTGACCAATATAGTACAAAAGAATACTTAAAGAAGGCAAAGTTTGATCGCGGCAATTATATAAATTACTGTAAATATTCTTTTCTATTCTTAGTGTATCATAAAAATATAGTATAATTTACTACGTAATTGATAGAAAGAGTATGATATAGTATATTTTATATAAATATACATGTACAAGTCAAGTTCTGTTCACGACACGTAACCTATAATCTATAAATGTAACAGCAAAAGTAATTTCTTAGAAACACTGACATTTAATACTGAAAATGAGGTCAGATTGATCAACCGTAGCACATTGTTCACCATATAAGTATTGAAAAGGAATAGTATCATAGAAATTACATTTTACAACTAATTACTATTTTAGAAATATTATATATTTTGAAACTGAAATGAAATTTCAAGGTAAATATGATAAATTTCAATCATATTTGTTCTTTATTGTATTTTTAAATCAAACAAATCACAATCACAGTGTTTTTATGACTTTAACGCACCCATATGAGCCGTGTAGATACTGAATAAAATTACAAAAGTGGGCGGAAAACTATTGTCTATGCCTTAACCGAAAGATACAGAAAAGGCACGAATAATAACAGAAGTCAATCTTTATGAGTAGAGACGTAAAGCTTACAATATAATAAAACCTAACATTACATAACGATAAAGTACCTCTACATTTAAATAGCCCTATTGTAGTTGCAACTTTCGAAACACCGCTACATACATGTAAAGTTATTTGTATACATTTAAGCTATTCAAAACCATCTAGAAGCACGTCTATTTCGTTTTATATACAACAATAAGCTTGGAATCGGTAAACTTAAATAAATAGATTTATTTGGTAATATACTGTTTGAAAATAACAAACCTCCCAAAATGAACGTTTGCAAATATTTACTGTTGACTTTGTTACAATGGCATAAGGTTCAAATTCAGATGCATTGAATATTCCAATACTGTAACGCAGCCGTTTGGCTCATCATAAAGTAAATGGAGGCAATAGCAATCATGCAAATGATGAATCTTTGTTCTCATTGCACAGTGCAGATTTTCAATAGACATGTACCAGTTCGCGATGGCTTGTGTTGTTGAGTTACAGTATTTTGTGGTTTTGACTTAGAAGTTAACACTGTAGTGGTAAAGTGCAAAACACAACTTCAAATGCTAATATTGCGAGTTTTCGTTGGGAAGGGACCCATTTTTATTTGTCTGTTTTAAAAGGGCAGAACACAGCGTTGAGTTCCGCCATTCAACAGGCAATATTTAGAAAAGCTGCAGGTAGAAAGCAAGCTTAAGGCTAAGTAGAATAAATTATTGTTTTACATATACAATTCACATATTCACTTAAAATGCTGTAAATTCCATTTTGGAACGGGCTTATTTTATCGTTTCTCTAAAAATACAAAACGTGGTATTAAGCTCCGCTATATAAAATGCATAGTCCCTAGTAAACCTGGAAGCTAATATCTTGACACAAGGTTTTACTTTTCTACTTTGATGTAAACGAAACAAATTATGTTACGTAAACCATATATATATTTACGGAAGCCAAATTCCAAAAAGATATTCTAATAGTGATTAATTCAACTACACTAATGTAGCGTGCTAATATCAACCTTTGATACTTTGCAAAGGTCAAAACAAATTGCCTGGTGATAATGTCATGAATAATACAGACTAATGACTCATTTTTATTATGTACTGCACAAATTTTGATTTTAATTTTATTTTAAAATTAACATAAAAACTGTTTTTTTTTTTACTTTATTTCTAGAGGCTAAGCTCGAAGCTAATTAAGAAAGACCTCATTTTGTATGTCCCATAGTCCTGTCGATATAGTGGAAGGGATCCAAGAAAGCGTCAAGAAGTTGCGACGTAAGTATAGGTTTATAGGCTGGGCTCCATTTAATGTGCGGATTAACAATCGCCTTGACGATCTAAGCTTGACTTCCTACTTAACCGACTTAGAACTTTCGTTATGGAATATCCTGACAGTAACTTAACGGAATCTCTTGCATCATGCAGATATCTAATATTTACCAACTGTCGAATTAGTCTAGCAGTGGACTCAAATGAATCACCTAAATTAAAAAAAAAATTATATAAAATATTTTTTGAATGAATGAATCGTTTTCCATTTATTTTTCTAATATAATTACTAAACTATATATTTTGGAATTATTTTCCCTAACAAAACACATCTTTTAAGTTCGTTCAACTCAAATTATAAAAGTAAACGTAATTAAGTAAAAGTACAAATAGATAATAACAAAGTCAAATGCAAACGGAACGAACATTTCGAGATCACAAGAAATTACATGGCGCGTAGTTTTCATACTTTAAATTTAATATACAAACGCTAGCGATTGGGCGTTCTTTTTTGTGTTTTGAACCTATCTGTCTAATAAAAGAAGCTGAGTATTAGTCTACAATAGCGATAGTTCTGAGCTTAATCACTACGTGATTTTTTTATTATTAATTTTATTAATAATCTGTTATAAAAGAAAATCGTGTTATTGAGTTCTGTCATTAACACTCAGTATTTAAAAATTGATCAATGTATGAAAAACGAAGTGCATTAACACTCAATTTTCTCTGTCTACTCAGTAATAAATGGGACAAATGGCAAGTACAGACGTTTTTAAACCAGTTACTTATCTCTGAACAGTAATACCAAAATTTGAATTCTACTCTGATCTTTATATTATTTTATGTGATGTGATGTGAATTACAGTAGTCAAACATCACAATACATAATTAGAAATACAAATAAAAATACCTATTGTTAAAAATGTGCCTTTTAAAGATATCTTATAACTTGGGCCAGATCCTTACATCTTTGTAAGTTACTTCAGTACGGGATGACCTACATTCGGCGCCCGGTTTCATCGCAGAAACAACGATATTTTTGTGTAGTAAAACGCTATTTTGTTTCACATCTCTCGCTTTAATTAATTAAAATGAAATCATTTTATTTTACAATGAATTTAACGTTTTGTACATGTATTAAGATTTTTATTATCTATAATTAAGAGTAATGAATTGTTATAATTTATAGCTTTTGAAGGATATTTATTTATATTACTTATAAAAATATTAATATTATAATACTTATAAAAACCTGAGATGACTTATTTTTTACAAAAAATACTGGTTCAAATTCAAGTATTAATTCTGAATTTGATAGTTAATTCACCGAGATCAGCTACAGGCTATGTAAGGCTAGTCGTTTCAATGTCACCCACTTTACCTGCGGTCGGAAGTACTTCGGCCTATGTGTTATCATTTTCAATTATTTCACTAAGTTTTGTTTATATCGGTAGCTAATCTTTGTAGTGAGAATTTATAAATATTTGCTACCCAACATTTATTGCTAAGGATTATTATTTGGGTTTTCTTGCCCAATGCTATTTTTCAAATTTTTTAAAATATTTAGTATTTTTTAAAATATTTTTATAAAACTAATTAAAAAAATACGACTATTGTTCTATATAAAAATTTTAAAAAGAGAGTAGCTTCAGATGTTAGAGACAATAAAGGTAACGAAGTTATGTCAATCAGGGCACTTGTATGCAACGGCCTGTACGAGATGGGTACTATAAAATATTTTTATCAAGTGATTTATGTAATTACGTGTGATTAAGTGATTTATATATATACGTGTGTTTCGATGTTATTATTTAAATAAATCTAACCACTCCTGGTTCCTAACTGGTTTCATATCTGTCTGTAAATTATATATTCAAAACTATGTTTGCTACAACATTTCATATAAATATTAAATATAAATAGAGCATAACTCTAAATCATGACCTTTATGCCCAATACACCCAATACTTTACAAGCCAAACGACATTTCAATACTTTCAATCGCAATATTATGAAATAAATTCAAACTGCTCTCGAGGACTTTTCAACAAACTAAACTTGTAGATGCCACAAATAGTTTTGAAATTTAATAAATCCACTAGAACAGTTACGCTATTCGATACCGTTGTTGTACTAAAGTACTACGATTTACAGAAAATTTTAACCTAAAATGTTAAACTTGTTTAAGTTGAATCGTAAATCTTTTGCCGGTTGACTCGTTATTTTATTAATTTTTCAGTTTGACCCACAATAAATCATTCGCTTGAACGCTGAACAACTTGCATCATTCAGGAAATTTGCTCTGTCCATAATTTAATTAATGTATCGAAAATTATATAAATAAACGCTACTCTTTAGCGATCGGGCTATTAGTGTAATTGTTTATTCAAACAAAGCTAATTATATTTTAATTTTACACTCGAGACTTGTTTACTTTTTCATAGACTATTGTTTTAATACTAATGAAATAAAATGTAAATCTATATAATATATACGTAAATGTAAATCTATATATATATATATATATATATATATATATATATATATATATATATATATATATATATATATATATATATATATATATATATATATATATATATATATATATATATATATATATATATATATATATATATATATATATATATATATATATATATATATATATATATATATATATATATATATATATATATATATATATATATATATATATATATATATATATATATATATATATATATAATATTCTACACGTTGTGTGACTACGTTATATGAGTCGTGGAGGTCGTGAGATTGAATTAAAGCGAAAAATTTTTTTATTAACGCTGCTTCAATTAAGTTTAGCAAATTGCAGCGTCGAGTTCCGCCACAAAACATACATGCCGTTCAATTTCAGTATGAAAATGAGAACTAGAATATTCTGATACAAGTTTTCCTTACATATTTTTTTAGCTTCACACTTTATCCCACATATTGCAGGGTAGGCAGAGGGAACTGCAGGAACCATATGAACCCAGTGTTAAGACACTCCATTGCTTAGTTCCTGCTTTCTCCGTCTTCCTTACATACTCGAAATAAATTAAAAAACTCAAAACAATAGCTTGTACTACATAACTAAAAGCTTATTGAAAAAAATTAAAAGCTCTACATACAATTGGATACTAAATTTTCATTTAAAATTATTATTTTTTGCGTCACAATTTACATTACACAGGAAGAGGCACGAGGCGTTGAACAATAAAATAATGATAAGGAAACAACGTTCATTATGAGATGAAGATTACTTGTGTGTTTCGTCCCCGCCATTAATGTACAGGAGATAAATATTTTGGTGTTAAGAAAAGTTGTTATTATTTAATTATAGGGTGTTTTATAATAAATTAATAAGACGATTTTCCTTTTTTTTATATTAGTAGTTATCAAACGCACCATTTGTCTATAAAAACGGTTTATGGGTTCAATTTCCACTCAGCGGATGTGAATTATTTCATTTTCTTTAACAACAGGATAAACGCGATGTTCTTTCAGAATCTAAGGTACTAAATCTTACTTATCCTGTTTGGACATAGGCCTTCACAAAAGAAATTAAAAAATATTTTGTACCAGTAAGGAATAAAACTCACAACCATCGTGATTTAAATCAGACGCTATCCTACTGCACCATGATGGCCTTAAAATAAAAACAATAAAGCATAATCAAAGAAAACATTACTACAAAATTCACGCTTTAACTTAAAAACTGCTTATTTGCATGATTCAGTAAATCGATGCGTGAAAAAAAGTGGGAGAATTGCGTGAAAAATTTTAATTCACCTAAAAATTGGGTCGAAATTTAAATAATAAAGGCCCAACAGGATAAATGACAGAGTAAAACTGCTACCGTTACTGTCAAATGCATGTAGCGTGGCAAAGAAAAGCGGTTATTAATCGCTCAGGGGCAAACGGGCTTCCGCAGGAAAATAATATATAGCAACCTTACGACTAAGCTGTTAGTAAAATAGATAGATTTAGTGCTTAAAATCCTTGTTTGAGAATAGGAGAAAATTATGGGATTGTTTTCTTTAGAATATCCAAGTATACTAGTGTTTTTAGTAAATTTTCTGATAAGAGATAAGAGGAGTTTCATCGTGATACAATTATGATTATGTTTCACGATGATCGATTAGAGAGACCGGTGTTAAATTCTGCAATACAACACGCAAAGTAGAAATTATAGAACAAAGTAATTTAACACTAAGTTCTCTTTCTCTCTCTCTCCTATATAAATTAAAAAATATCCAATAACTTTATAAGTATATTTACCAAAGTATTTCAATTGCAATAATTATTATTTCATGCTAAAACTTTGTGACCCATTATTCCCCTCTCCACTTTTCGTAAATAGAGATACATTACGCACTACAATATAGCTTCACTTTGTTTAAGTACATTAGAACATTGCTCCACAATGTAAATTGTTTCAATATTTATTTTATATTTTAATTATAATTCTGTTGATTTGATTCGAAGTTATTTGTAACGAGTCAGTATTTCATTTAATGAGTTAAATCTGTATCAATGTTGCCAACAATATTTGTCAATTCTATTTTATGTTTATTTATTTATTGTTGAAGTCATCGTAGCGTAATGGAATGGAGTTGGGCTGTAAAAAATCAACTGTTTTAATTTGGTCACTCTGTCTAACAAAACGCAGTGATAAAATGGAATTAGTATGAAAAGTGGACAATAGAATAACTTGACATATAAGGGATATAAGGTGAAAAAAAGGAAAATCTAATTTGTTATTGTTATTAAATAAAAACGTTTATATATAAATAATTAAAAATTATAAATTAAAAATAATTTATCTGTTTACCTTTTAACTACATCCTTTGTGTTTTTCTATTCGGAAAATCAAATATACGTATTAATTTTGTTTGAGCTCCACTCTGTATATCACTCATACAAAGGTAGGCAGAGGGATCTGTAGGAACCGTAGAAACCTATTGTTATGACACTACATATGCCCTTATGCCTCTTGTTATACGAGGTATTGTGTGTCTAACTTGCATTTACAAAGCACAGGCTTTAGACGAAAATATTTTATTCTTCTTAAGTGCGAATTGAACCCATAAACCGTCACTTTTATGGGAAGATATTGCATCTCTGCACCCCGATGGTCTCTGACATTTTTAAGGTACAAATAATTTCATACATAATCTTACACAATAGTAAATTCCAAAGTCCATCGAGTGTAATGGCATGAGCTTTTAGGTAACTACTTCCCTAATTTGTTCTGACCTACTTGCTTTACAACGAGATTTGATTACCATCGATCTGTGGCTCTCAAGAAAATGTACACGCGTTCGTTTAGAATCAATCTACTATTAGTGTTTCTCTGTTAATGGGTATGAAGGCAATGTTTGTAAATAAAGGTTTTTTTTTCGGGAGAAATTAGGTCTTTTGATGTAAGAAATATTTGTAATACTATTGTGCTTCTAGTAATATAATTTTTTTCATTAACTAATGAAATTTGATAGTTATTCGGCAAAATTATATCATTGATTATTTTTAATATTTTTTTTTTCAATTATTTAATAAAGCGCAGCGTTGAATTCCGCCAAATTTTCTTGGTATATACCGTTATATGCTTTAAAACGTTAAGTTTTTTACTTAAATTAAGTTAAATTATATAAAGACAATGCCTTAAGTAGAAAAAGACATAATGAAAAAAAAACTTTTATACATACTATTGTCTGATGAAACAATTTAAAATTCACAATAACTTATCCCCAGTTCATAATATTGCGCCAACATATCCGGTGTGAATCAAACATTTAACAATTTATAAATTTACTTCAATTCTCGAGTCTTTTATGAAAATGCCTTTTGAATGAAGCAAACAAAAGAGAATTTTAAAAGAAATTTTCAATATAATTTTTATTTCATTTCAAAGTGAACAATGGAACAAAATACGTATATGACGAATTTAATGCGAACTAAAATAAATTGTTGCACCAACAGTCAGTCTAAGGGACTGTAATGTAGCTTACTTTACTATCTGGCCCTTGCTCCTCGATAGAATGAAAAATAAATAGCATCTAACCCTAGTAGGACCCTACTGGGGTTACTGAATCAAATTAAAAAATAATATGACTCCAAGCCAGCGATGTCGGTATTTCATATAAGTTATTTTTATTACATTTGGAATAGTATTGTAGAAATGTGTTTATTTTGATGAACTATTTTATATGTGGATATTACGAAATTCTGTGACATATTGGATTTTTTTTATGTAATTTTACTAATTAATTATCGCATCTTCACTTTGTTTTCAAGATATTGAATTAAGAATTCAATTAATTCAAAGGATTGGATTGCAAAAGATCGCAACGGCGTGCTCTCTTCTTACCAGAGTAAAGAAATTAAATAATACATTATCTCAAATGAGAATCGAACCAATAACCACCAAGTTAACATTGCGATGCTGTGCCGCAGTACTATTTTACTTGCGTTGTTAGCTTCAAAATTTTTATAACATGTAAAATGTATAATTTGTATAGTAATTACTTTGTAACATTACGCCCTTGTATATTTTTTTATTTAATTATGTTAATGCCAGCTAGGTCATATTACAATTAACCCGTTTACTATATATGTTTCTAAAATAGACTCTATAATATATAATAGACTAGAATTATATCACAATGCTAGTGCCTTTAGTTAAAAGTTGATGGGTGTGCAATTTTTTTTGTTACTACGTCCTGCATTTTCTATTGTGTGTTGAGTGCCGGAATGTAAAATTATAAATTATTTAACGAAATTGGAAAAGAGAAAATTTTAATTAAAAATAAAATTGACTGGTTATATCTATAGAAAAAGGCCTGTATATTTATTATGACTACTAATTTAATCACAAAAGTTAATTGAAGTCCTATTAACTTTATGATTGGGTTAGCTGTCATAACATTAACTTCAAAGGGAAGATGAGTAGAGGAAGCAAACGTTCCTTTTTTTCTTTACATTTCATCCAATTGGGAGGGCACGTTTTTCTTCTAACCAATATTATTTTAAAGGACAATAGATACATCAAAAATTAAAAAGGAATTTTTGTATTGTTATTTGAAGTTACATTTATACAAATAGTGCTATATTGAAAATGGCGGAAAGCGTCGACGGAGAAAGCAGTGACTAAATAACGGAGTGTTTTTACACTAGGTTCCCATGGTTCCTGCAGTTCCCTCTGCCTACCCTGCCATGTGCGGGATAAAGCGTGAAGCTAAAAAAAAAAATACAATAATATAATACGTATATACATACATAACTTCACACTTACTGTTAGCGGTGTAGATAGAGAGAACGGAATGCAAAACGCTACGGTTCCTGCATATCTCCTTCACCTCGTTCACTAACATTAACCCTATATGCATACATACTCTCCGAAGAGTTTTTATATGACCTTTGTTCTGTATTTTCATACTAGTATAAGTTAACCGCGCTCTCCTTCTATCATATTGCAGGGTAGGCAGAAGGAACTGCAGGAACCATATGAACCTAGTGTTAAGACACTCCGTTGCTTAGTTCCTGCTTTCTCCGTCCGTGGAGACCAATAACTTTGGATTCCTAAATCTTTTTTATTGTTCTTTCATTATTCATTCTCTCGAATAATATATTAATATATACATAACGGTTGTACTCTACTACACAAAAACACCCTACGACACGATATATATATATATATATATATATATATATATATATATATATATATATATATATATATATATATATATATATATATATATATATATATATATATATATATATATATATATATATATATATATATATATATATATATATATATATATATATATATATATATATATATATATATATATATATATATATATATATATATATATATATATATATATATATATATATATATATATATATATATATATATATATATATAATGTTAAGAATAATGCCATTATAATATTATTAATATATATATATATATATATATATATATATATATATATATATATATATATATATATATATATATATATATATATATATATAATGTTAAGAATAATGCCATTATAATATTATTAATAAATAATTAAAGTTATTAAAACTAGGGATAAAAAATAATAAATAAAAAAAAGAAACTTAAGTATTGTTTAACAATAAAGATATATCATTATAACCGATACTATCATTGTTACAACACGTGCATCTATTACTTATCTTCGTTCCTGTACCCTCACAATCTCTAACAGTGATTCGTACTCGTAGTTTCAAGGGTCCATATGCATGCCTTATCTCTGACAAAAGAACGGTGAAATCTTATCCACCCTTAGCCTTAAATTTGTTTCCCTTATGATAAAAATACTCTATACACTGCGTATTTTCAATAGCACACAAAATGTATACAAATTTAGGGATCAGCAATGTATATGGAAGTACTGTATACGTCAAGTTTACCGCCTTTAATGAGCGTAGTAAGAGTTCTGCTGCCTGAATATTGCGTCGTGTTTCACCTTATATTGTAATTTCAGTATTATGTTTAGAGCTGGAATTACTTTGAGGCTACCCACTTCCTAAATAAATATTCTGCTACAGTTTTCAGTATATTACTGCTAAATTAACAGCTTCTTTGTTCTAAACTTAAGTAAGGAATAGTATTGTGATCTCTTTCCTTTCTTATTCATTGTTCAAACACATCTAATATGATTTGAAATATATACTTGGAAATATATACCTACATATATAATACAAAAATCTCACGATATATATAACACAAAGATCCAGAAAAAATATTAAATTCGCTTGAACAAACTGATGAAAATATTTCACTGTGCAAATAATCTTACGAAGTGGACAGTCAGGCAGACCCTACTGGCAAGATTGAAGTTGGATTCAACAATTTCTAGAAAAGAATTCCCGTTGGGCTCTCTAAGTACTTGACACGTTACACTCGAGACTGACACAATCGTGTTATACAATAGCTTGTAACCGCACTATGTGACTATTCACATTTGCTGACCGAAAGATTTGTCCTAACCAAATGTTCTCGTTAGTGGATTGAAAGCTGAGTGTTTTAGATCTGTTTTTTATTTCATATATGTTCTTTAATTATATATATATATATATATATATATATATATATATATATATATATATATATATATATATATATATATATATATATATATATATATATATATATATATATATATATATATATATATATATATATATATATATATATATATATATATATATATATATATATATATATATATATATACCGTGCCATTCTGGTATATGTAGAATATTGCTATATTCTACATATAGCAGAGAGCACGGTATACGTCCGTTCACCAATTTTCGCCCAATTTTTGAATAACTTCGTCGTCCAGAGCCAGGAAGTATAACAAATATTATATATATAATAGAATCGAATGTACAACTGTACGTGACAGTTAACACTTTACTAACGGATGTTATTATTTCACAAACTTAAATTTTTCAACTTCAATAAGTTTCACTCTTAAGACCTACATCATGCAATTGGAACGGAGCTGTCAGTGTGCGTTTTTTTTTCGTACCAGACCCGTTTTTTTCCATTAAAATATCAAATTTATTAAATTAAAAATAGAGTTTAACTACAAACTAAAATTTACATGTAATATGTAAATTTTTAGTTATATTTACGTCCTACTATATATTCTATTATTTAAAATTTCATTAAAATTACGTAAAAATACGAACTACACAGTTATTTATTATTTACATTCGATATATTCCAATACTTGATTTATTACATTTTTATATTCAAAAATATAATCTGTTTTTTTCCTGACGTTGATCAATTGTCAGTAAATTCACGTAGCTGACGAACGTTCCGAAATGTACTTTTATGAATATATCATTAGGCACTCATCTATTTCCACTTTGTCACTTTGGTGGATGAAATTTTAAGTGAAATCCGAAATTTTTAGGCTGCTTTTAAGTTAATCCAAGAACGAATTTAAATGAGCTTCAAACAACATTGAGTAGGGGAAGTACATAAATATTTATGGCGGAACCAGCCGTGGCCGTGGATTAGGCTACATTTGACTGTAAACTAGAAGTTTGGGACAATGGGATATGTAAAGTGTGAGATATCTTAAAACGACTTAAATGATAAGAACTTACATCGCAAATGTTAGCAAGATGTGTATATATAATTTTATTTTGTACACTGAACTGTTTCAACATCGTTATTTTTTTATAAAAATTGAATTATTATATTAAAATGGAAATTAATGTATAGTTGGCAACTATGAAACGATTATTGTGAGTAAACATAATGTATTTCACTTAGCGACACTAAAATATTTCATTCAAGCCAGTCGTTCTTGAGGTTAGCTTTTGTATATAAACAAAAAAATTCTTCATCTTTACTATATGAGAATAAATTTCTTAACAAGCTTTATTAGTGTACTTGTAACAAAATTTTCTATAGGATGACGTGGAAATTAGAAATATCTAATATTTGAAAGTATCAAAATCACCTACACCTACACCTACATAGATCATACTCTTATTAACCACAACAGTGTCAATTCAAAATAATCAATCAATAATTAAACATCATTTATTATTAAATGTATGATTATTAAACATTTTATATATTAAATCGGGGTGGATCTCTATGTCGTGTTGACGTCGATATTGGATTTTCCTATTATTATTGACACATCCATTAATGTGCTGTCAGTCACGTGGAATTGTTTTTGTTTACACAAAGCACAACATTTCAAATCAGTGTTGTTTATCAAACATGGCCTTCTAGCCTAGTTTATGATTGATTGACTTTATTTTTTTCTCTGGCTATAAATAATTGCTTATGTTGGTTTCTACAATATTTTGTCATATAGTGACGGATATTTATTAGAGCCCTAGATCTAGAACGAAATAGTAAATTGATCAAAGTAATATTTTAAAGGAATAAGCGCGTAAGCAGAATTTTCAAGCACTTTAACGGGGACCTAAGTCCAAATTAAGATATTTTTTTATACTATTAGTGACAGGTGTATAGGAGAAGTAGTAGGTTTCATTTCCTGTGAATAAAAAATAGCAATGATAATTTACTATCGAAACCTTACTTTAGCCTATTATTTAATTTTTTAATTATTTAATGTAAGAAATCTCATAACATTATTTTGTTACAGGTACCAGCGCCGTCAAAATAGTTAAAATCATTGTGCCAGAAATAATTCAATACGGTGTCCAAGACGCCGTCATTTTAGACTGTGACTACTCTTATGGCAACAATACCTCAGGGTTGGTTGTGAAGTGGTTCTTCAAGAACAAAGCCAGGCCTGTATATCAATGGATTGCGTCACAGAAACCCCAGGATATGGGCATATTGCGAGGTCGAGTCGATTTGACGTATCGAGCTTCAAACGATCCATTAAAAATGCATAGAGCTTTACGTATAGTGAAGCCTAATACGGACATTTCGGGTGACTATACGTGTGTAGTTTCCACGTTTATGGAAGAAGACTCGAGGACGAAACAAATGATTGTTTTTGGTAAGTTATTTTTTCATTAATAGTTATTTTTATATTATATATTCAGAGATTGAACATTTAAGCCAATCGTAATATTTGCTTCACTATATTAACAGAATAATATATTAATACTAGCAGTGATAATACAATAATATGATAGCATCGAGCTTGTCTATTGATGGGTACAGGGCCTGAATAGTGGAACTTAAACCACCTTTTTAACTGTAACTAATATTTTAAATACATGTAATTCCTTAATCTAACAAAATTTTCAAACAACTAAGATATTATTTTAAAACTAACTTTATCTAAGTTAAAAATAATTTAGCTTCTAATATAAATATTAAACATAACTATTTCAAACCGTGCTAAGTGAACGTTTTATCTTTCCTCAGAAGAATTACACAATTTCCATTTCCATTTTTTAGCAATATAAAATGTCATTTAGATTATGGTTATTGAATACTTCGAATTTAGATGGAGAGTGGAGAACCGAGACACTACCGTTCACTTTGTCTACGCTATACTTAACTTGGAGCTTTAAAAGTAAGCCATCATATATGCTTTTCACGAAAGTGATCCAGAAAGTCGATAGAAACAACATGTAACACGTATGTAATACCAAATTTCATATTTGGGGTCGGTTCCTCATAAAACGCTTACTACGCATATGACACGTTCTACCGTAATTTAACATTGTGGCTTGGTTTAAGTCATAGAAAATTATTTGAATTTAGTTATTAGGGAAAGAAATGAAGCCATAGTGAATCTTTATATGTATAGCGGCTGACTGTAAGTTTGATGGTAGCAGGGTTGATTCCCTCCCAAGTAAAGGATCATATATATTTTAAAATATGTTTTTTGATTCAATTAATTTAATATTTTAATTCAATTAAAAGTTTAGAAGTAGAAGCTTTGAAAAAAATAAATAGTAGTAATTTAGTTGTTTTGATAATTTTGATTTAGCTTAAAATTATTTAACACGACCGTTATATATCCTATTCCAGTGAAGGAAGATTTATATACTTGGGCTTATATCGGCTGCTTATGCCCAAGCACAGGAAATAGTATAAGTAGATATATTTATTATATTTTTTTGTGTCCAGTTAGTCCAAGACGTAATCTCCACAAAAAGCTTGAAGCTCTAAAATAAAAAAATATATATTTCAAATTTTGTTCAAAGCTCTGTACTCAAAGTTAAAAATGCATACGTTAGTTGAAAATTATTAATTCTAAATACGTCAATAGGGATCGAAGGCTTTTTTTATTTTTGATCTTAAGGATGCTAAAGAATATTTAAAATTTAATAATTTTATATTTGTCAGTTGACAGTATAGTTCAAGTTTTATACTGTTTTGCAATGGATATATTATTATTGCATATTTCTCCTCATTGTGGTTTACGTTAAAACGATGGGTAACTAATAAATAATAATTTATGTGGTACAAAGCTAAATCTAGTATAGTCTAAGGCCAGTCTATGTTGATATTATAAAATTAAATATATATGTGTTCACAAACCGTACTTACATCGCTAAAAGTCATGTCAATATTTTTTTACCTTAAACGTCTTCTCTCTGTAAATATTATCTTTAAATATTGTTTTCGAATAAAATAACCGAATTTAACAGCATCTGCTATCCGTTGTGTTTTTGCAACAATTGTATGGTTTCAGAGAAACAAAAGAAATTGCTTGTCATCGACGTCGACCTTTTAGCGTCACGGTTTTTAAGTAAATTTCATTTCATATTTTATAATTTGAACATTTTGTTAAAATAAAAGGTAAATATTTAACATTTAATTTTAGGTAATGTGTTTAAAAACGTTTCATTTAGTGAAACGAGAAACAAGTAATGATTGCGGGTTCAATTCCCATTTGTCACACTAATTAAATTTCAAATAATTTAACTCATATAAGTAAAAACGAACATTTGGTTTCTTCTCCTGAAAAATCGTTCCATGGCATGGTAGATAGAGAGAATTTAGTTAAAACACTACGTTCTCCACTCTGGCACTGCAAGTTCAATACCTTATATAGAATTGGAGCTAAAATTCATTTGTACCATTCCTCGCTTTGTAACTCACTAATTACACCAAAATGATACTTTTCCTGCACAAACGACAATATTTTCTTCTCAAGCAATTACGCAACAACAAGGCACGCAATGGTTGAACGAATTTGTTTACATTCGATTAAGCGCGTTAACTAAAGGGTGCGTTTGCAAAAATTTAAATATTTGAGCTATTATTATGAAAGAGTATTTTTAATTAATCTAAATTAACAATCAAATTGCAAGAGGCCGTCGTGGCGCAGAGGCGTAAACGTCTGCCTGTAAACGCGACGGTTTGAGGGTTCGATTCCCATCGGGGGAAGATGGATTTTTCTATTTCCATTGTCTTCGTTCTGGAAACTAGGCAAAAGCGCGGCGTTGAGTTCCGGCACTCAACACGCAATTCCTGCCTATCCTGCAATATGCGGGATAAATCGTGAAGCTAAAAAAAATGCAAAGTGTTATATATATAAATTATCATTTTACGCCATCTTGATGGTTGATGCTTGATGGTTGATGTTTCTCCCTTATAAATTTCAACTCCACAGGAACTTCATGATAAGAATGAAAATGCTTTATAAATTTGTAGAGTTCCATCGAAATTGATCTAGCTGTCCCGAAGATTAGTCCAAGCAAAAGGCAATCCAATAAATGAGCTTTTTAAAAATATTTCTTTGGTCTAAGTAACACATAAATAGCTATATGATAACGTCCAAAAATAAGTTGTTTTGTAATCCTAGGGATACACTTTAATTTTATTTCAATATTTACAGTGTTTTAGCACTAAATTTTCTTTGCTTTTATTCTATATAAAAGCAAAGAAAATTTAGTGCTAAAACACTCTGTTCCATAGTGTAATTCAGTTTTATACTAGAACTATAAGTTATTTAGCTTACACTTCCTTCAGCCTACCCTACTATGTGGGAAAAAATGCCCTATAAACCCACAATATCTTACATTGAAAAACATAAATAAACACATAAATTATATACGAAATATATAATTTTTAATATACGAACACAACAATACACGCTTGACTTTTGCCAAAACTTTGAGACGGTTCCAAGATTTATGTACGTATTTTCGTGAAAGGTAATATCAGTGGAAGAGAAAGCAACAAATCATGTGGTATGATGAATAATATTGTTATCGGCGTTATTACGTTTAAGTGTAATATGATACTATCATTATTGACTGATATAGATATTTATGGTGCCTTACCTTCTGAGCTTCGAAATATTGATGGATTTGGTAGTAAAACAGAAGAAATTTTATTTTCCGTAGGAAAAGTGACTAACTGATGAATAAAGTAGCTTTGAATTCTTGCTTTTTTTATTTTAAACTTAAAAATATTAATGTAAGTACTCGTGCACCAACGATTCTGTACCAATTTTGTAAGTGTAAGTATTCTTCTGACAAACCACTTTTACAATACACATTTAATAACTTTTGAAGTGTGTCTGAGAAAAAGATAACTTTAATATCATTAGTCTATTCTATTTTATTCTATTCTCCCCACATATATATGAAAAAACAAATAGAATAAAAAAAAAGTTGTTAGCTTTTCGTATTAAGGAACAAAATATCAATCCCTTAAGTAACACGTTTAATCTAGCTAGCCTACTGCTACCTATTCTTTACGCTGGTCAAATATATATGCCATTTATGCATAAATTCAGTATTTATATAATATATGAATAGCATAATTATGTCTCTTAAAGCTTAATTAAGCTACTATTTAAATTTAATTTATATTTTTGAATATCATTTATAATTTCGTAATTCTAAATATAATTTTCATCTCCAGGACCTAGTACGTCTTTTACCCAATATTATATACTTTGTTTATTTTTGAATACTTAAGCAGATATTAAGCCAGCAGATACAAATGTAACATAATACGCTTCCAAATTTAGTATCTTAGGAGTTTCTCTAAGCTCTAGTACTTATGTGTAATTTATTACCGGCTTAGTCGTATAAGACGTTGTGACAAAACTTGGATCTCATAACTCGAAGAAATCATAATACCATAATTTAAACAATATTAGGCTTTCTTCATTTTGAAATTAAGCTTAAAATTGTGAGAGATTATAATATACTCGTACATACGAGTATTTATTTTCCTGGAGTTTTTAAATAAATTAAATAATATAAGTATAAAATATATATTTGTAAAAGACGTACAAGTAAGAAGTAGACTTCATGTACAAAAAGAAACCAGGTAAGTTTTGTTAAGTATAAGTAGTTACTTAGTTTCATTTTCAATTATATAACGATGATGTCAGTATACAAAAATTAATTCCGAAAAGAAAAGAGAAACATTAGTATCAAAAGACTAAACTAAATAGTATTATTTACTCGTTAAATATTCTCGTTGTAATATTTTTAAGAGAAATTAGCAATAGAATTGAAAATATTTAAACCTTCTATTAAAATTTTGAGATCAATGACATAAATCAGTAGATAGCAATAAAGTTTTATGCATAAAAAATGTTTAAAAGAAAAACAAATTAAATAAATGACTATGGCGTGCACAGTCAAAGTATTTCTAGTTTTTAATATCTAAAGTTCATTAAACTTTTACTCGTACCAAATTATATAATAAGCTCTACTTTAAAATTCTTATCAAAACTTTATACAATGCCCTGATAGCTGTACCAGACTATTAGCATCAAGTTAACAACGGTATTTGCTGTATTAAAAGGAATTTTTACGAGAGCCAAGATCTTAGCTAAGAAATAAGCCAGATGGTTTTAGAAAATGCAAAGAAATTACATTTTTACTGTACCCTACTACAATGTACTACAAAAGCATTTCAGACTTTACACCACTATTTCGGTACGTTGCTAGAATGTTAACAGCTCATTAAATGCACTTATGTTTATTTAGTAATATGCCGTCTGGTCTGGCTTGTTTTATATATTTCATGTGGTAGGTCTTTTTGCTTTCACAAAAGCCTTTTACTTAGGGTTTTTTTCTTATATATTGTATATTTGGCATTGTAAAACACATGAAGTTCTAAATTTGATGTTCTCTTTTAGATATACATAGATACACTTGGAATTACCAGAGAGATCCTAAAGTCATGCCACTCCGCTCTCCGCACAAATTCAATACAATGCATATTAAGTGGCAGATCAATACTTTTTAAACATGAATAATAGAATCTTAATACTCTTTATTTTATAAATTCTTGACTTGGAAGTCTGCTATAATAATTTACCTTACACCACTAAATACAAATGTTCATCATTATGATAATTTACTTAGGGCAGTTAGAAGTCACATTCCCCAAATTTCCTCATTACATCTAATGTACTCGGATAACTTATACCGATCCCTGCCTTTCTGCCTTTGAAAGGGCGAAACGTGGCACTAAACAATATTATAAATATATTACAAGGGTTTTTATATATATAACAGGTTTTTGGTATATTATCTTAATATTAGTGTTTTTTTATACTACGCAAAATTCATTCACTACTTTTGGTGCTCTGAGATAAATATTTTTTTTTATCTTCATGCTTTTATCCCGCCCATGGGCAGGGTAGGCAGAGGGAACTGCAAGAACCATATGAACCTAATGTTAAGATTTACTTTAACCCCGCTTTTCGCCTTTCGAGGCATTGCGTGTTGAGTGACGGAACTCCGAGTAACCGTTAACTCCGAGTAACCGTTCGGCCAGTAAACAGAGCAGACGTGTGTTACATTTTTATTTAAATTATTAAATATCCGGCATTCAAAAGTAATTCATAAGCCCAGTGAATAAATCTCAATTTTAATTAAAAGTGCCATTTGACTAAAGACTGTTTAATCCTGAGTTTTGTACTCTTAAACAAAAGCATCGCAAGCGCAGCACCCCGCACACCTCGGGTAAAAGAGAGCGTTGCATTTTTCGTCGCACCTAATTAGGCAAGTGTGCGTTTCCTATTCGGCTTATCTTTTGTACTGATGATGCATACAGACAAAGGAGCGAGTTCTACACGAATGTCGTCATGTCTACAAACTGGAGGTGGCTCCCAACCAGACTTAGCGAAACTCAACGTTGATGCATTCGATACTAATAATATTACACAGCGTAAGCGTAAACAACCGGATTGCGAATGTAAATATGAGATGCACGAGTTACGCAAGGAAATGTCAAGTATTAGTGCACTTTTACAAAAATTTATTGACTGCCATGAACAAAACATATCGGATATAAAAGTAGCCTACTGCTACCTATTCTTTATGCTGGTCAAATATATATGCCATTTATGCATAAATTCAGTATTTATATAATATATGAATAGCATAATTATGTCTCTTAAAGCTTAATTAAGCGACTATTTAAATTTAATTTATATTTTTGAATATCATATACAATTTCATAATTCTAAATATAATTTTCATCTCCAGGACCTAGTACGCCTTTTACCCAATATTATATACCATCTTTATTTTTGAATACTTAAGCAGATATTAAGCCAGCAGATACAAATGTAACATAATACGCTTCCAAATTTAGTATCTTAGGAGTTTCTCTAAGCTCTAGTACTTATGTGTAATTTATTACCGGCTTAGTCGTATAAGACGTTGTGACAAAACTTGGATCTCATAACTCGAAGAAATCATAATACCATAATTTAAACAATATTAGGCTTTCTTCATTTTGAAATTAAGCTTAAAATTGTGAGAGATTATAATATACTCGTACATACGAGTATTTATTTTCCTGGAGTTTTTAAATAAATTAAATAATATAAGTATAAAATATATAATTTGTAAAGACGTACAAGTAAGAGTAGACTTCATGTACAAAAAGAAACCAGTTAAGTTTTGTTAAGTATAAGTAGTTACTTAGTTTCATTTTCAATTATATAACGATGATGTCAGTATACAAAAATTAATTCCGAAAAGAAAAGAAAAACATTAGTATCAAAAGACTAAACTAAATAGTATTATTTACTCGTTAAATATTCTCGTTGTAATATTTTAAGAGAAATTAGCAATAGAATTGAAAATATTTAAACCTTCTATTAAAATTTTGAGATCAATGACATAAATCAGTAGATAGCAATAAAGTTTTATGCATAAAAAATGTTTAAAAGAAAAACAAATTAAATAAATGACTATGGCGTGCACAGTCAAAGTATTTCTAGTTTTTAATATCTAAAGTTCATTAAACTTTTACTCGTACCAAATTATATAATAAGCTCTACTTTAAAATTCTTATCAAAACTTTATACAATGGCCTGATAGCTGTACCAGACTATTAGCATCAAGTTAACAACGGTATTTGCTGTATTAAAAGGAATTTTTACGAGAGCCAAGATCTTAGCTAAGAAATAAGCCAGATGGTTTTAGAAAATGCAAAGAAATTACATTTTTACTGTACCCTACTACAATGTACTACAAAAGCATTTCAGACTTTACACCACTATTTCGGTACGTTGCTAGAATGTTAACAGCTCATTAAATGCACTTGTGTTTATTTAGTAATATGCCGTCTGGTCTCGCTTGTTTTATATATTTCATGTGGTAGGTCTTTTTGCTTTGACAAAAGCCTTTTACTTAGGGTTTTTTTCTTATATATTGTATATTTGGCATTGTAAAACACATGAAGTTCTAAATTTGAAGTTCTCTTTAGATATACATAGATACACTTGGAATTACCAGAGAGATCCTAAAGTCATGCCACTCCGCTCTCCGCACAAATTCAATACAATGCATATTAAGTGGCAGATCAATACTTTTTAAACATGAATAATAGAATTTTAATACTCTTTATCTTATAAATTCTTGACTTGGAAGTCTGCTATAATAATTTACCTTACACCACTAAATACAAATGTTCATCATTACGATAATTTACTTAAGGCAGTTAGAAGTCACATTCCCCAAATTTCCTCATTACATCTAATGTACTCGGATAACTTATACCGATCCCTGCCTTTCTGCCTTTGAAAGGGCGAAACGTGGCACTAAACAATATTATAAATATATTACAAGAGTTTTTTATATATGTATATTATAGTTTTTTGGTATATTATCTTAATATTAGTGCCTTTTTATATTACGCAAAATTCATTCACTACTTTTGGTGCTCTGAGATAAATATTTTTTTTATCTTCATGCTTTTATTCCGCCCATGGGCAGGGTAGGCAGAGGGAACTGCAAGAACCATATGAACCTAATGTTAAGATTTTCTTTAACGTTAAGTTTCCGTCCCTGCTTTCTCCATCCCCGCTTTTCGCCTTTCAGGGCATTGCGTGTTGAGTGACGGAACTCAACACCGCAATTTGCCTAGTTTCCAGAGCGAAGAAAATGGAAATAGAAAAATCCATTTTCTCCGAGTGGGAATCGAACCCAAAAACCGTTGCTTTTACAGGTAGATGCTACGCCTCTGCGCCACGACGGTAAACAATTTTTCAATGAAATCATATTTTTAATTATTATCAATTGACATTGATAGGTCAAATAAAAGTAATGAAAATACAGTTTTTTAACTATTCTAGTATTCTGAACCTAATAGAGAATAAAATCTTCCATGGGTATGAGAGGTAGGTACAGTGAATCTACTGTGATGATATTTCGTCATAGTGGTTGGCGGAACTTAAAGTCAAGGTCTGTCTTAACGCAGCGGATAATAATAATAATTTATTACATTAGAGCTATCGTAGCACAGCGGTATATAGTCTAACGTATATATTGACAGAAGTGGGTTCGGATCCCATTCTAAGTAAATTATCACTCCATCGTCTGTTAAAATGAATAATAGCTGGGTTCAGATAAGCGACGTAATTCAACATAAATATCTTAAATTGGCGAAATCCTGGAGGTGGAGTGTCTTAACTAAGGCTTCTTAAGCCTATCCTGCTGTGTGCAGGGTAGGCTTAAAAAGCCTTAGTTAAGTAGTGTGTGCCTTAGTTAAGTAGTGAAGTGTACCTCTAAAAAATCTACTAAACAATGGAGTGTTTAACACCAGGTTCATATGGTTCCTGCAGGTCCCCATGTCTGTGAACTTGGCAGATCATTGTCCAGCAGATCAAAAATAAAAAGGAGTTCTCTTCGCATGCAGCATAGTTCTATAGTTCCTGATAGATTTTAGAAATAGTTCTGCCGTTTTTATGTACAAAAAAGTCAGTTAAAAAAATGATCTGCTAACTTCCCGTAGCAGATCATTTTCTTGCGAATAAAATTCTGGACGAGTTTTATACACATATGGGTAAACTCTATAGTTTCCTGATCATTTTTAAGAATAGTTCTTTCGAATTGACTCATGAAAAAAATATTTAAATTATTTTTGAAATATGAGATGCACGAGTTACGCAAGGAAATGTCAAGTATTAGTGCACTTTTACAAAAATTTATTGACTGCCATGAACAAAACATATCGGATATAAAAAGTCAGATTGAGGAAATTAAAACTTCAACTACTAATATATCTCTCGAACAAAACCAGATAAACAGTAAACTCTCGGAACTTGAAAGTAAGATACTAAGTAATGAAGAAACTATAAAAACTCAAGAGTCCGACATTTTTCATCTTAAAAATTTAACGCCAACTACAGCTTCTTCTTCAACGAATTTATATAATAATGAAAAAATTATTCGAGAATTACAAGAACGTAGTTTGAGAGAAAAAAATATTATTGTTGTAGGACTACCGGAACAAACTTCTTCTGACTGGTATAAACGTCAGTCTTTGGACGAATCAGCTGTTAAAAATTTTCTTACAAATTTAAATAGTGAGTATCCAAAATTGATTACTAAAATTTTTCGTATTGGAAAATATATCCCAAATAAGAATCGGAGATTAAAGGTTTGTTTTAACAGTCGTGATACAGCTATAGCAATCTTACAAAATAAAAACAAAATACCTAGTAAAGAAATAAAAGTATTCTCTGATCAAACACCCGCTCAAAAAAATTTTTGAGTGAATTAAGAGAAGAACTAGAGCGTCGAAAACAGAAAGGTGAAGAAAATCTAATTATAAAATATTACAGAGGTATGCCCAAAATAATTTCCACATCAAAAAACCCCCAGTAACTCAAATCTCATCCATATTTAAGGGATCTATTGAAAATGTCACATATCAAATAGCTAACAATTATCGAAGCCTACACACAGATAAATCAAGATTAAATCTATTTTACGTAAATATTAGAAGCTTATGCAAACCTGGTAAAATGGATGAGTTAAAATGTATAATTCAGTCTATACCCTCTAAGATACACATCATTCTACTTACGGAGACATGGATTAAATCCGAGGAACAAGCCATACTATTAAAACTTCCCAATTACACACACTATTACAACTATAGATCTGACAAAATTGGGGGAGGAGTATCAGCTTATGTACACAATGACTTAAATCATAGACAAACGGAATCATCATACATAAACGGCAATAACTATTTGTGGATTTTACTTGAAAAATACTCTCTGGAAATAGGAGTTGTTTACAACCCTGGTGACACAAACTTTAACTCTTTCTTAAATGATTATTATTTTCAATTACAACAACGAAATAGAGCAATAGTAGTTGGTGATTTCAATATTGACCTTCTTAATATGAGCAGAAAAGCTAAATCGTACAAAAGACTTTTACAAGAATGTGGCCATCAAATACTTAATGATATAGATGAACGTTTCTGTACTAGGGAGACGACAAACACAAAAACGATAATAGACCATATATCAACAAATCTCAAAACAAATAATTTTCACATGGCTTTACTGGATTCAGATATATCAGATCATAAGCAAATGTATCTTGAAATAAAAAAATATAATCCACCACCCAAAAAACGTATTACTTATCAAGCAGTAGACTACGATAAATTGGAAAATTCTCTAATAAAAGACACAAATATCCCGAATGAAAATTTTAGTACATTTTACCAACTAGTAGCTACACATATCTTCGCAAGCAAGATAACTAAAACTAAAATTCTTAACCTCCCAAAGGAAGATTGGATAAATAATGAAATCATACATGACATAAACAATAAAAATAAACTATGGATGAAACTGAAAAATAACACAAATGATGATACCTTAAAAACTAATTTTAAAATGGCAAGAGACAAAACCGCAAGTAATATAAAAGCAGCTAAAGAAATTTATTACAACAAGGAATTTGAAAAGTGTCAAAGGAAGCCTAAAAAAATGTGGACATTAATTAACGACTTAGCAAGTAATAAAATAAAAGAACAAAGTTCTGCTCCCCCAAAACTTAAAGTTAACACAGTAAGTATAACAGATCCAACAGAAATTTGTAACACATTTAATGATTTTTTCTCTACTATAGGGTCAACTCTTGCGAATGACATTCCTCTAAAATTCCAAAACAATAAAACACACACTTTACCTCATATAAACAACCTGACTAATAAACTATCTTTTTTAGAACCTTGTAGTGTAGATGAAATCAACAAAATTATACAAAATCTCGATTCAAATTCTAGCATTGGTATTGATGAAATTAACACTAAATCTATTAAACGAATTAAGAACTTAATTATTTCTAGTTTAAATTCATGTTTTAACATGTTACTGTTGGAGGGTAACTTTCCCGACATTCTTAAAATTGCTAAAGTTATCCCAATTTATAAATCAGGTACAAAGACGGACCCAAGTAATTATCGTCCAATCTCGGTATTGCCAGTGATGTCCAAGATCCTTGAAAAAATTTTATATACAAGATTATTAAATTATTTAAATTCAATTAATTTTTTGTACAACAAACAATACGGATTTAGACCCAGATCGAATACACTTTCGGCCACAATTGACTTAACGACTAAAATAAGATGTAATATAGATAACAAAAATATAGTTCTTGGAATATTTGTCGATCTAAAAAAAGCCTTTGATACCGTTAGTCATTCAATTCTCTTAGAAAAACTCGAATGTATTGGTGTCACTGGCAATGCCTTGAATATGTTTCGATCATACCTCACCAATCGACATCAAATTGTTAAAATTAATAAGTACCAAAGTAAACCTGCAATTATTAACTATGGAGTACCCCAAGGTTCCATTTTAGGGCCTTTGCTCTTTTTAATATACATCAATAATATTCATCAATTGGACTTACACGGTGAACTCACTCTTTATGCTGATGATACGTGCTTGTTTTATTTCGGATCCTCAATTAATGACATTATACCTCAAGCGCAAGCAGATCTTAATAATCTTTATATGTGGTTTCAATCAAATCTACTCACTATTAATGTTAATAAAACATGTTATATGATCTTTAAAGCAAAAAATAAAAAAATACAACTTCATACACCTCTTACAATAAATAACATACCCCTGCAAGAGAAAAAGCAAGAAAAATATCTAGGACTAAGACTTGACGCATATTTAACATTTAATACACATATAGAATATATCATAAACAAACTCTCTAGCCTAATCGGTTCATTGAGATCAACGGTTCGATGTTTACCTCGTCGAGTCCGCTTAATGATATACAATAGTTTAGTGAAACCACATCTTTTGTATCTCATCGAAATATGGGGTGTGGCGTCAAAAAGCATTATAGCACAACTTCAAATTGCACAAAATAAAATAATTAAATTACTGTTTAATTACCCATATTTAACACCCTCAGATAAAATCTATAAAGAAACCAAATTAATGAATATTAAGCAATTATACAACTATACTACTTGTATTCTTATACGTAAAATCTTAGACAAAAAAATACATACAGAAATATCTTTTGAAACCAAAGGTCAATTACACAAATATGCAACTAGACGTGCTAGCCATTTAATACTGCCTAAAACTAGAACCAAGAGTGGAAAAAAGATGATTATTTTTGAGGGAGCAAAACTTTATAACGATTTACCTAAACAAGTAAAAAGTCTAAAAAATTTTTCTATGTTTAAATCTAGACTTATTAACCATATTTTGTATAAGGATTCTCTGTTAAAATAATTAATTGAAACTGTTATCTCATCTGTTTTGCTGATCTGAACGAATTGTTATATTTATAAGTTAGATATAAGTTCTCATGTAAATGACGTTGTCGTAATGAGAATAAAGTTCTTTAAACTGAACTCAATGCCGCAATTTGCCTAGTTTCCAGAGTGACGAAAATGGAAATAGAAAAATCCATTTTCCCCGAGTGGGAATCGAACTCAAAAACCGTCGCTTTTACAGGTAGATGCTACGCCACGACGGTCAACAATTTTTCAATAAAATAATATCTTTAATTATTATCAATTGACATTGATAGGTCAAATAAAGTAATGAAAATACAGTTTTTTAACTATTCTAGTATCCTGAACCTAATAGAGAATAAAATCTTCCATGGGTATGAGAGGTAGGTACAGTGAATCTACTGTGATGATATTTCGTCATAGTGGTTGGCGGAACTTAAAGTCAAGGTCTGTCTTAGCGCAGCGGATAATAATAATAATTTATTACATTAGAGCTATCGTAGCACAGCGGCATATAGTCTAACGTATATATTGACAGAAGTGGGTTCGGATCCCATTCTAAGTAAATTGTCACTCCATCGTCTGTTAAAATGAATAATAGCTGGGTTCAGATAAGCGACGTAATTCAACATAAATATCTTAAATTGGCGAAATCCTGGAGGTGGAGTGTCTTAACTAAGGCTTCTTAAGCCTATCCTGCTGTGTGCAGGGTAGGCTTAAAAAGCCTTAGTTAAGTAGTGTGTGCCTTAGTTAAGTAGTGAAGTGTACCTCTAAAAAATCTACTAAACAATGGAGTGTTTAACACCAGGTTCATATGGTTCCTGCAGGTCCCCATGTCTGTGAACTTGGCAGATCATTGTCCAGCAGATCAAAAATAAAAAGGAGTTCTCTTCGCATGCAGCATAGTTCTATAGTTCCTGATAGATTTTAGAAATAGTTCTGCCGTTTTTATGTACAAAAAAGTCAGTTAAAAAAATGATCTGCTAACTTCCCGTAGCAGATCATTTTCTTGCGAATAAAATTCTGGACGAGTTTTATACACATATGGGTAAACTCTATAGTTCCTGATCATTTTTAAGAATAGTTCTTTCGAATTGACTCATGAAAAAAATATTTAAATTATTTTTGAAATTTCATTTTTTCACGTTAAAATATTTATCAAAAACTTTATATAAGGATCAAGTAAAGTAAATCTTAAATTTCTACAAAAATATATAAATATCTTTTAAATAAAAATATTAGAAAACCAGATTTTACATTAAAACCACCACAGAGCATACTTCAAATAAAAATTTACTGAAAAATCAATCATTTAGCAACAAACTAGTGTATTGACCCACATGTTAACAAATGAAACTAGAACTTATCGATTTCTCAAATAAAATGAATATATCTTTCATTCAAAACCAGATGTAGCACCAGAACTCCCAAAAAAATATCAGCAGAGCATATTTGAATAACAGACTTGTCGAAAAATGTCAATAAAAATCGTTTATTCAAAAAAAAAAAATAAAATATTTAAAATCTTCCTGGGAGGCTAGAACTCCTCGATTTCTTGAAGAACACAAATATATCTTTCATTCAAAACCAGATGTAGCACCAGAACTCCCAAAAAAATATCAGCAGAGCATATTTGAATAACAGACTTGTCGAAAAATGTCAATAAAAATCGTTTATTCAAAAAAAAAAAATTAAAATATTTAAAATCCTTATAGGAGGCTAGAACTCCTCGATTTCTTGAAGAACACAAATATATCTTTCATTCAAAACCAGATGTAGCACCAGAACTCCCGAAAAAATATCAGCAGAGCATATTTGAATAACAGACTTGTCGAAAAATGTCAATAAAAATCGTTTATTCAAAAAAAAAAATTAAAATATTTAAAATCTTTATAGGAGGCTAGAACTCCTCGATTTCTTGAAGAATACAAATATATCTTTCATTCAAAACCAGATGTAGCACCAGAACTCTCAAAAAATTATCAGCAGAGCATATTTGAATAACAGACTTGTCGAAAAATGTCAATAAAAATCGTTTATTCAAAAAAAAAAAAAAATATTTAAAATCTTTATAGGAGGCTAGAACTCCTCGATTTCTTGAAGAACACAAATATATCTTTCATTCCATACCAAAAGAACCACCAGAACTCCCAAAAAAATATCAGCAGAGCATACTTGAATAACAGACTTGTTTAAAAATCTCGATAAAAATCGTTTATTCGAAAAAAAAATTATTAAAATATTTAAAATCTTCCTGGGAGGCTAGAACTCCTCGATTTATTGAAGAATACAAATATATCTTTCATTCTAAACTAAAAGAACCACCAGAACTCCCAAAAAAATATCAGCAGAGCATACTTGAATTACAGACTTGTTGAAAAATCTCGATAAAAATCGTTTATTCCAAAAAAAAATATTTAAATAGCTAAAATATTCCTGGCAGGCTAGAACTCCTCGATTTCTTGATGAATACAAATATATCTTTTATTCTAAACCAGAAGTAGCACCAGAACTCCCACAAAAATATCAGCAGAGCATACTTGAATTACAGACAAAAAAAAATTAAATAGCTGAAATCTTCGTGGTAGGCCAGAACTCCTCGATTTCTTAAAGAACACAAATATATCTTTCATTCCATACCAAAAGAACCACCAGAACTCCCAAAAAAATATCAGCAGAGCATACTTGAATTACAGACTTGTTGAAAAATGTCAATAAAAATCGTTTATTCGAAAAAACATTATTAAAATAGCTGAAATCTTCGTGGTAGGCCAGAACTCCTCGATTTCTTAAAGAACACAAATATATCTTTGATTTTAAATCAGATGTAGTACCAGAACTCCCAAAAAAATATCAGCAGAGCATACTTGATTAACAGACTTGTTGAAAAATCTCGATAAAAATCGTTTATTCCAAAAAAAAAAAAAATTAAAATCTTCCTGGGAGGCTAGAACTCCTCGATTTCTTAAAGAACACTAATATGTCTTCTATTCTAAACCAGATGTAGCACCAGAACTCCCAAAAAAATATCAGCAGAGCATACTTGAATAACAGACTTGTTTAAAAATCTCGATAAAAATTGTTTATTCGAAAAAAAATTATTAAAATATTTAAAATCTTCCTGGGAGGCTAGAACTCCTCGATTTCTTGAAGAATACAAATATATCTTTTATTCTAAACCAGAAGTAGCACCAGAACTCCCACAAAAATATCAGCAGAGCATACTTGAATTACAGACAAAAAAAAAATTAAATAGCTGAAATCTTGCTGGCAGGCTAGAACTCCTCGATTTTAATTTCTTTAATAATTTTTTTTTAAATAAACTATTTTTATGACATTTTTCAACAAGTCTGTAATTCAAGTATTTCAAGTATGCTCTGTTTAAGTTATTCAAGTATGCTCTGCTGATATTTTTTTGGGAGTTCTGGTGCTACATCTGGTTTAAAATCAAAGATATATTTGTGTTCTTTAAGAAATCCAAGAGTTCTAGCTACCAAGAAGATTTCAGGTATTTTAATTTTTTTTTTTTTTCGAATAAACGATTTTTTTTGACATTTTTCATTAACTCTGTAATTCAAGTATGCTCTGCTGATATTTTTGTGGGAATTCTGGTGCTACATCTGGTTTAGAATGAAAGATATATTCATTTACCACATCTTTTGTATCTCATCGAAATATGGGGTGTGGCGTCAAAAAGCATTATAGCACAACTTCAAATTGCACAAAATAAAATAATTAAATTACTGTTTAATTACCCATATTTAACACCCTCAGATAAAATCTATAAAGAAACCAAATTAATGAATATTAAGCAATTATACAACTATACTACTTGTATTCTTATACGTAAAATCTTAGACAAAAAAATACATACAGAAATATCTTTTGAAACCAAAGGTCAATTACACAAATATGCAACTAGACGTGCTAGCCATTTAATACTGCCTAAAACTAGAACCAAGAGTGGAAAAAAGATGATTATTTTTGAGGGAGCAAAACTTTATAACGATTTACCTAAACAAGTAAAAAGTCTAAAAAATTTTTCTATGTTTAAATCTAGACTTATTAACCATATTTTGTATAAGGATTCTCTGTTAAAATAATTAATTGAAACTGTTATCTCATCTGTTTTGCTGATCTGAACGAATTGTTATATTTATAAGTTAGATATAAGTTCTCATGTAAATGACGTTGTCGTAATGAGAATAAAGTTCTTTAAACTGAACTCAATGCCGCAATTTGCCTAGTTTCCAGAGTGACGAAAATGGAAATAGAAAAATCCATTTTCCCCGAGTGGGAATCGAACTCAAAAACCGTCGCTTTTACAGGTAGATGCTACGCCACGACGGTCAACAATTTTTCAATAAAATAATATCTTTAATTATTATCAATTGACATTGATAGGTCAAATAAAAGTAATGAAAATACAGTTTTTAAACTATTCTAGTATCCTGAACCTAATAGAGAATAAAATCTTCCATGGGTCTCAGAGAGGTAGGTACAGTGAATCTGTGATTTCGTCGTAGTGGTTGGCGGAACTTAAAGTCAAAGTCTGTCTTAGCGCAGCGGATAATAATAATAATTTATTACATTAGAGCTATCGTAGCACAGCGGCATATAGTCTAACGTATATATTGACAGAAGTGGGTTCGGATCCCATTCTAGGTAAATTGTCACTCCATCGTCTGTTAAAATGAATAAATGTTGGGTTCAGATAAGCGACGTAATTCAGCATAAATATCTTAAATTGGCGAAATGCGGGGGGGGAGGGGGGCGGAGTGTCTTAACTAAGGCTTCTTAAGCCTATCCTGATGTGTGCAGGGTAGGCTTAAAAGGCCTTAGTTAAGTAGTATAGTGTACCTCTAAAAAATCTACTAAGCAATGGAGTGTTTAACACCAGGTTCATATGGTTCCTGCAGGTAACTTGCAATATGCGAAAAAAATCTTTTTCCGTTACCGCTTTCTACCCGTTTTGAGGCATTGCGTGTTGAGTGGCGGAACTCACGCCGCGCTTTGTTTGGTTACCAGAGCCAATAAAATAGAAATATCTATCTTCCCCGAGTGGGAATCGAACCCACAAACCGTCACGTATACAGGTAGACACTATGCCTCTACGCCACGACGGTCCTCACATTCGTCTTTATAATCAGATCTTATCCCACTATACTTCCATAGCATCTTTATATATTTTATTTATATTAAATTGTATCTTATATGGTTGCAGTACCGGAGACGAACTTCCGGCTTATCCAGAATAAGACTGACGACGACACAGTGAACGTCATCTGCGCAGCGGACGGGGCCTTTCCTGCGCCCAACCTGACTCTGGCCACACCGGAAAGGTAAAAAATATATTATATTAGGCTTCTTTTGTGCTAAGTGATAAAGTTTAGGCAAAATATAGTATAAAATATATAAGATTGACATTTTTTACGGGTACGGAGAGGGAATCACACTCTTGTGATTCCCTCTCCATACCATGAGAACCTAGTGTTAAGTTAGTTTTCGAGGCATTGCGTATTGATGACGCAACTCAATGCCGCGTTTTTGCCTACTTGCCAGAGTGAAGAAAATAGATATGAAAAAGTCCTTCTCCAGTTGGGAATCGAACCCACAAACCATCGCGCCTACATCTATGCGCCACAACGGTCCTCAACCTTGATATTTATTAATACAATTAATATTTTTTATATATTTGAACATTTATCTATACATATAACAAAATTGATCGCCGTACATGGAAGATATATTAAAGAAGCTAATGTAGGAGGCATTTGTCAATGTATTAGAATACAATCAAAGTTTTTTGTATGTGCTCATGTTTACGCTTATCTCAGAATTACCTTAATAAGTGCAAGTAGATCAACTCAATTCAGTTAATTAAATTAATAATCGTAAAGTTAAAGTAAGTAATGCTGCGGGCGGATCGTTAAGTAACTAAATACGTGTAGTAGCACTGTAGTATATCTTTATTTTCTATAAAAAAAATCTCATTTATTATTTCACATTAATCAGCCTCTTGTAGAGGCATGTTGCATCATTATTTTTATGAACGGTCATTCTTAATTTTTTATTTTGGATTTTTTGAAAGTCTATTCAGATACTTACATTATATAAATAAATGCTTAAAATTTCACATTTTTTAGCAGTAGATAGAGTGTAGATAATTTTCTATATTTTCCGCTTAAACTCCTTTCTAGTGGCGAATCTCAACGCTGCACTTTATCCTGCCAGTGTGTAAAAATGGACAATAATTTATTCCCACTAGTGGTGATAATCCTACCTAGAGCAGGCCTTCACCTACGAGTAAACGAGGGGTTCTTACACACATAGCAATATCATCTAAAACTACAAAAAAGTTCATTCGTCGAGCATTTAAAATCAGAAATAAGTTTAATTTTTGTAAGAAATAAAAGGCTTTTTATTTATTTTATTTTTATTTATTTATTTAGTGGTGATAGTCTCTAAAACTATTAAAGTCAGACTGCTGACCAGGTTTGTTATGATGCATTAGGCTATATATAAAGATAGTGAACCGAGGGTAAACACTATGCTCTGCACCTACTGCTTAAATTTGAGACATTGTATTTTAAATTTCGGAACTCAACGCCGCCTTTTGCCTTCTTACCCGAAAAAATGACATAGCTAATTCCGTCAAGTCGAAATCAAAACCATAACTATATCGTTTACAGTTAAAAGCTTTATCACTACGCCACGACGGCCTCCATATCATCCTACTTGCAAAATAATACAATGAACCTTCATAAAGTAAACACAAAATCCCTTCTTATGAAATGTGGTAAATGAGTTTGAATTTTAAAGGATTTACTATGTCCAGTCGGACTTAAAATTCACGTAGATAAAGCCGCAAAACTTTCATTATGAATCCTAGAAGTGATTTACATTCTCTTTTATATACCTTTGACAAACTACTTTAGTTTAGTTTTGAACTGCATTATTGTAAGTTGATCGAAAAGTTGATATAATTTTGATGAGTAACTTAATTTACTTTATTTAATTCACTTACATGTATATATTTTTGAACCACGTAAAGTTTAAAGTTTTAAATTATTGAAGATGCTAATTTTAAGTATATATAATATAATAAATAATGATTTCAAGACATCCCCATTGGGTATCGTGGCTGATTTATTGATTTTTCATTGGTAGAAACCATGGTAACCCTAAATACAGTAACCAAACCTAAATACAGTATTTATAATTCTTGCAAAAATTTGTAACGCATCACTCTTTATTCTCTCTACATAATCTGCAGCTGGATGAGACGTTATAAAAATAATTAAATCAAAAAAAAATCTTTGATTTTCTGTAATGCAAAGAGTATTTTAACAGAGTGGGTAAAGAGAGAATAAAATTTTCCTGAATAAGGTTCAGGCTAGCAAAATTTAATAACAATATGCCATGAAAGCCTTAAAAAAGGTCATACTTTTTTATAACGTTTTTCATTTCTTATATTAAAATTTAAACATCGATACACATATAACATTTTGAAACTTCTGTTTTACCTCTAAAACATATAACGTATCATTCCTTGAAGAAAAGCTGTAAATCTTCTAGCATTTCGCCAGATGGCTGTCTGATATACTTGTTACATTACGACCATACGTACTTTCTAAATGTATATGAGAAACGTGTGTTTATAATTTATATTTGAAAGTTAGGTGCTTGAAATGTACTTGTAATATAAAGCAGATAACAACCAATTTCTTATTTAGATCTCGTATAAGAATATATTTTTAAAAACCATTTAAATTCATTCTAATCGTACAGCTTAGAAGTTCGACGGTTACAAAGAGGTGTAAATTTAAATTCCTTTGCATTCCAATATATATGAGTTTTTTAAAAAAATATATTAATTGAACAAAAATTTAAAAAACTAAGACTTAAATAAAAAAGATTTTTATATGTGTTGTGTTGCAAATGCAATAACTTTCTTATATATCGTTTTACTTTAATATTTATATACTAACCTGATTTTAAGTAAACTTAGCAACAGCAAGCAAAATACATATTTTACGTGTTAAATGGCTTCAAAACCATTTCCCTACAATCGGGTGTAAAGCGTTTATTTCAGAATAATCAGAGCATATGTAAAATCCATCACACGGTTAATCCTATTACATTTTATATCCACTTGTCACCAATTTTGAACATTCAATTCGTTTCCCTTTAAAATATACTACTCATTATTTTAGCATTTTGTACTCACTATCGGCTGTTTATTAACTGTTTTAATTTATTTTATTTAAATTCGATATATTGAATTTTAATTTTATTATAACATGTTGGCTTGTTGAGTATTTGTAAACATCTGTATTTCATTTAGCAAAATAGACAAATGGAACAGTATTAAGAATTTTTAAATTGCTTTTCTTTTCCGCAGCTTGAATTTTTAATAGAGCGAAGAATCATCTCCCGCAGAGGGAATCGAACCCAAACTAGCCGCACTTATAATCACATAGTACAGTCACGACGGCCTCGACATATTATATAGAAACGTTTCGATAAATTAATTTGATGTACAGTGTTTTGTTATTAATCATTGAAACGTTATAGCTATTCATATTGTCAGTAATTCGCTAAAATTAATGATTTTAGACATTGTATTATATAATTTACGCGTAATTTATAAATTCAATTTATACCATTAATATACAAATAGGGAAAAAATAATAAGTTTACAAATGATTGTGTTATACGACCAAATTACAAAAACAACGAAGGAAATGTAAAATGTATAAAAATCGCGAAAATCAAAGAACTTATTAAACGAAGGACTATCCTGGTATTGGTAATCCCACTATTTGTAACATGGAATATGAAACTAAAAAAATATTTTAGTTATTTTTGTTGGATATTAATTTGAAATGAAATGTCAAACTAATAGTATGTTTAAGGTTGATTTTTTTTAGCTTCACACTTTATCCCGCAAATGGCAGGGTAGGCAGAGGGAACTGCAAGGACCGTGGGAACCTAGTGTTAAGACACTTCGTTGCTTAGTCCCTGCTTTCTCCGTCCCCGATTTCCGCCTTTTGTTTGTCTAGGCATTGCGTGTTGAGTGGCGGAACTCAACGCCGCGCTTTGCCTAGTTTACCAGAGCGAAGAAAATGGAAATAGAAAAATCCATCTTCCCCGATTGGGGATCAAACCCAGAAACCGTCGCGTTACAGGCAGACGTTGCGCCTCTGCGCCACGACGGTCTTGTATTTTAGTAAAGCAAATGCCACTGCAAATATTGTATAGAAATATATTATTTAAAGAAATATGATAACTATTCGTTAAAGCGCACCCCGAAAACAGGGGGCTTACATTTTTTAGATGATTCTTGATAAAGAAGCAATCATTATATATTACAATTATATTTATTGTAATAAATGAGAAATCTTATTATAATCTAATAACTTGTTATTTGAAATATATATATTTTATATTTTCACGTTTTATCTCGCACACAGCAGGATAGGCAAAAGGAATCGCAGGACCATATGAATCAGGTGTTAAGACACTCCGTTCACCGATTTCCTTTTCGAGGCATTGCGTGTTGTGTAGCGGAACTCAACGCCACAACTCAATATATATGTACATAAAAACATAATTTTTATTATATTCTTTCAATAAACAAAATTATTAAAAATTCTAAAATTATTTCTTGGTCCATCACATTCTAAAAATATTTCTTTCGTAAAGTTTACGGCACATAAACGTAATGTTGTCAGTGTAAGAGTCATTTATGGCACGATGACCCATTTTTTCTCCTTCATGACATATTACTAGCACTTGGCTAACGTATTGGTGTGTTAGTAAGTTCATTCGTCCTATCGAGTATCCTATCTAAAATGAAAAAAAAATAATATACAACATAGAACTTGTTTTATTTCTGGCAAATATTTGATATTGTATTAGCTACTGATCTGGTTTATACTGATTTATATAAAACCACTATTTTATTTGTATTTTCATTTTCTCAGTTGCGGCAACTAGGCAAAGCGCGGCGTTGAGTTCCACCAGTCAAAACGCAATGCTTTGAAGAAAGCCAAAAGTAGAGAACAGTGTCTGAACACTAAGTTCTCCCTCTATCTAATCTGCTATTTTTAAATATGTCATTACCCCATACTAAAAGATATATAGTTTCTCGTTTATTGCAAACTTATTTCATATAATAACTGTATACTGTCAGTTTTAATGAAGTCTGCCAACAAGTATTTAGTCATTTTCCACGTTATTTATGAAATTTTTATCTTAGTTAACCCTGGCTTTATGAAAAAAGTTGAAATATTTACTTGTGTAGTAATTTTTTTCAAAATTAAGCCCTATTATTGTTATATTTTAGGTATATTTTAATTAATGTTTCTACTTACCTATATAAAAATAATTATAACACATAAAATATTAATAGCAAGCAAAAAAAATTACAAGCGCAGGTGCGCATGAGAAAAATGAAACCTTACAATGAACCCTATATAGCATCTTAAGGCGCAGCCATTATAACAATGATCGTCTTGTGATATGTTTTATAATAAAAAAACATAAGTATTGAAAAGGTATTAAGAAAAAGTTAGCTACAGCAAATTTTCTGCGTTTAGCATATATTACATATAGTTAATTAATAGTACCAAACAGTTCTCTTTGTGCTTTAAGATTTTTTATGGGCAAAAATTATTGAGAAGAAAGTACTTAGCGTTCCACTGTGCGGTTGCTGGGCCCATCGTTATAAAATAATAAATTTTTTGTGTGAAGTTGATATTGTCGAATCTTAATTTTACATATTGTTCTTAGTTCCAACAAAGATTTCTGTATTATTTATATGTTTTGTATACGTGACTAAAATATGTTTGACTGTAAACTATATGGTTATTTTTACTTCTTCTCTGGTAAGGTAAGGTACGAGTCTCAATGAAAAGCTCTTCCTGTACACATTGCTAATTGTACTAAAGTACGAAAATAACAACCAACACACAATAAAATTTAATGAACTCTGCACCTTGATAGATAGTTACAGACATCTGCAATGCAGGATTAACTTAAAAAAAAACATTTCTGTGGCTACCTCCATAACCAATTGTAAAGGAACAAAAGCTTTAAGAATTACAAATGACGTAATTTGACAGTCCACTTTGCCAAGTCGTGTTTATTTGAACGTGAAACGCGCACCTGTGCTGCTGTCTCGTCTTGAATTGAGTGAAATTTAACTCTTGACTAATGTAATTTCTAAGATGTTCTTTTAAATGAAATATATTACGCTAAAAAATGAATTTATAATTTTTTGTCGCTTTGAGAGAGTATATATGGGCGATGTAAATACATAGGTACAGTGCTACTTTAAGAATTGGCAGAAAGAAACCGAGTTTGATCAAGGTTAACGTTAAGTACACCTTCCAAAAGTTGATGAACTTTGTTTGTGTTACATGTTTATTATAAGAAATTAAACTAATCTTATTTTACACTTCGAAATTCTCCTTTACTTGACTTCAGCAAAGTTCATAATTCAAGAATAACGGTAACTTATAAGCTTTGAATACGCTGTTAGTTTCATACAATACGCGACATAAATGGAGTTTACACGGTATTTGTTGATTGTATTGACTTAGAAATTCGATTATTTTTTTTAAGGAACTGTATAGCTGTTTACTTGGGCTGAAATAACAAGTTATAAAGAAAAAATATTGATCCAAAAAATAAATAACAATTCTATTAATATATAAGTTATTAAAAAAATCTAAAGCACCGTACATTCGAATACATTTACCATGATGCAGACATAGCATGTGTTTTTAAAATCATATTTAAACAGACACACACAAGGACAGTAAAATTATTTATTCTATTTTCTTTATAAATACGGAACTTGAAAATGTCTTAACAGTAAGTTAAGGGTTAAACCAAAAAAAATATTATTACATTTAACTAATTTGTCGTAAACCACATTCATAAATCTGTTTAACAATAGCCAAACATAACTTCAAGTATGGCCGCAATAAAAATTTGAATGCCCAATAAATTTATAAAGAACTTGGCAACGGCGAAGGCGGAGATTAAATCCGGTGGCTTTCATCCTGGTGTTACCTGCCAACTCCGAACTGAAATATTTTTTGTATAATCTTTTATATGTAATAAAACATCTTAAGTAGCTGTAATAAATATGTATGTGTGTTTTGATATATGTTTAAGATATATTAATATACTATAATTATTATAATTATGATGATGATGATGATGATGATGATTTTAATTATAGTATATTAATATTTTTTCAGCTTCACGCTTTATCCCGCATATTGCAGGGTAGGCAGAGGGAACTGCAAGAAACATATGAACCTAGTGTTAAGACACCCCGTTGCTTTGTCTCTGCCTTCTCCGTCCCCGCTTCCGCCTTTTATGAGGCATTGCGTGTTGAGTGGTGGAACTAACGCCGCGCTTTTGCCTAGTTTCAAGAGCGAAGAAAATGGAAATAGAAAAATCCATCTTCTTCGAGTAGGAATCGAATCCAGAAACTGTCGCGTTTACAGGCAGACGCTTATTCCTCTGCGCCACGACTGCGATTAATATATTGTATTGATTTTATACATGTTGATTACAAATGCTATTAATATATATGGTAACTTTGGGTTCGATGTCTTTTCGACAGGTAAAATGCGGTGGAGAATTCTGCCACTTAACACCTAACACTTGTGTTTGCTACCCGTGAGATAACAACAACTCGTAAGGAGGTGGCCTGTCGTGGTACAGTGAGTCATAAAACATGATGTGTATAGGTTCGAAACCAGCTCGAGGCTTATATTTTATTATTTTCTGTCTCACACTTTAAGTCCTTCGGGGATAGAAAAGATCTAATGCGATATAATTAACGTGACTCGATGTGCTTAATATAAAAAATATTAACGGACGTGAAAATTAACCTGCTACAGAGCGTGAAACGGAAAAAACAAAATTGTAAGCACACCAAACGGAGAAGAATGTACCATATTCTTCTCTCTATTTATTTTCTATATTCTTTGACGTTTTTATAAAGAAACGAGTGGAGAATCTTAGAACTTGTAGCCACAAACGTATTTATTTATAGTGCAACGTAAGTAACGCAACAAATTGGTATAAATTTATAACAATCTAACTCAAATATTTTTTTTGAACAAATTAGCTTTTTAAAACATTTTTCTTAATAAAAGTACCGCAAGACAAAACACATTATGCACCATATCTATAGTACAACATCTAAAGTGGGCCATTCTTTAAAAAATATCGATCGAATATATTTGTTTACCACAAAGCGGAACATATTCATATTTTTTCGATATCGGAAATATTTTTACCGGAAACTATATAGTTTTAAAAAAACGTCCGTTAGAAAAAGTGTATTTGGCTTTATGATTTTTATGAGAATAGTAGCAAAGACCGCCATTTTATACCGCAACCTAGTTGAGTTTTTGCTGAAAATTTTTCATACTCATAGACGCTGTAAATTTAAAATGAACTTTATTAAGTTCAGTTAAAGATTTAAAAAGCTTTTCTTTTTTTATCTTCTTCTTCTTCTTCTTCTTCTCTTTATTTTTTCTTTTTTTAATCACCTTATTTAATCAAATGTCAATTGGCATGAAAGGGCATGAAAAGATTTTAAATAATATATTTTTTTAGTTTTATTTTAATTTGTTTTTTTTTTTTTAAATATTTCAAGTCCATGATTTTAAATTAATAGCTTTACATATCCTTCCGTAAAATCACGAAGCAACTATAATTGATAAACTAATTTAATCATACTGTTTATAGGATATACAAGTGAATGCAACTGTAATTTTGATTTCGCATTTCCCTGTGTAAATACAGAATAAAAATCAGTTAATTTAAAATGTTAATTCTTGTTTTATAGACTAAATTTAGTTAATTTATATAGAATCATGTAAATATTGTACTTTTAATAATGGAGTATTTTAGTACTAGGTTTCTATGGTTCCTGCGTTTTCCTCTGCTATGTGCTAGATAAAGCGTGAAGATATATATATATATATATATATATATATATATATATATATATATATATATATATATATATATATATATATATATATATATATATATATATATATATATATATATATATATATATATATATATATATATATATATATATATATATATATATATATATATATATATATATATATATATATATATATATATATATATATATATATATATATATATATATATATATATATATATATATATATATATATATATATATATATATATATATATATATAATATTAATAATTATCATTAAAAATATATAGAAACAATAATGTATTCTAGAATAGCCTTAAGCTTCTTGATTAGATTTGATTAACAGCCTTACCAGGAAGACGTGAGCCATTTCCGCTTTAAAAATTTATTTTTTCTACCCACTAACTATCTTTTAGTTTATAGCTTTTGCTTTGATCTTCTTTAATCATTTTATTAAAAAATTTAATAGAGTTTGTACTAACCAACATTATATTTCTGAAGTCTAGAAAATTATATTAGTAGTTAATATTTTTTATTAAATAAATAAGGACCGTCGTGGTGCAGAGGCGCAACGTCTGCCTGTAACGAGACGGTTTCTGGGTTCGATCCCCAGTCGGGGAAGATGGATTTTTCTATTTCCATTTTCTTCGCTCTGGTAAACTAGGCAAAGCGCGGCGTTGAGTTCCGCCACACAGCACGCAATGCCTCAAAAACGGCGGAAAGCGGCGGAAAGTCCGTGCAGTTCCTTCTGCCTACCTTGCCATGTGCGGGATAAAGCGTGAAGCTAAAAAAAATGATTAAGCTAATTTAAGGACCGTCTATCTGTAAACGCGACTGCTTATGGGTTCGATTCCCACGCGTGGAAGATGGATTATTTCATTTTCGTCTTCGTCGCTCTGGCAACTAGGCAAGCGCGTCGTTAAGTTTCGCCACCCACTACGCAAAACCTCGAAAGCAAAGAACCAAGCAAAATATAAACAATTTTCGAGCTTATCGATTATAGAAAAAGAATCAAATTTTGCCTCTTCTTAATATTAGTATGGACAGATATTTTGTTTTATTTTTCTATTTTATATACCTACTTATTCTACAGTACTTTTTTATATACATAAAAAAGGAGCTCCATTTTGTTCATACGTTCACGAAAGTATAATGCATCGCAGGATTATGTAAAGTGAACGGGAAAAAACGATGTTTTGAAATTGGTACGAGCGTTTTTATCAGCGTACGCTTCGTTATTTGCAATATTAGACTGTAAGATGATCCCTTGCGATCGATATTGTCACTGTCTTTTTAAAATATTCGGGTTTGAATCTCGCTCAAGATATTATTTATGAGGTTAAAAAGATATCTAATGTCCTAGCTACTTTCGTTCTCCAAATGACGTGAGAACTTTTTATTTTCTTCTTTATTTTCTCCCAATGTGGCAAGGCGGAGAGAATTCATAAAACACTTTTAAAACTCTTAACTCTTTTTTTAATACTCTTTTAATTTTAACAAGCAGGGACTAGAGACGAAGTGTCTTAACACTAGGTTTCTACGGTTCCTGCGGTTCCCTCTGGCTACCCTGTCATGTGCGGGTTAAAGCGTGAAGACTTAACTGTAATTTTAATGTCACTTTAATATGTGAATGAATATATTTAATTGATAAAAATAGTATATGGCAGCCTCTTCTTACAATGAATACAATATAGTTTTATTTTTTGTATTTTGATTACATTATAATCGTTTTATTAAATTTATTAGTATTGAACTAAACTACAAAAGAAACATCTATTGTAGATTACATATAATAAGTAATACTTTTTTTAAAGGACTACTTACGATGATAAAGTGACCGTTGTGGGGCAGAAGCATAACGTCTACCTGTTAACGTGACGAGTTGTGGGTTCGATTCTCTCTCAGGGAAGATGGATTTTTTCATATCTGTTTTCATCGATCTGGCACTCAACAAGCAATACCTCAAAAACGGCGGAAAACGGGGAACGGAGTGTCCTAACACTTGGTTCCCACGATTCCTGCAGTTCTCTCTGTCTACCCTGCTAAGTGCAGCATAAAGCGTGAAGCTATAAAAAATTACACACTTTGAAAACCAAATTAATTTAATAATATAACTTAATTCTTTTTCTAGGCGTTTAGACGGAGTATCTCATAGCCTCAAGCTAGTTAACGGGAGATATTCAGCGGTGGCATCGGTCACGCTCTTAGACGCGGACCTGCCAACCCCGGCCGAATTTATTTGCACTTTGCGGATACCTCTCGCAAACTACGCTGTGAGAAAAGAGGCCATTTACTATCCAGGTTAGTTGTTTTATAGTAATTATGGGTTGGTAATAAATATAATTATAAGATTTTGAAATTTCCATATAAATAATTAAGATTTGATTGAAGAATTGTGTTTATAAATGAGTTGTAATGAGATTATGCTTTTTATTTTATTTAATTTTATTTAATAAATGTGTAGTATTTATTTAGAATTTCTTATTGTCGTTTGAAATAGTTTATTAAATTTTAAAAGGGACGGAGAAAGCAGGTACTAAGCAACGGAGTGTCTTAACTCTAGGTTCATATGGTTCCTGCAGTTCCCTCTGCCTGCGATGCTATATGCGGGATAAAAGCGTGAAGCTATAAAAAAAACAGGCTTGTATGTTCGATTCTCACTCGGGGAAGATGGATTTTTCACTTTCCATTTTCTTGGCTCTGGAAACTAGAAAAGAAAGAAAACACAGCCTTGAGTTCCACAATTTCGTGTTGAGACACACAATGATTCGAAAACAAACACCAAAAAGTATACATACATTTAACTTTAACTTTAAGATAGTTAATTAATTAGATTTTGGTACCTCAAGTTATAAAAAAATATCATAAAAATACTTATATACTTATAGTACACAATATATACATTTAAAGTATTAACAAATTTAATAACAAAATTTCAAATGTTATGGCAATTCTAATTAAGATTAAGTCGAGGCCCAAAACTTCGACCTTCCCATACATTTGGTAAGCTTTGAACAGAACGAATATAATTTTTTAGTACTAATAAACGCAAGATGTTTTATAAAAAAGCTTTGTAATTAACATTACTTTTAAAGGAGTAATTGTATTTTATATAATTTCATTTGAAAAGGAAAGCTTCTAAAAGGTACCTTTTCGTACACCTGTACGTGTACCCTTTATTTAATTTTCTCTAACATTATTTTGTTTTAATTTCGAAACTACAAAACTATATATACTTGGACAGTGTCATTTTTACTTTATATTGTTTTTATCATATGATGAGGGGATGTCAGAACGAATTTTTCTTATTAAATTATATTTACATTGTATTCATAATTTTTCACTTTAGCTTCACGCTTTATCCCGCACATGGCAGGGTAGGCAGAGGGAACTGCAGGAACCATAAGAACCTAGTGTTAAGACACTCCGTTACTTAGTCCCTGCTTACTCCGTCCCCACTTTCCGCCGTTTTCGAGGCATTGCGTGTTGAGTGGCGGAACTCAACGCCGCGCTTTGCCTTAGATGCCAGAGCGAAGAAAATGGAAATAGAAAATTCCGTCTTCTCCGACTGGGGATCGAACCCAGTAACCGTCGCGTTACAGGCAGACGTTGCGCCTCTGCGCCACGACGGTCCTCTTTTTCACTTTAATAAAGCTAAATTTCGCAAATAATAGCTGCCCTCTTTAGGATAGAGGCCTTTACAATGATCTCCATGGCACTCGGATAATAGTTTCTAATTTCAAGTTTAAATTTTATATATCGAAAGTATTACATAAACAAATACAAGTCAAAAATAATACCAAAATTATGTGGTGTTGTAATATTTCAATAAAAAGAAAAACAAGGTTGCTTATTTCTGCAAAAAGGAAGACAGTAAAATAAAGAAACCCATTTGAAATTTTAAATAAGTAGTACAAAAATTCTAAAATCCTTAAGGCTGACCGTTAAACCGTTTGTAGGTTGAAAAGAATAAGGCAATATAAATATATTTTAAGGTAGCGGAATAACAATTCCGCCGCATAATTTGCGGGAAGGCCGTTTCAGCTTTTTATCTTGCCAAATTTTGTGTGTACAGTTATCTAAACTGTTGGGATGAGGGGCACCACAATGGAACTCTTGAATAATTTAATACTTCATTTAGTTCATTGTTAGAAAAATCTGTAATGGGAATGGAGAACACTTAATCTGTTTGGAAGTTGTTGAGTTTAAGGTATTACCGTTCGGAAGTTAAAAAATAGGATCTTTTATGATTTTGGTGAAAAAAATATATTTTAATTGTGCTGTTTAATATTTGAGGTTGTGGTATAATTAAAACTTTTGTAGAAAGTCAAAGTGAATTGCTTATATTAATTTTGTTCTCATGACGTTGAATTCCGCCAAAATAGGAAGAAAGTAGGGAATGGAGTGTCTTAGCACTACTTTTTCTTGCCTACGCTGCTATATATGTGAAAAAACGTGTACTTATTTTTTTTTAACATCGAAAATAAGAAAAACAGCATTTATGACGATATTTTTGTCCTCATACTCAATTTCTTTCTTCTTTCTTACTTCTCGCCCGCTTGGATTGCAAGTCCAAGCGTTAATCGGAGCCCCTCTTCCTACAACGCGATTGATCCATCCACAGCGAATCCACGAAATGTTAAGCAGTTTTTTAATTTTTTATAGATTTATTAGAAAAAAATCGTTAACGTTAAATATTTGATTAAAAATTACATTATTTTTTGTCCAGGTCCCATCAGTACTACACCAGAGATGCCCACAGCAGCTGACATGCAACTGGCTGCTGCAGTGGGATCAAAAGGTTTGCTTATACATAATTTACACTATAATTAGCAAAATATTATTTTTTTCTGAAATTATTTAACTACAATAAAATACTTTGAACAAATAAAATATTATCGAGCTTATTAAATTCAAATGTTTTCAAAAAGATCAGTATTGAAGACAATAAATAATAAAGTTTCTAATGAATCTTGTGATAGCTTTACGTACAGCGTAAATGGATTCTTAATACAATAATAGGTAATACATGCCGTTTTACCCCATTATCGAGATGCGAGTTGAGTAACGGAACTCAACGCCGTGTCTGGCTTTGTTACTGGAATGAGAAGAATTCAATAAATGATATAAAATCGGGGACGGAGAAAGCAGGGACCAAGCAAGAGAGTGTCTTAACACTAGGTTGCCACGGTTCCTGCAGTTTCCTTTATCTATCCATGTGCGGGATAAAGCGTGAAGCTAAAAAAAAAATCAATGTTTGAAATTTCTCAAAGAAAGTAAAGGAACAAGTAAATATGTATGTATATATTTATTTTTAAAATAAATGAGTTACATTTGCTTATCATACTATGCGTAATATGTCATGAAGCTAAATTAAAAAGGATTCAAACCTAGGCTTCTTTTTCTTCAATTTCAATTTAAATCAAGTATATTGGATAGCACACAATTTGAGTTACTAACATAATTTTATCGAATAGTGTCCTATTAATATACAGTAAAGTCGATGACAGTATAGAAATAAAACATTTAATAAAATACGCTCTCAATTTGTTCCGCCATTTCATAAATCAAGATTTATGACTTCTCTTAATGTCTTGAAATATAGCTTTAAATCGGAAATGATAAATCAGATTTGGTATAATATTTCTCTTTAAAATAAATATTGTACGACAATTTTATATTTAATTTTATTTTAATGTATAAAATAGTCCCGAAACATAGTTAAAAGTTATCCAATACTTATTTAGTTACTTACACTCATCTTAAGCAAGCTTTCTTTTCCTCGCTGCTAACACCACGATGAGAACCACTACTTAGCACGCAATGGTTGGTTAAAATATAGTAAAACATATTATTTAAATCACAATCTATATAAACATATTTGGAAATTATGATATACGTATATGTGATAAAGAAGTTCCATGTATCTATTTTGATTTGCAGTATAAAATAAATTCTGGCAAAAGGAAATTAAATGCACTAATGCATTATAGTAAAGCCTATTACACTGTTCAGGTATATTTCGATGATAAAAATGTGTGGAAGTAATGTAATTAGAATTTTATGCAGCATACTACCATTGTACTTAATAAAAAATGTAATATAGATATTTCAATGAGCAACTGCTAAGTTTCTTGCCCGATCTCCACATTAGAACTGCCTTCCGAACCGTTGGTGGTGACATGTTCATTCGACGATTCATAAGTTGTTGTAAAAATCTATAATCATAAAAAATCTTTTGAATTTAAATTTCATGCTATCGTAGTACTGTATTGAAACTGTTTTATTTTTTGCTTTTATCCCACACATGGCAGGGTAGACAGAGGGAACTGCAGGAACCATACGAACTTATTATTAAGACACACCGTTGCTTAGTCCCTGCTTTCTCAGTTCCCACTTTAAGTACAACTTCTAAAACAATATATATGATATTTGTATCTAATAGTATTATATAAAAAAATCATACAAGTTTTACATATCTCTATGCATATCTATTATGAAGGTCTTAGAGGCGTGTTATGGTGGTGTTATAATTTAATTTATTTACTAGAACCGGCCTCGCCTTCACCCTGTTATTTGTACCTACAGATTTTCCATATAAAGCCAACTTTATGTTTATAAAGAAGTTAGTGTCAGTTATGTAAATTTATTTAAATATGATGCAAATGTTACTTATGACATAAGTAGTTTGTACTGTGCATTCTTTATTTTTTTTTTTTGAAATGGAAAAAATAGTTTAAAATATACTTTTTCTTATCTGGATGTAAAGCTTTTATAAATTAATTTCAAATTATCCCTAAAAATATTTAATTTCTGCCTATATATAAAGTTGGAAATAATGATGTAAAATTCATCATATGTGGTTTATTAGAGCCAAATCGTGTAAAATGAAATAATTGTAATAAAATATTTTATTATTATTAAATATACGTACAACGCGACGGTTTCTGGGTTCGATCCCCAGTCGGGGAAGATGGATTTTTCTATTTTCATTTTCTTCGCTCTAGCAAACTAGGCAAAGCGCGGCGTTGAGTTCTGCCACTCAACACGTAATGCCTCGAAAAATGCAGAAAGCGGGGACGGAGAAAGCAGGGACTAAGCAACGGAGTGTAGTAACACTAGGTTCATATGGTTCCTGCAGTTCCCTCTGCCTACCCTACCATGTGCGAGATAAAGCGTGAAGCTAAAAAAATAAATATACGTATATAGTGTATAATATTATAAGAAAATTTTGTGTTAAGACACTGTACTTTTAACCAAGTTTTAGAAATATTGCCTTTGAATGGCAAAAATCTAGGCAAAGGTCTAATTGCTTTACTGTCAAACGATACAAAAAACTCTCTTAAATGAGGCTACCAGTGGAATTATTTTTACATATAAATAGAATCACATAAAAAGGCATAACTTTCACTAAAAACAACTGTAAATCAAAGATCAATAACTAGCAATACGCTTCAAATATTTAACGCCGCACCACACTCACCCATTTATTTACAAAGCCTCTTGACAGTGTCGATTTTATTTTACCAATTAGTTCAGTAATTAAACTAGAGTCCGATTAAATTTCACAGTCTAAAGTAACTGAAGGATTTCTTAATGAGATTAGACGGTGGATTAAATTTTTATTTACTTTCAGAGTAGAGTGGTTAAGATTCGCAAATAGTCTCTTGTAATTTATGGTTTATTAATTCATTTATTGGTGAATGATCAAGCTAAGGAATTAAATAAAAATTATTATATCACATTATTATATGTATATAGTCGTTTCTAGATCCTAATATGACTTGAAAATGAAATTTGTATATATAAAAAAACACTGTCGTGGCGCAAGGCACAGTGTGAATGAAAATGGTTGGATGGTTTATGAGTTCGATTCCCAGTCGGAAAAATCAAATAATTGCATTATCTTAGCTCTGACAAATAAATCAAAAGCGTGAACCGACCGTGAAAAGACCTCACTGCCTACTGTCCTTTCTGGTTACCCTGCTATGTGCGGGATTTACATACTTTAAGAAAATAAAAAAAAACAATAAAATTCCAATTCGATGAATTCAGATAATTTGTATACATAATTTAGAATAATTGATGTCATTCATAGTGTGTTCATAAAGTTATATTTAATGGTAAAAAAACAAATAGCATTTTAACTTTCGTGGATATGTTAGGCTGTAGACCAGACGAATTATGTAATGCAAGGTAAATTTTAAGCCCAATACGTGTTTAGCACCGGTGGAAATCGAACCTCCAATCATCACTTTTACAATAAGGCACTGTGCCACTGTACCACTAAGTATATTATAATATTTTTCTTTTGTTACAGGAACAAGCTCTTACACAGCAGTCGCTTTGGTTTTGCTGCCAGCTTTAGCTCAATTATTTGTATCATAAGATATCCAAAAGTAAGTTGATATACACATTTATTTTTCATAATTTTTCATTATCACTTTAAAAAAAAATACTGTAATCAACACTACAAAAAATAATAAATTTTACTTCATATTAAGTGATAAAAAAGCCAAATATATATAATGTCTCATGGTTTTTTATCTATTCAGAGCTGTCACACCCTCGTCGCCTCTATAGTTTTAGACGATTGTAACTGGCATTTTGTGTTAAGACTGTTTACTATTTAATATCATTTAAAACAAAAAGTTATATTTTTTCCAACTTTTATAATACCAAATATAAATAAAAGTATGGCCATATTTTTTTCTGAATAATGATTAAATATTTTATAATATTGGGAGTAACTTGTTTAATATTTTTATCCAAGTTTTATTATCTATAGATAAAATAATATTTGTTATATTTTTTAGCTTCACACTTTATCCCGCATAAAGCAAATTAGATAGAGGGAAACCAATGTTTCACCGTCTTCCCATAAGATATATTTTTTTTAGCTTCACGCTTTATCCTTCACATGGCAAGGTAGACAGAGGGAACTGCAGGAACCATACGAACCTAGTGTTAAGACACTCCGTTGCTTTAGTCCCTGTTTGTTTCCGTCCCCACTTTCCGCCTTTTTTGAGGCATTGTGTGTTGAGTGGCGGAACTCAACGCCGCGCTTTGCCTAGTTGCCAGAGCGAAGAAAATGGAAATAGAAAAATCCATCTTCCTCGAGTCTGAATCGAACCTAGAAACCGTCGGGTTTACAGGCAGACGCTTACGCCTCTGCTCATAACGGTCCTCAAAGTCAGTCAGCCTATACACGGCAAAACACGGCATTGAATTTTGCCGCTCAACACGCAATGCATCGAGCATCGAGAAAGAAAACGAGGAAAGCAAGGAACGGAGTATCCTAATACTATGTTCACATGTTTTCTGCGGTTTCTTCTGCCTACCCTACCATGTGCAGGATAAAGCGTGAAAATAATGAATTGTATTACTAGAGCAAATAAACAAAAATAATTCACTCTCTGGTTTGAGAATTGAACCCACAACCGCGTTTACAGTCAGAAGTTTTGCCACAAAGATAAAATTTTCAAATGTTTAATATTCTCTTTCTTGTTCCAGATACAGATTCACTTTATCAAATCCGGTACAGCCTACAATCATTGTAATTAAGCATCTCTAGACTAGTCACTGTCCAAAGCTACACCAAATTCTTCAGTGTTCAACGACTAGCTTGTATACTAAAACGCATTAAGCAAAGTAGGTAAATAATTGTACAGCTATATTATATTATATTATGTGAATTTCATATTTTAAATATTTTTCTTAATAAAATATGTAAATAGTCCCTTTTAAATTAATTGTAAAAAAAACAATGTTCGTGTAGATAGAGCTACGGGCCTAAGGTTGGACGTTTTTTAAGTAGGAATATTACTTAGTAGAAACAAAGAAATGTATTACTCTAAGTAGGAACTGAACTTGCAACCCTCATAATATACCACAGTCAGATCTAAATGCAATTTTAATTCACAAACATCGTTACAAATAACTTTATAAGTTAAATTCACTTGTATACATCAACCCATTTAAGTTGCATACGTTTCTGGAACATTAACTTTATGTTACACATCTGCTGTCTATATTTCCTCTCGCAGAATATTTTAGTTTTGAATGCGACATTCATTTGAATGTTTGTAAAAATTTAATGACTTTTGCTGACATTGGCTTTAAAATTGTCATATATACGTGAAACATTTACCCGTGAATTGTCTGTTTTAAATAATTTATTTTAACATGGTATCACGTATAGATTTTAGTATAATTGAAATCAACACCTATGCTATCTTTTGAAATAGTCAGAATAAAGGGCTGCCAATTTAAGGGTTACGAGGAAGGATCAAAAAATTCTTAGAAAAAAGGTTAAATTTCTTATAAATCACAGTTACCTAATAATATTTACAAATATTTAAAAATATTTTACATAACGTAATCAAATTGGAAGTATTTACTTTCAATTTGTATAATGAAATATTAAATAGTATTGTGTAAAACACAACACCTACCTACTTAAAATATGTCCACGTTGTTAGATAGTCTTTATAAGTTACACTTAATTTCACCAAAGTTATTTATATTATATTATAAGAATATATTCGTAATTAGTCAACAACTCTGCTGTGAGTGTTCAATGTCGATGTATTGAAAAATGTAATACACGAACTCGTTAAAAGCGTAGCAAAAGTTCAATTCAATGCCAGCTCAAGGTTGAAAACTCACGGTGGATATAGAAAAATATTTTGTTGTGAAACAGTTTTAAATAAATTTGTATATTTATAAAATGCTAAGCATACTGGCTTTTAAATATTATTAATACATGTTGCTGTTCCCAGGCTTTTCTTGTTGCTAAGACGATACCGTTCGACTTAATCGACTTCAAACTTGCACTATATTGAGGTTGGTTAAAATATAATTAAATATATTATTTAAATAACAATCTATATAAACATATTTGGAAATTATGATATACGTATATGTATGTACAAAATTGTTTTGTAAGGAGGCTCGCCCTTCAATAACAGGGTATCGTGTTTTGTTCGTATCATTTCCAAAATAAATAACCATTCTCTAATTATGAATTTGTGGACAATATTATGTAAAATTAAATTTAGATTTTTCGCCCTTATTCGTAAACATACTTGAGCTTTTCATTTGCATGTCTTCAAGACTTATTTATTGAAACCACGATAAGATAATGAATATTTCATATATGATGATGTATGGTTTTAGGCAAATCTACTAAAATATTAGTTACTAGAAAATATTGTATGATAATTTATATATTTTTATATTTTATCAGTTCATGAATAAGGGCCACTGTAAATATTTGTACGGAACTCTCATAGAAATAAGGTGTATTCCTTTTGTTTATTTAATAATAACAATTTCGCTGTGCATATTGCCGTTTATGGATAAGATCCAATGATTTTTGTGAGGTTTCTTAAATAAATGAAACGGTCGTTGTGTAAATGTATTTTTATTTGACATCCTGGAACTAGAAACTTTTCCAAAAAAATCTTTAATGATAATTATTCGAAATTACACATTATCATTGTCATCATTATATATTATTTGTAGAAGCGTTCTAATTGCGCCCACTTAGAAAGATTTTCTTGAAAAACATTTGTGCACGATTTTTATCAATCTCAAAAATTCTGTCTTTTACAACAAAAAGATTTGTATCCTTGCTATCCTTTTTTTTATTAGCTTCACGCTTTATCCCGCACATGGCAGGGTAGGCAGAGGGAACTGCAGGAACCATACAAACCTAGTGTTAAGACACTCCGTTACTTAGTCCCTGCTTACTCCGTCCCCACTTTCCGCCGTTTTCGAGGCATTGCGTGTTGAGTGGCGGAACTCAACGCCGCGCTTTGCCTTAGTTGCGAGCGAAGAAAATGGAAATAGAAAAATCCATCTTCCCCGACTGGGGATCGAACCCAGAAACCGTCGCGTCACAGACAGACGTTGCGCCTCTGCGCCACGACGGTCCTTGCTATCCTTGAAAAGTGTTAAGCTAAAAACCGAAGCTTGTGTGCGCGGGTAACCCACCTATTAATATAAAATTGTTAAAATATAATTGTTAAATATATAATTGTTAAAATATAATTAAAATATTGAATTCTACAGAGAGTTTTATTCGTTTATTGGACGGAAAGCAGAAAGAAGAGAAGAAACTACTTAGCGTTCCATGGTTTCGGCGTACAGGGACCGGGCCCATGCCAAGTGCTGCTCAGAGGTCCTCTTCCTACAAGGAAGTGGAGTACACTACCACTACTTAACCAAATTTTAAATGATTCTACCTAAGCCGCCTTCGAAGTGTGTTGAATGAATTTGTGATAGTTTTAGACAGGCCGAGATTTCGCTGTTATACCTCTCGCTCCTACTTCAACCACATATAAGCTAGATTCTTAGAATCAAAGCCTAGAATCTAAACCTATTCCTGGTCAGTTCATTTGTTAGACCGTAATACTTATTAAGTTTAAAATGGTGACTTTACGGGATATTTATTTCCCACGGAACTGTAAGTTCTACCAGTGCTACGCGTTTTAGGCTTCGAGAATAAAGAAAAATATTCGATTTGGATGACGAAACACAAATATCCTCAGGGATATATAATCCTATATTTTGGCTTTGGTACAGTATAAAAAAGAAACAAATGTTAGAATTCTTTCTAATGGCGATTTTCTGAATGATTATATATGAAATAGTTATGTCGAATTATAGTCGGCAACTTATACCAAAACTTGAATCATAAGACGAACAGACATTTTTTATGAAAATCCACTTTCATTCGGGACCATGTATGTATTTTTATTTATTAATGGTATATATTATTATATATTATTTAAGTATATAGCAAAATTATTTTGATATTTTATTTGTTAAAAAAAATATTTATTAGGTCACAAAAATGTTTACGCATAATGGATGTTATGGTGGTAGAACCCAGCACCGTTATTGTCTTGACAATATATATGAAAATAATAGAGTAATGAAAATAATTAATTTCTTCCAAAGGAAACCAAAATACGGCAAATATATTATAACTATAATAAAACGGCAAATATATTATTACTCAGACGCTATCCCACTGCGCTATGGTATAGTTTTCAAGTATAACACCAAGTAGGTAAAGACGTAAGTATGTTAAGTTACTATGTGAATCACAAAAGCAAATAAAGCAAAGTAGAAGTAAGTAAAACGTGGTAGAAAAAACTTTAACTGATTTTAAAAACACATAAATATGAGAATTATTATGTAGAATATTATAGTAATTTAATAAGTTTAGGAACGTCGGCGCAGAGGAGCAAATTCTGCCTTTAACGCGACGGCTTCTGGGTTCGATTCCCACTCGGGAAAGATGGATTTTTCTATTTCCATTTTCTTCGCTGGTAACTATGCAAAAAGCGCGGCCTTGAGTTCCGCCACTCAAAACGTAATGCCTCGAAAAAGGCGGTAAGTGGGGACGGAGAAAGCAGAGACTAAGGATCGGAGTGTCTTAACACTAGGTTCATACAGTTCCTGCAGTTCCCTCTGTCTACCCTGCCATGTGTGTAAAAAAAAGTTTAGATAATGAGAAATTTAAATATTATACTCCTAAAATTGCCTATTAACGACGCGACTACCATATTTATACTATTATATATAGTAAACTTGAGAAAAATTGAAACTGAACAAAATAGTATTATTTACATTCTCAATTAAATGAAAATCTATTTGCCATAATTTTATTTAACAAAATTATTTTTAATAAGGCTATTATTACCAATTAACTTTTTTCACGGAGTGTTCCCTGAATTCTATTTTTGAGATGTAAAAGAAATTGCCTGACAGGCATGACACTGTCTTTCTTATTAGGTTATATTTATATAAATCTAATAATTATTCATCTGTCAGTTTATAAATATATATAGTTTATAAATTTTCGTTATAAAGATTATTTTTTCGTTCTTAAAGTCTTATGACGTTGTAATATTTCAAAAAAACCATAACACAAAATATACACTTATTCATTTTTTTTTAGGATTACATTTCACATTTTTATGTCAACTTTTATTAGTCGTACTTTGCACACGTCGACTTTATTAAACATATATATATATATATATATATATATATATATATATATATATATATATATATATATATATATATATATATATATATATATATATATATATATATATATATATATATATATATATATATATATATATATATATATATATATATATATATATATATATATATATATATATATATATATATATATATATATATATATATATATATATATATATATATATATATATATATATATATACTTAGTCTGGCCATAAATACTGTTACTATTCAAAAAAAGAAAATATTACGTTTGAATTTGGAATCTGTCATTTTCATATGATTGCTTGATGTGTTTTCTTATTTTCGCGCCATTATATTGTTAAATATTTTGTTATATTAAAATGGAGTGGGGTGATAAAGAGAACCGAATCGCTGTGATTGCCTTACATAAAGTAGGTATGGAGAAAAGTGCAATTTTTAAAACCCTCCACCCGCTTAGTATTAGTCAAATGTTTGTTTACCGGGCTATTGATAGGTACAATGATACCTCCTCTGTTTGTGACAGAAAAAGATCTGGCCGTCCACGTACCGTTCGTGTGAAAAAGGTGATTAAAGCAGTTAGGGAAAGAATTCGAAGAAATCCTGTCCGTAAGCAAAAGATTTTATCTCGGGAGATGAAGATAGCTCCTAGAACCATGTCGCGTATATTAAAAGATGACTTAGGACTTGCAGCCTATAAGAGACGTACTGGTCACTTCTTAACTGATAATTTAAAGAAGAATAGGGTGGTAAAATCCAAACAACTACTTAAGCGGTACGCAAAGGGAGGTCACAAAAAAATTTTGTTTACGGATGAGAAAATTTTTACAATTGAGCAGTATTTTAATAAACAAAATGACCGTATTTATGCTGGAAGCTCTAAAGAAGCTTCGCAATTAGTAAACAGAGTACAACGTGGGCATTATCCCACTTCAGTGATGGTTTGGTGGAGTGTTAGCTATGAAGGGGTGACTGAGCCACATTTTTGTGAAAAAGGTATTAAAACGTCGGCACAAGTTTATCAAAATACCATTCTTGAGACGGTAGTTAAGTCTTTAACTAACACCATGTTCAATAACAAAGAATGGTGCTTTCAACAACTCGGACTCGGCACCGGGTCATAGAGCTCGATCCACCCAATCTTGGTTGAAAACTAACGTTCCGGACTTTATCAGCACTGAAAACTGGCCGTCGTCAAGTCCTGACCTAAATCCATTGGATTATGATTTATGGTCAGTTTTAGAGAGTAAGGCTTGCTCTAAACGCCATGATAATTTGGAGTCCCTAAAACGATCCATTCGGTTGGCAGTGAAGAATTTTCCTCTAGAAAGAGTTCGTGCTGCTATTGATAACTGGCCTCAACGTTTAAAAGACTGTATTGCAGCCAATGGGGACCACTTCGAATAAACATTGTATATTTTTAATAGTTATATATTGATGTATTAAACTAACTCACTATGAAAGGAATAAATGTTACGTATAAAAAAAAAATCGTGCTTTTCTTTATAACAATATTTATGGCAAGACTAAGTATATATATATATATATATATATATATATATATATATATATATATATATATATATATATATATATATATATATATATATATATATATATATATATATATATATATATATATATATATATATATATATATATATATATATATATATATATATATATATATATATATATATATATATATATATATATATATATATATATATATATATATATATATATATATATATATATATATATATATATATATATATATATATATATATATATATATATATAATTCAGTCATTTAATTACCATTAAGTAGTATAAATTTATCCTTTACTAATTAACCTTTAATTGATATCTGTGAGTGCCGTTATTGCTAGTTATCTCCATCTCGTATCTTGAATCCAATCAACTTCTACCTGACGTTACACGACGTGGACAACGAAGTCGCAGAATGGTTTTCACGTGTCACTGAATAGGAGTATTGGTCATGCCCTATATATCGCCGTTTCAAAAGGTTTATACGAAATATATGGATGTGGAGGTTTATTTTCCTAAGTGGTAGATTTTAAATTGGTTTAAAAAATAAAAAGAATAAAAACAAAACTATTTGTTGTATTTTTTGGTTCTCGCTTCATCAGACAATACGAACATTGTTCAATTTCTGATTATATTCGACACAGTGCACGTTGAATTATTCGACACGAGAGGTGCAATTTATTCTACCAGAGTTCGCAAACGTAGATAAAAAAACTTAAGAGGAAACCACAGTGGTCAGAAGTAGATCCTATTATATGTAGGACAAAGTTAAAAATATAACGTAAATTTTCAAATGCTGTACATACTCGAATGTTTAAAACTAAGTACAAATTGGAGGTTTTTCTGACTTGTCTCATGAACAAAATATATCATCAGATCTACAAAAAAGAGGACCGTCGTGGCGCAGAGGCGCAACGTCTGCCTGTAACGCGGCTAACGCGACGGTTTCCTGGTTCGATTCCCAGTCGGGGAAGATGGATTTTTCTATTTCCATTTTCTTTGCTCTGGCAACAAAGGCAAAGCGCGGCGTTGAGTTCCGCCACTCAACACGCAATGCCTCGAAAACGGCGGAAAGCGGGGACGGAGTAAGCAGGGACTAAGTAACGGAGTCTCTTAACACTAGGTTCGTATGGTTCCTGCAGTTCCCTCTGCCTACCCTGCCATGTGCGGGATAAAGCATGAAGATAAAAAAAAAGATTGTAAAAATGTATATAAATTATAAAGATTTGGCAGACAGTGGAATGTTTTAGCGCTGAGCCCCTCTGCGTTCAAAGTATAGCGCATCATAAGTACAGTAGTAAATGGAATAGTAAATGACAAGCAATTGTAATTGTAAGTATTGAACCCACAACCAATGTATCATTGGTTGTGGGTTCAATACGTAAGAAAACAAAAAAAAAAGGTTAAACATATTAAAATGTGATTCTATTTTTTCATTCTGCAAAAACACCAGGTTCATGGAAGGACATGATACTTCTAAGTTAGTGAATTAAAAAAAATCTAATCCAATTACGGTGATTTGAAATAAAGACATTATGTTTAGAGAAATTTAATGAAAATTATGTAAAAACATTATTATAAAATGACTAAGCATACAAGGTTTGAATTTATGATAAAAATGCTTCTTCTTACAGGGACAGAAATAAAATTTACTTTCATATTGATAACAATAAATACTTATAAAGCCAATTTACATTGAAGTAATTGTATTGTATCGAAATAAAGTTATGAAAAACTAAACTACAGCGCTCTTCAAATGAGTGTTAGAATATTTGCTAAATTGAGTTTTATTTGCCAAATGGTTATAAAGTTTAGTTACTCGAAATGCTGCCAAATCTACTGGAGAGTTCATTGAAAGCAACAATTATGCATTCCCTACTTCAACTTGAATGTACTTTTAGTTTGTTTTTGTAATCATAGTGTATTTTTTGCTTTTGTATGTCATAAACTAGGATTTCAAAGCATTTTATGTGTAGTGGCTGTATGTAGAGGGACCAATGAAACAAATATTTTGTATTTATGTTTGTAAAATGTAACTATGAAGACCACAGTGGTGCAGAGACGTAGCGTCTACCTGTAAACGCGACAGTTTTTGGGTTCGATTCCCACTCGGAGAAGATAGATTTTTCTATTTCTATTTTCTTTGTTTTGGAAACTAGGCGAAAGCGCAGCGTTGAATTCCGCCACTCAATACGCAATACCTCGAAAAAGGCGAAAAGTAGGAACAGAGAAAGATGAGACTAAACAACAGAATGTCTCAACACTAGGTTCCTATATTTCCTGGAATTACCTCTGCCAACCCTGCCATGTGCGGGATAAAGTGTGAAGAGATATATAAAAAAATTAACTAGTACCTGTATGAACTGCATAAAAGAGAAACTACAAACTATATTATAGAAATATTTTTAACTGCGCCATAGCAGAATATCATGATTTATAATGAATGATATTATTTTATAATTTTATTTAGCATTTATCAATTAGTGTTAATTTAAGATCATCGGACGAAGGAAGGAAGAAAGTTATGTTAGTTCCTCTTTAAAGCCAGGTCTTGAGGTATCAAGTTGACTAAACTATTTGTTACTCGATACAACTGAGGAGTGTTGTAAGTGATACTGTTGAAATATAGGTTGAATACTAAATTTATATGGATATGGCTAAATTAAAAGTAAATGAATGTAATACACTATATAGTGTAAAAATTATTTTTGATTAAATATAATACAGGTGGATGTAGAAATTTATCTTTTAGTTTCTTTTCCTCTCCAATATACCACAAGAGAGATGAGGTTAAAAAGTTTAATTAAACCTTAGTAATCTCATACTACCCCCCAAAAATCTTCAGGTTTTTTATGCTGCATAATATTATTGGCTGTAAGCTTTGTTATAGAAGTATATTTTAAACATAAGTAACATAAATAGATATTTTCAGTCAGATTTAAGGTAAAATGTAATTATTTTAATTATTTGTATACAAAATAACCAGTCTTTACTCAAATCAACTTTCTTTGTACAAGATTTTTTTATTAATAAAATATATATTAAAACATACCAAATGCAGACATAAGGAAGAGAGGTAAGTATATATACATATACTTACCTCTCTCACTTACGATTCGTTTAAAACCTTACCAAATAAGTCCATACAAATTGCATTCACATACATTTCCAAGTGAAAGTCAACAAACAAATACTAGACATGGACATTCACTTTATTTTCTGTATCGAGACCTGGTCAGAGAGGTGTGTTCAATAATTTAGTTTAGTAATTTGAGCGTAGGGTAGCCCACGCATCTATTATTCAAAAGACCGAAAATGCTCCTTTCGAAGAAAATTAAATTCTAGTTAGTGTATATATGGTTGATATTTAATTAGCAACTTCAAGTGCTATTTTACCATCGGTTTCTTATAGTTTATTGATAGCTGTGTGAATACTTCTCAGTTTTTGGGTTCTCGCCCTTATAAAGATAGAATTAAAATTCGACGTATTTGTGTCCGATATAATTTAACATTCATAACATATTGATAGTAGGTTCAATTCTATTTTGGAGAAAAATTCTATGTCCTGCTTGAGATGAAAAAGATCATAACTAAAGTAACTCCTGTTACTCAATAAGTAGTGTGTAGAGAGAGGAGAGTATTTAGAATAACATAATAAACATGTATGTAAATTTAAATTTATTCTGCTTATAATATATTTTACACGTTTTAGTAGTTATCAAATGTGAGAACAAAAATATCAATCAATTGTTCTCCACTGACTCTCTTAAAATAAGAAGAACACATATCTTATGTTTTTGTCTTTTGATAATGAAGCCAACTAAAAGCGCTTATTGTAGCTTCAATCTCAAACAAACAGAGAAATCAACTAACTTCTTTATTCGGATATACGTACGTATATACTTACATAATTTAATTTATGATTTTTCATCTAAAAATTTTGCAATAATTTTTGTATTTTTTTAAATTTGGCTTAAATTTGTATAAATATGGTATGACTTTAGGGATGGTTAAGATTTTTTTAAAAACATTTTATAGAAAGCTTTTGCAGGGTGGTCTTCTTCTTCTTCTTCTCTTTAATTATGGCGTTTCAAGCGTGCCAGTTGAGCAAAATTCACTTCGCCAATGTCACATTGAATGGAGAACACACAAAGAAGAATGTATGGTAATAAAGAGATATCATTGAAGACACAGTTAAAGAATGCAGAGAATTAAAAGAGATCCAGCTTAAATCCTTCACCTATAACAACATCACAGATTTCTACAATATATACAGACAATAAATGGGGTTAGAGTAATAAACAATACATTTACATGGATGTTAGCTTATACTTTAATATTGTTATATTTAATATATTTACACCAAGGACTAAACACAAACATTAACAAACATTGAAACATTGAACATTAACGGGGCAAGGGATTTTTAGAGGAAGGACGTCATAAATGGGGCGAGCTAATATGGGGCAAGAGAAAAAGATATGGGCAGGGAATGCTCCCTGACCCTGATATTGGCCAAATGAATAGGTATACATGTCCAATGTATACCTATTCATTTGGCCAATATCAGGGTCAGGGAGCATTCCCATTTCCCATCCATTCCATGTTGAAAAAATTTTCTGTTCTGCAAATTTTTGAGAGTAAAACCAAGGACTCTTTGGGATATTACATTGAAGAAATGCGTAATATTTTCCTTTCCGGGAATCTTGACGAATCCCAGTATTTAGATCAGGACTTATCCAAATGAGTTCTTGCAAGAGACAACAGATCAAGAGCCGAATTAACAAAATGTTTCAAGGTACCACACTGGAGAGCTCATTTAGCACAAGAGTCTGCAGATTCGTTTCCACTGATTCCAGAATGGCCTGGGATTCAAACCAGAACAATATCCAAACCCTTGAGATGTCATGAGCATAATTATTCACGAATCCTTAAAATAATTGAAGATCTTAATTTACTTTGGAACGGGTTATCCTTTATAGCCTCTAAGCAGCTTATTGAGTCAGTAAAAATTACAGTTTGTTTAACGTTATGGGACTGTTAGAAGAGGATTGCTTCTAATAAAACAACAACCTCACCTGTAAACACTGATTTTGTAATTTCGTAATTGTTGAGTAATTTTGAATTTTGAAATCCAGCAAGCTGCACTAACACAGCCTTCTTCTGAAAGCTTTGAGACGTATCAGTGTAGATGTATAAGTAATTCAACCACTTTCATTAACTGTCTCTAGACATTTTGTGTTAGTGTCCGGATCACCCTTGGTCAACCCATGCATTGTACGGTATACAATACAATGGATTACAGGGAAAATGTGACAGAGGTTTTGGAAGATTGGTGAACTTAAGGAAGCTATTGAGCAGGCATGGTAAAGGCTTGTTAAGGGGTAATAGGCCAGCTAGCTCAGTTAGCTTAGACCACAGAGGATGGGACGAAAGCTGTAGCATTTTACCCACAAATCGGTCTGCAAGGAATTGTCTACGAATAGGCAGAGGAGGATCAACACATTCCAATTGAAGTGCGTTAGTAGGAGTAGACTTCATTGCTCCTAAGATAATGCGCAGGCATTTGTACTTGATACGATTAAGTTTTTCTGTGGCTAATTTGTTGAATGGGTCTAAAACAAATAATGCGTAATCAATATGACTACGGATAAGAGTACTGTACAGAAGCTTTTGAGTATGGGGATGCGCACCCCAATACACACACTAGATACAGGTCTTAAAGCGGTAATGCCTTTTTCTCATTTTTTGATGAGATATTCAGCGTGTGCAATTCCTTTTAGTCGTTTATCGAGTATGCCAAGAAATTTTACATTATCCGTTACCTGAATAGGAGTACTATCATACATAATATGAAAATATGGAGTACTCCTCTTTTTAGAGAATACCACCACTTGGCACTTTGCAATGAATAGTGCAAGGCCATGATTAAACAACCACTGATCAAGATAGTGCAATGCAGAATTTGAGCGACAAGTTATGTCCTGTATATTGATTTGTAATAAAGGATGATGTCATCAGGATGCTGAAGGATGTTACAAAAATTGCTAACAGCTAATTTGAGGTCATGTGTATAATTGTACAACAGAGGACTAGGAGCGGAACCCTGAGGACGACCTTTCCAGACAAGTCTGGAGGGTACAGTAAGAAGCGGGTGTTTAACAGATACCGTACGGCCGGTGAGCAAATTCGAATGGATAAAAAACCGATTGGAATGGATATTTGAAAGCAGAAATATTAAAAGCCATTCAATAATTTTTGATAATGTAGATGATAGCACAATGGGTCTGTAGGAATCCGGATCAAAAGGATATTTTTCCGGCTTAAGGATAGGAATAACAAACTGGGATTTCAATGAACTGTGAATGTTGCCTGGTTAATTAAACTCAAAAAGAAAAATTTAGAGCTTTCATTAAATTTTATTATGAATGAATAGGGGACACCGTCTTCGCCTGGACTAGTGTCTTTCAAATCCGTTAAGATGCTTTTGAGTTCTTCCAAAAATAGGGAGCATCCATTTCCTCTGAAGACTCAATCGGCAACTCAAAGGATAAATAAGAGGACGGAATGAAAGGAGGAGCTAATTTGTCAGCAAAATCGTTAAGCCATTTAGATTGTTTTTTCATTGTCTCAGCAGATGTTCGCCGATTGACAGAATCAAAGCAAAAATATGTAAGTCAGCTGCAGATAAAATTACAGAGACAAACCGATCATAGCAAAGAAAGACATTCACATAATTAACAGACTCAGGAAGACTATCCGACATGCGATCAACCGAGTGGCTTTTTTATGTTAAATTTTACTAGCTTTTTTAAAGTTAAATTTAAAAAGCGGGTAAGTATTAAATGAGGAGATATCAAAGGCTCTTACAACAACAGCATTAATCTGTTGAGTATGAGAGGAATAAAGAGAGGAGTGTCGTATAAGGATGACACTACCTTCATACCCATTATTCCTGTCCTCCCTTAGACAGGAGAAACCTTATACCGTGAATCGGTCGCCAGGCAACAGCCATGTCTCCGAGAGGGCAACAATAACAGGATCATATAATGAAACAATACGAAGTAGTTCAGGCTTTTTAGGCCGAACACTTTTATTGTTCCACTGGAGGAAGTAGTACAGTGGAGCCATTATTAAAGATTTTAAATATTTTGAGTAGGTTTTGGGCAACGTTGTACGGTAAGGAAGTTCATCGCAGGTAGAAATTACGCTTACAAAGGTTTTTATAAGAGCAACTAACAGATTCTTGCGGGTATCAGTTGAATTATCAACACCCTGCCCGAGTGCACAACCATTAGGAAGGGAAGAGGAGCAATTACCAACTAGGGCTTGTTGAGCTTGTCTATCAAATCCCTATGCTAGTGGAGCTCGTGGACGGGGGCAAAATAGATTTGTGATAGGACTTGGGGTAAGGAGTGGTAGTGGATTTCTGTTGATGAGGGATAACATTTGTGTATATAGGAGGGGAGAACAATTCCTTAGCAATATCTGCTGGATAGACGGGAAACGGGAGGCTGCTTAAATGTAACAAATGTATTCCTGTGATATTACAATTTTGATTGACTGTTGCCTTGCGAACTCAGGACAATCCTTGTCAGTAGCAAAATGCTTACTACCGCAATAGAGACAATTCGAGTTCTCTTTAGTTTTGACCAATGCATCACCCGTATGTGACTGGGAACACCTATAACATCTTGGCTGAGATCTACACTGAGATTTTACATGTCCAAAACGACAGCAATTAAATCATTGGATTATGGGGAATTTGTAGGGTTCAACGGGACGAGAAGAATGATAGGAAAAGACCCTATCAGGCAGCTCTTGACCACGGAAATTAACTACAACCGAATGGTTCGGGATCCACGTAGTTACTTTCTCACTTACATTCTTCCTTCCTTGTTTTCAATACTAATCCAGAAGAAAACACCAATGACTCAACTAGTTTGTCCATAGAAAAATCAAAAAAAGTTTGACAAAAATAATTTCGCTGCAGTAGCAGAAGAGAACTGAACACTGATCTTATTCCAAACAACATTCTTAACACCATCATTGGTGATATCTGTAATCTTATTTCTGTGCAAGAGCTGGCCAGATTTGATTGTTCTTATGGAAGTACCGGCTGCGGGGTCAGGTATTTCCCTCGACATGTAAACAATAAAAGGGCCTTTATCGGAATCTATGTAGGATTTCGGACTTTTTCCAATTTGCGATAGAAGGCGTCGCGGTAATAGGATCTATAATAGTCTTTATTGCATAAATTACATTATTAGAGGTTAAAGCTTCTCCTTATCTTTTTCATGTTACCGATCTATAGTGAAAAAAGATAACCTAAACTTACTTAAACTAGTCTAACCTAAATAAACAACACAAATACTCACTACAATCACCTCGTTAGAATGAAGCCTTTTATAATACAAAAGAATTTTCACTGTAGTAAAATGGAAAGAAAAAACACTATCCTAATAAAAACACTCACTAACACGTATGTCAACCAAAACAAACGTCAGCGAAAAAAAAAACCTACAAGAAAAAGACCCTTCCAGGGTGGTCAACGGAAATAGCTAAGGTTTGTGTATGACACATGACACATTCTAAGTACTGTGTATCTGCAGTAAGAGCTGTCAAATCGCGGTTACCGTAAGTTATATGAAAAGGATATAAAATAGTAAAATTACAGTGATGTAAAATAAATTAAATCCTTCTGTAATGATTTGTTAATAAAACATACAAATAATATTCATTTTTCAAAAAAAAGGTTATTCTTGGATGACAATGATTATAAAATCTCAAAAATATAGTTATTAGTCTTTTATGTCAAAATATGCTCGAAATGCACTTCGGGCTTCAAATAATATAGTATCGATTTTTTTTTATGTTAGAGGGAGACAAAAGGGCAAGTGTGTCACCTGATGTTAAGTGATCACCTCCGCCCATAGACACCCATGAAGCCCAAGGTTTGAGAGGTGCGTCGCCTGCCTGCTTATTATTATCTGTTACAAAAATATTAATCTTTGAATGTTTTTATTAGAGAAAAGTAATATTAAAATTCAATGAAATTAGAATTAATTATACATAACATAAGATAATTATAAATTATCGACTAAGTGGAGTGGTCGGAACGACAACAACAAAAAATTACTTAATATTGTTTATATCACATTTTAAATCAATTTTAAGTTTAAGTAATAATAGAATTATAAAATATATTACATTTTTATATTTGAATCTCTGGAAATAAGTGGGGAAGGAATAGTCAGTGGTAAGAGGTGGTGGTCTATAGGTATAGAGCACATAATATTAATTAAATTTTTTAATTTATTTATTACAAAACCAAATAAATATAGTAGTTAATAATGGACCGTCGTGGCGCAGTAGCAAACGTGACGGTTTGTTCGTTCGATTGCCACTCGGGGAAGATGGATTTTTCTATTTCCATTTTCTTCGTTCTGACAACGGAACATAGCGCAGCGTTGAGTTCCGCCACTCAACATTCAATTCAAAAAAAGGTGGAAAACAGGCATCGAGAAAGCAAGGACAAAACAACGAAGTATCCTATGGCTCATGCAGCTTCTGAAGCGTAAAGCTAAATAGAAATATTATACATATAATACAATGTCATAAAACCATTTAAATAAGTAGTAAATAGCAGCCACCTTTAAAATTAAACATAATATAAAAATTATAAACATTAATTACATAATTTGGTTATATCCGGTGTTAATGTATATTGGTAAATGGCTCTTACAGTAATATTGTAAATATAAAATCGTGTTTCGAATGGAAAAATTTATTTCAGCTTAAATATTTTACCGATCGTAAAATTAATTGAAGTTTATTTTGCTTCACGATTTTTAGTATCCGATCCATTTGAGTGGTACACTTGATTATGTTCATGTAATATTTTGTACATGAAAATAATAAAAATGTATGTTTTTTAATATTCACTTTGAAGAATTTTTTAGATTTCTTCCATTTTGTGAAAGTGAAAACTTCTACACAAATAAAGGAAAAATACAAAAATTGTAAATTTATAGGTATATCATATTAAATACTTCTAGAACAATTTGGGGAACAACGATTTGGGGAATCCCACTCGGAAAGAACGAATTATTTTCATTTTCTTCACTTTGGTAACAAGAAAAAGCATAGCATTGAGCTGTATCACTCTTTATGAAACGTCTCAAGTGTCTTAACACTAGATTCCATCTTCGGTGAGCAGGATGTTTATCCTCAATAACTCTTTAGTTAAGCTTACTTTCTTAATGGCTGACAGACAACCCAACACAGTCGAAATAATCAAGGGTCATCAGTTATAAAAAATTGTTAGCTTTAGGCTGTCATATAATGGCACTAGGAATTATTTAAATATTATAATATTTCCAGGTGCTACCAATGGCAAGAGAGGTTGAAAATATTGAAAATCAGGTAAAAAGCTTAAAGATAAAATTAATAGCACGAGGACGAGGCGAATCAGGTATGTGCAGATGAAAGTGTTCGTCACTCCATTAAAAAATTAAATGAAAAAGCATGCAAAAAGCTTTTGATTTTTCTTGCTAAAAATCAATCTTCTTATTGCATTACAAATATCAAAGGTATCATTGAGACAAAATATTGATATTATATATATAATTAGTATTTCAAAATGAAATTTAAATACATCTCAATGCGATACCCGGTCTACTTGAGATTCTGCGAGGCGGTTGCTAAAACGTGAGTAGAGCTTACGCACTCACCTGTGTACAGAGATATAGAGAAACAAAATGTTCTTAATATCTAATTATTGTACTAAAACACTTTGTAAATCGCTTCGCTAAGCAAATCTGTTTGCTTCGCTGAAACCAGTGAAAATGCTACTTACTATACTAAAATTTTTAAGTGTTAAAAATTTTAGTAAATATTTTTGGGGTTGTTAAGGGTTTTTTCCTTATCACTTAAACTCAAATTATCAATACGAAGAATAGAGAAAAAGGTCACTTTAGTTCTTACTTAATTTAAAAAAAAGAAAAATCATATAAAGTTTTTGAAGCGCCTTTGAATAAAATTATACGAGCACAACTTTAAGTACCATATTACGAGAAATAGGTCAAATGGATTGAGTTGTATAGAACATGTCAAAGTTTACGAATCAGCTATTAGTCTTTTACTTTAAGAAATTGATTTTCTAAATACCTTAAGCCTGAATAAAATGGTTATAGCTGTATAAGTGCAGATATATTTGTCTAAATTTTACTTAATAACTCTTCCATAATGGCTGTAACCTACTGAAAGTACTGGGCTTAAAAGTTAAAGTAGTACTAAAAAATATATTTTTTTAATTTTTATGGATTCAAAATAAAGCAATTTTTCGCTGTTAACTTATTGTGCACTGATTTCTGCACCAGTATTTTAACACTTCACTTCACTTGATCGATAGCATTAATAAAAAAGGAACTTATTACCTAAATGTAGTTTTAAGTAATGAACTAAAAATTATCAAATTCGTGCGCTAAAAGTCTATATTTAATTGTAGTTAAAAAAATTCAACCAATCAACAATTTTAATCGACACATCAAACGTAAGTAAATAAGTCAAATCTTAATAATATAAGATTAAAACTGGTTTAGGTAAATTCTAAATTAAATGAAAGAATTAAAGATTAAGTGAATGATGGTTTGTGGATTCGATTCCCACTCGGGGGAGATGGATTATCTGTTTTCTTCGCTCTGGCAACTAGGCAAAGCGCGACGTTGAGTACCGCCACTCAAAACGCAAGGCTTCGAAAAGGAGGAAAGCGGGGAACGCAGGTTCCTACGGTTTCTTCTGAAGTGTGTATAAAAAAAATAATAAAAAATAATCCGTATCTAGTAAAACAAGCTTCTTGCTCGGACGTCTCATTTGTTTTGCACGGCGCACATAATAACGCGATCAAAACGTATGAGAATTTTGACAGTGCGACGTGATGAGAAAACTTAAAGGGAATGAATTTTATTCGCCCTAAACAGTTAGGTTGGTTTCCACTGGAAAAATATTGCAATAAACCTTTTTTTTAATATAAAAGTAGCTAAAAAGCACATTTTCTTTTGATAATATTTTATATTAAGTGTTTATAAAATTAAAATATTAAATATTAAGTGTCTCTTTTCGTCCTAAAGGTTATATATATATATATATATATATATATATATATATATATATATATATATATATATATATATATATATATATATATATATATATATATATATATATATATATATATATATATATATATATATATATATATATATATATATATATATATATATATATATATATATATATATATATATATATATATATATATATATATATACAAATTTTATTTGCTCGTTTTAAGGGCTAACCTGAATAAGCTAAAAAAAATTACTTGAATTGAGGAGTTAGTGACGTAGATAGCTATTTGGCTTGCATTTAAGTTATTTATTTTTCCATTACAAATAGTAATTAAAATTATTATATAATATTTGTTGAAGCGTGTTAACACTAGAAAGGATTTAGATTTTACCTATAGTACCGTATTAAATATCTAGTAAAGGTGGATGGGTAAAAATGTAGCCGATGTTTGAACTTCAACAGTTCAATTAATGACTGATTAAACAAATCTTTTACGTTAGGATTTTCTTGAGAAACAACGTAAGCCTCTTTTCAAAAAATCTATCTTTTAATAAAAATATGTTTCTAATTTTCTAGCATAACTTAAAAGTTATACGATAAACTTACAGTGATATCTAGTTCATGCTGACAGGCTATTTCGACTGTGACCTTTGGAAAAGGGGTTACAGCAATTCAAGCGTTGCTCTTAAAATGTCAACATTGTGAACAATTTTGTTATGTTGCTAAATAATTTTTGAGCTTATTTTCAATATGCTGTAATTTTTGTAAAGAGTTTTTGTTAAATATGGAAATACATAAAAAATAGAATGAAATAGAAAAAGCACATTTGTCTTATTGTTCGAGTTCTCGAGTGGAAATCGATTTCGCTTAGCGCTTATGTACAAACTACTATGACAGTATCATACTGTATAGTATAGCATAATATTTTTTATATATTAAAACTATTCCTTTTCTGACGGACAAAACACAGATGAAGGCTCAAATTTGATATGTGCCTTAAATATCGTGGGGGAGCTCTAAGACAAAGTTGCCCGAAATTCTTGTGAAAACGAAATAAGAACAGGTTTCATGTTTGGCAATTTACGCGAATGAAATTTTAGGCTACGACTTGTGTGATATAAATACTTATAAATACTAGATGCCCACCTAATTGTAATTTACCGGTTTACCGAATTTTTTTTATATTTTAAGTTTATTACGTTGAACACAAACCGCTTTCATTTCATATAATTTAGCTGGGCATTATAGTTCTTTGTGAGATGTTTCAGATTATGAATTTTCAACGAAAGCGTTCTACTGTGGTTTTAGATCAAGTGTTCCAGAAAATTAAATTTTATACGTCAATAGAAAATTTTTGATGAATCATTTTTTCTTACAGTTCAACTACACTACTTTGGTTCCAAATCAGATATAATAGTCTTCAAAATCAATTGTATCTAAGTATCTTGCCAGACCTAGTAGCTATACAAAAAAATGTTTATACCGTAGATTAATATTCTATTTGTGTTTTTAAATCCCCCTACATTATATTTAAAAAAATATTCAATACACAGACATCATTATTTTATTACTTTTTTTATTATAACCGATCATAAACTGCTAGTAAAGCATGTGTTATATTCCCATTACTAAACACACGTTACTGAGCAATTACACAACGACACGTAATTATAAAGCTATCTATGAAACTATAATGAAGACATGAAACCTTTAATAGGTTGCCTTCGAGTTTTTAGTTGTATTGATAAATATTTTGTTGTTTATTTTGAGTGCTATACAAATATTTAATCTATAATTAATTATTATTTATATTTAGATGCAATAGTAAGATCGCAAAAAATAAAGGTTATTATAAATTTTTAACCTTGTTTTACTTTGTCCTAGAAGAATCCAACATATTATACTTTGACCTGTATACACGTATTTATGAAGCCCTCGTGGTACAGAGGTGGAGCATCTGATTGTGAGTACGATTCTCATTCATTGAATGATTCATTTTCATTCAAACGCAGCATTGAAGTCGCCATTTAACACGACAGGACTCAAAAATTGAGTCAAAGTCGGAGAATGTAGTGTCTTAACACCCATACAAAATACACATCAACTTACGAGACAAATTTTATTTAATTCTATATAGAGCATTTAAATAAAACCTTGTAATTAAGAATATATTTCTGATTTTAATTTTAAATCTTACTACTGAAGCAATAAGCAAAAATATATATGTCAAAGACGTCATAATTTTAACGAACGTTAATTCGTTCGAAACGATGCAACGAAAATCAATTATAAGGCCATTACAAAATAATGAGATGAGCTTCCATCAATCAGTAGAAGTAGGAACGATATATTTAACGGCGCTCATTAAAATAGAAGCTCAATATGGATTTCGTGAAGAAAATGTATTATTTCAACGTAATATAAATTATATTTGTATTTATATGATATGGTAATAAGCTTAATTTATAAAGAAGCTTTTATATTTTATTTTGTTTGATAGAAGAAATTTATATATTATGAATATATGATAAATTTAGTAAAGCTTCTCATTATTATCCTACTCTCACGCTGTTGACAAAACAAGAAGAAAAATTAAATAAATATAATAATCAATAATATTTCTTATATCGATATATATTCGAATAATAATTTTAATAAAGTTTGATTTTAAAATCGTTATAACAGAAAATAATTTAATGATTAAGAAACATTCTCATATTTATAACAAAAGGTTTAATAATAGTAAAAAATACAGGAAATCATTACTTATAGGTGTATGTACCTGCTACCTTTAACGGATATAAGCTTGAATTAGTGAATCAAATAGTACCATATAATCGTCCTGTAATGTACCAGGCAGTCGGGACAAGGACATCCTTGATTGCGTCACTTGCGTCTGGCAGTTGTCACCCAGAGTACTAAGTACCGAGCAGAGTAATCACTTAGATGGTCAACTACTTTGGAAGTTATATTTAATATATAATGTTCAATAGTTAAGTTGATGTTTGGTTGCGGAGCCCTAAGAGCACGAAGTTTCAGCTGCATTCCATTTCATTCAGTTTCCGATGCATTTGGGGTTCTGTAATCGAATTCAATAATTCTGGGTTATGGGATTAATCCTGTAAGAAGGTCAAAATACTACAAAAACAAAACAAAGCTTGTGACCTGTAGCTTGTGATTTCTTCAACTTAAAAGCTTAATATTTTCTTTGCACAGATTGTTATTTTATATTTATTGTGATTGATACGAGATTGATATAAATTGTTACCTTTAGATAAATGATCTTGACATAAGGATAACAAGTGTTTTTTTCTTAGATCCACCTTACTTTTATCTTAAAAAATGTTTTGACCATAGTCAATTGCAATTTCATGCCAACTTTGACGTGTAGCTTTTTTATTTAAAGCTCTTACACGATAGTCGTAGCCTACTATGAATATATAAAATTTTTCAAAAAACTACTTCCACATTATAAATCGACAGAACAATATACAACATAGTGTTGCACACTTCGTAAATCCTTTGGTACCAACCACACAACTCGAAAGTATCATTTGAAGGGGAATGGTACCAATTATAACTTGAAATTACTTTTAACAAAGGAAGCTATTTCGAAGAGTCGTTAACGTGCAAGTAATTTGTTCAACAACATCTGAATGTATGGACCTTGTATGTCAATGTATGTGACCTTGGTTTTTGAACACCCTTACATTGTTATACAGATCTGGAACAAAATTAAGATAAGATGTTATGACTTGCTGTTTAAAATAAGTTAATGACGTAGACCGTCGTGGCGCCGAGGCGCAACGTGTGCCTGTAACGCGACGGTTTCTAGGTTCGAACCCCAGTCGGAGAAGATGGATTTTCTATTTCCATTTTCTTCGCTCTGGCAAAATAGGCAAAGCGTGGCGTTGAGTTCCGCCACTCAACACGCAATGCCTCGAAAAAGGTGGAAAGCGGGGACGGAGAAAGCAGGGACTAAGCAACGGAGTGTCTTAACACTAGGTTCCCACGGTCCCTGCAGTTCCCTCTGTAATATACCTTAGTTATAAATCAACTTACAAACTAAGCAATACTACTACTATATATGAAGTTATTTCAAGTATTCCAATCTATAGAATACTATAATTTTTTAAAAAAGATAAATAATAAATAATTAATCTATAAACATATATATTAATCGATACTAATTTTAGAATAATTTTTATCTTCTAAGCAGCTAGACCGACACTTGCTGACAGAATCTATACAGTCTTTAACCCCATGCGACGGTATAGACAGTTCACAGGCCAAATAAAATATGTAATATTAATATTCCATTTCAGTAGACAGAGTGATTGAAAAGAAAATTTTATATGTACACAATACAAGAATAATATATTGGAGTAACTCCATGAATATCGATAATGGTAGTTCAAGTGAGTGAAGCCGTAGGTTTGATGAGTTAGATGATGACGGCGACTATGGTTAGTTAAATATCACAATCGCTGTTCAGCGTCTGAAGGTCATCAGTCATCATCATCAAATCATAACAGAAAATGATCTTCACTTTATCTTACAATAGATAAACTGTGACATATAGATGGAATAACATATTATGCAAATTGAAATCGTGGTCATCTAAGCTATTTTCTCTTTACACGTTCGATTTTCTCTGTTCTTTCTTATTATGTATTTGGCTCTTAAAACGAAAGATATCGAAATAAGCTAAAAATATGAAAAAGAATAATAAGAAAGTATACATTCATATTTAATTTTCTAGTCCAGATATTACTTGGTGCAGATGTTTGCACAAATATTGTATTGTATAGAATATTAGAATAGTTTGGTAGTGACAAAGGCGAGATAGCAGCTCATGCACTTCAAGATGCAAAACCGATACAGCGTATGCAATGGATATTTATTCGGCATATGTATGTATGTAGATTGAGTTCTTTATGAATATTATTACGTGTTTCAATTTTTGTTTAATCTAAAATGTAAGATGTTGGAAAAAATCCAAATAATTTGTTTGTATATATATATATATATATATATATATATATATATATATATATATATATATATATATATATATATATATATATATATATATATATATATATATATATATATATATATATATATATATATATATATATATATATATATATATATATATATATATATATATAATTTTCAAATATTATAGTAATATTTTTTCCCGTTTTCTTAACAATATCTTCAATTCAACACTTTGCTACGTTATTATAAAGCAAGGCGTTTGCAACTTAAGAATTGCCTTGTCACGTATGACGTACGACCGTCACGGTATCTCGAGTAGAGGACATTTGTTTGAGGAATACTCCCATACGAATACGATGTGTTTAACTTACATACATATATATATATATATACATACATATATATATATATATATATATATATATATATATATATATATATATATATATATATATATATATATATATATATATATATATATATATATATATATATATATATATACATATACATACATATACATATACATACATATACATATATATACACATACATATATATACACATATATATATGGGGAAATTTCACAAATTGAAATTTACCTATGTATATACAATACGTAAAAATCAATCTAATCTAATCATAATATATATTTATAATTACATTATGATATTATAATTACATTATGATAAATTATATACAACTTGTAACTATTGTATTTTAAAGAGAATAAAAATATGTTTTGAGAGCCGCGCAGGATTTAAACCTGCGCCTCTTGGAAGTTGTCCAAACTTTCTGACCACTAATCCATGCGATCAACTTTGCATTTTCAATGTCCCTGAAAGATCGTAGTGCACATATCGTATAATTTTTTAATGAATAAAAATATAATAAAGAGAAAAATATCACTATCACAAGTAATGTAAGTATGTTATTAATATATATTTTATTATGAACGGTTACATTTACTTTATCGTACTATTTCCTACATGGACATAAATATATAGAAGTTCCAAGCTCTGACAACTGAATAGCTCCGATATCGAATACTTCAAGAATAATGGAATAGCACAAGGCAGTGTTCGTTACATATTCGTGTGGTAGACTCGACATCCGAATTTCTACATTCGCATATTTCTTGCAATTTACGAGATATTTAGGATAAACCTAGAATACGTATGAGTATTATGATAATATAATCTTAAATTTCCAATTATTTCGAATTTGGTAAGATAGTGGGTTAAGGGGCAGATCCATTATACTTAGTCCTTAATTTATACTTAATAATGTGTAGGTCAAACGGAAACAAATAATAGTCATTGTTGTTTAAGTTTTTACTTGGCGTGTTCATAGCTCTACCATTGAAATATCAACATAAACACCATCATGTATGTTTATTTATAACATAATTAAAGTTATGAACGATGCTCTCGTATCTGTGAATATCAAATGGCTTAGGCTATGCAATTTTGTATCGTTATTATCTTAATAGGACTCCAGTCCAACGTCCTTTACTCAGCGTTGACTGAAATATAAATTGATGCTACACATGTCATTAGAGAGAGGAGAGCTACGAGATTTATTACTTGACATTTTTAAGAGTTATTTCCTCTTTTTTTTCTTTAGTTTTTCCTTTTATTAGAGATGATAGAGAGGATCTAGGGTTAGGCTTACATATTAAGATATTAGATGTTTTTGAAGTCTAACCTAGCTATTAGATATTTGTGGAGTGGCGGAACTTAATAAGTTTTGTGTTGTGCTGTCAGGGTGATGGATCTAAAGCCCGATATATCTTTGTATTATCATCCCAAAAGGTAGGACTATTCTGTTAATAAGATATTGTCTAAATTACTCTTTGTAATCATGTACCTTAAAGTAAGTAAGGTAAGGTAATTATTATTAACTGCCGTAAAAAGTACTACATAAAAAGGTGAAATATTGATATAATAGATTCAACTAACTTTGACACATATTAGAGAACTATAGAGGAGCAAAATTTATTTAGTTTCACGTTTTATGTCCCGCATAGCAGGGTAGGAAAGGAAAACCGTGGAAGCATAGTGTTAAGATACTCCGTCTCTCACTTTTCCCCTTTCGAGGCTTTGTGTGTTGAGTGGCGGACCTCAACGCCTAGCTTGCGTAGTTGCCAGAGCTAAGAAATTGGAAATAACACAATCCATATATACAATTTAATATAAATACATTAACCACCCTAAATAGAAAATAGTTAGTATGTAAAGCGATTCTCCAATATAATTATGTTATGATTCCGGAAGGATTGAATATTTTAAATCAAATCATATTACATACATACATAATATTGCTACCAGGTCTATTAAGTATACAACAAAATATTTGTATAAGATATAAATAAACAGCCAACTTTCATTTAAAAGCTATCCGATTCGCTGGCTCCACTTTGATCCTAAGAAAAGACGATGGCCCTTTCATCATTCAATGTATGAAGATTTATAATCAAGCAGAATTTATTTTTAAAATATGTGTATTAACGTATATTTTATCCTTTTCGGTAAGTAATTTTCTATACAACTTGGGTTTATGTGTTTTATTAATATATTAGGTAATATTTTTTTTAGCTTCATGTTTTATCCCGCACCTGGCAGGGTAGGTAAAGGGAACTGCAGGAACCATAGGAACCTAGTGTTACGACACTCCCTTGTTTAGTCCCTTGTTTCTCCGTCCCCGCTTTCCACCTTTTTCGAGGCATTGCGTGTTGACTGGCGTAACTCAACGCCGCGCTTTACCTAGTTTCCAGAGCAAAGGAATATTTGTAAAAATAAATATAAATGTATATACGTAATCTGTGATGATTTTCTATGATAAAATGATTTATATCTGGGTTTAAAACATAATACAGTGTTAAAATTCATCATCTACGTGCAATATAACATTATATTTAATTTAGAATAAAATGTAGAACGGTTTTTAAATTTAATTATATGTGTTTAGTCGGTGGCATCGGCGGAGGAGAATAGTGCCACCCTCAAGTACCAGGTGTCGTAAGAGGCGCGAGGCCCGAGGGCTGCGGTACTGGATGTTGGCCGTATTTTGCAGTTATTTTTTTTTTAAAAGGAACTTGCAAAGTCATCATCAGAGAAGGAAAACGCGAAATAAATCCAGATCGGAATCTCTGCTAGGCACGAGCCAGTTCCTGCAACCAAATCAGCTCCACACGTAGTGACTTCTCACTCCTGTAGGCTTAGTTAGTGAGGTCGAGAGGGAAATGTAGGTAGGTGGGAAAACCTACATTTCCTAAACAGTAGGCATCTGTGGAGAGGACACTCCGCCATCGCAGTCCAACAGCGGTGAAACTGACACGAAGAATGGCAGTTACGTCAGCTGATGCATCCGTCGTGTTATATGCCTGTTCCAGATGCAGCCGGTCTTGCCATTCGGTCTGCATAACCATCAACGAAAGTGTCCATAATAATCACGCACTGTCTTAAATCATCTGTAATAATCACGCACTGTCTTAAATCATCTGTGATGAAAAGGACAAATCTCAGTCGGTGACAATATAGGAACAAGTTATAAGTATAAGTTGTAATGATATTTAATTAAATAAAACTTTGCCATATGAACTTGCATATGAACCGTTTGCTTGCCATCTTATATCATGAATATCTTGCCTCTGGGTACAGAATACACGTAAACATATAAATAAAATGTTATATTAAATGTACTAGAATAAAATGAATATGTGGAGAAATTCAATATACTAGAAAAGCAAATAAAGTCCAACATAATAATTTATAACAAGAAACCAATAAGACTCACTTATATCCAAACAACGTGAACAATTCAAATTATTCACTGAGCACACTTCATTCGTCTTTCTTGACATACAAATTGTATACGGAATAGGATGAAATGTTGTAGCAGGACGTTTCTTTTTTTTATTTTTTATTTAGACCAAGACAGAGAGAGAGAAAGAGAGAAAAAGAAAAAGAATATTCTCTAAAGGTAATATTACTTTTGATAGAAATAACTTAATAATTACTATGTACACAGTAAAGTCTGAGAACGCTTTATAGTACATTTCTAACTTACAGGTTACAGTTAAGCATTCAACTTAACCAAGCACCGTCTTATTAAGTTTAATATTATTTTCGAATCTATACATAAGTCATCGCGTGCTGAATATTTTTGAATTAAGTCACGATAGATTCACGGTATATGGCATTACAACGTCTCGAATATAAATGATAATTATACGCTTAGTCTGTCTTGAGGTTTTTCTTTGATGTTCTGATAAATATTTTTTTGATTCTAAAATATGACAAAGATATTTGTATGGGTGAAGTTTATTTTTGTAGTTATATATTTTCAGAATAGACCTTTCTGAAGCTTCTTGGCGTAAACGTGGTTAAAAAACGTATTATTATAACATATAGTAATATATTTACTATGAATATTACTTTTATACACACACACACACACACACGCACACGCACACACACGCACACACACAGCTTCACGCTTTATCCCGCACATGGCAGGGTAGAGGGAACCGCAGGAACCATACGAACCTAGTGGTAAGACACTCTGTTTCCGCTTTTTTCGGGGGTATTGCGTGTTTAGTGGTAGAACTCAACGTCGCGCTTTGCCTAGTTGCCAAAGTGAAGAAAATAGAAATGGCAAAATTCATCTTCCCCAGGTGGGAATTCAACCCACAAATCATCGTGCTTACAGACAGATGCTATGCCTCTGCACCACGACGGTTCTCAATAGTATAATATACAATGATATAATATATAATATATAATATATAATATATAATATATAATATATAATATATAATATATAATATATAATATATAATATATAATATATAATATATAATATATAATATTGTAGTTTTTATCTATCTGAAATATATTTTTTCGATGAAATATTACTGTACGTGATTAATGAATTTTATACTTGTTTAAATTAATAAGGAATTTCTGTTTTGTCGGTCTGCTCAAGCAACTTGAATCCAATAAGAAACTGTAATAGTAGGTAAATGTTATAGTAAAAAAAAATTCTCAGCTCTTATTAAATTTTCTTCTAAGTGAGATATAAATATATTGAATATAAAATATATTATACAATTATATACAAAAAAAAACAATAAACACACATTAAATCGTAATTCAATTTCAGTTCATCGAGAAAAATGGTCTGATTTCCTACAATATTGTGACAAGAATGGTTAAACAATCGCTATATTCGTATTCGTACATCGAAATAAATCCACACAAAGTAATTTAAATAAATCCTTCACATAACAGTGTGTAATGGAACAAGGGTGTAAAACGATCCAAATGAGTGTGCCACTGGTGTAGATAAATTACATTAAATCTGTCGCTCATGTAGCGTAAAATTCACCTGTCTCTTGACGATTCTGATAAAATTTGCTAGGAAATTTGACTGACATGATTTAACACCCCACGTCGACAAGTTACCTTCAAGAAAATTGAATACTTTGTATATTTGAATACTTTGTATATTTTATGGAAGCGTATCAAAATTTAAACGTACTGGAATTGGGACCCGTCCCTCCTGGAAACTGTCCAAGAGCATTGACCACTAATCTATATGATCTCCAGCTGTGTATGTGGATGTTCATACATGTGTTTTGTAACTTATTTTTGTTGTTTAAATTTACAATATGTACGGAGTTTGTTACAAATTTACTTTACCACAAAGATATTGTTGGATTACGCTTCTCAAATTGATATATTTTTTGATAATTAATACAAATTTGTTAAATTTTATTTTAATTTATATATTCTATGTAAGAGGTAGATTATTACCACTCATGTAGCAGAAAATTTACCCGTCGAAAGATGAAATTGCTGAATTTGACTGACGTGTTGAGAAGTTATCCTCAAAATTATTTTTGTTTTATATTTGAGGCAAATGTTTATTTCCAAAATTATTAAAGTATTAAAATTAAAATATTACCTATTATGATAATTGAATTATAAAAAAAGTTAATAAAAGTAAATTACAAAATGTACTTTATATATGTCTACATTATATACATATATAATCCGATCTTATTTAGTAGAAAATTCATTAGGAGGTTCGTCTCGAAACAAAAGAGCAGCGTCTGCTTTTAAACGCAACTGTATGCGGATTCAATTCTCTTTCGACAATAGTTTATTGCAACTAGGTAAGTGCAGTGTTAAGTTCGGCCAATACAAATACAATGCCCTGAAATTTGGAAAGCAGGAAAAGGAGTGAACACTAGGTTTCTACGATTCCTGCATTTCTTTGTGCATTAGCTTGAGCGGGATAAAGCGCTGAAAATAAAAAATACTAAAACAGGTAAAAAAGAAGAGTTAATATTACCAATTTATCTTATTATTTAATTTTTCAAATATCTATTTACTTAGTTTTGAAATAAGAAAAATTTCATGTATATGAACTAACGAACAAAATCATATATCATTATAGTCCATAATTAATATAAAGCTTCGGTAATTTAATTCATAAAGAAACCTGTGATGTCTATTTACAGTATGAATAAAACAATAAAAAGAACTCCCCTAATGTCCAAACGCTTAAATTGTGTTTTAATATTATAATAATATCAAAAAATGGGATGAATATTAAAAAATATTGACAAGAAATTTTATAATTAAGTTAGTTAAGTAATTAACTGAAAATCTTTTAAAATACTTTCTTCTCTCTATTAATAAGTGTTTGCGAAGTAAAGACGAGAATAAATACTTATAACCAAACTCATACGTATCAGTCCACCTTTAATGTATATATTAGAAGTTTTTATAACAAATTCTGCTGCTTAACAAAGTATAAGTCAATTTATAGCACTTCTACATGAAACAAAGTTAAGTAGAAAGCTATCATAATAGTGAAAGTTTTATCTTAGTAACATTTTTCAAAAACCATTCATATTTTGAAACTTCGATCAACGAATGACACAACTCCATACAGGCTGTTTAAATATTACAGATCAGTTAAGTTCAAAGTGAAATGCATCATTCACTAAAATTATTCACTCAGACCTGAGAAGTACTGGCGCAAGAAACTCAGCATTTTCACTCTAACTTTTCCTTTTTAGATTTATTTTAATAAAAAATAAATATTACTTATTAATGTAATATTAAAACTAAAATAAATAAACATTTTGTTAATTACAAAATCAGTTTCGGCATCTATATCCATCATAAACTATTCTATAGAAAAGTATCGAATACAGTTATCAACCGATAACGTTGGGAGCGCCGATGAAGCGGCTAATTCAATCAGTGATATCTATTCAAAGATCCAATTTACGTAAGAGACTCCGAGCTAGGGATCGCTATTACCTTCATTCTCGGCAATAGTGCGAATTATATCTGTGTCTATTATATTAATTCACTCGCTAAGATTGTTTGGTTAGCTTCCGGATTCGGTTACTTATTGATAATGGCAATCTGCTTTAGTTGTGATTCCGACAAGCTAAAATATAAATATTGATATAATTTTAAGGTTATCGATACGTATTACTTAATGAAAAGTTACATAGAGAATATTTAAAATGTGATCATTAATAAGTTTTAAATAGGAAGGAACCATTACAAAGTTACATATGTATTTTATTCCATATACAATGAAAAGATACGACCGCAAATTTAAGTTTGTCTATATTATAAGTATTTTTCTTCCCTTTAATAAAGTATAAGAATGGTTCGGAGCACAGATGTGCAAGTACTACTAGCACTTGATCGATATTTTTTTATTGTAGCAGGAGATGCCTATAACTTTTTTCACTTAAAATAAAGATTTTTGACATAAATGTTACTTCAAATTGTTATATATATATACGAGGTGTGTTCAAAAAGTATCGCGAATTTTGTGTTTTTTCAAAAATTATTTATTTATTCATGAATATCTATTTTGTCCCCTTCAAAGTAATCCCCATGAGATATTATACACTTGTGCCAACGGTTTTTCCAATCTTCGAAGCACTTCAAAAAATCATTTTTTTTTATCTTGTTCAGCTCCTCCTTCGATGCCGTCTTTATCTCGTCAAGTGTAGCATAACGTCGTCCTTTCATGAGCCTCTTCAGTTTAGGGAACAAGAAAAAGTCACAGGGGGCCAGATCTGGGGAATACGGTGGCTGCGGCATCATTAGTGTGTTGTTTTTGGCCAAAAAGTCGCGCACAAGCAACGATGTGTGAGCAGGGGCGTTATCGTGGTGCAAAAGCCAATTTTTGTTCTTCCACAAAACCGGGCGTTTCTGGCGGATTGCTTCGCGCAAATTGCGCATAACTTGCAGGTAATAAACCTTATTGACCGTTCTACCCTGTGGCAAGAACTCATGATGCACCACGCCCCTGCAATCGAAGAAAACTGTCAGCAAAACTTTCACATTCGACCGAACTTGGCGCGCTTTTTTCGGTCTTGGTTCGTGCGGCAGCTTCCATTGAGATGATTGAGCTTTGGTTTCCACGTCATAACCATAAACCCACGATTCGTCACCAGTTATGACCTTCTGGAGCAAATTTGGGTCGTCGCGGACAGAGTCCAACATCTCATTAGCAATGTTCATGCGATGCTGTTTTTGGTCGCAATTGAGCAATTTTGGTACGAATTTCGCGGCGACCCGTCTCATGCCCAAATCATTGATAAAAATCGAATGGCACGAGCCAATCGATATGTCTAGGTCCTCAGCAACTTCTCTAATGGTGATTCGACGATTGGCCAATACCATTTTCTCCACTTCATTAATTTTTTCGTCTGTTGTTGAAGTGCTCGGGCGTCCGGCACGCTCTTCGTCGTTCACATCTTCTCGGCCTTCTGAGAACATTTTGTACCACCGATAAACGTTGCTTCGGTCCAAGGTAGCTTCTCCGTATGCCACAGTCAACATTCGGAATGCATCCGCGCACTTAATTTCGTTTTTCACACAAAATTTGATACACGTTCTTTGATCCATTTTTTTGAATGGGTAAAAATCGAAGACGATCCAAAACACGTGCAAGCAAAGCAGCTGTCAACAATTAAGTGAACATTCAAAATGGCCGAGGTTGTCGGCATAAGTGAGAGACATGAGTACCAACATAACGCCACAAAAAAATTGAAATTCGAATATACGTAACCCGCGAAAATTCAAAATTCGCGATACTTTTTGAACACACCTCGTATATATATATATATATATATATATATATATATATATATATATATATATATATATATATATATATATATATATATATATATATATATATATATATATATATATATATATATATATATATATATATATATATATATATATATATATGTGGATTATAAAATAAATAACAGTTATCTTATTATTAATGCATTAGTATTTTAGATAAATAAATTTTACTAACGAACTTTAATATGTGTATATTTGTAATTGAGTAACTTATCGATTATATATCGACCTATTGGATAATGAGCGATGAATGAAGAATGATGGGTAGTGGCTGCCGGGTGTAAAGTATTGAGCGTCGAAAGATATCGTGTGAAAGATATCATAGAACAGCTTAATTTCTTAGAGTTCCGTATCTCAAAAGGAAAAAACAGAACCCTTACAGTATAATTTCGTTGTCTGAACGTATGTAACTGTCCGTATGTCTATTTTCTCTAAGACACGTGAAAGAATCAACGTAAAATTAAAATGAAATGTCTAAGTCAAAGACTTCTTGTAGCACAGAAAAATCAAATATCTAAGTTAATCCACTCAATGGATATGGGCGTTTACGCTTATTCTTTTGTATTTATATAAAAATTATGACGCGTTATCAAACTGCTACTTGTTAACCTAAATTTAATAACTGTTATTAAATTTAGCAATAAGTTAAAATTTATGGTGTAAACAAAGAGAAACATTAAAAAATGCAAATTTTTAGATATATCTCAAAAAAAATATAAATATACAAGCTTAAACCATAATCTAACTATTTACTTCATCCAAGTGATTGCTTACGACTGTACATATATTTATGCCAATTTCCATAGTAATTTATATAGAAATTATCGGCGTTGAGTTCCGCCAGTCAATACTCAATGCCTCGAAAAACGGCGGAAAGCGGGAACGGAGAAAGCAGGGACTAAAGCAACGGAGTGTCTTAATACTAGGTTTGTATGGTTACTGCAGTTTCCTCTGCCTACCCTGCCATGTGTGAGATAAAGTATGAAGTTAAAAAAAAATTGAAATTATTCCTATACTCTCGCTTTAACGATATTTTTTATTTTATTTTCTTTGCAAAAAGTCGGCAATTTGAATTATCTTTAATAATATAAATTCTGTAGTAGTGTAACACCAAAAACATGTCGTTTAAGTATTAAAACATTTCTTACAATGTTTTTTTCATAATTTACCATTTTATAGTAAATTTGTGAAAATAACGTCCACTATAAAAGATTCTAGATCAGATGCGTTAAACGTTTCTCTCTTGAACTGATGCGATTTTGGGCTTCAATGCACTTTTATTGAATTGGAGTTTGAGTTCCGATTCTAATTTCATTTATATTGGTTAGTATTAATTTCTATTTAGTTGTTTTTATTTGTGTATATTCAAATTAATATGTTCAAGGATTTACTTTCTTACGTGGGTCATTCATAACCATTGACGTTATTACGATCCCATCATACATATTTTTGTTAATCCACACTGAGGATAGAAAAAATACTTAAAGAAAACATATAAAGCTCAGCTCAGTGGTGAGAGCGCCTGCACGGTTCGCAGGAGGGCGCGGGTTCGAGTCCCGCTGCGTTCAAAAATTTTTATATGTTTTCTTTAAGTATTTTTTCTATCCTCAGTGTGGATTAACACTTTAAAAATCATCAAAAATATTTAATAAAAATAGCATTTTCTCTCGCCAAACGATTGTTCTTTGTAATGGTCTTTGGGTAGCGGAAATTTGTAAAAATCTCCCTACAGAGATGCTAACAACGATATGCAAGTATTCGTAGACACATTCTAAATATGATTCGAAATGTTCGCTTTTTGGAGGTTTTGACAATTTTAATGTTTTTCTTTAACGATCATTTTTTACCTACAATAATGAAGAAAAATATTTTTGCACCATTTTTTATGAATTTTTGCTTCAATTTTTTATGCGATTTCCTTATTTTTTCATAGTTAAAAATATTTTTACTTATAAAACAGTATAAGTAGAATTTTTGTTTCTAAAATTGCTATATTTTTAAAATAATCAAGTATGTTACTATATATTCTTGTAGTATTCTTTATCAAAATTTATTAAATATCCTTTTGTTATATTTTAAAAGGTTGAAATACCTATTAACGTTTTTAATAATTGAGGCATCCAACATCAATCATATTAGGTTTGATTGAGAGTGATGATAATGAGATTAGACAAAATATTTTAGATTTGGTCACAAAATACGTAACAATACATAATAATATTTTTGTACTCTTTTTTTTTTGTTTTTTGCTTCACGCTTTATCCCGCACATGACAGGGTAGGCAGAGGGAACTGCAGGGACCGTGAGAACATAGTGTTAAGACACTCTGTTGCTTAGTCCCTGCTTTCTCCGTCCCCGCTTCCTGTACTTAATAATTATTATAAACTTTCAGCTATTAAACTTTCCTCATTAAAAATTAGATAAACTGAATTTGTCATAATAATTGTCGTACATTCAACGAATATTTTTGAAAAAAGATTTATAATTTATCCTCCTATCCTTTCAAAACTAACGTTTTTCAATGTAATAGAAAATTACAGTTATTTCCGTTTCAATGGAGAGAAATTCTAAAAACCTTTTGCTATTAAAATAGCTGTCAGGATTCACAAATACACTTTGCTGTACGCCGATGCCCAATACATTCGTCCAACTGTTCCGTATGCCTGCCACTGTCAATCCAATGAAAAAAATCCAAAAGAGCATAGATTTATCTCTATACGAGTCTATTTTAAGAGCTATACCTGGTTTGTTTGTAAGCCTATTTTACACTTTTATAAATTCACACTTTCCAAAGAAATGCATTTTGTTTACTTTTAAATGTAACACTTATACAGCCTAAAAGTTTATTTTCTATTTAATTTTCGTGAATAAATATGTAACTTTTTTTTTGTGAAAAAAGTTTGTATCACGGCAAGTCTGTTTAAGGTAGAATGCTATTAATTAAGACGGGTGTTGTTTTTTTAAATTATTTTTCTAAATCAAAATCACTCCAATAGCAAGCAAGATAAGTTATGAGATATAAAGAAACAACTATATGAGTTAAATATATTATGTAGCTTCACGCTTTATTGCGCCCATGGCAGGGTAGACAGAAGACATCGTATGAATCATAAAAACGTAGTGCTAGAGCACTCCGTCCTCCCTTTTTACCTTTCGAGGTATTGAGTATAGCGTATTAAGCGTATTATATTACATTTTTTTACAAGTACATACAAAATGTTCTCCTTAAATAATATTTGACTAAAATACAAGTCCTACCTATTAATAACGAATAACTTTTGCGTACAACTTTTATTACGGCCATGGGATGTAAAAGTTTCTCATATAAAATTAATCATACAGCTTAAGTTGTTCATGAGACAAGCAAAAATTTAAGAGAAAAGTTATTATTAGATCAAAGTCATATAAAGGACGATGAAATGTATAGGATGCTGACGAGAGTGTTTTAGAAACTCAAAGATTTTAGTATAACAAAATATGTGCTTATATTATGGGTTCATTTTCCGTTTTGGGTTATAATTTAGGGTACATTAAAATTTACCCCCTAAATTACTCTAAAGGGTAATATTTCTTTTAAGATTAACTTTAAACGTTTTACGGAACTAAGTCTTAATATGACTTCTATTTAAAGAGATGATACGATAAATGCCGAATATCATCGAACAAGTGCGGAGAGATACTCCATTAAAATAAAACTCAGATTTCTTTCTATATAAGAAGTACGAAACATACACTTATACAAGAAAAAACCTCTTTTTTTATATTTTATGTATTTTCTAGCAGAAAAATCTAAGTAATCTATTGAATTGTGAGACTGCTATTGAAGTATCAATTGTGGAACTCCATTATTAATCCTATATTGAAGAGGCAGTCACAGCAATCATGAATCTATTTATTTATTATTATTTAATTAATTTGTTTATTTCAACCTGTTCAAGTATTTAAAATTTTCCAAAATGTGACATTTTTAATCCATAGACATCATTGTCATTATAATATATTGTACATATTATATAAATAATGATAAGAGAATCATGGGGAGCATCATGGCGCAGAGGCGCAGAGTCTACTTGAAACGCGACAGTTTGTGGATTCGATTCCCATTCGAGGAAGATGAATTTTTTTATTTCCATTTTCTTCGCTCTGATATCTAGACAAAAGTGCGGTGTTGAGTTTCGCCACTCAATACGAAATGCCTCGAAAAGGCACAAAACGGGGAACGAAGGAAACGGTTCCTATGGTGATGAGATTGAGCGTGAAGCTGTATGTGTGTGTATGTGAGAAGAAAATCTCGCTTGTTCCTAACTTTCCCTACTCTATATATATTAAAATATTTTTTACAATATGTCACAAATTCAGTTGATCGACATAAAAGCATTTACATTTCCAAAGTTCAGTTATTTCAAGATAGGAGAACTGAACGTTTCAGGTTCTCGCCAGACATGTAGGGATTTGGACAGCGTTTACATTATTAAGTAGCTTAGCGTCCACCGTGACACCCACTTTTTTATTATTCTAGTCAAAGAGATTTCAGAATATTTCAGAATATATTTCTTATAAATTATGCTAGGTCTAGGGATTAGATAAGATTTTTTGATAAAATTTGTTTTTCTATGTGCAGTATATCTACATAACATACATATGTTTGTACGAGGATATGCTACGTGACCGGTACTTGTCGTGCGTGTCAACATGATATTTTTAATACTATATACACACATATATACTTAGTCTTGCCATAAATATTGTTATAAAGAAAAGCACCATTTTTTTTTTATACGTAACATTTATTCCTTTCATAGTGAGTTAGTTTAATACATCAATATATAACTATTAAAAATATACAATGTTTATTCGAAGTGGTCCCCATTGGCTGCAATACAGTCTTTTAAACGTTGAGGCCAGTTATCAATAGCAGCACGAACTCTTTCTAGAGGAAAATTCTTCACTGCCAACCGAATGGATCGTTTTAGGGACTCCAAATTATCATGGCGTTTAGAGCAAGCCTTACTCTCTAAAACTGACCATAAATCATAATCCAATGGATTTAGGTCAGGACTTGACGACGGCCAGTTTTCAGTGCTGATAAAGTCCGGAACGTTAGTTTTCAACCAAGATTGGGTGGATCGAGCTCTATGACCCGGTGCCGAGTCTTGTTGAAAGCACCATTCTTTGTTATTGAACATGGTGTTAGTTAAAGACTTAACTACCGTCTCAAGAATGGTATTTTGATAAACTTGTGCCGACGTTTTAATACCTTTTTCACAAAAATATGGCTCAGTCACTCCTTCATAGCTAACACCCCACCAAACCATCACTGAAGTGGGATAATGCCCACGTTGTACTCTGTTTACTAATTGCGAAGCTTCTTTAGAGCTTCCAGCATAAATACGGTCATTTTGTTTATTAAAATACTGCTCAATTGTAAAAATTTTCTCATCCGTAAACAAAATTTTTTTGTGACCTCCCTTTGCGTACCGCTTAAGTAGTTGTTTGGATTTTACCTCCCTATTCTTCTTTAAATTATCAGTTAAGAAGTGACCAGTACGTCTCTTATAGGCTGCAAGTCCTAAGTCATCTTTTAATATACGCGACATGGTTCTAGGAGCTATCTTCATCTCCCGAGATAAAATCTTTTGCTTACGGACAGGATTTCTTCGAATTCTTTCCCTAACTGCTTTAATCACCTTTTTCACACGAACGGTACGTGGACGGCCAGATCTTTTTCTGTCACAAACAGAGGAGGTATCATTGTACCTATCAATAGCCCGGTAAACAAACATTTGACTAATACCAAGCGGGTGGAGGGTTTTAAAAATTGCACTTTTCTCCATACCTACTTTATGTAAGGCAATCACAGCGATTCGGTTCTCTTTATCACCTCACTCCATTTTAATATAACAAAATATTTAACAATATAATGGCGCGAAAATAAGAAAACACATCAAGCAATCATATAAAAATGACAGATTTCAAATTCAAACGTAATATTTTCTTTTTTTGAATAGTAACAGTATTTATGGCCAGACTAAGTATATACGAGGGTCAAACTGAAAGTTCTTAGAAAATCAAAAACTAAGCATTCTAGCAAGTTATTAGTTTTATTATAACTTTTACATACAATACATCGCTGCATTCGATGGAACCATTGAGAAAAGCACCTTGCCCACTCGGCCTTAGGAGTCTCTTCAACGGCGTTTTGAAACGCAGCCACTGCTTCTTCGGCGTCCATAAAATGTTTTCCTCGAAATTTTTCTTTTATTTTCGGGAATAAATAAAAATCGCAGGGTGCGAGGTCGGGGCTATACGGTGGGTGACCCAGTAATTCCACGTCTAAGGTCGCCAAATAGTCGATAGTTTGCCTGGCGGTGTGTGACGAGGCATTGTCGTGATGAAGGAAGATCCTGCTGCGAGGTCGTTTCTCTCGAACTTTTTCCAAGACAAGTGGCAAACAGTTGTTAGTGTACCACTCTGCATTAACCTTTTTCTGATCCTCTAAAACAACTGTCGCGTAATGTCTGTCTTTCCGAAGAACGAAGCCACCATCTTTTTTCCAACACTTCGACCTCTCTTCACTTTAGTTGGCAACTCTTCGGAAGGAAAATTCGGATCATAACAGTAAATCCAGCTTTCGTCACCCGTTAGTATGTCGAACATTATCTTCAGTCGTCGCTGTAGAAGGCCGTCCCTCACGCAAATCATCGGTGAGATTAGTTCGACCACGTTTGAATTCATTAAACCAGTTGTAAACTGTGGCACGAGGGGGCGATGGGGCTTCATCGTGAAAAGCCAATCGAAGTCTATCATAACTTTCTTGTTGACTTATATGACATCGAAAGTCATAAAAAATCATTGCACGAAAATTTTCTCGGCTTAAATTCATTCTGACGTGCACAGACAATTTTCAATTTGCCGCCAAATCGTAAAACAAATGACAAATGAATGAAATGTATACTCAATATTGTTGGTAAAGAGTTCTATTTTCAAAATTTAAACTTAAATTTATTTTTTTAATATAATGCTTTTAAGTTGCCAGTTCTAAAAACTTTCAGTTTGGCCCTCGTATATATATGTGTATATATATATATATATATATATATATATATATATATATATATATATATATATATATATATATATATATATATATATATATATATATATATATATATATATATATATATATATATATATATATATATATATATATATATATATATATATATATATATATATATATATATATATATATATATATATATATATATATATATATATATATATATATATATATATATATATATATATATATATATATATATATATATATATATATAATACTCCAAAATAACTTTGTTTGACAGCTAGGATTACATACTTACCGCTATCCAATAAGTCTGATTTGGTAAATTAAAAGAAGAGGAGGGAAAAAGAATTGAAGGGAGGGGGTTAATATCCCGTGTGGGAATCGAATCCACACCTATCGCACTTACAATCAAACTACTCATCAATCCAAATATAATAGAATATTCTTCCCTCAAACCTATTACTTATTCCAATACATTATACTAACAAAGTAAGTCAATAATATTATCATAAAATCGGACAATCTCAATAATGTACAATATTTGTATAACATATAAGAGGTATTTGGCGAAACATCATTATTCTAACCATGACGAAACAGTAATCTTATAGATATCTCTACAGGTCGGTGTTTCTCAATCTTATTTTTGCACATTGAACAATTACTTCGAAATTTTAGGACACAAAAGGATATCATTTTAAAAGTTATTTGCTTGATATAATGTAATATTTTAAAAAAAATATCAAAAATCTTTTTGCATGTAATACAACATAATGTAACAAAATTAATTTAAACTTATAAATTATTATTAGCAAACCCATATATTTAAATTTTTGCGATACAGACGTTCTTTGTAGCGCATAAAATTGTCGAGTCACAGTGGTTGAGAAACACTGCTATAGCTATTAAAGACCACAATTCCATCCAATCGTTTATTGGATTTAGTATTCGGATAATTGTCTATTGTCTTGGGATTTACGAACAACAGCCACACGAATATCAACTTTAACGCATGGACGTAAGTATGTATGAACGTATAAAGAATAATCTTGTTGATTATGTGTTAATGAAGCTATTTTAGCCATTTGTTGATTGACTTTAGGTTAAGGTGATTCGTGTGACTTTACTTACAGAAAGTAAAAAAACTAAGCAATAAACGACAGTAACAATGTGTTTTCTTTAGAAAATAGCCATGAAAGTGCAACTTACTTTGTTCTTATAAAGTAGTAAACTTTAATATGATTTAAAAATAGAACCAAATGATAGAACTAACAATAAATTCATTTCAAAATGTTACCGATAGAGTGGTGGCACCAAAGGACAGTTGTGAATATGAAAGTGGTATACATCACCAGCACCACATTATAACCGAGCAGTATAATATCCATGTGTATATATCGTCTAATACTACCGGTAGTAACGCGACAATAACAACTCACGCTAGGGACATAGATAACGTACAGTAATTACGAATCTTACCGCAACTTGCTGCGGTCTCCTTTAATTAGGGTAGTATTTAGCTCGACTTTCATAAACCAACTGTTTTAATCAACGCTAACTTTGTTTGCTAAAAGCTTCCTCGTTGGTCCTAAATTATTTTAAAAGTTCATAAAAAGCTTCCAAAGTATCAATTGAGAGGATTTACAGTACTGAAATGGTTGTGACCTTACAGAGTAGAAGAGGCAGGCGATTATATGTATTTCATATAAAATATTGTTAATTAATACTCATATTGTAAACATTGTCTAATATATATTTGTGTTAGGTATATACGTTTTTTTAAGGCTTAATTAACCATGTATATTGCTCATAGCATGGTAAGCAGAGAAAATCGTAAGCTAAAGGAGCCTATTGATGAAACACTGCATCTCCTATTTTTCTCCTTTCGAGGTGCTTTCTGAGATTACGTGTTGAGTGATACCTTGTTGCGAGAGCGAAGGAAATAAAAATAATTCAAAATCCCCGAGTAAGAATCAAACCCACAAATTTTCACGTTAACGGATATACTCTGTCGCCTCTGTGCCACGACGGTTTTCAATCGTTCTTTTATTATATAGAATTTCCCATGCGAGATTAAAACTTGAAATGATTTATTTACAGATGTTCCAATAAATTTCGTAGTAATTTGATGTTTTATTAAAAAAAACTATTCAATGAGCATAGTGACATCTTTGCGAGATTTCATTCGATTTAATTAATATATATTGTTAATATTAACATCTATCTAACTGTACATATAATGTTTCGAATTCTCATGAAGAATGGAAATGGAGTGGCTTAATATCTTTGTCTTACCCTGCCACATATACTCAAAGAAAAGAGTTTCACAATGGATGAGTTCAGTATTTACGAGCCATTAACCGTAATTATTTTGGACTGAAACAAATCTATATTTAACTAAGTTACCCTAAGTGTATTCAAATAAATACAAAAATTAAATTTTGGACTAATTTAATAAAAGAAAAACAAAAATAAGGACCGTCGTGGCGCAGAGGCATAAGGTCTACCTGTAAACGCGACGGTTTGTGAGTTCGATTTCCACTCGGGGAAGATGAATTTTTCTAATTTCATTTTCTTCGCTATGGAAACTAGGCAAAGTGTGAGATTGAGTTCCGCCACTCAACAAGCAATGCCTCGAAAAAGACAGAAAGCAGGGACTAAGCAATGAAGTGTTTTAACATTAGGTAGCTATGGTTCCTGCAGATCCCTGCGCCTGCCCTGCCATTTGCGAGGTAAAGCGTGAAGCGTGAAGACTTAAAAAAACAAACATAAATATTAATATCGAAAACAAAATTAGATAGAGTATGTTTTAAATAACAACATCGAAAAATACGTAGACCATATGTTTCAATTGTACTCGTGTGCGTAATTGCATTAAATAACATGAATCACTTAACAGCAATATTTAACTACTAAGTGACCTTACATTACGCATCATTGCTAGTATGCAACAGCCCCGATCAACATAATTTTATTGTTTTTAGTCTTTATCTAAGACTATCATCTTTTTAAAAGAGATTCCTAACTATACGTACATAAAGTAATTGTGTTAATAATTTAGATAGAGCCTCAAGCACGCACCACTACTTTGACTAGGCAGAACAATTTTCATAACGAACACTTAAGTGCTTAGCATCTAGGTGTAGAGTTCGCATAGAAGTTCCAAAGTTCTACGAACTATGCCCACGAGGGCAGATAAACTTTCAAACGAAGCTTTAACTTGATATTAAATACTGATTAGCGATATGATTTTAATATTTTTCTATGTATTTATTTATGTAAATACCTTTATATGAAAATTAACATTGATTAAATAAGGTCATTTTACCACTGAATATAAATTATTCATTATTGAAAATAAGAAATCATTATTCATTTTTTGAACTTTTAAAATATTACTACTGTTTCAATCATGTCTCATATTTAAGAAGAATCGGTGCAAGAAACTCAGTGGATTTTTTTTGTATAATATTTTTCATCTCTCCGCTGTATTCCGCAGTAACAAGATTGGCAGAGATATCTAAGTGCTAAGACACTCTATGTTCTGCTTGTGAAGTCATTTCAAAAGGATCTTTGATAAACTGTTAATTTGATTAAAGTAAAGGAAAAATAAAAATGAGATATTCTCCTAATTGGGCATTGAATTCGCGTATATTGTATTTGAATTCATACGTACGTTGTCCCTCTTTGCCACATGTGCTGCGCAAATATTGCAATACTGTTAACATTTTATATTGACTAATTTTAATGAAGCTTATTTATCATTGTATTAAATTGTAATTTTGAAAAAATTGGTACGTGAAAATATTTCATATTTAACTTAAATTTACCCTGCTATTGTTATCTTAATAACTTCTCCAATTATAAAGTATAAAATAAGTGATTCAAAACATCTGTTCCAAAACACACATAACTGTCCGTACAAATAAAAGTTTCATATTTTGCATAGCTACACTAAATCGCGTTTGGCAGCGAATTTTTCACGTACATTTATCGTAAGTAAAAATCAATGGGAAAAGAAACCCTTTAAGGTCAGATGAGAGACCCAGCTCAGATAAATCGGGTCCCATTAGGCTGAATGATGAGGCAAACCAATCCTTAGCCGTACTTTATGCCAAGTTACATGAATAATACGCAAAGGATTTGCAATTTTGCCCACTTTAATGTTATTCGCTTCGATATAGAATAGTAGGTTCGAATTTTAGTTACGAAAATTATGTCAATGAGAACATAACATATTACATTATTGTGATAGTGTGTTCTTGAATTTCTCAAGCAGACATATCCCATAGACACACTTGTACGTGGCAAAAGCTTAGTTTAAAAAACAGTAAAAAATTAAACTATGAAAATATAACAATTTTTTTAGTTTTGTACCTCGATTGAAGTATATGTTCAATGTGCCTCGTTTTTTTGAAATATACTTAATATATAATATACAATATAAATATATAGCGACCTTACATTGTGTGACAGTGCTCTCTTTGAAATGCTCTCTTTCTAATTATTGTTTTATTATAATTTACTGTATATTTTTGATGTTAAAAAACATGAATGCAGGGTTTGATTTCAAAAGAACGTAGTACATTTTCTAATTATATAATAAAAAAATATTTATACTATTGTTAGATTATATAAGTTTCTTCATACGTCTGTATTTCTATGATAATGTTGATTATTTCTATGGTAAACAATGATATTTGTTGTGAAAACAATGCAAAATTTAAATTGCATCGCACACAATAAGTTTTGAAGTCTCATAGGATTTTCATAAAAGTAACTTCGTATTGCTAATTTAAATTTGCCGTCATATAGAGTGAGTCTCAGTTAGATGAACATAGTTTGATTATTAAGGTTAAAATTAAGATTTATTATTCCATTGCGACCATGAATGTTTGTCTTTTAAAGTTATTCACTATCCTATACAAGCATGCAAGGATATATATATATATATATATATATATATATATATATATATATATATATATATATATATATATATATATATATATATATATATATATATATATATATATATATATATATATATATATATATATATATATATATATATATATATATATATATATATATATATATATATATATATATATATATATATATATTGTATATAGTATATAATGAATATAATGAACTGCGTTCTGCTACCAAAAAATATATATTGAATAGTGGGTAGGGGTCAGCAATTGTGGAAGCGTGCTGAAGTGGAGGTTATTTATTAATTATTTACTTTATAGTCGGTTTTAGGATAATAGAAATTGTACAGTACCTTATCTTCATAATTCACAACACAAGCACTGATTGTTCACGTGGAATGCTTCACTTGAGTCTTCTTCACTAGGGGTTACTTGCACTATTATCTTTTGTAGGTTTGTCTTTGTCAGGTTCAATATCAAGAGGGAATACACAAAAGGGAAATCAAATAAGGCTGAGGGAGGGAAAATCACACCGCTAATTAATATTAGATTCAGGAAGGACGTGCGCTCGCGTCGGCCGTCTCACGTGCCCCTCTTACTACAACTCGACTACTACTACTACTACAACTGACCGCTCGCGCGGGGTGTTCGCACAAGACTCTAAACTAGTCGGGGTTTCCATATATGAACAAACATAGCCCCCGCCCTAAACATCTAATGTTTACGAGAAAATGGGAGTAGCTAACTAATAAGTAGACGAACTAATTTGGTTAAGGCTCTCTTTAGGATACCTGTCGATGTCTTAACATCGACCACACGCACAACGCTATCTTTACCAGGATAAAGTTGGGAAATGCGACCACGTCGCCACTGTAAAGGGGGTAAATTATCATCTTTGATGAGGACTAGCTCGCCTACTGTTGGAGGATTCACTGGATCAGTCCACTTCTGCCTAGTCTGCAGAGTGTATAGGTACTCTAACTGCCACCGCGACCAAAAATGTTGAGTTATCTGTTGCACTACTTGAAAACGGGTTAAACGATTAATTTTTACATTGTTATAGGGATACTCCGGCAAAGCACTAAGAGGTTGGCCAATCAAAAAATGACCAGGCGTCAAAACTTCTAGATCGTTAGGGTCATTAGATAAGGGACATAACGGCCGGGAATTTAATACCGCTTCAATTTTAGCAAAAATTGTAGTTAATTCCTCGAATGTTAAAGGAGTTTCATAAACGGCCACCGACTCTGATGATTCCTTCTTTGTCAAGAAAGAGTGAGAGTCGTCTTAGGGAAGACCGCAAGGAAACGCTACGCGCTAACGGAATAAGGATACAGATAGCTCAACGGGTAAGTTTCGGGTTTTATTTATAAATCTCACCATCGTTATCTAAGGGGTAAGCAATCATGGTTTGAGGGGTCTCTTCAACCTTCCAGAATTTCTCGATGAGACAGGTAAGGATATTCCAGTCATGGGGGGCACTAATTCACCATAATCGGCAGCGACTGGACCGCAAACAATATAACCAAAAATTGTAGATAAAGCAGTAAGGCCGTTAAAGTTAAATATTTTATCTTGTAATAAAAGCGCGCCGAACACGTCAGCACCCAATAGTATATCTATCGGGCCAGGCTTATTATAGGTAGGGTCAGCAAGGGAAAAATCACTACTAGGAAAAAATACAGACTCAGGGAACTCAAACTCAGGATGCGTACCGGCAATCACATCTATAACCATAGCAGAGGTTGACACCTCAGGGAAGGAATTATACAATGGTTTAAAACACAGGGAAATAGAACCACGGGAAACCACTAAAGGAATATTACCTATGCCACGTACAGGGGCACAGGAGGGGGAGATGGTCAAATTGAGGTAATTAACAACAAGATCGGTTGTAATGAGGCAACCCTGGGCACCGGTATCACATAAGGCACGCGCTTCAATAAAATAGCCACTAGCAGTTTTAACGTGTAATTTAACAGTAGGCAATAATATAAGGGAATTGGGTGAGATATTCAGGCAAGGGGAAGGGGGAGTAATACAAGTATCTAGCTATGTGGGTCTATCTTCTCTATTATAGGAATTATCACGATATCTTATATTATTTTCAACCTGTCTAGGTTGGGGCGGAGCATTTTCTCTGGGGGGAGAAGCTCTCTGGGAATGTCGTTAGGGGGAGCGCTGGAGTTGCGAAGGGGAATATTTCTTATGCTGGCCCCCGCCCATATGGGGACCGCGGGTAGAAGAAGGACAGGTACGCGGATAATTGCGTTTATTAAATTTGGAATTACAATTATAATTGCGATTGGATGAGGTAGGATACATTGGGTTACGGGAATCATTAAAACATAGCATAGTGTGATGGGATGAGCGACCGCAGGTTGAACATTTGTAGTCTCGCTTGCACATAAGAATTGAATGTTTGTCCAAACACCTATAACATAACCGGGAATGTTTTACAAATCCCGATCTTTCTCTAGGATTCATAGCTCTAAATTCGGGACATTCACGGAGATAATGGGAAGAGGAAGCACACAGGTAACATTTTTTACTATTATTTATTACAGGTAACATTTTTTGTCTATTATCCAATATAGGGGAGGGAGGAGCCGCAAAGTAAGTATGTTTAGGTACAGTACTTTTAAATTTCGTCAGGTTAGAATCTACAAGGGAGGTGTTGCCAACGTTGTCATGGTGACGACATTCGTCTTCCAAAAAAGTAATAAGATTTTTAAAGGTAGGTAATTCATCAGCGTCACCGCCATAACAACGCTCAAATCGGGATTTCAAATCAGAGGGAAGCTTAGTCAAACATATATGTACTAACATGTAAGACCAATAGGATACGGGTAAATCTAAACGCTCTAAACAGCGATAGGCAGTTAACAAGGGGTTCAAAAAGGCCGCGCGCAAGCCTGTGAATTTATTCGAAATCTCCGGCAGGGTAAGTATCTGGGTTATGTAGGTATCAGCAAGAACCCGTGTATTGTGATATCGCTGTTTCAACAACTCACGAGCAACTTCATAGTTGCCTTCTTCAATTTTTAAATGTAGCAACAACCGCTTAGGTTCATCTGCTAAGGATCCAACTAAGTACTGCAATTTCATTGTGGGGGTTAAATGGTGTTGGGAATCTACTACACTGTCAAACTGATCAATAAAACTTATCCAGGAGTCAGGACGTCCATCAAACTTAGGGATAGGTAAATCAGGTAATCTATTATAAGGAGTTCGCTCAGTAATATTTTTACTACTCATTCTTACGGGTGTACTGGCCATGACAGGATCAACTACGGGAGCAGGTGGGCACAATTCTAACTGACGCACCCGGAGGTCGTCTATTTTCTTATTTACTAAACGCACTTCTTTTTTTACATAACTAATTTCTTGGTAATCGAAAGCCGGGTCTAATCCACCCAGGAGCACTGAGGACGCGTTTACAAATAAATTACAATGAGAATCTAAATCCTTGAACCTAACTAATAATCTAGGTATTTCAGAAGTGCCAAGAAGTTCCGAGGTATCGGCAATCCAATCGGAAACAAAGCGTACCACACCTATATTTTTTCTATATTCTGCGCTTTCCGTATATAAGGAACATTTTACTGTTTCATCATGAGTAGCCATTTTAAATTATCAAGTAAACTAATAACTGAACTAAAATATTAAAAATTAATAAACGTGTGACAAACAATGAACCCACTACCACCGGGCGAGATCAGAAATCAAGTAAACAAATAACTCAACTAAAATATTAAAAAAAATAATAAACTCGTAATAAACAATGAACCCACTACCAACGGGCGAAATCAGAAATCAAGTAAACAAATAACTCAACTAAAATATTAAAAAAATAATAAACTCGTAATAAACAATGAATCCACAACATCTGGCGAGATAAGAAACCAGTTACGCGTCGAGTCGGCAATCTACTATATCGCAATATAATAAAATACTATGATATATAATATGACTACAATTAAGGCTTAAACTTCATTTAAATAAAAATAAAAGGAAAAAGGGTAACAATAAAAGTGTAGGGATAATATTTTAAAGTAAGTTAGTTTTTTAAGGAAATTATATTAAAATATTTTAACTAACTTCAATTATAATTTAAAACGGGATAGGTAATAACGTATAGGCGTAATATTATAAAATATATGTAACCATATTATGTGTATTTATTATATTTTATATTTAATATATAAAATTATATTCAATATTGATATATATTTTACACATTATACATTCAGCCTACTCAATTATATACTCAATATTATATGTATAAAAATTTCATATAACATTATTTTTTAAACAACTCGATGCGAACACGTTTTAAAAGGTTAGGAAATCAAATTATATTGTAATTATGCGTTAGGTACCAAATTAAGAGCCAAAATACCAAAACGGGAAAATAACACTGTAATGAAAGGGACTCAGGGGCATGAAACTACGCTATAATCAGGGGGACTCAGAGGGATTAAACTACGCTATAATTAAGGGGGGCCCAGAGGGATGAAAACCACGCTCTGCTACCAGAAAATGTATATAGTAGTATTTAATGAACCACGCTCTGCTACCAGAAAATGTATATAGTATATAATGAATATAATGAACTGCGTTCTGCTACCAAAAAATATATATTGAATAGTGGGTAGGGGTCAGCAATTGTGGAAGCGTGCTGAAGTGGAGGTTATTTATTAATTATTTACTTTATAGTCGGTTCTAGGATAATAGAAATTGTACAGTACCTTATCTTCATAATTCACAACACAAGCTGATTGTTCACGTGGAATGCTTCACTTGAGTCTTCTTCACTTACGGTTACTTGCACTATTATCTTTTATAGGTTTGTCTTTGTCAAGTTCAATATCAATAGGTAATACACAAAAGGGAAATCAAATAAGGCTGAGGGAGGGAAAATCACACCGCTAATTAATATTAGATTCAGGAAGGACGTGCGCTCGCGTCGGCCGTGACACGTGCCCCCTTTACTACCACTCGACAACTACTACTACTACAACTGACCGCTCGCGCGGGGTGTTCGCACAAGACTCTAAACTAGTCGGGGTTTCCATATATGAACAAACATATATATATATATATATATATATATATATATATATATATATATATATATATATATATATATATATATATATATATATATATATATATATATATATATATATATATATATATATATATATATATATATATATATATATATATATATATATATATATATATATATATATATATATATATATATATATATATATATATATATATATATATATATATATATATATATATATATATATATATATATATATATATATATATATATATATATATATATATATATATATATATATATATATATATATATATATATATATATATATATATATATATATATATATATATATATATATATATATATATACATATATATATGTGTGTGTGTGTGTGTGTGTGTGTGTGTGTGTGTGTGTATGTATGTGTGTGTGTTTGTATTTTCAATATGAAAATTAACTACATAATAACAAAAATATACAAACTTTACATACAATTTTTGCACATTATTATATACACATTTTTTGCATATTACATACTTTTTGCACACAATTCATCCACACGTTTTACTCAAAAGTATTTATTTGCAAATAAGAAGTATAAATATTGTTTTAAAGTAATATTTTTCATAATTGAAGTAATATGGTGGTAGTGTGGTTATTAAAAAAATATTTTATATTATCAAACAAAAAAACGAATTTATTTTACTAGCATTGTTAAATAACATTATATAAAATAAACTTAGCTTCAAGCTTTATCCCGCATATTGCAGAGTAGGCAGAGGGAACTGCAGGAACCATATGAACCTAGTGTTAAGACACTCCGTTGCTTAGTCCCTGCTTTCTCCGTCCCCGCTTTCTGTCTTTTCGAGGCATTGCGTGTTGAGTGGCGGAACTCAACGCCGCGCTTTGCCTAGTTGACAGAGCGGAAGCGAAATAAAAAAATCCATCTTCTTCTAGTAGAAATCGAACCTTCAAACCGTCACGTATATATATATATATATATATATATATATATATATATATATATATATATATATATATATATATATATATATATATATATATATATATATATATATATATATATATATATATATATATATATATATATATATATATATATATATATATATATATAACTAGTAAAATAAACTTTTTTTAAGTACAGTATAATGAGTAGTAGTATTGTACAGATAAGGAAATAAGTTATAAATTATAAATTACAAATTACTTACATAATAACAAAAATATACAAACTTTAAAATATATCTCAAAATGCGGCAACTTACCTTAATCTTACCTGCAAAATTGAATTAGCGCAGCTTTCACCTAAATGCTTTTTGCGTCTGCTTGTAATCTTCTTTAATAGGTTCATATTTAAAAGGAAATTGCGCAATTGGGACGTGTCAAGCTAAAGATACTTAGTGTACATGAATCCTGTATTATGTAAGATATTTTATTACTAACTTTCACTCTATTTAAATATTGAAAATTTTTTCAACTAACCTAGGATGTGAAAGATTTAAGATTAAACATCTTTTATTATAAGAAATGTAAATGAAAGCCTAAAAAATTTCGTTTTAATGAAAAAAACATAAAAATTCTTGTCGAGTAATATATGTTTTATTTAATAGCATTATGTATTTTTTTTATGTTATCTACTACGACAAAACAGTAAGGCAATTATTATTAGGTTTATTTCTTCTGGAGAAAATTAATTTGAAAAATCAGTGTACATATATTACGTTAATTGGAAAATCGACATAGCCTGAAGGACCGTCGTGGCGCAGAGACGTAGCGTCTACCTGTAAACGCGACGGCTAGTGGGTTCGATTCCCTCTCGGGGAAGATTGATTTTTCTATTTCCATTTTCTTTGCACTGGAAACCAGGCAAAGCGCGGCGTTGAGTTCCGCTACTCAGCAATGCCTTGAAAACGGCGGAAAGCGTGGGCGGAGAAAGCAGAGACTAAGCCACGGAGTGTATTAACACTAGGTTCGTATAGTTCCTGCAGTTCCCTCTGCCTACCCTGCTATGTGTGGGATAAAGCGTAAAGTAAAAAAAAGCTTAATTGTAAACAGAATTAAATTTATTGGATAACTACGTAACTGACAATCATGTAAATGAAAAAAAAATTATGATATAAAAAACCCTTTATAAAAACAAACATTAAGCACATTAAAATTAGGCAAAAATTCAACAAAAAGCTTCATAAAGCTCCCATACAATGAACCGCTGGATAAAAGAGGTGATTTGTTCAAATCAACCGACAAATAAATTATAAGAACAATGCGAGAGAATCTATATAATTCACTTCCAGTTCATTAAATCGTGATATATTGTCTTGAATGACTTGTGTTCGATGCCATATTGTCTTTTAATGTCTTTCTTACTTTGTGTCGCATTTTTTTGTTAGCTTCACGCATTTTCCCGCATATAGCCGGAGGAAAACTAGTAAACAGTCTCCGCTTATAACCTTTTGAGAGATCACGGTCAACTCCATGCTTTGTCTCCCATTTACAGTGAGTCAGTGTCTTAATGTACCAAGATGGCCTTATTGTAACAATTGTTACAAATGTGGTTTCGTCATATGTTTTTCTAAATCTATTGCAGCAGGTAACATTTAAAGATAAGTAAATAAACTGACTAACTTTTTTGATAGGAATAACGTCAACATGTAGTAAGTCATCATGTTAAAGTTACTATGGAGTTAATATTAACAATGTATTTATTCATCTTTTTTAATAACTATAGTGATTTTTTGTTTTTTTAGCTTCACGCATTACCTCACACAAAGCACGTTAGTGTTAAGATATTCCGTTACCCACTTCCCGCCTTTTAATTAGTGTCAGGAGCTTCTGGGCTTCAAGTTCTACTATACAGGTTACTATATGTAAAAAGCTTTTCATTAAAGCTTATTATATGATATAATAATAACCTATTACTTCCATTGATAATATATATAAAAGCTACGATAAACTTGAAAATAACACGACGCAAGAATTCAGAGAAATGTCTATTCAATCGTCTCAGGCCATTTCTTTAGCTGAATACACACGACCTAATAGTTTGCTCAAAAAGCCACACTTAGTATGCTCTTTTAAGATTTATCTGATATCTGACTCAATTTCCTAAGTAGTTCCATTCGACTAACGAACCGATGAAACGGACTCGGTAGCTCAAGTTTTTTGGCAAGAGCTACTTTATTCTATAGTATTGTTGAATCGTAGAATGCAGTTCTTGAAAGATTCTCGGCGAAAATTAAAAGTATTTTGGCAAGATAAGGCAATAGTTTTAGTTGATATTTATGACCCTAGAAGTTGTTTACTTAAAGTAACGATTAGATTACAAAATCTACACTTTTTGTATTGAAATATTGCTGCGTTTTGCTCTAAATGTGCTACATTGGATTGAAGCCAACAGATGAATAAAGTTTAATTTGCGTTGTTTACGGCCAATAATTTATACAATTGTGATGAATTTGCAAAAGAAAATTCCAAGTGCTTGTTTTGTTATACTTAATAAATGGAAACCTTTGATTGTTATATATATATATATATATATATATATATATATATATATATATATATATATATATATATATATATATATATATATATATATATATATATATATATATATATATATATATATATATATATATATATATACCTCCTAACACTAATTTACTAATACTTATTACAACAAATTACCAAATTTTCCTCTTAAATTAACTTTATGTCCGCACTCAAAAAGATAAATCGGCATCCATTAGGTGAAATGATGAGGCAACCTATCTTTTATACTATACACGAATATATCAATAGAAGTAATGATAACTATTCACGGTAATTACTTAAGTTTTACTTTAACCGATTAAGTAACACTCACATTTCATGTTGTGAAAAAATACCGTAATAATGACGTAATAGTAGTTTTCTATATATAAAAATAACATTTTTTTTTTCAATTATAAAAAAAGTATATAGGAAATGAAAAAAGGATTTATTTAGGATTTTCAGAGGTTTCTATATATTTAATTTAAATTTTATGCATACAAAATAAATGTTAGAATATTATTACAATACTAAATTTACAACGACTTAGATAGATAATCATCTGCTTTGATTTATTTAATATTTAAACAGTCTTCAAAATACCACATTTACAACAAAATAGGAGAGCTAAGAGCTATGTCTAGTAATAAAATATGAACTAAATGCTATATAAGCTGTTACTTCACCCCTTTTGAATATTTATGACTTCAAGTGTCGGTTTTGCGCTTAAAGTTGCAGTGAATGAACTATCTCAATATTGCAATTAAATATCTAATGTTATTACTGTAGTATACTTTAAAAAATATTATAAAATATGTATAAATTTTCTATCCTTTGTGTAGATTGAATCTTTGAAAACCATACGATAAATTTATCATATTTATAGGTATGTAGAAAATTTGCTCAAAGGAAAAATAAAAATTGAAACGCCTCGCTTCATCTCAAATCTTTCTGCGTTAAAATTTTTACTTGTTTCCTTATTGTATTTTTTTCCTTCAGTGTGGGTTAACACTTTAAAAATTACTCAAATATATAGTTAATTTATCATTGTATTGTAGTAGAAATTATAGGTAACGGCTTCCTACCTAATTTTACAAAGGAGTGTTTAATAAAGTAAGAATGAAGAAAAATATAATTTAGCCACCAGCCAGTTGTAAATTATAAAGAACACTTGGTGAAGAACATCAGTTCATGAACAGTGTCTATGGCACTGAAAGTTCCAGAGATCAAGAAATTATTAATGAATTAAAAAAAATATTTGTTATTTTTAAAATTAAATTTATTATTATTTTAATTATGAAGAAAATAAAAATCGAGAATAATATACAAACATAGATAAAGAAAATATATACACACGAAATTAATCGTTTTAAGTATGTTTTCCTTAATCCAATGGAATAATGCTTACTAAGGTAAATTTAATCTTTATAACGTTAAGACACCTTAAACTGTCTTCACTTGAAAGGGAATGTAGCGTTAAAATGGAATACTGAAATATATTATGAAGTAAATCTTAAGACAAAGGCAAAATGAAATTGAAAAGATATTGTAGCGCAGTCATTACAATTTAGTTTACTTAACGTCGGTTGCAGATTCAAATCCAAAACAAGCTATTTTTTTATATTTAAACGACTTAGTGTTTACTAGTTTTAGTAAGACATTTGCACGGTTTTCGGGATATTGTCTTACAATGGTTTGTATTGCAAGTATAAAAATTTATTCCACATATAGGATATGTAGTGAACCTAGTTTTAATACACACTCTACACTTTCTAAGCTAGATATCCTTATGTTAATTTAACTATGAAGTGATTAAAAAGGCTACTTCGATTAAGAACTTTTTGAATTTAAATTGACGTTTAAATTAGATACATTGTTTGTTGATTAGCGAATCTTAGCACAGCATCTGATCTGATTTGATCTTTAGCGTTATGCAGGTACAGAAAAATAAAAAAAAATTCTGTGAGTAGCCATCGTCTCTAGTTTATGTATGTTTCAAACTTATAGGCACATTTTGTGGCTTCAATAGTCTTTCTTTATCAAGGATGTCATAAACTAGAAACTTTAGATATAGTAGGATCGGCAGAGGGCCCAATCGTGCTATATCTAGAAAAAACGTGAAGTTTATAAGTAAAGGTTAAGTAATTACCGTTAACCATATAGTAATGAATAAGCGTATAGGTTGCCTCATCATTTCATCTAATGGATGCCGATTTATCTTTTTGAGTGCGGACATAAAGTTAATTTAAGAGGAAAATTCGGTAAGCTGTTATAGTAAGTGTTAGCAAATTACTCCCTACTACTTATATTAATATAAATATATACATCTCAAAAATTAATCAATACTTTTATCACCGACCATACTTAAAATTTTACAACAAAAACAATAGTAAAATTTTACATGAAAAATTTCTTCAAACACCATTCGTATGTACTAAAGCACAAAAAGATTTTGATTCCTGTCCATGTCCAGATAGCCTTGCAATAATATTATGAATATATCCCTTATACCGCATTGCGACGACTCAGTTATTCGCCCACACCTGGCCACGTTATGGCAATATGTATATTTTAAGTCATGAACTGAAGCTAATAACGATTAATATCCGACGGCTCGAATGAGAATGAACCCACGAGCAACCAACGCACTGCCTTTTATAGTAAAAATCATAATAACAACACCTGTTGAATACAGGTGTTTAATCAATTAAATTACTTTTAAAATTCATTTTTATGTTTCGTTTTAACAATGATCAATTAATTGTTGATTTTTAAACAATAAACAACAACTGATTTACAAATTAATTCGAAATAACTTGATTAAATAATTAATTTAAAGCGTTTGCGCCGACACGGCCATTCTGAAAGGCAGTGCGCGCTCTGCACCAGCCTTGTCTCGCCGTCTTCTCGTAGTTTTCTCGTGGTCAATATCTGTAAAAAGCACAATTTTCGGTTTGAGCATTTGTTAATAACTTCTAAGAAATCACGAAGGTTTTTCTCGGAGTTTCTCGGAGGTTACGTTGCTAATTATTGAATGGCAGAATCCAGAAGTCTAGTCTTGTTATCTATTTATGCTAACTTAAGTTAAACATGTACCTATGCATTTTTAACATGTCGCATGCTGTTGTAATTTTTTGTTAAATGTTGTGAATAATTAGTATAAAATACAATTAAATCGCTTTTTTCTTATTGCTTATACTACACAAAATGCAACCGAGTGTCGGAGGCGGCTAAAGAAATATTCTTATTCAAAAGTCTGCATCAGCGATCCGTGACCGGTTTTCGTGACTATAAAATGGCTATTGAAATTGTTTTTCTTGTAATATTATTTACCTACTCCAACTCGTAGCATTTTTAGTTTATAGTAGCTTTTATTTTGTAACTGATTGTTCTTGATTTTATTCAGAAATACTAAGGTACATTTACTGTGAGATTGTTCAAAACCAAAATTTGTTAATAGAATTAAATCGTAAAATTATAAAAATTTGTTATCATATTCTTATTTTTGAATTCTACTTACTAAATACTAGAATTAAACTTTTATAGTTAGATTGCAACTATTAAGATTGAGCAGAACATAGATCTTCAACCATCTCTCACGCCTTCAAAATCCTAAAATTATATTCTAAGATTATAATAGTTTAAAGATTGGAACGTCTCATATAAGAATAAACAAGAAAATAAGAAGTACAGTGTTTCGAATAGTTAAGAATAAACAAGAAAATAAGAAGTACAGTAGGCGGAAAGCTGAGAACGGACTGTCTTAAGGTTCCTACGATTGTTGTGGTTCCCTCTGCCTATCTTGCTATGTGCGGGATAAAGCGTAAAAAATAATTTATTGGTACATTGAAAAATGCAGAGAGCTAAGGTCAAGACAGTCCATTCCCAGCTTTTTGACGAAAAGTGATGATATTGAACATAATTCATCCTCATTGTAAGAAAATCGAACACGCAACCATCGCGTTTTGATTAAGGTACTGTGCTGCTGCGCTACAACGATAACCATAGATTACATAGAATTATTAAACAATTCCATACATTTTAATGATGTAACAACATAATTTCACGTCTAAAACAATATAATAACATATGCAAACACAATAATTAGTAACTTTCACCATCCAGTCGCTAAGTTTTCCACGGGGAAATAATGCTTCATTAAAAATGTAACGGCGCGCCTTAATTTTATATACAAAAGGATATTTTAATGAAACGCGAAACGAGACACCGAAGCTTTAATTTCTCAACTTCTATAGATGAATGTTCTACAGCTTGTAACTTGGCAGTGCTTGCTCTAGGCCTAGTTCATAATTACTGTTCTTTTCGCTGCCATTTTTATTTTTTTTTTTCAAAGAAATATGCTGGTTTAGTTTCTAGTTTATAATTATGAATTATATATGTATATATACTAATGTGTATGATTTACATAGAATTTTTTTTCTTAGAATTATTTTTTTCTTAAATTATATGTTTTTGATCGTAATATTACCAAAATAAATGACAATATAATGATTTTTATAGTATATATACGATTTAGGTTAGATTTCTATTCTATGAAATGATTAATTTAGAAATCAAATTTAAAAAAAAAGCAAATGAAATGTAGCGTTTTTTACTACTTAATACGCAATATCCAAAAATTAGGACTATATAGCTCCATAATTCATACAAAAATTATATTTTAATTAATATTTTAATTTAATTTAATAATAACTTTAAATCAAAAAAGTGAAACGCATTATATGGGTACAGGAAGTTTTACCTCATTTTACTTTCGTAGCATACAATATTTAGCGGGAAGCGAATAATCGTGGTAAGTTTTTCACAAGGGAATATTATCTAATAATGTACCTAACTATTAATATAATATTATTGAAAGCTTTTAAGGGTACTTTAAGCCCTTAACATCCGTTATCTATGTAGAAACATAATGGTTAGATGCCTTTTGGCTTCATTTTGGTAATAGAAATAAATTTATAGAAGATTGAGGCCAACGTAGCGCTTTAAGATAGCGTGTCTTTGTTAATGATAGTTACGGGTTTTCTCAGGTAGCGAATAATTGTAAAAAGTGAGTGATTTACTTTTATTTTGTATTTTTTTTTGCCTTCACGCTTTATCCCGCACATGGCAGGGTAGGCAGAGGGACCTGTAAGAACTATAGGAACCTAGTGTTAAGACACTCCGTTGCTTAGTCCTTGCTTTCTCCTTCCCTGCTTTCCGCCTTTTTCGAGACATTGCGTGTTGAGTGGCGGAATTCAACACCGCGCCTAGTTTTCTAGTTGCCAGATCGAAGAAAATGGAAATATAAAAATCCATCTTCTTCGAGTGGGAATTGAAGCTAGAAACCGTCACGTTACAGTCAGACGTTGCACGTCTGCGCCACGACGGTTCTCTATATAAATTTTGTATATATATATAATGTTTTATAAATACTAATTAGTTACAGATTATTAGATTTACGTTATATCCTGTATATAACATGGTAGGCAGAGACGACACTAAAGTAAAGACAACTCCGTTCGACGCGTCCCACGCTTTCGGATGCGCCAGAGCGAACAAAATTACGATAATTTCTTTTCCTCATGAGATTTGAAGCTTGTTCCATCTTAAACTAGCTTTAAAAAACTTTCAAATCTTAAAAATTGGATTATTCCAAAAAAAAAATGGTTGCCTGTAAAGTGGGTTTTACGGGCGAAAATTTTACGTGACAACGTCTTTTTCTCGGTAGAATATTTATTGATATGATTAATAATTATAATATAAATTGCACAAATTTTAACTATAGAAAATATATTTTGTTTACTAAAACATTGTACATGTGTCAAGTGATACGCGCGGCGGACCGATCATAGTTCGGTAACAGTTGACACATCGTTACGTTACCTTTTTCATATGTGACTCCGAGCCGCAACCTAATTTAAGACGTTGTCACGTCAAAAAGTATATACCAAAAAGAAAAAAATATCGTAGAATATATTCAATTTTCACATGTAACCGAGTGAACGCTCAATCAAGTCGCGACGAAACAAAAGTAACCCACAGGACGTATTACTGTCACAAAGGAAAAGGGATTTGCGAAACCTCAAAATATATCACGATCCGGATATTTCTATATGAGAATTATGTTCAAAATTTATCTCCACTCAACCGTATACCAGTATTGTATGAAAAAATTGAATGGATATTTAAGTATTTTATTGAGACAATCCTTTTTTATATTGATGGGTAAGATTTTTTTGTTAGCTTTACGTTGTTAATAACAGGATAATTAGAGACATCTTAGTATCAAGACCTATTCTATCCTCCTTGTCTTTACCCTACCCTAAAGATCATATCCTATCTCATCTTAATGGAGTGTATATTTATAGTATATTTATGGAAATCTATGTGTTTAATATGTTTAGATATTCTAGTGTTTCAGAAAATGATAATTATAATGACATTGATGTGACCTAAGTTAAATGTTTTCTATGTTTACTTGTAATTGCCATTAAGTATATATAAAAATTAATTTTTAATTTATTTTTAAATAACATTTTGTGAAACTTGTCATGCTTATATTTTCCTTCCGTGAGTTAGTCCATTAAATGGTTTTGTTAATAATAATTTAACAACAGAAAGTAAACTTAATAATCAAATAAAGGACACTCCGTCCTTCACTTTTGTCGGAATATAACAGATACTTAATTGTTGAATGACCAAGATTTGTCTTGTTGTTATTTACGTAAACATTAAATATATATATTTTATTTTTATATATAATACATATGATATCCTATAGGAAAAATTTAAAAAGTATTTTTTTGATTCTTGTGAAAACCGAATAAGCGAAGAAAACACCGAATTGAATTACTAATATCATTAGATTTGGAATACGCAACTATTACACTATTGTGAACTATATACTAAGCTCAATAATTATTTTTTTTTAGCTTCACGCTTTATCCCGCTCATGGCAGGGTAGGCAGAGGGAACTGCAAGAACCGTGGGAACCTAGTGTTAAGACACTCCGTTGCTTAGTCCCTGCTTTCTCCTTCCCCACTTTCCGCCTTTTTCGAGGCATTGCGTGTTGTGTGGTGGAACTCAACGCCGCGCTTTGCCTAGTTGCCAGAGCGAAGAAAATGGAAATAGAAAAATCTATCTCCCTCGAGTGGGAATCGAACCCAGAAACCGTCGCGTTTACAGGCAGACGCTTACGCTTCTGCGCCCCAACGGTCCTCCTCAAACTGTTTTATTTTATTTTAATATAATATTTTATTTTAAAAGAGATTAAATAAATATTTCATGTGTATAATACAATACGTTAATTATTTCGATTTACCCTGTACCTGTGGTTAAGCTGCCTAGGGCACTAAGAATATGTTACGTGTCATACCCAACTACTACCCATTTCCGTTTGGCAATAGGAGCAAAACCACATGTGAAAATGTATGTTAATATGTTATTTTATTTAATTATTGTATATGCTTAGTATTGTGCTATTTTAAACTTGTGTTTTTTGTTAGCTGAGTAAGCAGAGGGTATCATAGGATCTAGGAATCTAGTGTCTATACACTCTGTTTCCCGGTTTTTGCCTTTCCTTTTACCAGAGCGAAGAAACGTAAATATTTCATCCTCCTTGACTAAGAATCGAACCCAGAAACATCTGCGCCACGACGTAGTAGAATATTTTTATAATATGAGTAGGTACATATTGCTACGCACTAAGTAACTGCATGTCGTGATTGAATTCAAATGTATAACTCCTTTATTTTCCACCAAACTGAACCACCGAACTTTTGGTATAAAGCCACTAATGATAGTAAAATATATTCAAACTACACCAAAAATATACTTCTCATTATTTAATAGGGTTTTAAAGGTCTTTAATTAAAAGGGGACTTTAGTAGACCGGTGTCATTATCTCTACGTTACACTACAATATTTATATGTACGTATAATATACCAGTAAGAGCAAGCTCTATTTGTGCGTGAAATAGTGAAGTGTTTTCGTAATACAATTAGGATGAGATAGGTGAGGGTGGTTCAAGGTTCAATTTAGTTAACTAATGTATTTAAAATATAGGAATATTAATATATACTCATATATAATATAGGGATTGATTACTGACATGGTCCCGTGTTATATAAAAAGTAAACGTAAAATACATTTTATTTCACACCAAATTAAAAATTTAACAAAACTTTTCAAATGATTACAAAATGTGATAAAGTGGCGATAACGCCAGTGATAACACTCGCTATAAGTGATCACCTTTAGCCAACCATATAAAAATAATATATACAAAATTTATTGTACACCCAATAAAATATACAGAAGGTGATAATTATCGCTCAGAAGCAATCTCTGTTAGGCAACCTTATTGCAGAGGCAACCGTATTGCACCATGCGTGCTTTTCTCATAAAATTATTATCTTATAAGAAAAGCACGCATGGTGCAAATATTAAAAAAAACAATTACATAAATTTATAAATCTACACAAATATAATTTTAGTGAAATTACATAAATAATAGTATAGCTCTAAGCTCCTCTTCCTGTAACTTGTTTCCAGGATATTAACATTTCCGGAGCGTAGATTTAGATATATTGTAGATTTAGTGGGAAACGGGGATTGGAGCCGAGAAAGAGAAACCGTTGTTTGAAGAAAGACGGAACTTCTGTAGTTTATTGAATAGTAGGCCAACCCAGCTGTGACCGATGGTGACTAATTTGATGAAACTTCAAAAATAAATAGATAGCAACGTTGTGTGGGCTATCATTCTTATTTTCCATATTTTAAGCATTATTCTTAAAGCACTTTGTAAATAGAACATGCATTTAGCTTGCACAATACAAGAATATTAACATAGTAAAAAAGATTTACACCACCTGTGTTAAACTATTATACTTTGTTAATATTCTTGTATTGTGCTTATGGAAAACGAAGCAGGGCGAATAAGAGGTTCGTCATTTATAAATGTCTGCAAATGGAAGCCAGATTGCGTACCAGCCCATAATCTGTAATACAGTTAGCTCATGTTCATGCTCATCCATGCAGTATGCGAGGCTATTAGGAAATCGTTGGCAATAGTTTGATATAATAATGTAAATTTACAGACGAATACCACCTCAGTAGATTTGAAATTTTAAGACTAATATTAATAGATTTGAGAATGAATGAAGAAAAAAAATAATATTAAATATTTATGAGATTCACGTTTTAATTTTTTTTGTTTTATATACCTATGGTATGCTCGATTGTATATAATAATTTAATATTATATAGTATATACTGTGGGAGGTCATCATGATATAGCAGTACTTCATCTGTTTGTAAATGCGGCGTTGAATTTCGCAATTCAACATTCACTATCACAAAATTGGGTAGAGAATGGGAAAAGTCGCAGAGTAGGTTACGACTGCCTATATGGCTGATATATCGTGAAAAAAAATATTTACAATTTTATTTATTGCACATAAATGTACTAAAATTATTTGATTTATTTTAATTTTACATTTACAATATGCAAAACCCTTATCTTATCAACTTTCTAACTGATAACTTGACAACATGAACTAATCTTAATTAAGATTTGATCTTAATTACAGCACCTACATTAGGATTTCAAACTGAAAATGCCCTGAAAAGCGCTACTCATTGCTGCCCAATTTAAATTTCATGAATATTAAAAGTAAGCTCTCGACGATGTCCTAGTCGAACACGTGCGAGCTAATCCTACATTGGTTTAAATTTGACTTCTTTAAAATTTATTGTCGTTTTTTTTGTATTTTATATGTATATTCATGTTTTTAATATTCCTTCTTGTCTTTATGTCATGTATTATAGAAATAAATTTCTAAATCTTCTTACTTTCAATTGAGTTTACCCATACTGCGTAAGTAAGAGAAGTCTAATCTATTACAACTATATATAAGTTCTTGGACATCTCTGGCTAACAAATTTGCATGTTGTTGTATAAATAAGTTAGCTTAAATATCTCCGTATATAGGAGTATATTTTTGTGTTTAAGTTAAATTATTTTTTCTTGTTGTTATTAATTTTCATTTCAACGGTAAATGATATTGTGTAAAAAACATAATTTTTAAACTAAATAAGTGTTTCCTCATTGATATTTGAAAATCTATTCAAAATTGCAATGCAATTTGTTATGTATTAAATAACCATATATTTTTGATATCTCGTTATTAATATAAGCATTTATCTTATTAACAAGCTATTAAAATATTAATAAATGTATATTTATAATTTTAACAAGAAGCCATCACTTGTATATTTTAAAAAAATCAAGTTTGATAATGTTTTTTTTTATGATGTATAGATGGAATCTCTTTCAAAAAAGAGTCTTAGATGATAAACATTATAAAACCGATGAACTTATGTTAATCGGGCCTGTTCCTGTTGGAAGAGTAATCTAAAATATAGATATTATTATTTTTTCTTTCAAAATTCTATTTTTTTATAGCTTCACGCTTTATCCCGCACACGGCAGGGTATGCAGAAGGAACTGTAGGGACCATACGAACCTAGTGTTAAGACACTCCGTTGCTTAGTCCATGCTTTCTCCGTCCCCGCTTTGCACCTTTTTCAAGACATTGCATGTTGAGTGTCGGAACTCAACGCCGCGCTTTGCCTAGTTCTCCAAAGCGAAGAAAATGGAAACAGAAAAATTCATCTTCCCCGAGTGGGAATCGAACCCACAAACCGTCGCGTATACGGGCAGACGCTTACGCCTCTGCACCACGACGGTCTTCGATTCTAGTCTTTCTTCTTAATTTTTTAGTATTGCTAGAGTCAGTGTAGTGGTGTACCAGGGGAATGTTTATATTTAATATATTTTTATTTTTATTTTTTTTTTATTTCAAAATAGTTAGCTCTACAGACACTTGGTCCGTATCCTTTTTTAACTTACACTATATGTTCTTATTACAAATATTGATTATATTAATACATAGAATTAATATTTATCATAATGAACATCTATAATAATCTTTACATTTTTTTTATATTTAATATTACTTAGAACTAAGGCTATGGCTGATAAGCGATTATATATAGCATATTTTTATTTTTCCGCACTGAAAAATAAATAATGACATTGAGTTTCACCTCTAAACGAACAAAATTTCGGAAATTAACTTTAGATTTATGTGTAAGTATTGTCCATACATTATTATTTAAAAAAAAAAAAAAGATGTAAAACTAACTAACCTAGTATGTAAGATAGCAATGTTTACTAACTATAATGAGTCTCTGTTACTTAAATAAAGAATATTATTATTATTATCTCTTAGTAATTCTCGGGTTCAAACGAACCCGGTCCTTTGGAAGGCTTGCGTGGGGACACAGATCCAACACGTAGAGGCCCCTTAGAGAATACAAAAGATTTTACTGTGACGCATCACCCGGGATCCATCTCTGAGTAACCATAGGTAATTGCCCAGAGATGGTCGCCGGATAATGCGTAGGAGCTATGGAGGATATGAAAAACTAAATTGTTACTATGGAATGGAGTTTGGATGGACTGGGTACTGGGCTATTGCATGAGACTAACGGACGTCCGCCATTTCAACAGTCTCAAATTGAAAGGTTGACGGACGGTGACTCGCCTCCCACTAGATGGGCCCCCACAAAGCGGCGTAGTGCCTCGGGCGCAACATCGGCGTGGTCGGCTAAGGGTGTCGAGAGGTGTGCACCGGTTTCACCATCGCGAGAAGCTCGTGAGCGGGTTTCCCCGTTATTACGCAGATTGAGCACTTCCAACCTTTCGAGCATATAGCTCTTGCGCTTCACTCTGCCGGCCAGTGAAGGCAAGCCAGAGGCGGGGGATAAATTACAATTCCCCTCTGGAGGACTCAGGTCCGTGGGGTCATTATTATTATTATTATTATTGTTTCTCTTAGTAATTCTCGGGTTCAAGCGAACCCGGTCCTTTGGAAGGCTTGCGTGGGGACACAGGTCCAACACGTAGAGGCCCCTTAGAGAAAATAAAAGATTTTACTGTGACGCATCGCCCGGGATCCATCTCTGAGTAACCATAGGTAATTGCCCAGAGATGGTCGCCGGGTAATGCGTAGGAGCTATGGAGGATATGAAAAACTAAATTGTTGCTATGGAATGGAGTTTGGATGGACTGATTACTGGGCTATTGCATGAGACTAACGGACGTCCGCCATTTCAATAGTCTCAAATTGAAATGTCGACGGACGGTGACTCGCCTCCCACTAGATGGGCCCCCACAAAGCGGCGTAGTGCATCGGGCGCAACATCGGCGTGGTCGGCTAAGGGTGTCGAGAGGTGTGCACCGGTTTCACCATCGCGAGAAGCTCGTGAGCGGGTTTCCCCGTTATTACGCAGATTGAGCACTTCCACCCTTTCGAGCATATAGCTCTTGCGCTCCACTCTGCCGGCCAGTGAAGGCAAGCCAGAGGCGGGGGATAAATTACAATTCCCCTCTGGAGGACTCAGGTCCGTGGGGTCGCCACTCCCCAACAGCTCGCCACAAGCTGCCCTGCGGGCTTATTATTATTATTATTATTATTATTATTATTATTATTATTATTTATATGTACTATTTTCTCAGTTGCAAAACTGGGTTTTATTATATCTACGGGTTGGAACCAAGTAGATACAATATATGTAAAAAGGTTAGCCTATTTTATTTAGTTAATTTCGTCATCTATTTGTAAAAATTTCCTTACTGTTCTACATGTATTTAATATTGCTGCTCGCTGTAATGTGATATAAATGGTATTTTTTAAATCTAAAATGTTAATGCTACGATGAAGATGTTTCGGTATGACGCCGGTAGTGGAGAGAACTATAGGAACTATGTATACTTTTTTCTGTTTCCATATTCTTGTTATTTCCTCTTTTAATTCTTCATATTTACTTAATTTTTCGGTTATTGTTCTTTGTAGATTATGGGTGTTAGGCACAGCTATGTCTATAAGGTAGGTAATTTTATCCGACTTATTTTGTAATATAATATCAGGTCTATTGAAATGAATAGTTTTATCTGTTAGAACAGCTCGGTCGTAATATAACTTATGAGAAGAGTTTTCTAATATAGTTTCCGGAGTGTACTTATAGTAAGGAGTATCATTTGCCGTAATTAATTTATATTTATACGCGAGTTGTTGGTGTACGATACTAACAATTTGGTTGTGTCTGTATGAGTAATCTGAATGTGTCAGATTAGAACAAGCACCTGTTATGTGTTGAATGGTCTCTGGCTGGCTTTGGCATCTACGACATTTATCATTTGTAACTTTGGTATCTTTAATTATATGTTTTCTGTAATTTTTAGTATTTATGATTTGATCCTGAATGGCTATTATAAATCCTTCGGTTTCGGGGAACAAGCTACCAACCTTGAGCCACATATTTGATCCTACTGAGTCTATATGTGCATGTTCCAAATCATGTGGATGTCTTCCATGAAGAACTTTCCTTTTCCATTTATCCATTTGTAGATTTTGTAGGTCTGGGCTGGGATCAATTTCGACATTACCTGATTCTATTAATTTAGTGGAGTGTAATTATGATCATTATCTATTATTGTTTTATGTATTATGCTATTATGTGATTTCTTAATAAAAAATGTTTGCAAAGAATGAATTTGTTTTTGCCATAAAGTATTAATATTTATGAGGCCCCTGCCACCTTCTAATCTTTTAATGGTTAGTCTTTCTATGGCAGATTTCGGATGAAGGTAATTGTACTTTGTTAGTGTAGTACGTGTTGTCCTCTCTAATTGCTCTATATCTGTTTTCGTCCATTTTACAATACCAAAAGAGTACGTTAATATTGGGATGGCATAAGTATTTATTGCTTTAATAAGATTTTTTCCAGATAATTGGGTTTTGCAGATGGCATAAATTCTTTTTTTATATTCTACAGTTAAAATTCTTTTTGTATTTGTATGATCTAAGCCTTTTAATTGATTATATCCTAAATATTTGTAAATATCATTTGGTTCAAGAGCTAAAATAGTGTCGTCATGTTCGTTAAGTGTATAATTACCTTGTCGTATTTTACCTTTAACTATATGGAGAGTTTTACATTTATCGAGGCCAAATTGCATTTGAATATCGTTACTAAATTCTGTGGTTATATCTATTAGTTTCTTCATATCTTTATGTGTTTTAGCATATAGTTTTAGATCATCCATATAAATAAGGTGTGATATTTGCGCCTGTTTTATGCGTGAATTAAAATTATATCCCAACCCACTTTTATGCAGTAAATTAGATAATGGATTTAAGGCAAGACAAAACCATAGGGGACTCAAGGAATCACCTTGATAGATACCTTTTTTAATATGTATGTGTTTGGTAGTTACTTTGGTATTATTAAAATGGAGTTGTAATGTTGTTTTCCACTGCATCATAATATTGCTTAAAAATTCAATTATAGTAGGACTTATTTTGTATATTTTTAATATTTGTATTAACCAAGTGTGGGGTATGCTATCAAAAGCTTTTCTGTAATCAATATAAGTGCAATGTAAGTTTCTATTTTTTGCTGTAGCATGCTTGTGAATGGTGGAATCTATAATGAGTTGTTCCTTGCATCCCATATGGCCTCGCCTACATCCTTTTTGTTCTTCCGCTATTATGTTATGTTGTTCTATATGTGTAGTAATTCTAGCCGCTATTACTGAAGTAAGGATTTTATAAATTGTGGGTAAACATGTTATAGGTCTATATTGTGCAGGTTCTGAAGAAAATTTGCCTTTAGGTATCATGTACGTGACTCCAGTCGCCATAAAATTGGGTATATTTGTTTCCTTAAAATAATTTCCGTTAAATTTTCCGCTATTGGTTTATGAAATATCGTTAATTTTTTGTACCAAAAGTTTTGTACTTTATCAACACCGGGTGATTTCCAACTATGTAATTTGGCAGTAATTTTTGATATTTCAGTTTCGGTAATATCAGTAAAATTCATGACATCTAATGTTTTATATTTATTTATTTCTTCTAAAATCCATTGAGCATTTTCGTTATGTTTTGATTGTTGTTCCCATATATCTGACCAATATAAAGTTAACTGTTCTTCTGTAGGTATACTCTCTTGACTTTCTAGATTTAGATGATTTGGTTTTGAAATCTGTCTATAGAATAGTTTTTCTTTCGTTGTAAATAAGATATTGTCTTCTTTTCGTTTCTGTGCCTTCTTGTACCTTTTAAGTCTGTGAGATTTGAGAGCTAATTTTTGTTTTAATGTATCTAGAAATTGTTCTGCTTTTTCATTATCATTTTCATGTTTAGTATGTAACCTTGTGTTGCGAAAAATTTTCATGACTGTTTTTACTACTTTTTTAGATCTATTATTATTAATATATTGTGTAAGACGTCCAATATCAGCTCTAAGTTTAACTATACTTTTTTCTAATCTTATTTGCCACGATGGCTTATTTATATATTTTTTCTTTTGTTCTGTTTCACATCTTTGTGCGATTTTATAACCTAATTCTTCTCCTATTACTAAAGCTGTGCAATATATCAATGTATGTATGTCTATTAATTGAATGTTTTTGGAATTATATTCGTTTAATATTTGAAGATTAAATATTTTTATCAGTTCGGTGAGTTTTTGTGTATATTTTAATTTCGGTATACTTGGCCGCATCGTTGGGTCTAGGCCTGAAAAAAGATTAAGTGTAGTTGTTAATTTTTCCTTTAAAACTTGAACGTAATCTTCAGTGACATTTGTAGCTGGTACTATTAGAGTTTCTATTTCATTTTCTACTAAACAAGATAAAAAATCGGTTTGCGTAAATGTTTGTGTAGTTTGTGTAAAAGTAGTTTGTGATTGTGACTGCGTGTTTGAAAAAGTGACATGACTCAGGGTTTGGGTATCAATATTTTGCATTTCTGTTTCTTCTAATTCTATTTGAAATTTAACTTCTGCTTTAATTTGATTAAGTAGATCCTGTGGAATTAACTTGTTCCTAACTATTGTTCTTCTTTGGTCTGATATTCTTTGCTCAGAGACATTAATGTAAGGATATTTTTTACAAAATAGCTGATGTAAGCGTTGTCTGTATGTGGTGAGATCTGTTTCTAACTTAGTGATGTAATAGTAGGTACGCATGATAAACATGTTAACTTCAGAACTCCATGTCATGCGTACTCTTGGTTTTCCAGCTTTGGTGGACGAGGGTAAAAAAGCATTAGCCTCCCGCGCAACACTCAAAGTCGGAACATTTTCATCTGAATGGCTTGAAGAAGATGAAGATAGTGTGGAAGGAGCGTAAGATTCGCTATCTGAGCTATAAGGTTCTATGGGACTATTGGGTAATGTTGTGTGTTCGGCTGTAGTATGCTTGTCGGTGGGAGCCCGCCTGTTCAACTCCAGACCGCTGACGGTTCGCATGCTGAAACACCCAGCGTCAGCTCCAGGTGTGCCCCGACGATTACCCTCGGGAAGCGGCCCTCTCAGTTTCTTTTGTAACCATGTCTACATATTGATGGGTTACCTTTGCCTTGTTGGCCGTGTAAGTTTTGAATGTACACGTTACCGCCCCCCACGTTAGCAAGATGTTCAGCTAGGACGTAAGGTAGGATTTTGGGGGGCTTATTATTATTATTATTATTATTATTATTATTATTATTTATTTGTCTTTATTTTTCGCAACAAAATTGTTGGTATATCTACTGTTGTGTACGGACCAAAGTCAAGTGCACAACAGGGGGAAAAATAAGTTATATAGGTTCAGAATTGGGTATGATGACTTGAGCCGTGTGGGGTACAGGTATTGTAAGCGGAGCTGAAGTTGTTGAATAAGAATTTTGGTTGTCTGTTTGGAGGAATTTTCGGACTATACGGCAAGTATTTAATATGGCAGCTTTTTGTAACAAATAATATATAGTAGGGGGCAAATTTAATGTATTCAGAGATTGGTGTAACTGTTTTGGAATTATACCTGTCGTGGATAGGACTATGGGAACTATTGTTACTTTCTGTAGATGCCACAGTCGTGCTATTTCTTCTTTCAGTTCTGTGTATTTGGTAAGTTTTTCGCATATTGTAGACTGAATATTGTGGGTGTTAGGAACTGCTATATCTATTAGATACCCTGTTTTATTTATTTTATCAACTAATGTAATATCTGGCCTATTGTAGTGAATTGTACGGTCAGTGAGGATAGCTCTATCATAATACAGTTTAATTGAAAGGTTTTCTAGTACTATTTCAGGATTATATTTGTAATAAGGTTGGGTTTCACGGATTAACTTATATTGGACTGCTAGTTGTTGATGGATTATGTTGGCAATCTGATCATGGCGGTGTTTGTAATCTGTTTGGGCTATTGTTTTGCATGCACCTGTAATATGTTGAATAGTTTCGGGTGCACTGAAGCATTTTCTGCAACTATCAGATATTAATTTTTTCATTATGTATTTTTGGTAGTTTTTAGTTTCGATTACTTGATCTTGAATAGCCATAATAAAGCCTTCAGTTTCTGGGAAAAGATCACCACGACTAAGCCACGCGTTCGACGCCTGTATGTCGACATTGGGTTGGCATAGATCGTGGTAATGTCTACCGTGCAGAGGCTTTACTGACCATTCCGCACGCTTTGTGTTGTTTTCGGTGAGTTTTTTATTTTTCTGTAAATTTTTATCTTGGAGGTTTAAAGGGGTCAGTTTGCGGTCGTTATGCACTATTGATTTATGTAAGCTAGATTGTTCCATTTTATTAAAAAAGTACTGCCTAAGATTTGTGATTTGGCTATTATGGAGGTTTACAATGTCAATGAGCCCCCTACCCCCTTCTTTTCTAGGTAGTGTTAAACGTTGAAAACAAGATCTGGGGTGGTGTTTACGAAACTTGGTCATAGTTGTGTTTATGGTACGCTGCAAGGCTTTTAAATCTGATTTGCTCCAAGTTATGATGCCAAATGAGTAAGTAAGTATTGGGATAGCATAAGTGTTAATTGATTTTACAGTGTTTCGGGAGTTCAGTTGTGTTTTTAGAAGTGAATTTAGGCGGTGTTTGAATTCCTGCTTTAATTTGGTTTTTATGTCTTTTTGTTGTATTTGCCGGGCTTGCTGGTATCCTAAGTATTTGTAAGTCTCATTATCGTCTAATGGTTTTATATATTCACCCGTTTCTAGTGTATATTGGTGTTGGTAGATATTTCCTGCTTTAATCGAGTTTATTTTGCACTTATCTATACCAAATTTCATATTGATGTCATTTGTGAAGAGCTCTGTTAAATTAGCTAGATAATCTAACTGATGTTCAGTTTCAGCATATAATTTAATATCGTCCATATAAAGTAAATGGCTTAAGACACTAGTATGGACTTCAGAATCGTCATTTTCATCCACATATTTTAAAGTATAACCTGTTTCGGTTGAGTTTAACATATTTGACAGAGGGTTTAGAGCCAGGCAGAACCAGAGTGGGCTAAGAGAGTCTCCTTGGAATATGCCTCGATTTATTTTTATTGCATTAGTGTCTATTACTTTGTGTTGTGTGGTAAGTCTTAGTCGAGTTGTCCAGTTCGCCATTGTAGATTTTAAAAATGTAATGATTGTAGGATGTATTTTATATATTTCTAACACTTGAATAAGCCATGAATGAGGGACAGAATCGTAGGCCTTTTGATAATCTATGTACATTGTAAATAGGTCTGACTTTGTCTTACATACTTGGCTTAAAATTACGGAGTCTATGAGTATTTGTTCTTTACAACCTTGAGATGCCTTACGGCATCCCTTTTGTTGTTCGGCTAAAATTTTGTATTTATCTAGGTGTGTGTATACTATTTCAGAGATACATGCGGTCAGAATTTTGTATAATGTTTGTAGACAAGTAATCGGTCGGTATTTGGCAGGGTTAGTAAAGTCAGTGTAGTCCTTCGGTATCATGTAAGTAACTCCTTCAGTAATATATTTCGGTAATATGCTAGGCTCTTGGATGAAATTATTTAAGAACTTATGTAAGTGGTTATGGATGCTTGAGAATTTTTTGTACCAATAACTATGTATGCAATCTGTTCCTGGTGATTTCCAGTTATGTTGCTTTTGAAGTACTTTTTGGAAAATATCAGGTGGTATGGTATCAAAATCCATGCTTGAAGTTGTTATATTGTTATGTCTTTCATTATGTATCCATTGTGCTTCACTGTTGTGTGTAGTGCTTTTTTCCCATATATTAGCCCAGAATTGTTGTAAGTGTTCAGGATCTACAGTGCTGTTTAAATCATTCCTATTTCCACTCTGCTGTGTGTTGCTTGTGTTGGATTTCAAATTGCGGTAAAATAATTTCTCGTTATTAATGAATTGATTATTTTGTTGCTTTCTTATAGTACAAGCTTTGTATCGGCTTAGTCGACCTGCCGCCACTGCAAGCTTCTGTTTTAGTGTATCTAGTGTATGTGAGAGTTGTGTATTGGGTTCTTCGTGAACAGAATGGGTCTTGTAATATCTGAGAATATTGTCAACATGTTTTTTAAGGTGTGTACTTCTATTTCCATTTATAAATTGTGTGAGCCTGCCTATTTTGGCACGCAAATCATCAATTCGGTTTTCTAGCCGTTTTTGCCAGCAAGGTTTTTGGTCCTTTTTGTTGTGTCTACTACTATCTATAGGTTCTAGTGATAATTTAGCACCGTTTATTTTAGCAGCAGTCCATGCCGCACAGTATATTGCTGTTTGTAGGGTTTCGAAATCAGTATTATCATCCACTATACTAGGTAAGGTCACTTTATTAAGATAATCTACAATTTTTGCAAACTTTTTAGCTGGTTTTTGTTTTGGTATATTTATTATTATTATTATTATTATTATTATTATTATTATTATTATTATTATTATTATTATTATTATTATTATTATTATTATTATTATTATTATTTACTACTACTACTATTTATCTCCCGAATAATGGGGCAAATATTCCAGTCACACGGGTCAATGACCAAGTGTTTCTGGGGAGTGAAAAAGTCAGTCAGTAAGCTCATTATCAGATGCTAAAAACTTACGGACTATTCGACAGGTATTTAAAATAGCAGCTTTTTGCATGGTGATGTATGTGAGAGGTGGTAAATCCAGAATTTTTAAACTTTGATGTAAGTGTTTAGGTATGACTCCGGTAGTGGAAAGCACGATAGGGACAATAAAAACCTTACTTAAATTCCAAATTCTAATTATTTCTTCTTTTAATTCTGTATATTTATTGATCTTTTCTGTAATCGTTTTTAATAAGTTATGTGAATTTGGAACAGAAACATCAATTAAGTAAGCTGTTTTAGATGATTTGTTAACTAAAGTTATATCCGGTCTATTGTAATGGATCGTTTTATCAGTAAGAATTGCTCTATCGTAATATATTTTTATTTCATCATTTTCTAAAACGGGGTTGGGTTGGTATTCATAGTAAGGTTTTAGTGGAGTATTTGTGAAGTTATATTTGTGTGCAAGTTTTTGATGTATGTAGTGAACTATTTGGTTGTGGCGATGGGTGTAGTCTGTTTGAACTAGAGTAGTGCAAGCTCCTGTAATATGTTGTATGTTTTCTGGCATTCTGTGACATTTTCTACATAAATCTGATTCTATTGATTCTTTAAGTATATATTTTTTATAATTTCTTGTATTGATAACCTGATCTTGAATAGCAATTAAAAAGCCTTCTGTTTCGGGGAACAGGTAACCTTTATGTAACCATTTATTTGACGCATCTAAATCTATGAAATTTTGCTCTAGATCGTGGATATGCCTACCATGTAGTTCTTTTCTTCTCCAATCCTTAATTTTTTCATTTATTTGTTCTTGGATAGTTTTAAATTTTTTATTACTATTTTTTAGGTTTAACGGTGTGAAATTATCATCAACTTCTACTGTAGCTGCGTGTATCTTACTAGTTTTTGCTTTATTGTAGAAAAAATTTTGAATATTATGTATTTGGTTTTGCCAAAGTATTTTTAAATCAACGACCCCTCTTCCTCCTAATTGTCTTTTCAACGTTAATCTTTCTATAGCTGATTTCGGATGGTGATAATTATGTTTAGTTAGTGTGACTCTAGTTTTTATTTCTAAATTCTTAATATCTGTCTGAGACCATTTGATTACCCCGAAGGAGTAAGTTAGAACCGGAATAGCAAAAGTATTTATTGCTTTTATGAGATTTCGCGAATAAAGTTGTTTTTTGCACAGCTGGTTTACTCTTTTGATGTATTCAGTGGTAAGATCTTGTTTTAATTTTGAGTGATTAATATCCTTAGCTTGTAGTATACCCAAATATTTATATAAGTCTCCTTCTAACATCCCGGATATATTTATTTCGTCGCTTATTTCATAATTTTTTTCAATTAATTTTCCTTTCTTTATAGTTAAAGTTTTGCATTTATCTAAGCCAAAATTCATATTTATATCTTTACTAAATTGCGCTGTAATTTTTATCATTTCTTTCATTTCTTTCACAGATTTACTAAATAGTTTTATGTCATCCATGTACATCAAATGCGAAACTGCTGTGTCACGTGTCAATTGGTATCCAAATTTAGAATCTGATAATATTCTAGATAGAGGATTTAGGGCGAGGCAAAACCACAAAGGACTGAGAGAGTCTCCTTGGAAGATGCCATTTCTAATATGGATTTCGTCACAACAGATTTTAGATGTTCTTGTTGTTAAAGTTATTGTGGTTCTCCAATTAGATATGGCTTCTTCCAAAAATTTAATAATATTAGGATGAATCTTATATGTTTGTAAAATTTGAACTAACCATGAATGCGGGACACTATCAAAAGCTTTTTTGAAATCTATATATGTGACATACAAATTTCTATTAAATTTGTTTGAATGTTTCAGTATATTTGAATCTATAATTAATTGCTCTTTACATCCTCTATGGTTTCGCCTGCATCCCTTTTGTTCCTCTGACATTACATTATGTGCTTCTAGGTGTGAGACTATCTTGTTGGTAATGCAGGATGTGATTATTTTATATATTGTTGGCAGACATGTTATGGGACGGTATTGTGATGGATCGTGTGTGTTTTGGTTTTTTGGTAGCATGTAGGTCAAGCCGGTTGTTATAAAATTTGGGAGTGGAGTTCTACAGTTAATTAGGTCTGAAATTATTTTAGTTAGAATATCATGTAAGGACGTAAATTTTTTATACCAGAAATTATGTATCTGATCTATTCCAGCAGCTTTCCAATTTTTCGTTTTCTTTAATACTATAGTTAAATCATCTAATTCTAATTCTATAAAATCCATCTGTTCCATATTACCCCACTTCTGATTCTCTTCTTCAATCCATTTTGCCTGTAAATTGTGGTCACTCCTTTTTTCCCAAATCCCTGCCCAATAGTTTTTAAGTTCATCTTCATTTGGTATTTGTTCTTCATTGTTTGTATTATTCGAAGTAGAACAATTTAATGACCTGTAAAAAGCTTTTTCGTTGGTACAATATAATTTATTATCTTGTTTTCTATTAAGTGCTTTCCTGTATCTTGCAAGTCTATGTGATTTTAAAGATAGTTTCTGTTTAAGAGTGTCGATATATTCTTCTGGTTTCTTGTTTTCTCGTTCGTGGATAGTGTGCAATTTGGTATTTTTAAATATTATCTCCACTTTTCCTACTAATTTTTTAGATCTATTGCCTTTTAAATATTGAGTTAACCTACCAATGTCTGCTCTTAGCTTTTTTATATCGTTTTCTAATCTATATTCCCATGCTGGCTTATAGTTCCTTTTCTTTCGCTTGCTTGTATCTTCTATATTTTCTGACTTAATTTTATAGCCAAGTTTTGTTATTATAACTAAAGCTGAACAATATATTAATGTATGTAAATGCACTAGGTCGGAATCTAATGAAAAAAAAGTAGGTAGTATATGAGTATTGAAGGTGTAAATTAGATCATGAAGTAATTTATTCTCTTTTAATCGCGGTAATTTTGGTCGGGTTTTAGGATCAGTACCTTGAAATTTAGTAAGTGCTGTTTCTAAAAGATTCTTTAATTCTTCAGTGTTTTCTTGATGTGGGTTTTCGAAGCTTGTAGATTGAGTATATTGTACTTCTGTACCGTGAACTAGGGATGTTAAATTTGTCTGTGTAGAAGCATCAGATTGTGTAATATTGTAAGTTGTGGGGCTAGTTACTATATTATGTGTCTGAATTAATGGCTGTGATTGTAGATGGAGTGAATGCGATGATGTATCTGTTTGGTTATTTAAATCCGCTTCCCTTTTTAATTGTTCAGCAATTTCTGATTTAAGCTGCGTTATTTCATCCTCACTTATTAATTTATTTCTAATTATTACTCTTCTTTGATCTGCGATACGTTGTTGACTTACATTCCAATCCGGATATTTTGTTTTAAATTTGTCGAATAGCCGTTTAGGGTACATAACTTTATCAGTTTCTAGTTTTGTAATATAAAGATAAGTACGCATAATAAACAAGTTAACTTCTTTGTCCCACTTCATGCGTACTCTGGGTTTACCAGCCTTGGTGGTCGCAGGTTGTGAGCTAGCAGCTCCTTGCGAAACATCCTCAGTTGGCCTGTTAAAACTAACAGCAGAATTTTGACTAGCGGTAATAACGGGTAAACTGTTGTCGGCTGTAGATAATTGTTCGGGGGGAACCCGCCTGATCAGTCCCCCACCGCCAATGGATCGTATGCTGTAACACCCAGCACTGGCTCCAGGTGTGCCCCGGCGACCCCCGGGTAGCGGCCTTATACATAATCTCTCTGAATGTTGCTCCATGTTTGATGGGTTACCATAGCCTTGTTTGCCGCATAAGTTTCAAATGTATGCGTGTCCGCCCCCCACGTGGTCTGGTGTTCGACTCGGACGTAAGGTTGGATTTTGGGGGGCTTATTATTATTATTATTATTATTATTATTATTATTATTATTTATTATTATTATTATTATTATTATTATTATTATTATTATTATTATTATTATTATTATTATTATTATTATTATTATTATTATTATTATTATTATTTATAGAGATTGTTCTCTTTCTCAGCCTTATTTAAGAGGCTGGTTTTAATGTCCTTCACGGGTATCAACCAAGTGAAAAACATATATTATTGAGTATATATAAATTAAGTATTTATTTTTTACAGGTCTATTTAATTGTTGTCTATTGGTAATAGTAGTAATGGTGGAGGGAGCTCATTGTCATCTATCTGCAAAAATTTTCTCACTATACGGCAAGTGTTGAGGATTGCTGCTTTCTGTAGTTTAATATATACAGTGTCTTTAATATTTAATAATTGTAAACTGTGATGAAGGTGATTTGGTATAACTCCAGTGGTGGATAGAACAATCGGTACTATGTAAACTTTATTTTGTTTCCAAATCTTAGTTATTTCGTCTTTGAGGTCAGCGTATTTGTGTATTTTTTCAGTTATTGTTTTTGTTAGGTTGTGGGTGTTAGGGACGGCGATATCAATCAAGTAAGTGATTTTATTTATTTTATCTTGCAAAGTAATGTCAGGTCTATTAAAATGAATGGTTCTGTCTGTAAGAATTGCGCGATCGTAGTACATCTTGTGGGTTCCATTTTCTAAAATAGTGATAGGGGAATATTTGTAGTATGAAGTATGTGTGTCTGCTATGAGATTGTATTGAATAGCGAGTGTCTGGTGAACGATGTTAGCAACTTGATTATGTCGATGAGAGTAATCAGATTGTGTGAGGTGAGGGCAAGCTCCAATAATATGCTGTATTGTCTCTGAATGAATGTGGCATTTTCTGCATTTGTCGTCTTTGAGGGTAGGGTCTTTTATAATGAATTTTCTATAATTTCTGGTGTTAATAATTTGGTCCTGAATAGCTATTATGAAACCTTCGGTCTCTGGGAAAAGGGTGCCTATTTTTAGCCACTTATTTGAGGCTTCTTTGTCTATGAACGGTTGCTGGAGGTCATTGTAATGGCGTCCGTGGAGGACTTTTTTCTGCCATGCTTCATTTAGGCTTGCTTCTTGCTCACTGTGGGTTGAAATTTTCTCTGTAGAAGTTTGGTGTAGATTAAGCGGTGTGTAATTAGTATCATATTTTACTATAGCTTTATGGATGTTAGTTGTAACAGCTTTCTGTTTGAAAAACTTTTGTAATGAATGTACTTGCATTTTCCAAAGGTTAGTAATATATATAAGACCCCTTCCCCCATTATCTCTTTTGACAGTGAGTCTTTCTATTGCCGATTTTGGATGGTGATGATTATGTTTAGTGAGAGTTGTGCGTGTAGTTCTTTCTATGGAATTTATATTGCTGACACTCCATTTAATGACACCAAACGAATATGTAAGCACTGGGATTGCATATGTGTTGATCGCTTTTATTAAGTGTTTTCCTGTTAATCTACTTCTACAAATGTTATTTAGTCTCCTTTTATACTCAGATGTAAGTTTAGCTTTAATATGTTTATGATCTATGCCCTTTATTTGTTCATATCCCAGATATTTGTACATTTCATTTGGTTCCATCGCCTTGATAATTTGATCCCCACTATCAGAGTCTATGATTAAATGATTACCAGCGCGTAGTTTGCCCTTTATAATGTGAAGTGTCCTGCATTTATCTAACCCAAACTGCATGTTAATATCTTTACTAAATTCCGTTGTAACTTTTATTAATTTATCCATTTCTTTGTCAGTTTTTGCATATAATTTTATGTCATCCATGTATAGTAAATGTGAGATTCTAGTTTGTGTGCTGTCATGTTTCAATTGGAATCCTGCGCGCTGATTATTGAGTAATTGAGACAATGGGTTCAGAGCTAGACAGAACCACAGAGGGCTTAAGGAGTCTCCCTGATATATACCTTTACGTATTAATATTTCTCTGCTTGTAACGGAATTATGGTAATTATTAAAATGTAATGTAGTTTTCCAGAAGGGCATCAATAATTTAAGAAAGTTTATTACATCGCTATTAATTTTGTAGATTTCTAAAATGTTTGTAAGCCATGAGTGTGGGACGCTGTCAAATGCTTTTTTATAATCTATGAATGTACAGTGGAGGTTACGTTTTTTACTGGTGGAATGTTTATGTATAACTGAATCGATTATAAGCTGCTCCTTACACCCCATGTGGCCCCTTCTACACCCTTTTTGTTCTTCAGCAATTATATTGTGTGTTTCTATGTGTGATCGAATTTTATGTGAAATAACTGATGTCAAAATTTTATAAATAGTAGGCAAGCAAGTGATTGGTCTGTATTGTGATGGTTGTGATGAGTGTTGATTTTTAGGTAACATAAATGTGAGGCCCTTAGTTAAAAACTCCGGTGGGGGCTGTTGTTGCAAAACTAGTTCTGTGAAGTTTTTGGCTAAGAGTTCATGTAGTATGGAGAGCTTTTTATACCAGAAGTTATGTATTTTATCCACACCAGGAGATTTCCAGTTATGTAGTTTATCTGTTATAGTTCTAATGTCTTCTTTTGTTATTTCATGAAATTTCATTTCGTCTATTGTCTCCCATCTTTTTTTTTCATCTGCGATCCAATGAGCTTCTGCGTTGTGTGTTACTGGTGTTTCCCAAATGTTTGACCAAAAATTTTCTAATTCTTCTTTACTAGGTATTTCATTATTTGTTGATTGTACTACTGTATCGTTAACGCCATTATTTATTCCAGTGTTTAACCTTCTATAGAACATTTTTTCGTTATTGGCAAATAGATAATTGTCCTGTCTTCTCTGTAATGCTGTTTTATATCTTTTGTACCTGCTTGATTTAAGCGCTAACTTTTGCTTTAGGGTGTCAAGGAAGTCTTCTGGTGTTTTGTTGTTCGCTTCGTGTCTAGTATGTATCATTGTGTTACTGAATATTGCCGTTACTCTATCTACTACCTTTTTTGATCTATTATTGTAAGTAATGTATTGAGTGAGTTTACCTATATCTGATCTTAACTTACTTATTTGTCTTTCTAACCTAATTTGGCATGCGGGCTTACGATTCTGTGATTGTTGTATAGGTTTATGAGTGTCTTGCAGTTTATATCCTAGCTCCTGTGATATAACTGATGCAGTACAGTATATCAATGTATGAATATCACTAAGTTTTGAGTCAATTGTTATGTATTTTTCTAGTAGACTATTATTAAAGATATTAACTAATTTGAAAAGATGTTTACTATATTTTATTTTAGGTAACTTAGGGCGTGCTGAAGGATCAATTCCGGAAAATAGTAAAATAGCGTTTTGTAACTTTTCATCCAGGTTTGGTACTAACGGATTCTCCACGTCTCTATTGTCAACTGCATATTATTGTTATATGCATATTATTATTATTATTATTATTATTATTATACATTTTTATTTTAAACAAATTTAGTTTTTAATAACTCATTAACGCGGGTTTTTTAACCAAGCAATTAATAGAGTGGTACTGTGTTATTATGTGGTAATAGATAAAAATTTACGGACAATTCGGCATGTGTTGAGAATGGCAGCTTTCTGAATTAGAACATATGTAAGTGGGGCTATGTCTAAAATTCGGAGACTTTCATGTAGTAATGTTGGTATAACACCAGTGGATGAAACTATTATTGGGACCGTTTTAACGTTATTAACTCGCCATTGTGTTTTAATTTCTATTGCTAAGTCTTTATATTTTGCTATTTTCTCGGTGTATGTAGTTTGCAAATTATGTGTGTTTGGGACTGCTATATCAATTAAGTAAACAGTTTTTGTGCGTTTATCGAGAAGTGTTATGTCCGGTCTATTGCAATATATGGTCTTATCTGTTATTATAGTCCTATCCCAATAGATTTTATACATATCTGAATCTAATACGATTTCCGGCACATACTTATAATAGGCAATTTTTTCTTTAATAAATCCATATTTGTAAGCAAGATTTTGATGAATAATAGAAGCAATCTGATCATGACGATGCTTATAATCAGTTTGTGCTATTGCTTTACAAGCTCCTGTGATATGCTGTATGGTTTCTGATGCGGTATGGCATTGTCTGCAAGTGTCTACATTTGTATTACGCAATATATGTTTTCTATAATTTTTTGTATCTATAATTTGATCTTGTATAGCCATCAGAAATCCCTCTGTCTCTGGAAACAGTTCCCCGTATCTTAACCATGCGTTTGATGCAAACTTATCTACATTAGGACTCATAAGGTCGTGATGATGTCTTCCATGCAAGGATTTCTGCGACCATTCCTGTATTTTTTGTTTTATTTCAATTATATTATGTTTTGTTTGAACTGAACTATCGTGCAAGTTAAGGGGTGTGAGCTTGTTATCTGTTTCTACTATTGCTAAGTGTAATGTAGATTCCTGGGATTTATTATGAAAAAATGCTCTTAAATTAGTAATAAGCTTATTGTGTAAATTTTGTATATCTATAATCCCTCTACCACCCTCGTGCCTAGGTATCGTCCGCCTCTGTACACATGACCTGGGGTGATGTTTACGGTGAAGTGTGAGACAGGTGTTTATTACTCTTTGTAGTGCTTTAAGTTCTGTCTGCGTCCAATTTATGATTCCAAAAGAATAAATTAGCTGTGATATGACATATGAATTGATAGCTTTAATGGTATTGCGGGAGTTGAGATAAGTTTTTAATATTGTAAGTAATCTAGATTTAAATTTCTTAATTATTGTATTTTTAGCTTCTTTCAGATGAATTTGTCTACTTTGCACAAATCCTAAATACTTATAGCCAGTAATATCATCTAAAGGCTCTATTAGTTCACCACTATTAGTTACATATGAATTTTTTTCAACTGTGTTTTTATGTATTGATTGAATTTTACATTTTTGAATTCCAAATTGCATATTAATATCTGATGAGAACCTCTCAGTAGCGCCTGCTAATTTGTTGATATCCTCCAAATTATGACCATAGAGCTTGATGTCGTCCATGTAGAGCAAGTGGTTTATTTTAACACAATTTTGATTATATTTTATCGAAAATCCTAAGTCTGTGCTATTGAGAAACGTCGAAAGAGGATTAATTGCAAGACAAAACCAAAGTGGGCTGAAGGCATCACCTTGGAAAATTCCTCTACGTATCCGGACCGGGTTAGTTTCAGATAAACCTGTTTTATTATGGAATTTCAATACAGTGGACCAATTATTCATATTATATTTGAGAAAATCTATTAGGATAGCGTCTATTTTATAATGTTGAAGGATGTAAGATAACCATGAATGAGGAACAGAATCAAAAGCTTTTTGATAATCTATATACATGGTATATATATCTTTCTTATCTTTTAAGGCTTGCTTAGAAACTACTGCGTCAATAACGAGTTGTTCCTTACAGCCTTGACTATATTTACGGCAACCTTTCTGTTGTTCTGTTAAGATTTTATTATTTTCAATATGTTTATAAATTAATTGAGAGATACATGAAGTTATTATTTTATATATATTTTGCAAACAAGTGATTGGTCTATATTTTGAAGGGTCTTTGGTATCTTTTGGGTCTTTTGGTAGCATATATGTAATTCCTAGAGTGACATATTGCGGTAAGGTTTCTGGTTTTTGTATAAAATTATTGATATGAGAAAGTAAAAATGGATGTAAAGTAGTTAATTTTTTATACCAAAAATTATGAATTTTATCTGAACCTGTTGCTTTCCAATTGTGTGTTTTATGTAAAACTGATTGTAGTTGCTCCATACTGATTGAATCAAATTTCATAGTGCTGATATGTTTAAGTAAATTTTTGTCAGTTTCTAACCACTCACCTTCCTCATGTTGAACTGGATTTGACCATATATTTGACCAAAAGTCCTGAAATTATTATTATTATTATTATTATTATAAAATACCTATGCAAAGAATAAAGTTATATTTTATTTTTTTATTTATTTGAGGGTACAACATACTGTATGTTGCATTATCATCAGTCTCATAACACTTTATACCTGAAGCTGCTTATATTTTGCTATCATTTTGTATATCCAATAAGTCAATTAACAAAATGAATTTTATATATCAGAAGTGGTTTTTTAATTAACGAAAATAGGCGGAGTGTCCTTAAATTTATATAATACGCTTTTTACGTGTCATGGAACCGTGATATAAATAAAAATGAAAAAATATTTTTTCGTATATCGCCAAAAAAATCTGTCAATTAATCGAATAATTTTACAAAAAAATTGGACATATCTTTGAACATACTAGACGGATTTGATTAAAACTTTTTTTCGGTATATCTGTTCAAGTTAGGAAAGGCTATAAATTATTCTAAAGGTTTTTAAGGCCACCATACCTCATGCAGACCACTTGAACTGTGAGAAGTGGTGAAAGGCTTAGCTAACAATAATGCAGCGTAATAAGCATTTTCTAGCAAGTACAATAAATTACAAATCGAGAATCTGGAACACCTGATAACAACTGATAACAACAATAGTTCGGCCAAATTTTAAGTAATAGTAAATGTAAAGTTTTTAGTAAATCTAAAGCTTAATAAACATTTTTCGTTGGTATCTTAAAATCCTAGCAAAAAAGAGAAGCCATACGAAGAAGGAATAGCGACTTTTTCATTGATATTTGGTTGCATAAGCATGGATCAGAAATACCCTGCATTAGATATAACTATAATTAATAAGCAAAAGTATATTAATTAATATACTTTACCTTATCATTTGGGTTTTCAACTACAACGAATCGGTAAATAAAAATCATAGCATCATAAAGTCCACACTAACAAAATTGTGGACATCACTAATAATGAACATTTTTTACATAATTTGATATTACGAGTTGTAGTTAATGTTAGTAACTAAGTCAAAGAATCATCTACGTACATATTTGCATTATAAATTATATTGCTACTAATTTCAAGATATTCCAATTTCCATCTAAATTCGAGACACTGTGCGTTATATGACGGAACGGTACAATTTACGGTATTTCTAGACCAAAAAATTAAAATAATTAATGCAACTCATAATTATCGAGTTTATAGTCGGACGCAATCTCACACTACAGCAATAAATCCAAATTTTAATATTTCAAAAATATTTTCTCAAATAATTTTCGCAGAAAGATGTTAAGATTAAAAGGAGATTACAAGAAGACGAGCAGCATTCAGGCAGAAGCGGCGCTAATTTGATTCAGCCGCTAAGATTCAGGTCACTTGCCGCACCTGTAAATAGAATAAGAAATGGCTTGAAAGCTTCTAACGTCTTTATAAAACTCCTAAAAATTTTTAAAGTGCACATTTACTATGTAAATAGTGTTTTTATTTAATAAGTTTAAGCTCTAAATAGTCTTTTACTTCAATTTTGCCATAACTTTGTATACAATTTGATTAATCATTTAAAATATTGTTCTCATTATCTAATAAAATTATTGATAATTACATTATCTTCTTTTTTTATATACTGACATTTGTTATCGTAACGCTGTACTTTAGTTCCTCAGAAAAAGGCTTTTTGTTATCAAAAAAAGTATAATTTAAACCCGATACCACAATTTTAAATCAAGCTCATCCTAACTTAAAAATCCAATAACTGTGAAAATTTGATCAAGAACTTCAATTTAAAAGCTCATACAGCGAAATCAAAAGCTTATCGAAGATCGATATCACAACGAGAGGTTATCAAATAAAATATTAAAGCTACATTAACTCGACAGCATCGTAACCAATAATATATCAAATGTCTACGCCCTTCATTCAATAGACCTAACAAATACTGTTCAAAATGAAATTTCGTCTGAAGTGGTCATACCCTGAACTACGATGTTTACTTTGCCTTTTGAATCTCCATACATTCAGTTGTTTAAAAACTTTCTCAAAATGTTGAAATGTTAAATCATGCGATTCGTTAAATGTTAATTGAAATTCTCCAGAGTACTATGATTTCGGAGATAGACTGAGGTTTAAAATGAATATGAATTAAATTAAAATATATTTTGTTTCTTTAATTATTTGATTTAAAAAATAAATGCTTAAATTGTGTTTTTTTATATTCACAGTGAACCAGTTGATTACAGTAAGCAAGGTAATTGTGGCTTCGATTCCTATTCGCGGCAATTACTTTTTTAAATTATTTGCTATGTCAGGAAAAAGCATGACTATTAAAATCTTGCACATAAAATGATTTTTGGCAACAAGTAAAGATTAAGACATGACTTTAGATTTTCTTTACGCTTTATCCCATATATAGTAGAGTCCGCAGGGGGAACCGCAAAAACCGTGGGAACCTAATGTTAAGACACTACGTTCCTCATTTACCACCTTCTTTGAGGTATTGCGTGTTGAGTGGCGAAACTCAAAGAAAATAGAAATAGAAAAGTCCATCTGCCCCAAGTGGGAATTGAACCCATAAATCGTCGCGTTTACACGCAACGCCTCTGCGCCACTACGGCCCTCGTGATATAACAATATATCCTGATATGAAACTAAACTAACATGAAACTGAAAAAAATTCTGCATAGAATAATTAAATAGCCATACATCTTAATATGAATAAAAACAATGAAGTTCAACTTAATCCCAGATTAAAATTAGATCATTTCGAATAAGTCCTGTAAAATAGCTTCAATACTCATCGGCAGGATCCAATTTAAATTTCATGAATATTAATTAGAAAATTGTTCTGTCAGCGATGTCCTGTCGATTATCGTAGCTTCCGACGAGAATGTATAATAGCAATAATATTTGCTTTGTATATATCCAGTTATGACACCTAACAGTCGTATTAACTAATTCGAGTTAGGGGAAATTTAGTCCTAACAATTTTTTTATTTGATTTACAACAATTTTTTATATATTTCTATTAAATTCAGGAAGTTGAAGATTTGTAGGCTTGATTCTTACTTGGCAAGAATAAATTAGTATCATTTTTTTCGCTGTGGTAACAAGGGCAAACGAGGCATTGAGTTAAACCAGTGAACATACAATGATTCGAAATGTTGAATGTAAGGAACAAAGCTAGGGATTAAGAAAAGTACAATAAACAGAAATAAATATTTAAAAAAAGAGCTAATAAAATATCTGTAAGTAATTATTAAATATAATTTCAATAAATCAAAAACTTATATATTTAAATGTCATCAGAAGTAAATATGACTGTGATTATTGAGTTTGGTAATTTCTTAAGCACTTACTAAAAAACGCCCTTCAGTCGCTTATGAGAAGATTTTTTTTAAAAAGCATATAAAAATATGAGTGAGGATTTTCACTTTACAACAGGTTCTTTTCATTCTTCCTGAACTCCCTTATATATGTGAAATATAAATGTTAAATATTACTCCAATTAACTTAAAATACTTTTTTATATCAGATTTAACTGTATTAGTTAGAAGGTGGCATTACTTGTTAATTATATAGTCAAATCTAATTCGTCTTGTAAAGTAAGATTGGAATTGGCTGGCCTTTTCGTCGTTTTTTTTCGCTTATTATGAAATTATTTGCACGTTTCCATCCCGCAAATCTCGCAGTCATCCCGCAAATCCCGCTACAATCAAGATGCGAGATGAGAACTGTCAACATCTATTATCTATATTCAGTCAGATGTTTTAGGATCTTGTCAAAATCTCATTCAAGAAATTTAAAATTTATTAAAATGATGTTTTGCCGTACAAAATCTTGAACTACGAAAATATTGATCAACGTAGTAAGCAAACAAACCCATTTGTTTAATGCAATAACCAATTCGAATTCTTAATGTTATTCCTATAAGGGAAGAAATGGATATGTGAATAATATAAAGAGAATCATGCAACAACATTGTTTTATTACGGTGGATGTTTACTAATATTTTATGCACTCACCCTCGTAGTATAGTAGAAAAATATAACAATTTCATGTGTTCAATCATTCTGTAACAAAATATATTCAATATTAAAGACAAAACAATCTAGTACTATTAGTTAGGTTCATGCGTATAGAAAGTGGAGAGTGAAAACTTTCGGTAGAAAACATAGACATAGACTTAACCTGCTACTTACGGGACGAAGGTTGAAAATTAAATGTAATTGCTGTTAAATACTGACGAAACGCTCATTATTTTAATGCCAGCAATATGATTAATTAGCTATTTTTACGATAAAAATAGTAATATTTACTTCATTAATGTAGTTTCAGTACAAATATATGTAAATAATAATATATGAAATGATTGATTTATTACAGTGTTACAGTATCTTGCGGTCCTGCGTTATTTGTAATTTCAATTTTTTTGTTGTAAAAATATAACAAATATTTTTTTATCTTTCACATCTAACTAGGATTTACATAATTGCGTCAAATTCAATTGCGTCAAACTCAAATAATTATTCAAAGAACCGGTGCAAGAAACTAATATGGCCGTAGAATGTTACAATGTTGCAATAACATTTTTGACAGTAACATTTTTGAAATAGACTGGAGTGAGCAATGAAATGCTCACTTCAGCCCAATGTGATTTGTCATTTAAAAAAAAATCATGAATTAGATCAAAGGCTATTCCTTTGATATACATACGTGTTTTCACAAATTATTTATTTATATTGTGATACAGAACATTGTTGGAAAGCGGAGACAGAGAAAGCAGGGACTAAGCAACAAACTGTCTTAACACTAGGTTCCTATAGTTCCTGCAGTTCCCTCTGCCTACCCTCCCATGTGCGGGATAAAGCGTGAAAATAGAAAAAATACATTGTTGGACTTTTTCTGAGATCCTATTGAAAAAGTAAATATTCTGCCCCAATATTACATGACACGACTTTGACCTGTACCTGTTAGGTCACTTACAAAGATTAGCATGATCTAATATAGCCTTCTCCAAGTAATGGGCTAATTAACATACAAATATTTTTGGAATCCCAACCAATACTTCATTACTGCTACAAATAAGAACTGTTGAATTTATCGCCGCGTTCTCGGAATCTACGTTATAGATTCCTTTTACCTACAACAGATTTATTGTATGAAGAAAAATATGAAGCTAAAAAATCTTAAAGCCTATGAAGGCTTTCAGATTTTTTAGCTTTTAGCTTTAGCAGGTTCCCAAGGTTCCCATAGTTTGCTTACCTACGAAAAACAAGAATACACATAAAAAATAAGAAAACAGAATAAGAAAATGTCCCTATTCCAAAACGGAAGAGTAAGTCTGTTTCCCTTTGTATAGTGTTATTACATTATTTCATTTCTATACAAATATAACTTTACGAGTGGTTATCACAAATAAACACCGTAGTAAATGATATACGACCGCAAATGTATCAGTTACGATATATCATATATTGGAGATATTATGCATGTAAAATTTTACTAGATGTGCTATGTTAATGGTCGGTTATTATTAATTTTGGGATGAATTACCCCAACATGCGATATCATAACTTGTGGAAAGTGGAGAACGGAGTGTCTTAACACTAACGTAAGCTAAAGCCCATGCCTATGCCAGTATTTAATATTTCCCGTATATCCTTGTTGAGTTAATTAAATTAAGATTTTTCGGCTTCTATATTCTAATTAATGACCTATATGTTTGTATTTGTAATTAATTTATGAGTTATGATACACAAAGTATTGTAAATGTGAGATTATTCGGATCATAAGTAGAAAATAATATTGAAATGGCTAAAATTTGCATAGATTTATTTTTCTAATTTATATAGAATTTATATGGAAAAAACAGGACCACGATCTATAGGCCACTCAAGTAAAATTACGGGCTAAAGTGGTATTAGTATAGATATTAATTTTTCCATGTGATTTAAATTACAAGTGTGTTGTTTCTTTGTCTTCATCGCATTACGGAGGGGATACAGAGCAGGGTAGGTAGAGGGAACCGCAAGAGCCGTGGAAACCTACTAATAATACATTCCGTTCTCAGTTTTCAGCCTTTTTCAAAGCATTGTGTGTTGAGAGACGGAATTCAACAGCGCGCTTTATCTTGTTGCCGAATGAAGTAAATGAGAATAAAAAATTAATATTCTCACAAATCGTCGCGTTTACAGGCAGGTGCTACGCCTCTACGCCTCAGCGGTCTTTTTCAACTCCGAATTACCAATTTATTTTTTTTTCTTATGAAATAATCTTACTACCACATCCAGTAAATAAGCGAAACATCTAAAATGTATGTATATTCGTCACGTTCCTACCTATATCCGCAGGGAGCTGGAGACATTCTTAAATTTTCATACCGAACACATTCCATTTGCAACGCGGGGCGAAAAGTGAAAACGCGAAATTGAAAGAAATTCACTCGCAAAGGGAACTGTACTGTACATATTTCTTCGTAAGAAAACGTTGTTTGAACAATTTGCGGTGTACACGGTAGCTTGGTGATTGAAAAGCCTTGATTATAGTAATGTATTTGTACAAGCAACATATATACATATCTACACAAATATACATAGTATGTATATTACTATGTACTTATATTTATATGTAAAAATGAAATTCAGAATTAAAATAATTTAATCAAACTCAAAATTTTTGTTGAATCTTTTTTTGTGATTAGTTAGTAATCTTGTCTTACTAGATGAGAGAAAATGTGAGAAGTGTGAAAATAAATTTAGGAACGTTATTTCTTAATAACGTCTCTCAGTGTAGCTCAATTAAAAAAAAATCTAATACACCTCCTTCATAATGAACCTCCTTCATTTATTCTTAAACTTACATATATAATACATTTACGTATTATTAAATATAAGTATATATCCGCTATTATTTTCCGCTTCTCAAAATGCACTTTAAGAATAGATTACACCTAATGTGTTTTAAAAGACTCAAAACGCTTGAACGTAAATGCATAATTCAACTTATTATAAAGAGACCTATTCACGTCCTTCCTTGAACAGTGTTTCTTAAAGTTTAAAACTTAATGACTTCAAAAAATTATCTGCATATTTTTCCCTTCTACAGTTCTTGTAAATTATGGGTAAAAATGATTCCAATAATATTATAGTTGTTTGTTATAATAGTATTAATAGCAAAATTTTGTAGAAGACAAAATATTATTAGACCACTAATTTATCTAATTAGTCTCTGTAGATTTTATAGAGAATAAGATCTTTTTATATATTATTACCTACTGTACAATATTTTTATTGGCTTCACCGTGGCGTAATTGTGATAATGGTTAATTCAATTATTTATATCGGGAACTAATTATTTATTTTTATGATTTTTAAAGTGTTAATCTACACTGAGGATAGAAAAAATACTTAAACATATCAAAATTTGAACGCAGCGGGACTCGAAACCGTACCCTCTTGCAAACCGTATAAGCGCTCTCACCACTGAACCATGCGTTCTTTGTCACGCTGCATCACAATTCTTATATGTTTTATAACTATATCATTACTATTCATATATGTATTTTACCTAATTATTATAACTAATAATTTTTCTATTATAACTAATTATTTTATTATCTTACACTAAAAAAATGGCGTTGAGTTCTGCCACTCAAAATATACTCAACACTTTGTATTTAACCGGAAAGCGAAAATGGAGTACATTCACTAAAAATTCTCTACTTACTCCGCAAGATTAAGTGAGCGAAGTAAAAATAACGGAATAATTCGATACGCAAAAGAGTATGCAAATAAAGTTTGAGTGTTTGTGCTCTGGCATTTTGATAGTACTTATGAGTCATGTAGCAGTAAAATGTTAAGGGTCGACTTTCTTTCAGTAATTTTGCAGAATTGAAAAATCCGCTTAGAAAAGCCGGAGACAGTGTAAGAGTTTCGCCATTTTCTTTAATAATAACCTTGCCATAGCTTGCCTGGTATTATTTATATTGAGTACACATTCATTTTCATTTACGTCTCACCGCTTTGTTCTTTAGAATTTACACAGCGTTTAAACTCTGGTATTTACTGCTTGCTAGAACAGTTGTGTTGGAATTTATTTGATTACTCCTTAACTTGGTGAAATGAAACTGAATATATGATATGTTTTAGCTTTAATTTAGCAGAGTAATAGTATAAAATTAGTAAGTTAGTTGAGTATAGTTTATAAGGTCTGACAAAAGCAAGTAAAATATATTTTTTTTATGATTTTTAAAGTATTAATCCACACTGAGGATAGAAAAAATATTTAAAGAAAACATATAAAAATTTGAACGCAGCGAGACTCGAACCCGCGCCTATAAGAATTTAAACGCGGCGTGATGTAGAACGCATGGCTCAGTGGTGAGAGCGCCTGCACGGTTCACAGGAGAGCGCGGGTTCGAGTCCTGCTGCGTTCAAATTTTTATGTTTTCTTTAAGTATTTTAACTAAAATACAATACTGACATTGCACTCCCTAGTGCAAGATAGTATAACTAAATAAAGATAATACTTATAATTCTTCCATCAATAACCGATTTTCAGTGTAAATAACAGAAATTTAGCAATTTTAACGTTTTGTTTTACTTTTTCACATACTAAATGATAAGATGTGCTTCTGTGGCCACCTTAATTTAGTCCTCTTTCTTCTTAATTCGTTAGTTTAGCTCCATAGAGTCCTTGTGCTATAAAATTTGTCGAGGAGTTAGAACTTAAAGTAAGTAGTAGTAAGGAAAATGTTTAAAAATAAAAAAGACTATCATAAACATATTATTTATAGTTCATGCCATATATGAGTAGTATATTTGTCGGCTAATTTGAGTTTATCAAATTTATAAGCTATACTTAAGTAAGTATAGTGTAAGTATAAGTAAATGTATATAAAAATATGAAATTTGTTAAAAAAAATTAAATTAAAAGATTTATATCAAAGAAAAACAATGAAAATTAATCATTTGTAATTTTATGCTTGCGACAGAAAAACAATTATAAGCTTAAAATAAATATATTTAATTTCATACAAATAAAAGTGCTAAAGAACTACCTGAAATTTTCGACAAGTTTCATGAAAAATATCTTGAGTTTATAGCAGTGTAATTTACTTTTAATTTTTAACAAAATATACTAGAAACATAATTGACTTTATTCTATGACATGTTACAATCACAGGACATGTGACATAAAAAAATGATACGCGCACAACTTTTGTAATATTGCTACAAGTGTTTTAATTAATAGAAATGTTCAAAAACAGGCAATCGCCGAAGGCCGTTTTGGTACAAAAAATACTTTTCAAAGTATGACAAATGAGTTTAGTTTTTTCCATTTATCTTATATTTCATTTTATGATTGAATGGAATCGCTGCGGTCCCTGCAGGCCAGTGCTATGGACGTACATCATTTGGTCTTCGACAGAAAATAAATAACAATGCTATATCTTGGAAACTATAAATTATATTGTAATTTTTCATGTTTTAATTTGTTTTACTTTACTTTGTTTCGTAAATCAATATATATAATTAAAAAAAATAATATATATTCGATTCAAACTATATCTATATCTAGGTAGATAAGAAAAGCTACAAGCAAGAATTTTTTTAAATGTGAAGACCGTCGTGGCGCAGAGGCGCAACGTTTGCTTGTAAAGCAACGGTTTCTGGGTTTGATCCCCAGTCGGGGAAGATGGATTTTTCTATTTCCATTTTCTTCGCTCTGGCAAACAAGCCAAAGCGTGGCGTTGAGTTCCGCCACTCAACACGCAAACCCTCGAAAAAGCGGGGACGGAGAAAGCAGGGATTAAGCAACGGAGTGTCTTAACACTGAGTTCCAACGGTCCCTGCAGTTCCCTCTGCCTTTCCTACCATGTGCGGGATAAAGCGTGAAGCTAAAAAAAAAAGAAAATTCTCCGTACTCCATCGTCTAATTTTAGATTTATGGTACATTCGGAAGCGCAACCTAATGCCGCGTATTGTACGAAAATAATTATTTCTACCAAGAATGCATCAAAATTGTTCACAGCCAGATTCTGATGCTGTATTATTGTGTAAAAGAACTCGCTCTCGAACTCGCTCTGGCAACCAGGAAAACAGGGAATGGTGTGTTTTAACTAACTAGGTTGTTATGATTTTGCAGGTGTTTGCCTACGCTGCCAAAAAAAAAAGAAAAAGCGTAAAACGAAAAAAAATATTAACTACTTAAAAATATTTAGTCTTCCCCATTTATGTATAGTTTTATATATCTATAGCTACCTGTATTAAAATGAGCCTATGTATAATACTAATTACTATTCATAGAATCTGTACTAAATAAACGATTGGATTTTACACAGAACTTGTTACCACTTGCCTTATTCAAATGTGGTAATAATAAAATACTAACATCAAGAGTACTTTTGATAGTTTGAGTCTAAATATCGTTAAGAAGAATGAATTCTTATTATTTATCTGCGTCGTTAAGTTCCACCACTCAACGCATAATGAATGAGTGTAAAATGAATAGACAACGAGACTGTCTATGTCTCTGAAACAAAATATTATAATTTTTTATATGTGAAGTTTTTTTAGATTAATTATTGCTTACAATAGAGTTGCTGCTTATATTATTCCATACATAGCAATATAGGTAGAGTAAACCACACTTTGCCCCACAAAGTGAGTGTTGAGATCCACCACTCAACACAATAAGTCTCGAGAAGTAAAAAGCGAATGGGTGCAAATATCTATATAGTTATTGTTAATAAAAATTTAATTCTGTATCTGTAATTAAATAAATTTAGTTATAAAACAATAGATTATACAGTATATTTCGTGCTTGAGAAATTAAAATAATGAAAGATAAAGCTACAACGACTTGGCCATTTATATCAATCAAATTAATTTGAAATTTGTTCTAAATATTCTAGTAATATATTTCGCTTTCACCATTAAATTTTGCCCAAGTAATTAATTTTATAATAAAAATATATGGATAACAGCTTATTATTAAATATTTGTAATATTAATAAAACATTTAGACAAAGATACTGTAATCAATTAAGCTAAATGCTGTTTATTTGGAATAGGACTTTCAAAATACTTATTAAACGTAAATACGTTCATATTTAAAAAAAATCTTATTGTTAGGTATCATTTTAAAGTTGTTTAAGCACCGAGGGTTCTGTTACGAATTCATAACAAAATTCATTGTAAACTGACGGAACGTTCAAATAATGTCACAAACAAATACGGGTTGTATTTGTATAATATTCATTTCACATTACAAATGTATATTATGAAATCCACTACTTGAGGACCGTCGAGGCGCAGAGGCGTAGATGTCTGCCTGTAAACGCGACGGCTTGAGGGTTCGATTCCCACTCGGGGAAGATGGATTTTTCTATTTCCATTTTCTTCGCTCTGGCAACTAGGAAATGCGCGCGGTTGTGTTCCGCCACTCAACACGCAATGCCTCGAAAAAGGAAAGCGGGGACGGAGAAAGCAGGGACTAAGCAACGAAGTGTCTTGACACTAGGTTCATAAGGTCCCTGCAGTTCCCTCTGCCTATACTGCAATATGAGGGATAAAGCTTGAGGCTAAAAAAAAATCAATATACATTTGCAATAATTTTTCTTTGTACTTGTTGTAACCATTTAAAACAAAGTTCCACTTAATGTCTTGCGGTTCTCCTCATGTCTGAGGCATAAACGAAGAGAGAGGCTAATGGACGGACAGGAAAACAGAAACAACCATCGTATTTATTCCGGTACACAAATTACTGTAACTGCGAATATTTTTCCGAAATTTACTAAATATTCGAATTCGGGCTACAGAATGAATCTATAATTTTAGTAACAATGGAAAACAGCACAAGCTCTTTATTACATACTTAAAAAATACACTAATATTAAAAGCATTGAAAGTATTAATCAAGATTCTAATGAAGTCATAAATCACGTTGTGACTGGCAATATTTGCCACACTTTTCAACATCAGATTCGAGGAAAAATAAATTTGAATGAGTCAGCCGATGTTGGAACAATGTTTTGTAAAAAAAAAGAAAACAAGTTAAGATTCTCAACAGCTTGAGAAGCTTGTTAATGGACTATTACGTTTGAGTTTTTGATGTATGATTTGTATAAAATAGGGATATTTTATTTTTGTGCTTCAATTTGCTTAATGAAGATTAAGTGAAGAGAACATAGTGTCAAGACATTTCACTCTCTATTTTCAGTTTGAATTGTACAATATGTTCATGAATGATAGTGGAGAAATTCAACGCCGCTTTACGTTCCACCACAGTTATTTATTCCCTGAGCGTGGATCTGACTCACAAGTTTAACTTTCAAGCAAACGCTGTTCCACGCCCACAATAAACTGACAAAGATTACATGACTTCTATCTTTATGACGTTGCTCGCTTATTTTTCTCATTGACATAACTGAAAAGCTTTACTGATAACAAATTTTCAATCTAATTGTAAAAGCTACTTTAACTTCAAAAGCATAAATCAAGGTAGAATAAGAAAACACCTCCATTCATGTTCCGAAGGAAACTTCTTAGCTGCTGACGGCTAACTCGAGCATTAACGTAGTGCTAACAGGTTCTCAATGACAGAGTAAATTATTCCATTATTTGACAATGTCGTAAAGCCCAATAACGCTACAATATCCTTAAAAAGAACCATTTTAATAATAAGTCATCATATTTTGTACTAAAATATACAATAGATCACATATTTCTGCATTTATTTTCTTAAAGGAACGTCGCTTGCTATAATAACAGTTTTATTACATCTTTCCCATTTCCGCATGATGACAATGGCGGAATAAAAACGTTTTGGTGAACCAACAATGAAAAAAACCCTAGATATTTTCGAATATAATACATGAATTATATTTATTTAATACAGCTATTGTTGATCTACTCGACATACTTTTGGTTTTCTTAAATAACAATATTTTGTTGATGACTGATTATGAGAGGAGGGGAGACCTCGGTTGACTTTCGAAAACACAGTATCGAAAGTAATGGAGGAAGGTCACGTAAAAAGTATGAGGAACTCCCCGGAGAGCATGAATGAAGAGGTTAATGACAGTAGGCGAGGCGAAAGAGGTATGCAGGGACTACAGCGTTTGGCGCTCCGTTCTCTCTGACTACCCCGCTAGGGATAGAGAGTGAAGATATGTATGTATATATGTACTGAATATATAAGAAGTCAGGTCAAAGCTTAAAAAAGCAATGTATACTAGACACATTGCTTATTTTGACACTCTTTTGTGGATATAGCAGCGAGAACCCAGTATTTAACGCTATGCAACTTTGCCTTCGTACCAAAGCAAGGAATGAAAATAATTCATTCTAATCCCTAGGTCAATAAGTTAATGTCAATAAGTTAAAAATAAGTTATAATTTAAAAAATATTTTTAGGCATCTACAGTTACAAGTCAACCTAGCTCCAGTGAATGTTTATTTTGAGACTAATGTACGTCGGATTAAACTTAGCTTGCTCTACCAGATTGGAGAAATGAAAATTTTAAATAAATATTGTAACCGAATTCATACCAATCGATAGCTCCTCGGCGAAATATTTTTTTTATTTATACATTGCGTAATATCATTTGTGGCGTTGAAATACGCACTAAACATCTAAAGTCTCAAATACAGCCGGAAAGCAGAGTGTCTAGTGCTAGAAATTGAACCCCTAGCCCAAGCTTACTTTACTCTATTACTCTACCCTACTTTTAGATGCTTGCCAAACGACAAAATCGCAATATCAACGCAAAATAAAAATATACATTGTATATAAATAATACTTTACATTTTATTTAAGCACGCCCGCATCCCTTTGTTCTGAGTGATTTATGAAGAACTTACAAAACATTAAACATGAACCAATGCAGTAAATAGAAATAAAGTTCAATATTGGCCATTCGATTTATTTATGCGCGGGAATATGTGCGGTGTGGTTATATATTTTACGTGTGTATTGCGTTTTTACGGTATTATGTTAGTAGTGACACGTCACTGAATTGTATTTATGCTATTTATTTGGAATAGTAGTGGATTCAAATGCAGTCTCTCTTCTATTTACAGAGTAAGCGACACGCAGAATTAAGAGTAAAGTGTTCCTTTATTATTTGTTTATCTTGTCCTTAATATGTTTAAGAAGTTAAGATTTTTATATATATACTCGCGCACCGAAGTTCATTTAGCTGTTCCCTGATTATATTTAAATATTCCGCTAAGGAAAATAATCTTTATAAAAATTGACAAATTTAATTTGCGGTTCAATTAACTAATTTTGTATCCAATGAACTAAGGATGTTTAAAAGTTAAAAGAAAATTTGTAATAGTTTATTCTTGATTTAAGCTTATAAATGGTAAATTTTGAGAACTCTTCCTTTTAAAAAGTAAGTTTTACTTGTATGAAATATAAAAAATAAGAATCTATACTTAACTTAAGTTGTAACCTATTGTAAAACTACAAAATCATCCCAAGTCAATGGAAATTAAGTTTTAAGTACGCATCATTTTTCAAATAAAATACAAACACAGCAAAACATTAAGCGTAACTAAGCAAGCTAGGCATTAAGCATAAATAAGCAAGCTCATATTACGCAGATAAACAACGAAGTGATTTTACTTATTGGATTCCTTACGTCGTTTTTATTGCATGCGGAACCCTAAAAGTAGTGTGAAGTAATTCTTTTATTACAAATTCTTCAAATATTTTCTTCAAAATTTCCCTTGAGACAAAAATATTATAATAATATTCAACAAATAGACAGGAAGTCGATAAGTTTACGAAACAACTTAAAGGTAAATGGGTAAATAATGTACGGACATTTTCCTCTCATAATAAAGATATTTGAGTGTTTTTCCTTCGCATCTAAAGGATATTGTTATGAAATTGGAATTACATTTGTTTAGTAGAACATCATTTAGTTAAATATATAAATGCTATCAATTGGATTCCATTATTGTAGGCTTAGTCTTAATATTGAGTTAGTTTTTACACAATTATGCAAAATAATAACCAACAATCTAATATATAAAAAATACTTCAGAAGTTTTTATAAAATCCTACAATTACACTTGTCTAACTTCAATTACTAAAGTTCACCAAAACTAAATAATACCGTAAAAATATTGCATTCATTTTATACAGTTGTAAAAAGGATTCTATGTTAGTCAATTCACGTAAAATAAAATCACAGATCATACTGCTGGGTAGTAAAAAACTATTACAAAATTCTACATGTCTTTAAGAAGTCGGTATTTCAATACAGATTATAAATGCATTTTGTTTTTTGAATTATAAAAATTTGAAATGAACTAGAACATGTAAGAAAACTGCTATTATCGTTGTTTAATAATAAAATTATCTTTCAAAACACTACAAGACTTTGACGTGGACTACGTTGAACAAAAAGTATTCTGTTATTTAATTATACAAAAAATTGTTTTCAAAACGCTAAATATATATGGTACTGTGCAGTGTCGTCAATTATTTAACAGCTGGTAAATTTGGCTACCAAATAAACTACTTGAGGACCGTCGTGGAGCAGAGGCGTAAGCGTCTGCCTGTAAACGCGACGGTTTCTGAATTCGATTCCCACTCGGAGAAAATGGATTTTTCTATTTCCATTTTCTTCAAAAACAGGTATATTATATTCAAAACAGATATATTATAGTAACAAAAGAAGACCGTCGTGGCGCAGAGGCTTAACGCCTGCCTATAACGCGACAGTTTCTGTGTTCGATCCCCAGTCGGGAAAGACGGATTTTTTTGTTTCCAGTTTCTTCGCTCTGGTTAACTAGGCAAAGCGCGACTTTGAGTTCCGCCACACAACACACAATGCCTCTAAAAAGGTAGAAAGCGGAGACGGACAAAGCAAGGACTAAGTGTCTTAACACCAGATTCTCACGGTCCCTGCAGTTCCCTCTGCCTACCCTGTCATGTACGGGATAAAGCGTGACGACGGTCTTCTTTTGTTAATATAATATATCTGTTTTTGTCTTAGCTTTTTTCTTTACAACCTTTACCCTTTGTTAATCTGTAAGTGGCTTAATTGAATATTACAGCTGTTGATTCACCATATCAATTGTTACATTCCCAAACTACCCTGGGATCGCTTAGTCAGACCTCACATAACTTGCTCAGTATATTGCATCAGATCCGGAAATTGTAGCGGAATAATATCTAAAATGTAATTTCATTTTTCACCTGTTATGTTAATTAATGTTAGTTATAATTTTAAAATATAAAATCACTCTTATTTCTAATATCGAGCATTCAGTCGCTACTATACTTATAAGTTTAATTTGTAATTTTTACTAAATAAATTGAAAATTTGGATTGTTTTGGATTCTCCGCTGCCAGCGTACTTAATTAACTAAATAAATAAACACCAATTGATCTTCTAATCGCATTTAAACTGTCATACAAAAAAATATATTCAAAAATGTTTACTCTGAAGTATAATTCCTAAACAAAAAGATATAAAACACTAGAACTAGCCTGAAATGAATGCACGCCAATCAAAACTGCTTCATAGATAACTTTGTAGAACAGATGTTGGGTGGGATTGCGATTGTGTTAGTCAATTTTTCCGCATTTCTATATTGAACTTTCAAAAAGAGAACTTTTTGTTGAGCTTTGATATTAGACCATAGAGCTTGTTTAAATATATTACAATTTAAATACATGAGAACCGCATTCTCTGCACATTTTTCATGATACAAAAAATAAATAAATAAATAAATACATATGTAAATAAATGTGTATAAATATGTTATATATATATTAATTTCAAAGAAGCAATTACAAATCTAGGTTCAATTACCATCGATATTGTAAACTTATATTAAATTCATGATTAAAATTATACATCTATAAATATTTACTCTTGAAATAAAAAAAAACTGAAAAAGCTATTCTGAAAGCTATCTTGAAGCACGAATCATATTAAATGCTATATATATTTTCCAAGTTTAAAGTTATATAAAAAAAATTCAATTACACTGCAACTAAGAGTATATCCACAGTTTCATTAAATTATTCTTCACATAATCAACAAAGCTCGCAATGGAAGCGTAAAGTACTCTTTTAAATTATACTTGCTACTGTATTATAAATATGGAACAAGTTCCACTTTACTTGTTTTTTTCCATATATATGTATGAATACATTATTAGGTGACTAGTTTATGCATATGGCCTCGTTTATTTGCCCCAGGCATGACGTTAAACTGCCTTACATTCGTCAAGTATAGTAGAATGTATGAGTGTATGAGACTGTGGTTCTCTCCCGCAACTCTCTCTGTACAAAGTACGCTTTAGGTTGGATAGGCGACCTACAACAGATATGCAACGGATTCGGTGAAATTGGTAGACCAGTAAGGCAATCAGTCACGAGCACCATACGGACGCACAATGCTAGGGCGTCCCCTCGAGGCGACGCGCACTAGTGCGTCCCTGCTGGTGTGAAAAGTGGTGACGAATGCGGTGTTGGGAATCGCCATCCAGCACGCCATGCCCGGAATGGCGGGAAGTGGAGGACGGAGCTACAAATAGCTGCGTGGAATGTAAGAGAAGGGATGGACCAGAAGTTGAATGAACTATTAGATGTGATGAGCGAGATTTAGATGTCATTTGTATGAATGAGACCAAGCAAAAGAGCAATGATGCAACAGATTTAACGGGCAGCCGCATCGCTCTCTGGGTCGGCGTTCCAGAGAGCGAACGCGGGTGTCAAGGTGTAAGTGTGTTATTGTCCTCTCGATTGGTGAGTGCAGTGGTAGAGTATGAGGCGATCAACCCTAGACTGCTTTGGGTTCGCTTCAAGCTGGGGATTACAAGAATATTCTTGTTAGTGGCATATGCGCCGGTATCATCAGCTTAATTGAGCGAGTTTGAGGGGTTTTGGGATTGTCAGGGATGTTCTAGGCAGTGTAAGTGGAAATGAAAAATTAATAGTGAATGATGTCAGAAAGCTTATTTTGGAATTTTGTAAGGAAAGGTATTTGTTTGTGGCAAACACGATGTTTGACCACAAACAAATTCACATGTATACGTGGGAGCACATGGGAAAGAAAAGTAAGATTGATTTATTCCTAGTGGATTAGCGGATTCGAAAACAAGTGATGGACACACGTGTGAAAAAAGAAGATTATAAAGCCTCGAGTAAGAATAAAAGTATGAGAAGAAAGAGTATAATCTGCAAAAGCACCAAACGAAAGCACTGATAAAGATGAAGCGTGAAATAACTGAGAGTAAAAGGGATGAAAGGTTGATGAACAACTTCTGGGAAAATACGAAATTAGTGATTCACGGAGTTGTTCGTCAACCTTTAGGATAGAAGGGGTGATTTTGAACGACTGTGAGATATTTACAAACAGAACACACGTTTTGCAGCGATCGGCGGAATTCTACAAGGAGATGTATGAATGTGATGACGCTTCTGCCTCAAGTAACAGCGATAAGCTGAGTCTTAATGTAGCAGATGGCGAAATCAGTATAAAAGAAGTTGAGAGTGAAATAGGAAGCTTGAAATGTGGTAAGTCAGCGGAGGCTGATTGAGATACTGCCGAGATGATCAATGTGGTGGAACTAGCATCTTGGACTTGTTCTGGTTTCTGTGCAATTTATGCTGGAATTCGTACCTCGATTCCTAGATGATTGGCAAAGTGCAGTCATCGTGCCTTTGTATAAAGGCAAAGGTTCACAGATAGACTGTGCAAGTTATAGGGCTATCAGTTAGATTAGCTTGGGTGGTAAAGTATATGAAAAAATTTTAGCGAGAAGAATGCAAGAAAGTTCCGAAAGACTATTGTGCGAGGCCCAAGGAGGTTTTATGCTGAGCAGTGGAATCCAAAATTTTGATTAAGTGCATAAATTTAGTATCAATATAATATAAATAATAATTTTAGCTTTTAATACACATATCTTTACATTTTAAGTAAAATTACAATTTTACTATAATATAAAATTAATCAACGTATTAAACGATTTTTATAACAGTATTTTAATATAAATTAAGTAATCAAATGTAAGAGTGGTAAAAATGATACAAATAAATATTTTGACAACAAATAAATGCCACTTACAATTCCACTTTTGTCGAAACAAATAAAAAAACTACAGCTAATTAGATAAACGTATCTCCTTTGCCTAATTAAGCTGTAAAATTTTGCACACATCTTTAGATGACAATGCTTAACTGTGTTATGTTATTCTAAATCAAATATGACGGTACATTTAAAATGATGAACCAATAAAATACTTATCTTTTTTTCAATCCAATGTGACTTTTAAGCATTCTGATTAAACTTCTAATAATTTTCTGCAATAAATGTGATAAGTGATTTACTGATAAAATGAATGTATGATAATGTATGGTTAAATGTATATATATAGTGTTAGTTAAAAATTTTACTCAATCTTCTCTTACCTCTTGGTCTTCGATTTTACCATTCAATTTTACAACATTTCTTTCTTACTTCGTACTTACAATATAAATATCTACACAATTTCAATAATATTATGAGCTTCTGTAATTTGAACTGTAATCATATGTATAGTATATTAATCTCTAGAAATTAGCGTCAGGGAAACACAAGTTTTATGTAAAGATTATTATAAGTTCTCCTAGAACAAGAAAAAACTTAAGAAACTTGGCCAAAATGTCAAAATGTTTATCAGCAAATTAAATGTTATATTAATTGTTATACTATGTATATTAGATAAATGTATCTTTTCATAAAAATATCACGTAAATAAAACTCCATAATAAGTAAACTGAATTTTTCCCACAATAATCACATTGATAAATTGAATAGAAGAGGTAGTTTTGTATCGCTTCCACGGAAATTGTTAACGATGAATTTATTTACGTTCTTTAAAAATAAACGTTAAAAGCATTGTTCAATTAGTATATTTTTTTGTAGCTTCACTCTTTAATCCGCATATAGCAGCGTAGGTATAGGGTCTGTTCCCTGCTTTCCGCCTTTCTCTATGAGGCTTTGTGTGCTTAGTGGCGGAACTCAATGCCAAGCTTTGCATAGGTGCCACAGCGAAGAAAATGGAAAAGAAAAAATCATTCTCCCCGAGTAGGAATCGAACCCACAAACGGTGCTTTTTGCAGGCAGACCGTAGTCCTCTATATATATTTTCATTATATTATTGTTTATCATAATATCATTTAAATGTTATTTTAGAATAGAGTAAGTGTTCTTAGGATTCTTTGTAATGTCATTTATTGTACATTTACGGTGAAAATAAGCTAAAATTCCTAGGTTTGTAATCCCTCGGAACAGAAAAAAAGTTCTTAGTACGTTCATCAAAAGCTGGAACCGCTGATGCAGTACCTTTTTAATCTTGCAGCGTAGTCTAGCGCTAGCAGTCCTTTGACCTTGGATAGTTAAATTCACCAAGAATTAAAAATTTAAGTTATGATAAAAAAAAATAAAACTTTGTAATTGAAAATTGCTCAATACATCACAGAAAAAAATTGTTGCAAATTAACATATAGTTCATTTTATTTATAAGATTCATCAACTATAAGAAACTATCGGTGCCCTCATTCACAGCAATTTAAAATAGCTTACAATTTATACTCTACTAAAGTAAAGTTTATCTAACTGGATTATAATTGAAGCGTGTATTTTTTGAATGGAAATCGAATCCCTCACACGCACAATAAATACTTCAAAATTGTCGAACTTTTGAAAGCAACCTTTAGAAACAATATTTATGAGTTTCTTTTTATCAAAAATGGTTAAATGGTTAAAGGTTATATGAAAAAAAATATAATAATTTATACTTAAGTACTATTGGAAAACATTTCTCAATTAAATTTCAATGTTGTTAAGTCGCCCGTACAAAATATCTTAGGGACTAGTTAAACGTAGCGTAAAAGAAGACAGGGCTTAGTTACGTGATTTTATCTTTAAGAATTCTGCTTCGAATGTACACTAATTTCTTCTATAAATTCAGTTATATTTATTTTCGAGTAAATTAAATTTGTATATATTATTTTCTATTTTACTTTCTTCTTTAGTTTAGAGAGAGAATCTAGTGTCAAAATATTCCGTTCTCTTTTTTTAAGGAAAAGTCAACATGAAATTAAACGAAAATATTTTAAATACAATTCCAAGTCAGCCAAGTAAAGCAAAAGCTATTATCAAATATAGCGTCCCAAATTACCTCGACTTTTTCAATGTTTTAACAATTTAACTAGAATGAGAAATAGATTTTGATTTTTATTATATACACTCATACCTATAGTACGCTATATATTTAGCAAGATATTACTTATCAATGTACTTATAAGGACCGTCGTGGCACAGGGGCGTAAGCGTCTGCCTGTAAACACGACGATATCTGGGTTCGATTCCCAGTGGGGGAAGATGGATTTTTCTACTTCCCTTTTGTTCGCTCTGAAAACTAGGCAAGCGCGGCGTGGAGTTCTGCTACTCAACACGCAATGTCACGAAAAAAGCGGAAAGCGGACGGAGAAAGCAGGGACTAAGCAAAGGAGTGTCTTAACACTAGGTTCAAATGGTTCCTGCAGTTCCCTCAGCCTAACCTGCAATGTGCAGAATAAAGCGTGAAGCTAAAAAATGTATTTATTCGTCTTATCTATTGCCATTAACCTCTTTATATACGCGGGGGTCCTCAAGCCTTTTACGTGACAGTCCTCCAGTGTCTTCAACATAGAATTGTAGTAAGTTAACCAAGAGAAGACCCATACATTAGTTACTTCATTTTCATTTCTACTGTAATTGTCTTTGCCTTCATCGTCAAAAACTAGAGTTTGTCGATTTTTACAGTAAAATTTGATAAGATAGGCCATCTTTGTATTCTGGTCCATTCATATTTCGTAGACAGCGTAAAAAAATGTATGTAGCATGACTAAATGTAACACTTTTCTTGTACCTTAAATCTATTTTAATCTTTAGTACTGAAGTAAAACGTTAAATGTAACCCAGTTTTCCGTACAAAAGACTTTTGTGTCTGTAAAACACCATCCATTGTAAAACGTAAAAGACCTAACTTATATAGTTGCGAGACGCAGAATATAGAACAAAGTGGTTTAGTAAAAGTAAAAAGTCTTCAAAGGTACCAACGATTTATCAAGCGTATGTGAAAATTTTCTTTCTGGATAAAGAGGTAATAATAATATGTAGGAAAAAGGTAAAAATATGCAGTATTCCAATTGGAGGCTACAGAGCTGAACAAGTTTGACTGCTTCACCTAATCTCAGGAACTACTTTAAACAGATTTTGTGTGTGTGGATATTTGTGCCTGTGCACTAGGTGCTTTAAGTTTACTTTAGTAATATATTTTAATAAATCAGCGTTTCCGTAAATGTGTAGCAATTATATTCAAAATCCGATATTTTTATTGCGTTAGTGTTGCTTATAATTTTTTTTTATACTTTTATTTGTATATATAAAGTTAATGTTAAAATTAATTTTATTTCAAAATTTTCTTTATTATTGTTATTGGTTAAGCTATTATTGTTATAAAACACTTTTTTCAGTTATTTTTGTTTTAATATGATTGTTATTTATCTTTACAACGAATACTAATAATTAAATTAATAAAATAAGTAATTTTATTAATTTACTTAAAGCGATTTCAATTACCACAAGTAAACGAGTGTGAAGTGATACACTCGTATACTTTCCTTGTCCTTTTAAAACTTAAAGTTTCTTCTAGCTTAGACAGGTTTTAACGAAACATTACACAAACACATTCTATTTTAACTTCGTACGTCTAACTTGGCGTAATTCAAAGGGAAATTGCTTCTTAAGTACACTGTAATGAACAAAAACGTTTTAAGCGTGTGTACTGAGGACCTAGCCGTTTGTATTGTACAAAATTCTATGAACTTGTTAAACTAATTCCATTGTATTCATATGTCATATTTGGCGTAAGTTAATTATAAATTTGTAATTAAATTTGCTTTAGTAATAATTTATGTTGCGTTTCTATACAGTGATGTAGATTTAACAACGCGTAAGGCTTTTTGGTACTAATCATTTTGGAGACGAAAATTTGTATGGTTTGAACGATTTCAATTATATAATATGAATATTGCGAATTCTGATATTAACTAAAACTGAAATTCTAAAACTTTCCTTCTATAATATTCTGTAGATAGTATGAAGTCACATGTGGACTTACTATTGCATAGTTTTCATGAGATAGAATCTTTAAAATATATTTGTGAATAAAAAATGTACGCAGTATAATGTACTATATGGTAAAATGTTTTAAAATTTACGAATGCTTATATTATTTACATAGGTGACCTAGTATAATTATTTTTACTTCTTTCTTTGTCTGAGCAAATATATAAACACCTTAACTAGAATTTAGCCAGTCAGAAATTAGCTTGGATCAGTGACTTGAGCTTACGACTTACGCAACTGCACTATGTCTTACTATTAACGCAATCTGTGGATTTAATTCGCATTTGGGTGAAAGAGTGTAGACTATACTCTCTGTGAATAAGACAATATGTAAATTTGAGCTATGTCACTAACTTTGAGCTACATCACTCAATGAGCGTTGAATGGAAAGCAATATCTTTTAAAATTTGGGCAGAAAGCGGTGAAAAGAGTGTTTTAATACTTCATGATCGAAAAGAAGAAAATCATAGTAAAAAATCGTAGAACGAAATTAACTATCTATACATTCTTCTATACAAATAAAACTATTATTCGCTTTGGATCCAGTGAACGGAATAGAGTAATCCAAGGAAGAGAGTTAAACGATGGCGTTTAACTTAGATTTGTTCTGAGAAAATAACATGAAGTAACTGATTGTAGTTCAACATTTACAGTTACTTCGATTCAAGATCTAAGAAATCCTATAATAAGTTTGTATAAAGACCTTCATTTGAATCTTTTTAATGGCTCCGTCGTTTATACTTTTCGGACTTATAATTTGTGACAATATTGAATGATTCTACTATTAAAATAACAATTTATACTATTTCTTTTTTATAGCAGGGTAGGCAGAGGGAACTGCAGGAACCATAAGAACCTAGTGTTAAGACACTCCGTTACTTAGTCCCTGCTTACTCCGTCCCCACTTTCCGCCGTTTTCGAGGCATTGCGTGTTGAGTGGCGGAACTCAACGCCCGGCTTTTGCCTAAGATGCCAGAGCGAAGAAAATGGAAATAGAAAAATCCATCTTCCCCGACTGGGGATCGAACCCAGAAACCGTCGCGTTAGCCGCGTTACAGGCAGACATTGCGCCTCTGCGCCACGACGGTTTTTATATCTTCACGTTGTTTATTGCACATTCATACAGAAATGTTTTGTGGGTAGGTTAAGAAAAACTAGTATAAATAAACGTGGTAATAAAAAATCATAGTAAATAACTGAAGAAGTTTGGTTTCAGTCATACGAGATGAATTCATATTTTGATTTTTTATTTACAATTAGAATATGTGTGAATAATTGAAAGAAGAATTAAATGTGGGATAAGGATTATGTTAATTTAGAGCTTTTATTTTAAATTTAATATATACTCAAAAATCTATGCTATTTCCACATAAAGCAAGGTAGCACCTAACATAACTTTCCCTCTAAATGTTATTTTAGATGACGGTTCAAAACATGGGATATGGAGTTCCGCCTAGAGTAAAGAAATTACTTAGTAATCCAAAGACATTTTATAAATTCCACCTACATTTGATAAAAATAAATGACAAACCGAGATTGCCTTTCAGAATTCTCATTTAAAATTCCAAAAAAAAGAACACGTAAAAAGCTCACGATACCCGATTCTATATAATAAAGCATATATAAATAGATCCTTTTCCGGGAATCAAACCTTTTATAACGTTATACCGTTTTGTTATTGAGCAGGTAAATCTATTAGGAGATTACATCCCTTTCCGATGTAGAGAGCATATTCATCACCGGCACATAATGTGGTTCAGGATTTTTACGTACCTTTTTTTAGAATTAAAATGATCCTTCTGGTAACAAAAGTAACTAAAAAAAGGGGTTTAAAAATATAAAATATATGTATTTATTTTTACCTACGTAAATAATCATACAGTAAAAACCATATAATTTTTATACTCTAGACTATAATACAATAATTCTGAAGGAAATTTAATGAATAGTAACAAGATAGAGACATTGGGCGTTTATTTTAGAAACTCAATCTAACGTTTTGTCTTGTTTCCACTGCGAATAATTAAAATATGTTACTCTCCAGCTATATGAAGATATAAAAATTTAAAGTAAGTAGAGGACCGTCGTGGCGCAGAGGCGCAACGTCTGCCTGTAACGCGACGGTTTCTGGGTTCGATCCCCAGTCAGGGAAGATGGATTTTTCTATTTCCATTTTCTTCGCTCTGGAAAGTAGGCAAAGCGCGGCGTTGAGTTCCGCCACTCAATACGCAATGCCTCGAAAAAGGCGGAGAGCGGGGACGGAGAAAGCAGGGACTAAGCAACGAAGTGTCTTAACACTAGGTTTCCACAGTCCCTGCAGTTCCCTCTGCCTACCCTGCCATGTGCCATGTGTTAAAGTAAGCTTAAGAAATAAAAAGGAGAATTCAGAAAGTGAAAGAATTCGTGACGTTGTAAAATATTTAAGAAATATTTTAACTAATAAGGTAACCTTGACGTTCATCATCATAAAAATAATATTGATAGTACGTGATTAAGAGAATGAGATTTTAACTCAAAATAAACGTAATTTGCGATAACAACTTATTAGTAGTGCATATCTTCATAATCATACGGACATAGACGCGAGCAATAGCTAGAAGTAAGTAAGAACTAAGTAATTGCAACATTTGATTTAGATCTGTGTTATGTTTCATTTGAATCCTACTAAACTACGGGAATCCCGCTTTTCTCGATAATAAAACGTGTAAACACGCGTGAGGGATCCGTGGGACTTACGAGAATAAGAAGACGCATGCACAAAATCTCAAATTTTAAATATATAACTGTGGAAATTTGATAACTTTTCCGATATTTATTTTTAAGATCCTTTAAATATGGAGAAACCGCGGCTTGAAAATTCCTAGTCTCATCCATACTGAGATTTAAGCGCAGCCTGTGTTTGTCCCAGAATTTTTATTTGCTTTTGTTTATATTATTTTGATTCGCTATCTTTACTACTTACTAAAGTGAAATCAAACCCAAGATCAAATATTCATCAATACTACAAATAATTTATTTTTTTTTAAGTTCCCACCATGTAACAGGGTAAGTGGAGGGAATTTAGTGTCGAGACACTTTCTGCCTCGAAACTTAACACCGCTCTTTGATTTGTTACTAAGGCGTAGAAATAAAATCAATTCATTCAAGTGAAAATCGAACCTATAACCTTGAGCTTACAATAACACAATATGCCAGCCTGTATACAAACTTCAATTATACCTAAATTCATAGAAATATTTATTTTTACTACATCATTCATTAAAATGAAAATAGAATTAAACCCTTTTAAAAATATATCCTTAGAGCGCTGTTTGAAATCTCATTCCATTACTGTACCAAGCAAACGCACTTAAAAGACTATTCAATCGCTTGTTCCACACTCGATACATACACTGTAGGTTTTAATTAGATCAAACCTTTCAAGCTGATTAAGAACACATCGAGATGAGAGCGTATTACCGTTCTCTTAGAATACTTTGAAACGTAAATTGAAAATGTGAATTTAAATTGTTTGTAAATTAAACACTCTTATGGTTCAGTGGTAGAGTTTATATTTTTATATGATAGTCGGGTGTTAGAATAAATTGTTATACTCTTGCCTTATATAGGTACATTAGTAAAATAGAGGAGCTGTTGCTTAACTGTTGATTTTCTCGCCGGCTTTTCTCCGCAGAATCTGCCTTCCGAGCAAGCTGGCTTAAAGCTTCCTGACTCTACTTTCATTTTAATGTAAATCAACTATTTAAAAATACTTTCAGTAGCCTAATTAAATTATTAAAAAAAATTTTGTTTTATCTGATAAATGTATTTCGATTAGAAAAATGTACATTTTATTTTTGTAGTTGTTTCATTATCGTTTTCAATTTAAACTTGATAATGAAGCAGAAGTGGTTGTGAATACTAAATTAATATTCACTATATATAAATATCGACCAGATATATACTGGTCGATATATGTATATATCGATACTATCTATACGTAAATTATTACAAAGGCGTACCCATATGAATACTCAAGAATTATCAAGTTATTATTATTAGTTTAGATACGGGATCATTTTTCCCATTTTATGATTTTTATACGTATAATATGTGCAGTAGTCATAATTAATTGACGTTAAGTTCCCCTAATAGGAAAATACTACTACTACTAATAAACTTGTCACTTCTAATTCATAAAAAATAACAAAATGAGAAAGAGATATATCTCGTGAACCGTCGTGGCGCAGAGGCGTAGTGTCTGCTGTAAGCGCGACGATTTGTGGGTTCGATTACCACTCGGGGAAGATGGATTTTTCTATTTTCATTTTCTTCGCTCTGGAAACTAGGCAAAGTGCGGCGTTGCAGTTCCTGCAGTTCCCTCTGCCTACCCTGCCATGTGCGGGAAAAAGCGTGAAGTTAAAAAAAAAAGATATATCTTGTTGCCGCTTAACTGGATAGTGTACGCTTGCATCATACTTGGCAATTGGGGTCTGATTTTGAAACGATAATTAAATTTTTTGTTTTAAAATATATTTTTTTATTTTTTAAATATAGTATTGGTCTTATAGTTTTACTACATTTATAAAGATTAGGTAAAACTATGATCTCTTTTAAAGACCTTACGTCCTGTCCTTACAACCATACTCTGTATATTGAAACTGCAGCATCTGTTTGTTTATTTGTTCCTACACTCACTAGTATCTTTCACTACACTCTTATATCTGAAGTTTCAGTCTTCTGCTGTGTATCTATTATTATTAATTCGTAGTTATGTGTACCGTCGTGGCGCAGAGGCGCAACGTCTGCCTGTAGCGCGACGGTTTCTGGGTGCGATCCCCAGTCGGAGAAGATGGAGTTTTCTATTTCCATTTTCTTCGCTCTGGCAAACTAGGCAAAACGCGGCGTTGAGTTCTGCCACTTAACACGCAATGCCTCGAAAAAGGCGGAAAGAAGGGAAGGAGAAAACAGGGACTAAGCAACGGAGTGTCTTAACACAGGGTCCCACGGTCCCTGTAGTTCCCTCTGCCTACCCTGCCATATGGGGGGTAAAAGCGTAAAGCTAAAAAAAAAACAAAAAAAAAAGAATTTTAAATAAAATAGACTTAAATATATAAATAGACTCAAATTATGCAAGATTTTAAACATAAATAGATTCAAATTATGCAAGATAATAAATATAAATAGACTCAAATTATGCAAGACTTTAAACGACGTTCAGTTTTTAATAAATTCTTGAACCATTACTATGCAAAATGCTCTAGTATTTCCGTAAATCGATCTCCAGCTCGAAACGAAGCAAACGTTCACGTAGCATGGCTGAAGCCTGTAACAACTGAACGTATGTTATCATTCATAGTCGCAGCGCTCGTCGTTACGTAGCAGTCAAATGGACAACGATATAGTGTGACATAGTGTTTTCTATGCAATACTTTACTATAGTAAAGGTAACGTAGATATATGGATGTTGTTCATGGAGATTTAAATATATGTGTTTTATTTACCTAAATATTAAATAATATTTGATAAGTATTTTTAGATGACGTTATAGGACAGTTTTTCGGAGGAATAAATTTTGTTGGCTTTCTGCTCGTTCGGAGAGCAAGGAACGGAGTGTATAGTCACTAGTCTTCATCTATTAACCGTAAAATAAGTATTGTACGTTAGTTACAGCATAAAGATAAAAAATACCTACCTGTACCTACAACTATAAAAATCAAGTAACTACACCACAATAGCTTTACAATTCATTTACTACAAACACATCAATCATAATGAATCCTTAACAAACCTTTTAAGCACTATACAGAACAATATTCCTTAAAAGATATAAAAGTTCCTTTATTTGCAATTCCATTAAAACTTTATCTCTTGGTTCTAAGAAAAATGAGGTGGCTGTTGAAGTAACAAGGAGTCGCTGTATACTAACACCAGGCTTTTACTGTAATAGTTGTTGGCTGATGTTCGTTCGTGTAATACATTTTTATTTTCTAAATTAGTCACTTGAATAGGTTTTATACATAATATATAGGAAAATATAAAAGTTGTAACTTTAAAACTATGTTTATTTATGATTATAGCTAGGAACTGCAGTTTCACTAACTTTTCGCTGCTTACTCCAGACAAAAATAAAAGAACTGTACCTCTATGACACATGCTATATTGTAAGTGGCCGTAGTATTGCTGACTATACATACCGTTGATACCTTGATATAAGATAATCCAATTATTAAAAATCAATTTGAACCAGTACTGAGATTAGCATTAAACCAAACAATTTTGATAACTTTATATTTTAAAAACTATTACTTAAATTATATTATGTTTAAAATATCTAAAAGTCTCGTACTATATTCATTGTGGGTTTCCGCTGAGGAAAATATAACTTTTAAAAAATTACATATTTAAATGAAATCCAGTTATGAGTGTATATTATTAAAAGCTTTTATGTGTATTAAAATTATTAATTTTAAGCTTAAGAATATTACCTTTTTTGGACTTATCTTACTAATGACATTTTTAGATTTAGACACAAATTGTTTATTTTATTATTTAAACTTGTAAAATTTCATGAGTAGATCTATAAAGTATAAATTTTAATACTTGATAAACTCACTTTGTTTGAAATCAATTACAAACAAAGTCTGTATGAGATTTTCTGGATTTTAAGTTTAGATTCAACAGTGATTTTTATATAAAATGCATACATATATATATATATATATATATATATATATATATATATATATATATATATATATATATATATATATATATATATATATATATATATATATATATATATATATATATATATATATATATATATATATATATATATATATATATATATATATATATATATATATATATATATATATATATATATATATATATATATATATATATATATATATATACGCATATCTTTATCAATTGCAATTCCAAAAAAGGGAGAAGAAATTCTAATCTGGATTTTGCTTTTTTGTTTAGCTTGCAAGCCCTACGCATTTTAGAGAAAACTCAATTTACAGACAAAAAGAAGTATTCAATCATTTTTATGGAATTAAATCCTATTAAAAATCATCAAATACATGTAAACAGTATAAGACAAAAAAATCAATATTATCAGTCCAGTAGTCTTTGATTACACAGGGTCTGTTTAGCTGGCCTTATTAGAGTAAAATCAAATATTTGAATTACAATCATTCAGGTAGAAACAAGAGATAGTAAAACACTGTCCGTACTATCAGCGTTCGTAATGCAAACAAAATTTTTAGAACTAAAGCTTGTTAAGTGAATTATGTCGCAAAATTCACGGATGAACGGTTTCAATCAATCGTAAATCTTGAGTCAAATCTTATTCACGCCATCGTTGTCTTCATTTGTAGAAATATCAATGTGGACCGTCGTGACGCAGAGGTATAAGGTCTACCTGTAAATGTGACCATTTGTGGGTACGATTCCCACTCGGGGAAGTTGAATTTTCTATTTCAATTTTCTTCGCTCTGGCCAACGTTGCGCTTTGCCTAGTTGGCAAAGCGCGGCGTTGAGTTCCGCCACTCAACACGCAATGCCTCGAGAAAGGCGGAAAGCAGGGATTAAGCGACGGAGTGTCTTAACACTAGGTTCCTATTCCTATTCTTAGCGTGAAGCTAAAAAAATATCAGTATTTACATATATTCTTTTTATTTTTTTACATTCCATGGTGTAGCGACACCGCGTTTGATATAACGGTTTGGAATTCGGTTTTACTTTTTTTCATTTTCTTACTCTGATGATAATATAAAATGTGGAGTTGAGTTCCCCCAATCATCACGCAATGTCTCGTATATTGGGCTCTAAATGGGGAACGGAGTTTCTTACTATATATGTATCCATTATATAGTAAATTTATATATTAATCTATCATTTATATTTTTTAAGTTATTTTCTTGTTTTTCGCTAATCAGTACGAAAATTGTCAGTAATTAGTAAGTTGGAGTGTCTTAACACTAGTGTTACTAACTGTTAATACCTTATTAGGTATATATATGAAAAAAATAAAATTTAAAGACATAATAAAGACAGACACAATATTCATAATCTTGTTCAAATCAACAATAAGTAGAATCCAATTAAATCTCATACTTATGTACGGATTCACAAATTTTCGGGATATTAATGATACTCGAGATCAATAAGAATTTCAAGTATCGGAGTAGTTAAAATGTGTATACGGCTTGCGACCCAATTTTGAATAGGATGAAAAGATCCTCCTTTATAATATATTAATGCGTATCGTGTTCTTGTACAATTTAGAAAGCCCTTATTAAAATATGATATATGTTTGACGTATTTTTTAAAGAAGTCAATTATTTTTATATGATCTTTCCATGAATAACGTAGTAAATAGGGAAATGTTATAGAGATAAGTAACTGTTAAGATAGTTTCGGATATAGGCAAAAGTTTTTGTTCGACATTCAGATTCTGCCAAGCCAAGTTAACATCCTAGTATTTCAGTTTGCTATGAGGTTTTGAATTCGTGCGAGTCTTTTTCTTACTTAATTTTTCGTTTATTGAAAACTTTATATCCGTATTTGAAACTATACAAAATATATTTTTTTTTTAGCTTCACGCTTTATCCCGCACATGGCAGGGTAGGCAGAGAGAACTGCAGGAACTATTAGAACCTAGTGTTAAGACACTCCGTTACTAAGTCCCTGCTTACTCCGTCCCCACTTTCTGCTGTTTTCGAGGCATTGCGTGTTGAGTGGCGGAACTCAACGCCGCGCTTTGCCTTAGTTGCCAGAACGAAGAAAATGGAAATAGAATAATCCATCTTCCCCGACTGGAGATCGAACCCAGAAACCGTCGCGTTAGCCGCGTTACAGGCAGACGTTGCGCCTCTGCGCCACGACGGTCCAAAATATATGAGATCGAAAATAATTTTATGTAACCAAAACCGTTATATGATATCGATTTTACTATATAACCTCGCTATTATTGACAAAACAACTTGTTTTACACTCGGTTTTCTATTTTTAGATATAACCAATGAAAATATTATTGTTAGGCAAAAACAATTTATATAAAATACATATTATTTATATATTTATTAAAGTGATATAAAATAACAAATAGTACTACCATTTCAAATTTAATATTAACCTCAAATAAACAGCGTGCAATCTTCAAAAAAAACAAAACAAATAGCAGCACATAGAAACGAAAACTCCCCAGCTTTTGAAAAGCAACTTCTTAAAACTAGAAAATTTTAACGCAGGTTTCAATTGAGCGAGGCGTGAACTCTTAACACAGAGGCTAAGAGGTGTATGGACTTGGATCTGTTTCATAGATATGCATCGTTTCTAAAGTACTGCCTTTGATGTTAAAGCAGCTACTTGAATGGCATGATACTCATATAAATTTAGGGCAAGGGATTTTTAAGTGAAATTTTCGATGGTTTGGAAATTAACGATCAAATTTCTTGTGTTATATGTACATATACCTTATTTGTCCTACATTTTATTTTACATAAGCCAAGGTTGATTTATTTTAGTAAGACTGCGCTTGAATTTCACATATATTTTACTTATTTATTCTAATGTTTATTTAATTAAGCAAAATCATATTAGAAATGACGATAAAAAATTCAAACAATTTATATATATATATATATATATATATATATATATATATATATATATATATATATATATATATATATATATATATATATATATATATATATATATATATATATATATATATATATATATATATATATATATATATATATATATATATATATATATATATATATATATATATATATATATATATATATATATATATATATATATATATATATATATATATATATATATATATATATATATATATATATATATATATATATATATATATATATATATATATATATATATATATATATATATATATTGTAAAACTAGTAATTTAAACGATCAATCTTTATCACAAAATTTAGTAGCTAACATTAGAGTGTGACAGAACACAAGTTCGCAGCAAAGCCAAGCGATGACAATTCACACTATACGTCAATGTCACTATTATTCATTCTGTCATTCATCTAAACCACAGTCAATCTTGTGGAAAAGTTAGCGGAATTCAAAAGTTTACTATTGACATAAATCTTGAGTAAACAAATATAATGTGAGGCTTTAATAACGTGACGACATTTTGTGGATCGTGAATTCGGGCTTGAGTTAATAAATGCTTTTATTTTTACTGCTCTAAAAAAAATAAGTTTTGGTATTTACGTAGAAATTTAATTTGAACTCTTGTTTTTTGCTGCCTATTTGCAATAATCATGATGTATATATAAACCTTCGAGAAGATCTAACATTGTTTTTTATTAAAAAAAAGTGGTTCAATTATTGTATAAAAAATATTTATTAAACGTGATTTTTGCGAGCGTAGAGAGAGAGAGAGCGTAAATTGCTATCAGATATACATGTACTTGTTGTCCTATTTCACAATATTTGTGACTTTCAGTGGAAGTGTGAATATAGTAATTAATGAATGCTGTATATTTTAGGAAAAAGCTAGAATTCCCATAAAAGCATTTCCTAATTTCGTTATTTTCCATGTTAAAATCAATATAGGATAAATCAAAGAATGAAAAATGACCCTATTAAACTTATTTATCATTGCCCATATAAATATGCCTTTGAAATAATAAAAAAAAGACAAAATATTTTTCTTCTTCTTAAGGTGCCATCTTCTTGCGAAGTTCGGCGATCATTACGGCGACTTGGACTTTTGATACCGCAACTCTGAAAAGGGAACGGGTACTCTTGCCAAACCATTGGCGTAGATTTTTTAGCCAGGATATCCTCCTCCGCCCAACACTTCGCTTTCCCTGGATTTTGCCTTGTATTATTAACTGCAGCAATTCATATTTAGAATTTCTTAAGATGTGACCGAAATACTCGAGCTTTCTTTTCTTAATCAAGTATATAAATATTTTTAAAGGAACAGAAAGAACCTGATTGACTACATTGTTATTTGGCGTCGACAAAACGCTTGCAGCAAAAGAAGATAGAGCTAAGCAAATAAGATTGAAAGAAGACGTAAAGAAACAAAGAACTAATGCGTCTACTTTCACTACAAATTACTTGGAATGTCCAGCAAATTCAAAGCACATAACATGAAGAAATTTACAATTTGAAATATTTCAAAAAAATCTGGAATATATCTTTACGTTTATAATAATAATTATTATGAAGTCTTTTATTTTTAAATCAAGACTCTATACAAACTTTAGACATCCACACCGCGGAAACTCGAGATGGAAAAAAGCATATTTAAAATTCAACGAAACCGCGCATTTCCTTTAACTTAACTTAATTCAGATATAAATAAAACAACAGTCTTGCAGCAATTCAAAGACCACCATTAAATTTCATCGCGGACTTTTAAAGAAACTTTCTCATTTTGTACGATCGAACAAAAGCCACTAATGAAATGCACCTTATATTTTTAATTAGGAAAATCTTCAAAGAATTCTAACTTTGTTGGCAAATCGTCTAGATCTACGTAACTGCCTTCTCTAAGGTGTAAAAGCGAATCGGAACGTTTGAAGTAAGGTGGGAGCTTTCATTACCGCCAGACGTACTCTGAAAGTGCCACTCAAAACATCAAAGGCTGACTATACCTATGGTACAATTATATTGTCCGAACTTATCTTGGATCGCACGCTATTTTATTCTATATTTATAAGATAGTAATGATGAAATTTCTGCGATACGTTTTCACGCTTAATACTAGTTGCGCACTGTACAACTACTTTACAACTATTTTTTCTAAACATCCAAACGTTTTTCTTAATTTATTTTAATGTCTATCTTCCATGGAACGTATACGGCTTTGTTGGATCTTTGAATGAGATGAATGCTTTAAGCTCTTGGTAATGTAGATTTTCGTTTATGTATAAGTTTTAAAAAAATCATGATTTCTATCAAATTTGGATGATACTTGTATAAGTGGTAAGCAGATTTGCTATTAATTTTAAAAATGAACATTTTGCGTTGACCTACTTTACGAATAATAGCTTTTGTCAATGTCTCTCAATAACCATTGACCATCGATCATCAGTTCGTTAGAATACAAGTACACATAAATGTACTTATCTATGGAAAAACAAAGCCACACACTATTTTAACATTTTATTCTATACAAGTGACCGCTTCGTGGCTTCGCTCGATCGATCGATTAACTCTCATATAAGCATATGCAAGTATATCATGCAAATAATTTTCTTTTTCTTTTATTATATATTATTAAAAATAAGAAAAAAGAACAATTAAAACAATAGATCGGTTTAAATATTAAAAATAATTCCATATATTTCTATATTTAATAATATTATAAAATAAAAATTTAGGTTCTAATTCTAATTCATTTAGGTTCTTTTCCATTTTTATTATATTTATTTATTTTTTTCCATTTTATTATTAGTACATATGTTTTTATAATTCTTTTCACGGCTTACAGCGATTTTATTATTAAATTCTAGAATATGATGGTTGTCTGGAGGAAATCACTTATAATGACAATAGAGACTGATTGAATCTATTTAATTTTTTTTTTCGCTTGTGTGAATTCATATAATTTTAGATATAATAAAGTATTATAATTGTTATCATGTCATGAAGACAATCTAGTGTACCAAAGGCCAGATCACGTTTCATAGAAGACTTTTATTTACATACAATATAATTTTAACAAAGAATGCAACGTCGATAGGCAAACTATTATACAATATGTGTAATAGTTATTTCCACACAAATTAAAGATCAATTGAAATACTGAAATTTGCAGAAAAAAGCACAAAAATAAGTCTATAAAATATATTTAGAGTGTATTTCACCCTATAAATGCTACAATACACTTAAAATAACTTAAGCACAATATAAAGATTCTCACATGCCCTCATTCTTTGTCGAGTTAAGAATTTGGGAAGGGTCGCCAAGTAGCCCTCGAGATCAAAGGGAAAAACACGCAGCTTTGCATAACACCAAAAAGAATTTATTTTTCTTATATTCTTTTATATAAAATAAATCATATACATAATAACTTTATTAAAAGTAATACTTACCTTATAATTAGATAAAACAAATCTAATTAACTAATGTAGTAAATTAAGTATGTAGCTAAATGTTTATATAATTACAACAAGAAATTACGAATAATAATGAAAAATGTAACAAAAATAAAGTCAATTTTAAATTACTTTTATATTGACTTTTAGCCAATACAAATATTTCACATACTGCATCTCATACAAATACAATCTAATTACAAAAATTATAAATTTATACAAAAACTTATCGAACCTACTTCCGACTCGTGTATAAATATTACCAACTGTAAAAATAATGTTCAATTAATTTACCTTTTTGTAAGCCAAATCCTGTTTTATTCATTAAGCTGTTTTAAATTAAAATATTTATTAAGGTTTATCTACATTATGTAATAAACGTCTGTATATAAATATATCATAAGTATGTACATATATATATACGAAAACACACATAAAAAAAAACTCTCTATCTGAAAATCGTATAAAAATTCAATTAGTTCGGGTACTCAACGTTGTTATTCGAAAAATTTCGACAAAAGTGTTAAATTGTTAATTGTTTAAATGAATTTTAACTGTATTGTACGTACATTTTTTGTTGTTTAGCATTTAGTGTCTGATGCAATTAGTGCTTTTTTTCCTGGTTGATTTTAATAAAATTATTACTTGAATTTTTATCTTATTTTTTTTGCTATTACGATAATGGTTCTAGATTGATTTCGGTCATGATTGATTATTGTTAATCTTATTTACAAATATTACATAGATATATACTAAAATATAAATAATCTTGTATGTATACAGCAATATTACAGTCCTATATATTATGCCTTAGAAACCGAAATCTTTATTTCTTTTCTATAGCTGGGATAACAAACGCTTTAGCGTTAACGATTATAGAAAATTCTGAAAAAGTAACCAGCAATACGGGTCAGTGTCCGACACTTGATCTACAGTGCCAATAGAATACACCGTTGTTATAGTTTGCCAATAGCGCTTTTATAAGTCAAGTGACGTAAAGTTTCCAAACAAGTTTAAGACATTGCATTTTAAAGGTCAACGCCGCCTTTTGTCTTATAGCCAGAGCGAGGGAAATTAAAATAATTAATTCCTTTCCATTAGGAATCGATTCCATAACTGTCACGCTTACAGACAGCGAGTGCCGCTGTGCCATGACGGTCTCATCAAATATGATAATATATAAGACACGTCGAGTCAAGAATTTTTTTTATATCTACACGCTTGATCCCGCACATGACAGGGTTGGCAGAGAGAACTGCAGGAAGCATAGGAAACTAGTGTTAAGACACTCCGTTGCTCCATCCCTGCTTTCTCTGTTCGTCTAAATAATAAATTACTTAGGAAATAATAAAATAAACAAGCAATAACATTTTAAATATAAAACTTTATAATCATTTCTTACCAATGTCACAGAGCAAGCTTTTACTTAAAATAAATACATTCATATATTTTAATAAATTTATATAATTTTCATAATGTCATTTATCTCATATCTCATACTAACACTCGTTCATCATCATCGCTAGTGTGAAATTTCGCGACAATCTTCAATTAACACAAGGACATTATTAAATGCGATACAGTGAAATGCTACTGTACTATAGTTGACGAGAAATAAGGATAGTGTCTGACTATGGATATTACAATTGTTCTATGAATATTGTAGGTAGAAAGAGCTTTACGTTTGAACTTTTTTTCTCTACTCTATGCGAGTTTTGTGACCTTGTGTAGACAATTAATAACAATTTTGTGCTTATTGAAAATTGTACATTAAGTAGTCGTGGTGCGTTTGTGATAATTATTGTTAATTTTTATTTCATATAATGAGGAGGTCGACTTGTTGTACCTTGACGTTCAAGATTATCCAGCTCCTTGACGTTCAAGATTATAGCTACTGGTAAAAATTGTGACCTCTCATGTAGTTCATTTACAGTAAAAATGAAGTTAAAACTCTAAGAAAATAATAACTTGAGTATACATAGAATATAGGGTACTTTTTGTATCTTAATCAAACTTATCACTTCTGTATAAATAATAAATTACATATAAATGAAACACGGTTAGCTAATTTTTTTATATTTAAATAAATATTCATAATATTTTCATTTATATTTAAATGCAAAAGCCCTCAAATTTGATTTAAGTTAAAATTATTGGGCCCAGTTTAATTCATTGTTATATAAATCTGAAGAAGGTACTTTGTACTGTAAACTTTAAGTATGACGAAAATAACTATATTTTAAAATAATAACTACACATATATAATATATACATGTTTTAAAGAGAAACATATCTTCGCAACATGTCAAAAAATATCCTATACCAATATTATAGACTAGGGGAAGGGTGCCTAATAAACTGGGCGTGTCGTTTTCAAGCTGAATTGCTTTTTGTGTAACAGAATTTTGACATCCCCATTCGAATTTTAATTAACCGAGGAAACAAATTTGGTTTGATGATAACTTCGTTTCGTCATCGTCAGCCGTTTTTTGAATGTATATTGAAAACAATACAATATTGTTTAATTAAAAGTAATATACCAAACGGTGATAGTGGATAGTCGTCACAGTGTCTATCTGAAATATGTTTATTTTCATGGTTTTGTCTACGTTTTTTCGCTTCACGCTTTATCTCGCTGATAACAGTGTAGGCAGAGGGAACTGTAGGGACCATGGGAACCTAGTGTTAAGACATTTCGTTGCTTTCCTCTTTCAAGGATTTGTGTGTTGAGTTGCGGTACTCAATGTGCTTCAGACAGAATGCAGAGTTTCAGTTCAACAATGAAGAGACAAAAATAAGCGTGAAACAGTTTGCCTTAAACTTAAAACAACCAAAATAAAAATTAAATTTATAAATATATTTTTTTTAATTTTGTACGCCATATTTCAGTTTAAATTTTAAAATATAGTCCCATATACTTAAAATGAAAATCGCTGTTCTAAGCAACGTTGTAATATGGAAGTTGGTGTACGCCGCTTTATGGCCAACATAAATCAGTGTGTGATTCCTCAAATTATTTATTACGAGACCAGCCAGCTATTGCACTTACATCAAATGTGAGGATATTTATTATATTCTGTTGTTTCGTAGATATAATAAGCAATTTGTGTAGAAAATAGTTTCTATTGTGTTTAGAATGTTTCAAATGTTAATTAATTGAATTTTTAGTTGTTCTAAAATAATAATTAAAACATGAATGTTAACACAACAACGCAAAATTATAAAAATTGTAAAAGTTACATCATTAAATAAAACTTATTTCAAAAAAATTTTTGACGTGCTTGGACTCTATCTCTTCTCTATCTCAATATAATTATCCTAATAATTTGCTTTCCCGTTAACAAGTAATAAAAAGATGTTAAAAATAAATTGGTTAATTAAATAATAAAACTATCACGTATCTCTAAGAAAAATATTATACCCACTCCACACACACACGAATACATGGGCACATGCATACACGAGTACATACGAATACAGAAATATTTAATGCTCCTTATTTCAGTTTTATGTTGTATATTGTAAATGACTAGAGGATGACCTTGACCTTGGATGAACGAAGACCTGGTAAGACACGAGTTACGTACTTTTCACAGGCACCAACAACATTCAACTTGTTAGTGTCATATTACCTTAATATTTTTGTTGTTATTATTATAATGACATATTATTATCTTATTTAGTAATAATATGTTATATTTCTATTTTTTTAATATTATATTTTATATAAAGGCTCATTATTATTACTTATATAAAACTAATTAATACATTTTGATGTCTCAAATTACCATATCTAACTACGTAGTCATAGTTTGCAATCTTGCATGTACTAACTTTTATAATTCATTATCGTGTATCGCAAAAACAGGAGTAATAAATAACAAAATTAAAGTTCTTTACATAAACTTAACTAAAGAGAAATACCTTCGCCAATGAAATAGCACCGATAGTCGTAAATCAGCGTCATTGCTACCAACTTGACTTTGTAAATAAACATACTGTGCAGACGAAAACAAATAAATTTCTACCTCGGCCTGTACAGTGTACAGTAAATAACTGTTTTCGATCAAAAATTTACATTCTTATGCGAAAGCAAACTTTATAATTAAGTAATACATTTTAAAATCCCTTGTGACAATAAAATCGATGGATTTGCATTCCTTCTGCCCACAGTACTATAAATATTTATTTGAATTCCACAGTTTAATAGTATTCATGTAACTAAAGAACAGTTTCATTAAAATTGAGAGGCTCCACTGGTCTCGAGAGATTTTCGAATAAATAAGGAACTAATTGGGAATCGCTAAAATTGTAAATCGAATGAAAAAAATGTTTTTTTACTCTATTTCTTTCAAGTTGCAAGTATCCTTTAAAGGATTGTTACTTGAATTATGTTACTTTTATAACAAAAGACGACTAAAGTTAATGTAGACTAATGTATAGTTAAAAATTGTTATATTTTCAACCTTATAAAAATAAAACAAATTCAAACTATACGTATAACTCTACAGTCTATACTAACTTATAACATTACGATTAGCTATTACTACATCGGATAATTTAAAAAGTTGAAACAAAATTGGATGTAAACATAATTAAATAATAATATAAGCGAAGGAATATTTGATTCGATTTTTTTTTGCTTCACTCTTTATCTCGCTCATAACAGGGTAGGCAGAAGAAACCGTATGAATCGTGGGAACCTAGTGACTTAAACGCTCCGTTTATCGCTTAATTGACTAATTTTATTTTAATATTCACTTAGTACTATTAGTAGATTCAAGGTTTATCTCTATAAATTGTAAGACGTAGAGAACGGAGAGAACCGTATAAAGACACTGTCTTCGCTTTCAGTTTTGAGACAGTTTTACCAAAGTAAAAATAACAAAAATAATTCCTATACAGAAATGAGAATGGTATCGTTACTCTTAAATTCACATTCCCTCATGCTATTTATAAAGTCAATAAAAATTGACTTTTTCATAAAGATGAAGCATAAAAAGGACAAAGCAAGGACAAATTCAATAAAATTTTACGATCGTCTCAATAATTATTAATGTTCAAGACATAAATGTATAGAAAACAAAACGCAATTGGTACTCAAATATCCCTTGCCATATAAGATACTGTAAGCTAATGGAATTTTAATGAGACTGGCAGTCACGCTTTAATTCCCTCTCTTTTTGGGGTATTTTTCAGAATCGATATTAAGGTCAATCGATGTAAAATGTCGTGACCTTTTTTATCGATTATATTGTAATAGGGTTCTTAAAGCGAATTTATATCAATGCGATTTTTATATACTTATATGTATATACGTATCATTTAAAAAGTACCTTGCAGTTGATAATTATTCATACCCTCTATTGAAATGAGCATAATAATTTTAAGATACACTCAAAATAATATTTTTTTCTTATACGTAAATTTCTGTATTTTTTTAAATGCCAAATTTTAAAATAAAAAAACAACTTTTTGCTGCAATTCTGGTAGTGTTGTGTGATTTGGTTTTTGATTATAATACACTGGTTTTCACTTCTGGTTTCGCCCCAGTTATTCTTATTGATATAACTATGAGTACATTACAATTCATTACACAAAGTATTCTAGGGAATATAGACCAAACATACAATAAATTGCGTATAAAATTTAAACGTAATGCCATAAAGACATCGATTTCTCCAATAAATGGTCTATCAAGACAAGAGCCAAAAATATTAACTCAATTCGCTCCATAAGTTTCTGAAATTATCGTGATTAACCATAGAAAGAAACTCTTCAAGTATATAATATTTGTATAGAAAATTAAAATACATTTTATTCCTTACAACTTCTTAACAAGTATCAGTCCAACTCTATTTAAGCCTAAGAATTGAATCGATTGTTAAGTTTTTTTATTACAATTATCTTCGATCAGTAGGATGGGAAGTTTCTAGTATCTTCAACGTCAAAACCCTGTTTGTCGATTTCTAATTAAATTCAAGATATTGTATATTGTGCGGCAGAACATAACGTCTTTTTCATTGCAGTATACGGATACAAAAATATATATCCATACAATTTCGTATCTTACAACAAGGGCTCCAAACAACATCATTTATTTGTTAATATCTTACAGTGATAAATTGTCTAATATAATTTTAAAGGCATTTTTACAAGCAAAATAAACACAATATTTTAACTTGTAAGCTTAAAATATTTATATAAAAAAGATGGTAAAATTACCGTCATATAAAAAACTGTGGAAGTCAGCCAGCGGCTAGTTACCCGTTGTAAACAGTTCTTATCACAACGTCCCAGGCAAATCTGAGCCGCTTTCACATAATGCAAGGTTGAAAATATATTAAATAGCTTTATTTAGAATACTTTTAATCTGGGAAATGCATGTCTTGTTGATTTTTTTTGGATGGATGCGCTTGTCTCAGGAGCTAGTGATCCAAATTAGAAACAGTTGTGCGTTTGATCTTTCGGAGTTTCGGAGAAAACTGTTAGAATTACACTATTTTTTTAGATTTTTTAAATAAAAGCTTATTACGCCTTATGATTATATTCTAAGCGTTTTATCTCGCACATGGCAAGGTAAGCAGAGGGAACAGGGACCATGCAGGGACCGTGGCAACCTAGTGTTAAGAAACTCCGTTGTTTACTCCCTGCTTTCTCCGTCCCCGCATATTCTAAGTTTAGTCTATGAAAACATTTTTATGTTTTACTAATCAATTTTAACTACTAATTAATTTACAAATATATTTCAATTAAAATATGATTGGAATTGGTATGTGTTTCTGCTGTTTTTAATTTATGAATTGTACTGTAGGCCAGCTAAAGTGTAAGATACATATGAGCATATACATATTGCATTAATATTGATATATATTGTCAATAGAATATGTATCTATTGTATCTATTTTAAGTGAATTTATAAATTGATATTTTAGAGCTATTTATATATTGAGGTCACGGGAGTCATTACGGGAAACATTTAAACAAATAGGTATACTCACAGTTGCGTCTCAGTATATCTATAATAATATAGTCTTTGTAATAAAAAAATTTCATATATACAAGCATCATAGTGACATTCATAATCGCTCAACTCGGCGGAGGCATCAATTAATTACGTCTTCGTATCGTCTGACTGAAGTACAACGATCTTTTATAGGGTTTAGCGTTATTTTTATTAATAAAATTCTGAAATTGATACGCGACTTGCCAATAGAATTCTTTAAAAAACGGGCAAAAGCACAACTTATTAGCAAAGGTTATTATAGGGTTGATGACTATATCAATGACAAAGACACGTGGAGTTGATCAGTTCTACAACCTGTTCCGCTCAGGCTAGGCGATACTTGTACATTATACATTAGTTATATGTTAAATTGTTTTTTTTTTATTTAAAAGATGTGCTGAGGAGTTTCTTTCGCCATTATTTCTCCTCCAAAGACAAAGCACCTTTCCGAAATGGTAGTAGATAAATATTGACGTGCATAAGTGTATCTGTGATACGTATATGAATAAATGATTTTTAATTTTGATTTTGATTTAAATAGAGATAACATAGTGCATTAACACTGTGTTCTCTGTGCCCACCTTGATGCCAAGATACAAGTGAGTTAAATGAAATGTTGCGATTTCATCGCATTTACTATATATTTTTACTAAGTTTTCAAAGTCTTAAGCCAATTGGTTAAAAGAATTAAAAGTTTTATACAAACTTCACAACCTTTCCTACTTAAGTGTTGAAATTTAGGAAATCGTTCCTTAAACGACGCACTTAGTGGAACATTTCCTTTGTAAACTTTTTTTATTTATTAGCGTTTCTGTAAGTGTGCTATGAAAGGTATGATTTTGCACGAAATACCACGCATATAGTGAAAAAGCAGTGAGTTAATAGAGTTAAAACACTCCATTCCTATTTCTAACCAATACTTGATATGTTGTGTTATGAAAGACCGAAAATGACTAAAATATACTATTTATTTTCTTTTTTACTTCTGAGGGAATCTTCGACAGTATAATTTATGAATGATTTCTTTGTATATAATACACATTCATTAAATAAAAAATGAAACAAACACATTTACATCACATTTCACATTTTAATAGTCATAATAATCACCAGATCTGGGTACCTGCTATCTCGCGACTGCGCGAAATACGTTTCAGTTTTAAAAAATACAGAACAATGTTGAATTTTGTCTATTTTCAAGTTATTTTAGTGCTTCCTTACTCGTTGTCTCGACGTTGCTTAGTAGCTTAAGTACTTAGGAACTAAGTTGGAATACACTTGACAGTATGCTTGCTAGTATTTGTTAAACTCTTGAATAAACTTCTTTAGTTGGCTCATTTTTACTAGTGTAGTTTTGGAAATCAGAACTTTTGTGTTGGAAAACTCATTCGTTTTTATGTAGAAACAAATCGACACCCATTTTTGATATATGTTTATATATTTACATATATGTAAATATATAATACATATATTAAAAATTAACGCTACATACAAATTTAACTCTCTACATTATTCTTTAGTAGTAATCCCGCTAGTAATGGCCTGAATTATTAATATTACTTTAGCCCTTAAAATTTTGAATATAAATTTTCCGCACCTTAATCCTTTGAAATGAAGGGACTGCGAGACACAGATATGAACAAGGCTTTTATACACAATATTTGGATTATGTACGACCGTCATCAATTATGGGACGTGTTGCATCAAGGAGGAAAAACTATTATATTTAAATGTATAGCTTTAGTTGTTTAGTTATTTTTGTTACTTAATTGTATACATATTGCATATTCATAAAGAGCTTAGTGACCAATCTATCCGTTTATTTTTAGTAGCAATTGGTTTATTCTCGTACAATAGTTAATTGAGTTAAGAAGTGATTGATAATCATAATTCAGTCCTTTTATTTATTTAATAGCTGACATTTTTTGTTCAATATTCAAAATTAATGTCATAAAGAACTTACCATTACAAATAGGTTTTACTGACTTGAATAATTAAACATTAATTTCATAACTAATTACTTTCTAACAATAAAATCATAAAATGTATATTGATTTGCGCTCATACGGCCATACTGATTTCAGCGCGCCCCTTGCGTTGCTTTACATTACAAATCATTCCGAATTTTTCATTTAGATACGCGTGGTGGCTAGCTAGTATCATAGGAAAGATATTCAACACAAAAAATAGACCTTTAACTTATCTCAAAAACACCAATATACAAATCATGAAATTATCTATTTTTTTTTCTTTTTTGTTTCTTTTTCTCTTTTTCTTCTTTTCTTCACTCTCACATGAATTCTCTTCTGATGATTCCTCTGCCCATTCGGTCGATTCGCTTTGAATTGTTTTCCGCTTCTAAATTGTGGGTGCTCTTGGTAGCTCTTCCACGAAGTTATTTTCGACAGTCGACACCATGTCCCTTAAAAACATACAATAATGTCAATTAAAACAGTCTTAAAAATTGTTCCGGTATATACATAAGGAACCCTAATAATGTCAATATAAGAGCATTCCTTTGTTAATGCAATATTCTAAAATTATTTAAAATGAAAATGTCAGAAATAACAAATTAAATTGTATGTCAAACATTCAAAATGACTGTTTTAGGAAAATTACAAATAAATAAACATTAATGACAAGGCCTTTGAACTCTTAAATTACTCAGATTCATATTCTTTACTTCCCGACTACGTAAACTACGTAAAACATATCTCTATATAATATTCCTTCATTTAAATTTCCTCCAAGGCATGTAATAATAAGAAAATCATCAAACATATAGGGATAGATTGCAATTTTACTTTTACAATAATGCGATTACTAAGACACCGCTCGTCAAAGATAAGTTCTATGGTATTGTAATCAAACGGAAGTATGATTTATGAGGCTGTATCTATCTTCTTATGATCCAATGAGGCTGTGTCTATCCGCCTATGATCAAATGAGGCTGTGTATATCCCACCGCTGCTGTCGGCGCTAGGCCAGGGTTTCGTTGTTCAGAGTCCATTTTTCGTAATAAAATAACAGAGTGGTAGCAATTTTTTTATTTGGCTTTCATCTCTCAACCCCACGAGGGAAGAGGGGAGACGGCATCAGGGTAAGACCCTCTGGCCGTAAGTGTCTTACGCCACTTATAAATATAAGTGTGTCTTGGGGTTCAGGCAAATCACAGGGTGTGAAGTCAGTGCCTTTAGCAGGGAATTGGTGAGTGCAGTGCTATCTGGGCGGTCAGCCCAGCCAGTTGAGACCCTCAGCTAACTGGGGGAGGCCCAGTTTAGGTGACCAGCGACCGAGATAACAACTCACGAATCTTCATTTGGAGCGTGAGTTAAATCCCTGGGATTTTTTTTAGTATCAGGTGGTCTGGAATGGTAAGGTGCTATGTTGCGAAGATGTTCATGCAGTACCGAGGAATCTGCTCGGTTGAACATATCGGTGGCCAGGTTTCGGATATGATCTTCTAGGCTTTCCTTGCGGAGATCTTCCTCACGTAGTAGGGAGCTTGGGTGATGCGTCTTAGGCACAAGTTTTGAACTGTCTGCAAGCTTTTTCGGTGGCGCAAGTGGGCGAGCGCGTATCACGCAGGGGTTTTATACGTCAGATGTGGCCTAAAGTATGTTCGATAAAGCTGCAATTTGGTTCTGGTCGGAAGCCTGGATCTCCACAGCGGGGTCAAAATAGAAAGCGCCGCCCTCGCAGCGTTAGTGCTCTTTTTAATCTGGGGGCGCATCGACAGACGTTTGTCAAGCACCACTCCCAAGTAAGTTGCCTCCCTCGTCCATTCCACCTACTGGTTCTCAAGAATCAAATTAGGGGGTGATTTTTTATGGGTGCCAAAAGATATAGCCTGCGTCTTTTCTATGTTTAAACAAAGCCTCCATTGAAAAAGCCAGGGTGGCAGCTTGTCCAGTGCACACTGAAGCTTTTTTGTGGCGTGCACGAGTGACATTGATGTTGCAACTAGCGCTAAATCGTCTGCATATAACACTAGCCTATATCACTCCAGGTATATCGGGAATGTCATTGGTGTACACTGAGTAGAGTACTGGAGACAATATGCTACCCTGGGGCACTCCGGCAATGATAGGGAGGCTGCAAGACATGGCACTCTCCACCCTAACACAGAAGGAACAGCCATGGAGGTAGTAAGCTATCACTTTTAAAGCGTGATGCCGACAGATACTAACTTATGGAGAAGGCCGGGGTGCCATACTCTATCGAACGCCTTAGCCACATCTAAAAAGACTGCCGTAGTACTCTCCTTTTTGTTGAAGGCATCGGTGATCTTATGAACCACTCTTGCTATTTGAAGCGTTGTTGAGTGTCTGTTCCTAAACCCAAATTGCTCTGGGCGTGGCTGAAAGACTCCCTGGATCTGCGGAAGGAACAGCTTCTCGAACAACTTTGATATAGCACTTAACAGAGTGATAGGGTGGTAGCAATTGGTTTATTCTCGTACAATAGTTAATACAGAAGTGATTGATATTCAGTCCTTTTATTTATTTAACAGCTGACATTTTTTGTTCAATATTCAAAATTAATGTCATAAAGAACTTAACATTACAAATAGGTTTTACTGATTTGAATAATTAAACATTAATTTCATAACTAATTACTTTCTAACAATAAAATCATAAAATGTATATTGATTTGCGCCCATAAGTACTATAATATAATTATTATAACTATATATAATTCCAATAAAAGAATAAATTTTTACAGAAACATACAAAACTGCCTGTCAACACTTGTCTCGAAAGAATAAAAATAAAGGACAGTGTCTCGACAGACTTCTTACATATGAAATACAAGATGAAACTGTAATTATATTGCAAACAAAAATTACCGTACTAAGAAAAAAGGACGAAATAATACTAAGGAATATATACTAAAATTTAAGGACCTTGTTGGGATGCGTGACTTCAAGATATTAATACATCAGCAAGTAAATGCATATTAGATGAAAAAAAAAATAGAATGATTTAAATATCTGCTGCTCTATTGTTACACTAAACTACGGCCCAATTTAACTTTTCAGGTCAGGAAAGTAACACGATTTTAAATATATAAATATCATTAATTTTGAATTGATTCCCAACTTTCAAATGATTTCAATGGAATTATGCCTTTCTTAAATATATTTTTCCTGCTTTAGAAAAGTTGTTTTACGTTGATTTGAATATAGTCTCACAAACTGTGAGGTATTGGGGCAGGTAGAGTTGTAGAACTCAACATATTTTATTACTATTTTTTTATTAGGCGTTTTTGTTCTCCTTTCTTTATATTTTAAATATAATATGATTCTATGCAATTATATTTTAGTAACTAAGGGTAAAGTGATTTTTTATAAAATATTTCCTTAAATAACGTGAACAATTGAACAATTTTTAAAAGTATATATAACATGATTGAAGTTATATCATATTCATTGAACGTTCATGTATAGAAAATTAATGTATAGTTTGATAGGTAGGTAAGTAGTGTCTATCTTTACATATCTACCTACTTACGTAACTTTCCACTTTTTCTTGATCCCTCATTAGGTTTAAAGTACACGCACGGGGTAAAGTACGCTTTTAGCAAGGTAAAGGAAATCTAGGGTAAAGACGACTGTCTTAAGATCAAAGTGTCTTAACATTTACTTCACTCTGCCTACGTGAATGCCTACATGGTATGCATGAGGAATGATAAAATTCTCAGATTCCACAAGTATATGAACCTACACTTATAAAATCTTTGCTTTCTTTCTTGTTATTTTAGAAACACTTTGATCTTAAAACTAAGGACCGCCGTGGCAAATAGGCACCACGCCTGCTTGCAAATAAGACGGCTTGTAAGTTCGTTTGTGGGTAAAATTATTTTGATGAAAAGTACTGAAATACTTTGGCGACAAAGTTCCTCCATTGACTGTTTAAACATTAGGTTTCTTTCACCTACGGTTCCTTCTGATATGTGCAGGAAAAATGATAAATATAACTTTTTTGATTTGTTCATAGATAATATGTATTTCTATTGTTTAGTTACGAATTTACCTTTAATATTAATCTTAAAAAATAATATTATAAATTTGATTTATTTAACATTTGATTTCTTAAAAATTCTTTGTATATTCATTTTATGCTTGTCTCTTACAATCATAAATGGAACAAAGGAGCTCATCACAATCAATTACGAAAATTTCGTAGAATACACTCCAATTCCAATAACAGTTTATGTGTAAAACCTATTCTATAATGAAGGCAAAATTTAATTCGTGCTTTCACCGTCCGTGCAAATTATGAAATCCAAAAAGTCAATCGCTTTAAAAATTCATAAAGGAACTTGTAAAAGCAAAATGAAAATTTCTTTAGAATTCTTTACAACATATTTCGTTCGCTGTCACGTCCTGGGCCCGCGGGAGGGACCCGAAATTCGACCTGGGAGCTGCGAATACCATTCTATTTGCCGTTCCGCTGGAAATTTTCGATCGTTTTACTAAAATAAGATTAAGTAAATTGACTTAAAAACGACTGAGTAATTTTATTATTATTGGTTCTTTTTTTATATAAAAATATGGTTATTTCTATATCAGAAGGAAATATTGGTAATATTAATAAAAAGAGGTTCTTAAAAATGATAAGGCTTAAAATATTTTATTATAAATTCATATTCGGCGTTATTAAATTCGATATCATAAGAATAAACATATAGTTAAAATTATTTTATTTTATATATTAGGACTACTCAGCCTGCTAAGATCTAATTATTCTGTTTATTTTTCAGTTTTGTCCTTCTCAAGGCTCTTATCGCTCGTGTTTGAGGCGATTACGTATATATAATTAAAATTAATATATTAATAAAATTCAATACAATAATTCCTTCAGGTGCTGTCCCGCTATGCCACGATGGCATAAAAAGTTGGCACCTTTTATAACTCTACTGTTTTAATTGATGTGTTTTTATGATTTCCTTTTTGTTTAGTGGTAAATAAATATACTTATATATAGGCTACCGTGAAGAAGCGATCCAATATAATTGTCGTCGCAAGTTCAATTCCCACTCGAGGGAAATAATTATGTGACTTGTTTGTTATTTTTAATTACACCATACAATGGTTCAGGAGTAAGGCAAAAAAATGAGAAACGATAGGTCTTAGATTGTATTGATCGAGTAAAAGCGTGAAAATGTAAAATAAATTATAACAGTAAAATTTTCATTAAGCATTTGAAAAGCTATTATAAAATGTATGCGGCCCAATTGTTTTTCAATCTACAATAGGTGTAGTACAATACGATTTAGCATATGCCACATATAAGTAGAATAATTAAAAAAAATCAAAGAAAGGAAGAAAAACAATCAAATCGTCAATGTGTACACATCTTTATTACACATAAAACATCACGCAAAGACGATTTCGACCCATAGTATAATCGCAATGCCGCGAATACAGTTACTCCTACTATATTTATTCTACACCGCCTATTCTTATAAAACCTTGACTGATCTAAAGAAACAGTATAAAAAGATTGAAAACGATAACTTCAGTACATCAGATGTTCTCGTTGGAAAAGCAATGGATTTCATATATTCAAATAAAACTATGATGAATTTAATCGCTAGAGAACTGTGGAACGTCGGTTCGAGAGCTATAGATAGAATTGTTGAAATGAAACGTAAGTTGTTCTATAAAGTTTGTATAGAAGCCAATTGTAATTGTTTTTATTTATATTGAATACTTTCAGATATACTGGAATAGATTTTTTATCTCGCTTATGCAAGTAGAGGTAAAGAGATCCTTGTGTTGAATTAGTTATTTTTTTTATTTTCTTCGAATTTTGAGTTACTAGACATTTTTAACGATTTTACTTTGAGTAAGACTTTCAAAGTAAAAATTAAAATTTTAATAAAAAATTTATGATTTTATGACTCTAATATTGTATTTCTTATTTATGAATTCAAAAAATAATAGAACAAGCTAATATAAAAACATAAAAAATTAAGAAAATGAAGAAATAAAGCCTTTTTTGTTTTAGACATTGCTTTTCACAAGTATTTCCTCTATTATGAATAAAGATCTGGGATAATTTGAGACTTAACTATTATACTATGTTTATATATCAGAGTGTTAACATTTTATGCCATAATAACGGGTAATAGCTATAATAATTATATACACCATAAACAACATATAAATGAACTACAAAATTTGTATTCTTTACAAAATTTACACCATTTGCAACGTTCAGAAGCACGTACTTGCTTCTAACGTTTCATAAAGTATTACAGAAGTGAACAAGTCAGAATGTTTACTTCTGTATCTCAATGCTTTAAATTCCCCGACAGGTGACCAAAAGTTTCATAGTTTAGATATATTAAGTTACGTGTATTACGTTGAAATTTGCGTAAAACCGATTTAAACTAATGACCCCAAAAGTTATGTGCGAAGAAATTTGATTTAACGTTCCGATATAATGATGTGATATATATGTTAATATATTACGTAAATGTGATAGTTAGCTCTTCAGATTAACTCGACTTCATATATAATTTAGTGAACGTAGAGCTTTTGCTTATTTTGCTTTTAAACCTATGGAGAATAAAGAGTGATACAGAAAAAAACCATATAATGATTTACCTTTTTTCATCTACTTTAACAGAAAAGTAATATCACAAAAATACCTGCGTCGATTAAAACGTAATCTTTCATTTCGAAAAGCTCATGATTTAGTAATAAAAATAGAATATTAAAGATACTACCTGTTTTATTTTTCAGCGCCGGAACGAACTGTTCCTTAGGAAATTTACATAAAATAGCAGTAAATGAAGAAAACGTTTGAAGAAAGAAAATTTTGTAATGAATGTGACGGTTTAAATAGAGCAAGAGGAGCGAGGGAAGCGGCGATCGCGTGATTTTTAAAATGAATTTCACAAACAAACTTTCCTGGCACATTGTAACCAAATGTTTTTTTTATTATTCTATGCTCGCTGCTCTTCTTGAGTACTAATTAAACCTAACATTTCTAACTACGATGTCTTTTATTATATGAACATATTTGGACGCCATTGGTTATATTAACATAGAGTATGATTGAAATACAGATTTAGTGAAAAGTTAAAGAATGTCGTTGAAGTCATTCACCAACGCGTGCTATGTTTAATTTTGGCTAAAGCGGAATTGATATTTATGTTGACACTAGCTTCACGCTTTACCCGAACCGCAGAGCCCTGGGAATCTATGATGAGTGGCGAAACTCAGTATCACTTTTTTGCCTCGTTATCAGAGGGTATGAAATAAAAATAATTCTTTCTACCAACGTAGGAATCGAATCCACAAATTGTGGCGAATGCTAAACGTTGAGTGATGACACTGTGTTCCCTTTAAAAATTGTACAATTAAAAAAATATATATCTCATGGTTAATAAATTTGCACAAATACACTTATAACACTTACAACAAAAGAGCTATATCTGAGATAACTAACTATAAAGTATTTGCTGATGTTTGAAATTTGATTCCACGAAATAAATTATAAGGAATTCATTTTCTATAAACATTTAAACTTACTTAGGAATGCCTTGTAATTTGTTACTCTTTTATTGGAAAGGGAATATCTGTTTCTCGAACAATGAAACCTGTAAATTTAAAACATTCAGATAAAAGGCGGTCGGATTATTTGTATCTAGGAAATAATAATGGGTTTACACTTACACTTATTTTTTATGCTTTACGTTACATTGCCAAAGTGTAGTGTAGTAGTGAAAGTTCGTTAGCATCTAGTGTTCAGTCACTCTGTTTTCCATTTCTCTACCTTTACAGACATTGCGTGCTGAGTGGCGAATTCAACTCCGCGCCCTTTGCTTATTTAATAGAGCGAATAAAATAAACATAATTGATTCCACTCGAGTGGGAATCGAATCTACAAACTGTCGCGTTGACATACAGTCATTATGCCTCTGCGTCGCTACAGCTGTCGATTTCATCGAGTATCTTTATAAAAATATCTTACGTAACTGTCTGACAGTACCTTGTGTTTTGTATTAACAGTTCTAGGTTTGATATTAATTTAAATAAATATAGTTATTAATATAAAACATAAATATTTATTCTATAATGTTACACCTGAAACCTTTTATAGTTTTTTTTTGTTTATTTTTATGTACACTCGGTTCACGGTTTTATCCCACACACAGGTTAGGCAAAGGGAAACCCAGTACCCGTATGTTATTGTTAAGTAGTAGAACTTAATTCCCAATGTGAAACAATTGCATCATTTTAAAAGAAACAATTTACTTATATATGTATAACAGCATAAATTCATCTTGTATGAACATTGCACTACTGCACTTCTGCATCGTAACGCATTGAATAATGTAAGAAATATAATGGCTGAAAATGGTGAGAACAAACGCTATTGTGTTTCGCGATTGATATTCATGTGGACGTCTTTCTGGAATACGCTAAAAGGATTCCATTAGCGCTCGAATATGCTATAAATTTCCAGATTTTTTTTATTTCAAATTGTTTTTCTATTGCGTTCTTTATTTGGACTATTCAAAGGAGAATAAATTATACGAAAAGTTATTATTCTCCCGTCTAATGTTAAATAAAAAAGAAGAATGTAACATATAATTAAATATATATTATAAATATTTACAAAATATTTGAACTAACTCCTTATAACTAGGAACAGATATTTAGGTTTATTATAAGAAATAAAGGTGATTTGCAGCAGGTATATAAAACCGTACTTTTAGCAGTGGACGACGATAGGCTAAACAAATATAAAAGTATGTCCTGAATAGAAATCGAATGCTTTAAAGCTTAAAACTTTAAATTATACACATCCCATATATTAATTTGACTACGAAAACGCAGGTTTTGAAAGCAATTCACACCGGAAGTAGTTTACTATTTTTATTTATTTCGCTATTTATGACGCACTCTCAAATTCTAATTGCAATACTCTATTAAACAGTGTAGAAACAGAAAAAAAAACCTAGCGTAAACTATCAGATTAAAACCAAAACCAATAATTACTTAATATAATTATAAAGACCTCTCAAAATACGCTTTGAAACTATTAAGATAATTGCTAAAAGAAACGTTACGTTGAATTAAGATTAAAATACTGTTTGAGCTAAGAATGTGTAAATTGTATTAGTACTTGTATTTGGAGTACTAAATAAAGATCTCCAAACTTACAGCAGCGGAGTAAATACTTAGGCACTACGCCAAATTAAAACTATGTTATTATGAAACAATTGCTTTTAAGAACTACAGCTACAATTAATTAGAGTTTTTGTCAGTTTTATTTATCTTGCCGATAGTTTTTATGAAAGCTACTTTTGTACTGTCATAATGCAGAGCTAGAAAGTACTTAGAGATAAGTAATTACGATATGAATTTGATTAAACTTAATAACAAATATTATTATAATTTTACACTCAATAATTACAAGAATAAATGAAACAATATGTGTATGTTAAAAAATCTAATATAGCGAGTATTTGGAAATAAAGCTAATTAATGAAAACATTGACTGTTACAATTTGAGTTTAGAAACATAGAGGACCTTACAGTGTTTAAATATAACTATTATTAGTATTTCACATAGAAGTTGTTATTTATTTTAGATATATACACGTAGAATAAGAAAACTTGACTAAAGTTATAAGTATACTAAGGTAGGAACAATATGCTAAAAACATTATGTAAACAATAAGCCATAAGCATAAATATGGTCATACTGATTGGACGGTTTTGTAAAGTGCAGGTTGAAATCCCAGTATATTCATGTTTTATACATTTTCCAAAAATATTGTTCATAAAATATTAATACTTTATAAATTATATGTTAGGTCTTTTAATTTTTTATTTATATTTAAATACTTATACAAAATATCGGTTTTAACTTATTTGTATGGTTTTATTTGTAATGTGTAAATTGTAATTTGCATAATTTATTCATTGCTTCTGTTCAGTAAAATAAATTAAAAAACTCAATTTGTACAATTTATAAATATACTGAGTTCTGTTTTATTGACGCCAGTGTAAAGGGACAGATGTAGTCAGATGTATTTAATTAGTAGTAGTACTAAAGGTAATCAATATTTTTCGTGAGTAAACAAGAAACTACTCAGCGTTCCGTGAAACTGCCGTGTAGGTGCTTGGCCCATCTCGTGTGGAGATCAGAGCAATACCAAACTGTACCTGCAAACTGACTGCAAAAGTCCACTGTTATAGCTCATGCTTCTGCTTCTGCTTCTGCCGCATACATATCAATTGCTTACCACTCTGACTCTGACAATGGAGTTTCGGCTCTTTTCTTGGAGAAATTTCGAGAAATGCTTATACTTGAACCTTGGGAACACTCTGTTCTTAGTTTTTTCGCATTGCATCTTGAATGACGGAAATCAACATCGCGCATGCTTAGTTACAAGAGCAAAGAAAATGGAAACGAAAAATAATAATAATAATAAATAGACCATATTCATTATTATTATTATTTTTTAGCTATATTTTGACGAGAGTGATATTTTTCTTCTTCTTCTCTATCTATGGCGTTCCGAGCGTGCCAGTTGAGCACAATTCATTTCGCCAATATCACGTTGAATGAAGAACACACAAAGGAGAAAGTACGGTAAAAGGAGATAGCATTACACAAAAGAAAAATGCATATAATGACATTTTTTTCAACTCTCTTGTTTTCCTTATTCTGGTCAAGTTTCAAAACAATACGTGCTGTATGTAAATATTGATATGTGTTACTGTAGAGATAATATCTCAAATTTATATTAAAATATTAATGGCATGTGGCATTTTGTGCCAAAATAACAGGCAATGGCTATAATAAATATATAGATATATAAATGAACTGCAAAATGGGTATTCTTTAGAAAATGTACAACATTTGCAACGTTCAGAAGCACGTACTTGCTTCTAACGTTTCATAAAGTACTACAGAAGTGAACAAGTCAAAATGTTTACTTCTGTATCTCAATGCTTTAAATTTCCCGACGAGTGACCAAAAGTTTCATAGTTTAGATATATTAAGTTACGTGGATTAAGTTGAAAGTTGCGTAAAACCGATTTGAACTAATGACCCCAAAAGTTATGTATGAACAGATTTGATTTAACATGCGGATATAATGATTTGATATATATGTTAATACGACACGTAAATGTGATAGTTAGTTCTTCACTGCATTCGATGGAACCATTGAGAAAAGCACCTTGCCCACTCGGCCTTAGGGGTCTCTTCAACGGCGATTTGAAACGCAGCCACTGCTTCTTCGGCGTCCATAAAATGTTTTCCTCGAAGTTTTTCTTTTATTTTCGGGAATAAATAAAAATCGCAGGGTGCGAGGTCGGGGCTATACGGCGGGTGACCCAGTAATTCCACGTCTAAGGTCGCCAAATAGTCGATCGTTTGCCTGGCGGTGTGCGACGAGTCATTGTCGTGATGAAGGAGGATCCTGCTGCGAGGTCGTTTCTCTCGAACTTTTTCCAAGACAAGTGGCAAACAGTTGCTAGTGTACCACTCTGCATTAACCGTTTTCTGATCCTCTAAGACAACTGTCGCGTAATGACCTGTCTTTCCGAAGAACGAGGCCACCATCTTTTTTCCAACACTTCGACCTCTCTTCACTTTAGTTGGCAACTCTTCGGAAGGAAACACCCACTGAGCAGACTGTCTTTTGGTTTCCGGATCATAACAGTAAATCCAGCTTTCGTCACCCGTTAGTATGTCGAACACAGCATTTGAGTCACCTCCGTTAAATTTTTGAATCATTTCTCGGCACCAATCAACACGGCGGAGTTTTTGAGCCTCGGTCAAATTATGCGGTATCCAGCGGGCACAAAGCTTCCTGGCCGCTAAATGTTCATGGAGGATTTTGTGCACTTGACTCATACCTATGCCTAGACTTGTCCAAATCTGCTGATAGGTCACTCTTTTGTCAGTCTCTATCATACGCCGCACAACACTGATATTATCTTCAGTCGTCGCTGTAGAAGGCCGTCCCTCACGCAAATCATCGGTGAGATTAGTTCGTTTGAATTCATTAAACCAGTTGTAAACTGTGGCACGAGATGGGGCTTCATCGTGAAAAGCCAATCGAAGTCTATCATAACTTTCTTGTTGACTTATATGACATCGAAAGTCATAAAAAATCATTGCACGAAAATTTTCTCGGCTTAAATTCATTCTGACGTGCACAGACAATTTTCAATTTGCCGCCAAATCGTAAAACAAATGACAAATGAATGAAATGTATACTCAATATTATTGGTAAAGAGTTCTATTTTCAAAATTTAAACTTATTTTTTTAATATAATGATTTTAAGTTGCCAGTTCTAAAAACTTTCAGTTTGACCCTTGTATAACAGCATAAATTCATCTTGTATGAACACTGCACTACTGCACTTCTGCATCGTAACGCATTGAATAATGTAAGAAATATAATGGCTGAAAATGGTGAGAACAAACGCTATTGTGTTTCGCGATTGATATTCATGTGGACGTCTTTCTGGAATTCGCTAAAAGGATTCCATTAGCGCTCGAATATGCTATAAATTTCCAGATTTTTTTTATTTCAAATTGTTTTTCTATTGCGTTCTTTATTTGGACTCTTCAAAGGAGAATAAATTATACGAAAGTTATTATTCTCCCGTCTAATGTTAAATAAAAAAGAAGAATGTAACCTATAATTAAATATATATTATAAATATTTACAAAATATTTGAACTAACTCCTTATAACTAAGAACAGATATTTAGGTTTATTATAAGAAATAAAGGTGATTTGCAGCAGGTATATAAAACCGTACTTTTAGCAGTGGACGACGATAGGCTAAACAAATATAAAAGTATGTCCTGAATAGAAATCGAATGCTTTAAAGCTTAAAACTTTAAATTATACACATCCCATATATTAATTTGACTACGAAAACGCAGGTTTTAAAAGCAATTCACACTTGAAGTAGTAAACTATTTTTATTTATTTCGCTAAAAGACCTCTAAAAATACGCTTTGAAACTATTAAGACAATTGCTTGAAGAAACGTTATGTTGAATTAAGATTAAAATACTGTTTGAGCTAAGAATGTGTAAATTGTATTAGTATTTGTATTCGGAGTACTAAATAAAGATCTCCAAACTTACAGCAGTGGAGTACTTAGGCACTACGCCAAATTAAAACTATGTTATTATGAAACAATTGCTTTTAAGAACTACAGCTACAATTAATTAGAGTTTTTTTCAGTTTTATTTATCTTGCCGATAGTTTTTATGAAAGCTACTTTTGTTCTGTCATAATGCAGAGCTAGAAAGTACTTAGAGACAAGTAATTACGATATGAATTTGATTAAACTTAATAACAAATATTATTATAATTTTACACTAAATAATTACAAGAATAAATGAAACAATATGTGTATGTTAAAAAATCTAATATAGCGAGTATTTGAAAGTAAAGCTAATTAATGAAAACATTGACTGTTACAATTTGAGTTTAGAAACATAGAGGACCTTACAGTGTTTAAATATAACTATTATTAATATTTTACATAGAAGTTGTTATTCATTTTAGATATATACACATAGAATAAGAAAACTTGACTAAAGTAGGAACAATATGCTAAAAACATTATGTAAACAATAAGCCATAAGCATAAATATGGTCATACTGCTTGGACGGTTTCGTAAAGTGCAGGTTGAAATCCCAGTATATTCATGTTTTATACATTTTCTAAAAATATTGTTCATAAAATATTAATACTTTATAAATTATATAACAAATTGTAAAATTTTATTCTTTATTCTTTATTTTCAATACTTGTACAAAATATCGGTTTTAACTTATTTGTATGGTTTTATTTGTAATGTGTAAATTGTAATTTGCATAATTTATTCATTGTTTCTGTTCAGTAAAATAAATTAAAAAACTCAACTTGTACAATTTATAAATATATTGAGTCCTGTTTTATTGACGCCAGTGTAAAGGGACAGATGTAGTCAGATGTATTTAATTAGTAGTAGTACTAAAGATAATCGATATTTTTCGTGAGAAAACAAGAAACTATTCAGCGTTCCGTGAAACTGCCGTGTAGGTGCTTGGAGCATCTCGTGTGGAGATCAGAGCAATACCAAACTGTACCTGCAAACTGTAGATTTAAAGTGATCCACTTACAAATGAATTAACATTCACCTATACTGTTCGTGCTCCTCCCTATACTTAACCAAATATTTAAATGATCCTGAGATCTTTTAGTGAACTTTAGAAAAAGTCCACTGTTATAGTTCATGCTTCTGCTTCTGCCGCATACATATCAATTGCTTACCACTCTGACTCTGACAATGGAGTTCGGCTCTTTTTTTGGAGAAATTTCGAGAAATGTTTAAAAATGCTTATACTTGAACCTTGGGAATACTCTGTTCTTTTTTTTTTCGCATTGCATCTTGAATGACGGAACTCAACATCGCGCATGCTTAGTTACAAGAACAAAGAAAATGGAAACGATAAAATAATAATAATAATAAATAGACCATATTTATTATTATTATTATTTTTTAGCTATATTTTGACGAGAGTGATATTTTCCTTCTTCTTCTCTATCTAGGGCGTCCCGAGCGTGCCAGTTGAGCACAATTCATTTTGCCAATATCACGTTGAATGGAGAATACACAAAGGAGAAAGCACGGTAAAAGGAGATAGCATTACACAAAAGAGAAATGCATATAATGACATTTTTTTCAACTCTCTTGTTTTCCATATTCTGGTCAAGTTTCAAAACAATACGTGCTGTATGTAAATATTGATATGTGTTACTGTAGACGTAATATCTCAAATTTATATTAAAATATTAATGGCATGTGGTATTTTGTGCCAAAATAACAGGCAATAGCTATAATAAATATATAGATATATAAATGAACTGCAAAATGGGTATTCTTTAGAAAATTTACACCATTTGCAACGTTCAGAAGCGCGTACTCGCTTCTAACGTTTCATAAAGTGTTACAGAAGTGAACAAGTTTGAATGTTTACTTCTGTATCTCATTGCTTTAAGTTCCCCGACGGGTGACCAAAAGTTTCATAGTTTAGATATATTAAGTTACGTGGATTAAGTTGAAAGTTGCGTAAAACCGATTTGAACTAATGACCCCAAAAGTTATGTATGAACAGATTTGATTTAACATGCGGATATAATGATTTGATATATATGTTAATACGACACGTAAATGTGATAGTTAGTTCTTCACTGCATTCGATGGAACCATTGAGAAAAGCACCTTGCCCACTCGGCCTTAGGGGTCTCTTCAACGGCGATTTGAAACGCAGCCACTGCTTCTTCGGCGTCCATAAAATGTTTTCCTCGAAGTTTTTCTTTTATTTTCGGGAATAAATAAAAATCGCAGGGTGCGAGGTCGGGGCTATACGGCGGGTGACCCAGTAATTCCACGTCTAAGGTCGCCAAATAGTCGATCGTTTGCCTGGCGGTGTGCGACGAGTCATTGTCGTGATGAAGGAGGATCCTGCTGCGAGGTCGTTTCTCTCGAACTTTTTCCAAGACAAGTGGCAAACAGTTGCTAGTGTACCACTCTGCATTAACCGTTTTCTGATCCTCTAAGACAACTGTCGCGTAATGACCTGTCTTTCCGAAGAACGAGGCCACCATCTTTTTTCCAACACTTCGACCTCTCTTCACTTTAGTTGGCAACTCTTCGGAAGGAAACACCCACTGAGCAGACTGTCTTTTGGTTTCCGGATCATAACAGTAAATCCAGCTTTCGTCACCCGTTAGTATGTCGAACACAGCATTTGAGTCACCTCCGTTAAATTTTTGAATCATTTCTCGGCACCAATCAACACGGCGGAGTTTTTGAGCCTCGGTCAAATTATGCGGTATCCAGCGGGCACAAAGCTTCCTGGCCGCTAAATGTTCATGGAGGATTTTGTGCACTTGACTCATACCTATGCCTAGACTTGTCCAAATCTGCTGATAGGTCACTCTTTTGTCAGTCTCTATCATACGCCGCACAACACTGATATTATCTTCAGTCGTCGCTGTAGAAGGCCGTCCCTCACGCAAATCATCGGTGAGATTAGTTCGTTTGAATTCATTAAACCAGTTGTAAACTGTGGCACGAGATGGGGCTTCATCGTGAAAAGCCAATCGAAGTCTATCATAACTTTCTTGTTGACTTATATGACATCGAAAGTCATAAAAAATCATTGCACGAAAATTTTCTCGGCTTAAATTCATTCTGACGTGCACAGACAATTTTCAATTTGCCGCCAAATCGTAAAACAAATGACAAATGAATGAAATGTATACTCAATATTATTGGTAAAGAGTTCTATTTTCAAAATTTAAACTTATTTTTTTAATATAATGATTTTAAGTTGCCAGTTCTAAAAACTTTCAGTTTGACCCTTGTATAACAGCATAAATTCATCTTGTATGAACACTGCACTACTGCACTTCTGCATCGTAACGCATTGAATAATGTAAGAAATATAATGGCTGAAAATGGTGAGAACAAACGCTATTGTGTTTCGCGATTGATATTCATGTGGACGTCTTTCTGGAATTCGCTAAAAGGATTCCATTAGCGCTCGAATATGCTATAAATTTCCAGATTTTTTTTATTTCAAATTGTTTTTCTATTGCGTTCTTTATTTGGACTCTTCAAAGGAGAATAAATTATACGAAAAGTTATTATTCTCCCGTCTAATGTTAAATAAAAAAGAAGAATGTAACCTATAATTAAATATATATTATAAATATTTACAAAATATTTGAACTAACTCCTTATAACTAAGAACAGATATTTAGGTTTATTATAAGAAATAAAGGTGATTTGCAGCAGGTATATAAAACCGTACTTTTAGCAGTGGACGACGATAGGCTAAACAAATATAAAAGTATGTCCTGAATAGAAATCGAATGCTTTAAAGCTTAAAACTTTAAATTATACACATCCCATATATTAATTTGACTACGAAAACGCAGGTTTTAAAAGCAATTCACACTTGAAGTAGTAAACTATTTTTATTTATTTCGCTAAAAGACCTCTAAAAATACGCTTTGAAACTATTAAGACAATTGCTTGAAGAAACGTTATGTTGAATTAAGATTAAAATACTGTTTGAGCTAAGAATGTGTAAATTGTATTAGTATTTGTATTCGGAGTACTAAATAAAGATCTCCAAACTTACAGCAGTGGAGTACTTAGGCACTACGCCAAATTAAAACTATGTTATTATGAAACAATTGCTTTTAAGAACTACAGCTACAATTAATTAGAGTTTTTTTCAGTTTTATTTATCTTGCCGATAGTTTTTATGAAAGCTACTTTTGTTCTGTCATAATGCAGAGCTAGAAAGTACTTAGAGACAAGTAATTACGATATGAATTTGATTAAACTTAATAACAAATATTATTATAATTTTACACTAAATAATTACAAGAATAAATGAAACAATATGTGTATGTTAAAAAATCTAATATAGCGAGTATTTGAAAGTAAAGCTAATTAATGAAAACATTGACTGTTACAATTTGAGTTTAGAAACATAGAGGACCTTACAGTGTTTAAATATAACTATTATTAATATTTTACATAGAAGTTGTTATTCATTTTAGATATATACATATAGAATAAGAAAACTTAACTAAAGTAGGAACAATATGATAAAACATTATGTAAACAATAAGCCATAAGCATAAATATGGTCATACTGCTTGGACGGTTTCGTAAAGTGCAGGTTGAAATCCCAGTATATTCATGTTTTATACATTTTCTAAAAATATTGTTCATAAAATATTAATACTTTATAAATTATATAACAAATTGTAAAATTTTATTGTTTATTTTTTATTTTCAATACTTGTACAAATATCGGTTTAAAATTATTAATATGGTTTTATTTGTAATGTGTAAATTGTAATTTGCATAATTTATTCATTGTTTCTGTTCAGTAAAATAAATTAAAAAACTCAACTTGTACAATTTATAAATATATTGAGTCCTGTTTTATTGACGCCAGTGTAAAGGGACAGATGTAGTCAGATGTATTTATTAGTAGTAGTACTAAAGATAATCGATATTTTTCGTGAGAAAACAAGAAACTATTCAGCGTTCCGTGAAACTGCCGTGTAGGTGCTTGGAGCATCTCGTGTGGAGATCAGAGCAATACCAAACTGTACCTGCAAACTGTAGATTTAAAGTGATCCACTTACAAATGAATTAACATTCACCTATACTGTTCGTGCTCCTCCCTATACTTAACCAAATATTTAAATGATCCTGAGATTTTTTAGTGAACTTTAGAAAAATCCACTGTTATAGCTCATGCTTCTGCTTCTGCTGCATACATATCAATTGCTTACCACTCTGACTCTGACAATGGAGCTCGGCTCTTTTCTTGAAGAAATTTCGAGAAATGTTTAAAAATGCTTATACTTGATCCTTAGGAACACTCTGTTCTTAGTCTTTTCGCATTGCATCTTGAGTGACGGAACTCAACATCGTGCATGCTTAGTTACAAGAGCAAAGAAAATAGAAAAAATAATAATAATAATAAATATAGTCTAGCTATATTTTCACGAGAATGACATTTTTCTTTTTCTTCTCTATCTATGGCGTTCCGAGCGTGCCAGTTGAGTACATTTCATTTCGCCAATATCACGTTGAATGGAGAACACACAAAGGAGAAAGTACGGTAAAAGGAGATAGCATTACACAAAAGAGAAATGCATATAATGACATTTTTTTCAACTTTCTTGTTTTCCTTATTCTGGTCAATTTTCAAAACAATACGTGCTGTATGTAAATATTGATATGTGTCACTGTAGAGATAATATCTCAAATTTATATTAAAATATTAATGGCATGTGGCATTTTGTGCCAAAATAACAGGCAATGGCTATAATAAATATATAGATATATAAATGAACTGCAAAATGGGTATTCTTTAGAAAATGTACAACATTTGCAACGTTCAGAAGCACGTACTTGCTTCTAACGTTTCATAAAGTACTACAGAAGTGAACAAGTCAAAATGTTTACTTCTGTATCTCAATGCTTTAAATTTCCCGACGAGTGACCAAAAGTTTCATAGTTTAGATATATTAAGTTACGTGGATTAAGTTGAAAGTTGCGTAAAACCGATTTGAACTAATGACCCCAAAAGTTATGTATGAACAGATTTGATTTAACATGCGGATATAATGATGTGATATATTTGTTAATACGACACGTAAATGTGATAGTTAGTTCTTCAGAGTAATTCGACTTCTTATATAATTTAGTGAACGTAGAGCTTTTGCTGACTTTCTTTTTTACTTTATGCAGAATAAAGAGTGATGGAGAAAAAACCATATAACGATTTACCTTTTTTCATCTAATTAACAGAAAAGTAATATCACAAAAATACCTGCGTCGATTAAAACGTAATCTTTCATTTCGAAAAGCTCATGATTTAGTAATAAAAATAGAATATGAAAGATACTACCTGTTTTATTTTTCAGCGCCGGAACGAACTGTTCCTTAGGAAATTTACATAAAATAGCAGTAAATGAAGAAAACGTTTGAAGAAAGAAAATTTTGTAATGAATGTGACGGTTTAAATAGAGCAAGAGGAGCGAGGGAAGCGGCGATCGCGTGATTTTTAAAATGAATTTCACAAACAAACTTTCCTGGCACATTGTAACCAAATGTTTTTTTTATTATTCTATGCTCGCTGCTCTTCTTGAGTACTAATTAAACCTAACATTTCTAACTACGATGTCTTTTATTATATGAACATATTTGGACGCCATTGGTTATATTAACATAGAGTATGATTGAAATACAGATATAGTGAAAAGTTAAAGAATGTCGTTGTCATTCACCAACGCGTGCTATGTTTAATTTTGGCTAAAGCGGAATTGATATTTATGTTGACACTAGCTTCACGCTTTACCCGAACCGCAGAGCCGGGAATCTATGTTGAGTGTCGAAACTCAATATCACTTTTTTGCCTCGTTATCAGAGGGTATGAAATAAAAATAATTCTTTCTACCAACGTAGGAATCGAATCCACAAATTGTGGCGAATGCTAAACGTTGAGTGATGACACTGTGTTCCCTTTAAAAATTGTACAATTAAAAAAATATATATCTCATGGTTAATAAATTTGCACAAATACACTTATAACATTTACAACAAAAGAGCTATATCTGAGATAACTAACTATAAAGTATTTGCTGATGTTTGAAATTTGATTCCACGAAATAAATTATAAGGAATTCATTTTCTATAAACATTTAAACTTACTTAGGAATGCCTTGTAATTTGTTACTCTTGTATCGGGAAGGGAATATCTGTTCCACGAACAATGAAACCTGTAAATTTAAAACATTCAGATAAAAGGCGGTCGGATTATTTGTATCTAGGAAATAATAATGGGTTTACACTTACACTTCTTTTTTTAAGCGTCACGTTACATTGCCGAAGTGTAGTGTAGTAGTGAAAGTTCGTTAGCATCTAGTGTTCAGTCACTCCGTTCTCCATTTCTCTACCTTTACAGACATTGCGTGCTGAGTGGCGAACTCAACTCCGCGCCCTTTGCTTATTTAATAGAGCGAATAAAATAAACATAATTGATTCCACTCGAGTGGGAATCGAATCTACAAACTGTCGTGTTGACATACAGTCATTATGCCTCTGCGTCGCGACAGCTGTCAATTTCATCGAGTATCTTTATAAAAATATCTTACGTAACTGTCTGACAGAACCTTGTGGTTTGTATTAACAGTTCTAGGTTTGATAATAATTTAAATAAATATAGTAATTAATATAAAACATAAATATTTATTCTATAATGTTAAACCCGAAACCTTTTATAGTTTTTTTTTGTTTATTTTTATGTACATTCGTTTCACGGTTTTATCCCACACACAGGTTAGGCAAAGGGAAACCCAGTACCCGTATGTTATTGTTAAGTAGTAGAACTTAATTCCCAATGTGAAACGATTGGATCATTTTAAAAGAAACAATTTATTTATATATGTATAACAGCATAAATTCTTCTTATATGAACACTGCACTACTGCACTTCTGCATCGTAACGCATTGAATAATGTAAGAAATATAATGGCTGAAAATGGTGAGAACAAACGCTATTGTGTTTCGCGATTGATATTCATGTGGACGTCTTTCTGGAATACGCTAAAAGGATTCCATTAGCGCGATTCGAATATGGTACAAATTTTCATTTTTTTTTATTTCAAATAGTTTTTTTTATTGCGTCCTTTATTTGGACTCTTCAAAGGAGAATGAATTATACGAAAAGTTATTATTCTCCCATCTAATGTTCAATAAAAAAGAAGAATGTAACATATTATAAATATTTACAAAATATTTGAAGTAACTCCTTATAACTAGGAACAGATATTTAGGTTTATTATAAGAAATAAAAAAGGTGATTTGCAGCGGGTATATACAACCGTACTTTTAGCAGTGGACGACGATAGGCAAAGAAATATAAAAGTATGTCCTGAATAGAAATCGAATGCTTTAAAGCTTAAAATTTTAAATTATACACATCCCATATATTAATTTGACTACGAAAACGCAGGTTTTGAAAAGGGTTCGCATCTGAAGTAGTTAAAATTTTTTATTTATTTCACTATTTATGACGCACTCTCCAATTCTAATTGCAATACTCTATTAAACAGTGGAGAAACAGAAAAAAATCTAGCTTAAACTATCAGATTAAAACCAAAACAAATAATTACTTAATATAATTATAAAGACCTCTCAAAATACGGTTTGAAACTATTAAGATAATTGCAAGAAGAAACGTTATATTGAATAAAGATTAAAATACTGTTTGAGCTAAGAATGTGTAAATTGTATTAGTACTTGTATTTGGAGTACTAAATAAAGATCTCCAAACTTACAGCAGCGGAGTAAATACTTAGGCACTACGCCAAATTAAAACTATGTTATTATGAAACAATTGCTTTTAAGAACTACAGCTACAATTAATTAGAGTTTTTGTCAGTTTTATTTATCTTGCCGATAGTTTTTATGAAAGCTGCTTTTGTACTGTCATAATGCAGAGCTAGAAAGTACTTAGAGACAAGTAATTACGATATGAATTTGATTAAACTTAATAACAAATATTATTATAATTTTACACTAAATAATTACAAGAATAAATGAAACAATATGTGTATGTTAAAAATCTAATATAGCGAGTATTTGAAAGTAAAGCTAATTAATGAAAACATTGACTGTTACAATTTGAGTTTAGAAACATAGAGGACCTTACAGTGTTTAAATATAACTATTATTAATATTTTACATAGAAGTTGTTATTCATTTTAGATATATACATATAGAATAAGAAAACTTGACTAAAGTAGGAACAATATGCTAAAAACATTATGTAAACAATAAGCCATAAGCATAAATATGGTCATACTGCTTGGACGGTTTCGTAAAGTGCAGGTTGAAATCCAAGTATATTCATGTTTTATACATTTTCCAAAAATATTGTTCATAAAATATTAATACTTTATAAATTATATAATAAATTGTAAAATTTTATTCTTTATTTTCAATACTTATACAAAATATCGGTTTTAACTTATTTGTATGGTTTTATTTGTAATGTGTAAATTGTAATTTGCATAATTTATTCATTGTTTCCGTTCAGTAAAATAAATTAAAAATCTCAACTTGTACAATTTATAAATATATTGAGTTCTGTTTTATTGACGCCAGTGTAAAGGGACAGATGTAGTCAGATGTATTTAATTAGTAGTAGTACTAAAGATAATCGATATTTTTCGTGAGAAAACAAGAAACTACTCAGCGTTCCGTGAAACTGCCGTGTAGGTGCTTGGCCCATCTCGTGTGGAGATCAGAGCAATACCAAACTGTACCTGCAAACTGACTGCAAAAGTCCACTGTTATAGCTCATGCTTCTGCTTCTGCTTCTGCCGCATACATATCAATTGCTTACCACTCTGACTCTGACAATGGAGTTCGGCTCTTTTCTTGGAGAAATTTCGAGAAATGCTTATACTTGAACCTTGGGAACACTCTGTTCTTAGTTTTTTCGCATTGCATCTTGAATGACGGAAATCAACATCGCGCATGCTTAGTTACAAGAGCAAAGAAAATGGAAACGAAAAAATAATAATAATAATAAATAGACCATATTCATTATTATTATTATTTTTTAGCTATATTTTGACGAGAGTGATATTTTTCTTCTTCTTCTCTATCTATGGCGTTCCGAGCGTGCCAGTTGAGCACAATTCATTTCGCCAATATCACGTTGAATGAAGAACACACAAAGGAGAAAGTACGGTAAAAGGAGATAGCATTACACAAAAGAAAAATGCATATAATGACATTTTTTTCAACTCTCTTGTTTTCCTTATTCTGGTCAAGTTTCAAAACAATACGTGCTGTATGTAAATATTGATATGTGTTACTGTAGAGATAATATCTCAAATTTATATTAAAATATTAATGGCATGTGGCATTTTGTGCCAAAATAACAGGCAATGGCTATAATAAATATATAGATATATAAATGAACTGCAAAATGGGTATTCTTTAGAAAATGTACAACATTTGCAACGTTCAGAAGCACGTACTTGCTTCTAACGTTTCATAAAGTACTACAGAAGTGAACAAGTCAAAATGTTTACTTCTGTATCTCAATGCTTTAAATTTCCCGACGAGTGACCAAAAGTTTCATAGTTTAGATATATTAAGTTACGTGGATTAAGTTGAAAGTTGCGTAAAACCGATTTGAACTAATGACCCCAAAAGTTATGTATGAACAGATTTGATTTAACATGCGGATATAATGATGTGATATATTTGTTAATACGACACGTAAATGTGATAGTTAGTTCTTCAGAGTAATTCGACTTCTTATATAATTTAGTGAACGTAGAGCTTTTGCTGACTTTCTTTTTTACTTTATGCAGAATAAAGAGTGATGGAGAAAAAACCATATAACGATTTACCTTTTTTCATCTAATTAACAGAAAAGTAATATCACAAAAATACCTGCGTCGATTAAAACGTAATCTTTCATTTCGAAAAGCTCATGATTTAGTAATAAAAATAGAATATGAAAGATACTACCTGTTTTATTTTTCAGCGCCGGAACGAACTGTTCCTTAGGAAATTTACATAAAATAGCAGTAAATGAAGAAAACGTTTGAAGAAAGAAAATTTTGTAATGAATGTGACGGTTTAAATAGAGCAAGAGGAGCGAGGGAAGCGGTGATTGCGTGATTTTTTAAATGAATTTCACAAACAAACTTTCCTGGTGCATTGTTACAAACAACAAGGTGTTTTGAGTACTAATTTAACCTAAGATTTGTAACTACGATGTCTTTTATTATATAAACATATTGGGAAGCCATTTATTATATTAACATAGTATATGACTCAAAGGCAGTTATTATGAGTTTGATCTCTAAGCTTAATTGTATTCATTTATTTTATTTAATAAGTTAAAGAATGTCATTCAAATCGTTAAGTAAAAAGAGCTATGTAATTTTGACAAAAGGGGAGTAAAGAGTATGTCGACATAACCTTCAGGCTTTACCCGAACCGCAAGAACCCAGGGAGCCTAGCGTTAAAATACTCCGTTCTCCACTTTTCACTTTTTCAAAGCATTGTATATTGAGTGGCGAAACTCAATAGAGTTTCATTTTTGCCTTTTTATCGGAGGGAATTAAAATAATTCAAACTATTCCAGTAGGAATCGAATACACAAACCGTCGCGTCTGCGCCACATCGTGTATTCACACTGTTCTCTTTATAAATTATACAGTTAATAATACGTATATTACATACTAAATTAATTGGAACAAATAAAATTTTATAACAAAAGAGCTAAAACTCAGATAACGTTAAAGTATTCGCTGATAATTAAAATTTGATTCCACCAAATAAATTATAAGGAATTTATTTTCTATAGAAATTTAAACTTACTTAAGAATGTCTTGTAATTTGTTACTCTTGTATTGGGAAGGGAATATCTGTTCCTCGAACAATGAAACTCGTAAATTTAAAACATTCAGATAAAAGGCGGTCGGACTATTTGTATCTAGGAAATAATAATGGGTTTACACTTACACTTCTTTTTTTAAGCTTCACGTTGCATTGCCGAAGTGTAGGTGATAGTTCGTTAGCATCTAGTGTTCAGTCACTCCGTTCTCCATTTTTCTACCTTTACAGACATTGCGTGTTGAGTGGCGAACTCAACTCCGCATCCTTTGCTTTTTTAATAGAGCGAATAAAATAAATTTATTATAGCGAATAAAATATACATTGATTCCACTCGAGTGGTAGTTGAATCTACAAACTGTCGTGTTGAGAGACGGACGCTATGCCTCTGCGTCACGACAGTTGTGGATTTCATCAAGTCTTTTTATGATTCTTTTTGTCATCCTAATGAATATCTTAGTAAAATAGTATAGGAGGCTATTAGTGGCTAACACAACTTTTTTAATTTTCTCAACATAAAAAATTTCTGGCAGAACTATCTGACTAAACCTTGTGATTTGTTAACATAATATAAAGTTCTTGGTTACATATTAATGTAAAATAAATATTGCAAATAATTTAAAATATAAATATTATTTATTGAACCTACGTTTTATTGAACCTTTTAATGTTTTTCTTTATATTTTTATTAGTTTCACGTTTTTTCCTTCTGCCTACTCTCCTATATGCAGGTGCATATAGGAGAGTAGGCAGAAGGACCCGCAGGAACTATATACTATTGTTAAGTGGTCAGTGCCAAGCGCATTCCCCATATTGTGAGTCAATTGCATCAATTTAGAAAAACATGTGCAAGATAGGCAGAGAGAACGACCGGCTGGCTGAACGGGACAACCATAGGAACCTAGGCTAGCTATTTTAGGCTATTTTCGAGGCATTACGTGTTGAGTGGCGGAACTCACCGCCCCGCACCGCCTAGTCGTCAGAGCGAAGAAAATGGAAATGGAAAATTAAATCTCTCCCTAGTAAGAATCGAAATCACAAACCATCACGCTTACAGGCAGACGCTACGCCTGTGCGAAATTTTAGGCGAAATAATATATAAATAACAGCTTAAATTCATCTTGTATGAACACTGCACTGTTGGACTTCTGCATCATAACTATATATTGAATAATGTAAGAAATATAATGGCTGAAAATGGTGAGAACAAACGCTATTGTGTTTCGCGATTGATATTCATGTGGACTTCTGTCTGGAATACACTAAAAGGATTCCATTAGTGCTCGAATATGCTATAAATTTCCAGATTTTTTTGTATTTAAAATGTTTATTTTCATTGCTTTTATTATTTGGTCTGTTCAAAGGAGAATAAATTATATAAAACTTAATTATCCTCCCATCTTATGTAAATTTAAAAAGAAGAGTGTGACATGTAATTAAATATATATTATAAATATTTACAAACTGTTTGAACAAACTACATATAAATAGGAACAGATATTTAGGTTTACTATAAGAAATAAAGAGGTCGGTTGGCAGCGGGCATATAGGTACAAGTCTATATTGAGCAGTGGACATCGACAGACTGAAAAGATAGAAAATATATAATTATATAATAATAATAATATATATATTCTGAGGTAGGAATCGAGTGCTTTAAAACCTTAACCTTAAAATTAGAGATATAATATAATCTTATATTAATATAACTATGAAAACCAAGGCTTTGGAAAGATTTAAATCAGAACAAGTGAATTAAATTTTTCTTTGCACTACTTAATATGCGCTCTCAAATTCAAATTTCTCTAAACCACTCTTAGATTCGAAACATTTAACTTATACTATCGGATCAAAAACAATATAAATAGTTACTTAATATATAAATATTCTCAAAATACGCTTTGGAAACCATTAAGATAATTGCTTGAAGAAACTTTTATATTGAATTAAGATTAAAATACTGTTTGAGCTAAGAATGTGTAAATTGTATTAGTACTTGTATTTGGAGTACTAAATAAAGATCTCCAAACTTACAGCAGCGGAGTAAATACTTAGGCACTACGCCAAATTAAAACTATGTTATTATGAAACAATTGCTTTTAAGAACTACAGCTACAATTAATTAGAGTTTTTGTCAGTTTTATTTATCTTGCTGATATTTTTTTTATGAAAGCTACTTTTGTACTGTCATAATGCAGAGCTAGAAAGTACTTAGAGATAAGTAATTACAGTATCAATTAGATTATTTATCGTTACGTGCTGGCAAATGGAGTACGTCTACTTTTTTTTTAAAATTTAATTTTTTATTTTATTTTTTATTTTTAGCTTCACGCTTTATCCCGCACATGGCAGGGTAGGCAGAGGGAACTGCAGGAACCATACGAACCTAGTGTTAAGACACTCCGTTACTTAGTCCCTGCTTACTCCGGCCCCGCTTTCCGCCGTTTTCGAGGCATTGCGTGTTGAGTGGCGAAACTCAACGCCGCGCTTTGCCTTAGTTGCCAGAGCGAAGAAAACGGAAATAGAAAAATCCATCTTCCTCGACTGGGGATCGAACCCAGAAACCATCGCGTTAGCCGCGTTCCAGGCAGACGTTGCGCCTCTGCGCCACGACGGTCCTCTTTTTAAAATTTAATGTTAAATAATATTTTGTTGTTACACTATATATTTGTATTTAAAATGTAAATTAAAATATTTATTAGAAATACAAATATAATGTGCATTTTAAAATAAAACTAATTGGTGAAAATATTTTTATTACAATCTAAGTCTAGAAATTTAAAGGACTTCTAAGTTTTCAAAAATAACTATTAATAATATTTTATATAGAAAATACTATTCATTTTTAGATATACATACTACAACAAATAAATTTGACTATAGTTATATGTACACTAAGAAAGGAACAATATGCTAGAAAATATATGTAAATAATAAGCCACAAAATCATTGTCATACTGCTTGGACGGTTTCGTAAACTGCAGGTTCAAATTCCAGTAATACATTCTCCAAAAATCCCGATAATAAAACAATTAAAGTATTACTAAAATATTAATACTTTAAAAAATTATATAACAAATTACAAAATTTAAACTTGTCTTTCTTCCTTATTTTCAATATTTGTATAAAATATCGGTTTTAAGCTTATTGGTATAGGTTATGTATTAATTTATTCATTGTTTTCAACAAAATTGTTCAGTGAAATAAATTGAAAAGCTCAACTTGTTCAATTTATAAATACACTGAGTTATGTTTTATTGGCGACATCGTAGTGTAAAGGGACTGATGTAGTCTGATATTTTTAATTAATATTAATACTAAATACAGTTAATATTTTTCGTTTGAATAGCAGAAGCTGCTCCAATGATTCAACCTGCGGGTGCTGGGAACATCTGATTGTGGAAAGAATAGCTCATAGCAATGCCTGGGACTTGCCACCTAAGTATCGATTTAAAGGGACCTCTTTAAAATGCATTAACACTCACCTCTCTACTGTACGAGTTCCTCTTGCTGCTTAAATAATTATCTTAACGAACCTATAAGTGCAGAGATACATCCTAGAGATTAATTGATCTAGACAGGCTGAGATCTTATATTAAGTTAAAAGAAATTTCACTATAAAATACTTTCAACAAGTGCAGGCATAAGTTGAGGTATACAACTTTAAAATTTCTCATTAGATAAATTGTGTTTAGAAATGTTAATCGACTGAAGGGAATAAGTGTTATTTATTTTAAAATAATTTTCTAAGAGATTATGGAACACAAAGTTCCTGCACATACAGCCAGATATTGTCACACTGCGACAACCTTATTACTCTAGTAATAAGTTCACGACTTTTTTCCTTTTTTTCGCTTCACTCTTTATCCGGCTCAGAGCAGAGTTAGCAGAGAAAATCGCAGAAACCAAGTGTTAAGACACTTTCGTATTGCGTTTTGAGTGGCAAAACTCAACGCCACGCTGAAATTGAAAATGAAAAATCCATCCTCCTTGAGTGGTAATCGAACCCACAAATTGTCACCTTTACAAGTAAATGTTGTGCCTCTGGGCCACGACAGTCCTCTAAATGTTCACAATATATTTCTAATATAGAAGGGAGATGGAGAGAATAATTCCTTTTTCACTCCCTTGTTTTCTATATCTTGGTCATTGTTCAAGACATTACATGCTTATTGACAGAGCTCAACTCCACACTTTGTCTTGTTAACAGTCAATTTGCCAGTAAATAAAAATAATTGTACAACTGGGAATCGAACCCAAAACTATCGCATTAACATTCACTCACTCGCATGACTCATATCAAATTACGTTATAAATAAATAATTAGTTCCACTACAAAAAAAACAACGTTTACATTTTTTAGTATTAGCATAGCATCAACTTGCATCGCGTCGCAACTAACATAAAGAACAAAAGGCGGAACAAAACAATGGAAAGCAAACATGATTAAACAACAACTTGTCATGGCTATAATATATTTGATCAGCTATTACACGATCATTGTCTCGTCAATAATTGATAATTTCTGGAACGTTTTACTGCTATTAGATACATATACCAAACGGCTAAGGCTAAAGCTGCCTATTTTATATACGAGGTATAGTAAAATATTTACTACTGAAACACTTGTTATATAAAATGGTACTTAAGAAGGTGTTAAGTATGGCTTCTTTAATTTTTTTTATATTTCAACTTGTTAATACTAAAAAACTAAGAATAAGTGAAGAGGTTAAGCCTAAAAGAGACTATAGGCCTTCGAAATGGATAGCCAATAGTGCTTTAGATGTATGGTACGGCAATAAGAGCATGGTGGACGTGTTTTCACGTGAATTGAACGATATAATAAGCAAGATTGCTATGAGATCAGGTAAATATATTTTATTTAAGGTGCATTATTGTATGGGCTACCCAGCTCTTTAACGTCAGTTAACGCGCAATGTCAAAACATCTTCATCACTATAGATAGATTTCTACAATTATTGGGTATTAATGAGGAAATATTGCTGGGTGTAATGATTTGACAAAAAAGAAATTATTGAATTGTTGTGAGAAATTATTGAAGTATTATTCCACATTAAGTTGAGAAAATTTCAAAAGGTAGATGCATAGCAATATAAATAAGTTGTAACAAGTTAACATAGCTTAATAGGAGTGAATGGCTTATCAGTTATACTAATTCGACTATTTCCATGAGGTTCTAATTCGATTCCCGCCACTTTAAAATATTATGTGTATTTTTAGTCTTATTTATGTTTCCTAATTGAAAGAATGATAAAATTTTACCGTGACTTATTATATAGAGGCATAAATAAAATAATATATAGAATGAAATAACTAAAACAATTTCTATTACAGTACGAACGATTGTTGAAAATACAAAATTTTCGAATATTAGTCAAAAGGAAAATTTCGATAAACCAACTATACACTATTTAAAGAATACTACAAATATGAATAACGTACTGACAAATTTACAAATTTGAGAATGTATTTATTTTATGATTTATAATTGTACTATATTATATTAGTAAAAATAAATGTGAAAATTGTATTTTTGTGTTTTATTAGAAAATCTCAAAAAAAAACTAATTTTTATCCATATTCTATAAAGTTTATGCTATCTATGTACCTAATGTGTGTTATACTTTATAATACCAAAAACTGAAGAGCTTATCTCAATGTTAGCTTGTTCGAGCTTTGTTCGAAAAATAATTGTTTGATTTCCAAAATTATTTTATATTTCATAGTCAACTATCGAGAAAGTCAAATCACTTTGAATATTTTCATATATCGTACTGTAACTGCTAAAGCTTTGTTGTGTCATAAGTTTCAGTTCTTTGCCGAAGGCACAGCAACAAGTATAAGCTATACAAATCACCGCAGTATTTTTTTCATTACAATTATATTAGTGTAAGACTTTATAAGAATGACAAAGGTTGAGGACCGTCGTGGCGAAGAGGCGCAACGTCTGCCTGTAACGCGACTAACGCGACGGTTTCTGGGTTCGATCCCCAGTCGAGGAAGACGGATTTTTCTTTTTCCATTTTCGTCGCTCTGGCAACTAAGGCTTACTCCGTCCCGGAGTAAGCAGGGACTAAGTAACGGAGTGTCTTAACACCAGGTTCTTATGGTTCCTGCAGTTCCCTCTGCCTACCCTGCCATGTGCGGGATAAAGCGTGAAGTTAAAATAAATAAATAATAACTAAGGCAAAGCGCGGCATTGAGTTCCGCCACTCAACACGCAATGCCTCGAAAAGGCGGAAAGCGGGGACGGAGTAAGCAGGGACTAAGTAACGGAGTGTCTTAACACTTGGTTCGTATGGTTCTTGCAGTTTCCTCTGCCTACCCTGCCATAAGCGTGAAGCTAAAAAAAAAAAAAAAAACAAATGTTTAAAGTTTGCTAGGCGTTGAGTTTTATTACTTAGTGCAGAATAATTCAAAAAATATAAAAAACTGAGAACTGCACGAACTATTATAAGATCTTTATTTTATAGGGGTTTGTTAGAAGTATGTGAAAAAAGTAACGTATGCACATATATTTAAACGATTTTTTTGAGCTTCACGCTTTTATTGTCGTCACAACACGTCTTGTCAATTCAAATATTATAAAATGAGAAATATTTCAAACCATTTAATTAAAAGTTTTATTTGTGATAAACTCACTGAAGCCTTGCTTTTTCCTGCATCTAAGAGAGTAGACAAAAGGAATCTATCAATTTTTAAAACACTACGGTTTAAGCTAAAGTCAACGCCGCGCTTCCGTATTATTAACAGAGACAGAAATACAAATAATTATTTTCCTTAAGTGGGAATCGAACTCCCACACGTCACGCTGTGTCAACGTCACAGCTATGCATGGCACTGCGCCTCGTCGTTGTCATACCCATTTTCATTTGTTAATTATAATAATGACAATGCTTCATCTTACAGTTACCTATATTACAAACAATAAACAAAGCTATGCTGATATTAAAAATATATGAAGAGCTATAGGACTATTCTCTAGAAGTCTACAATTAGTAAATATACAATTAAAGAGCATGGCTGTTGATTGTGCTTCATTTAAAATAATGCTATGTTAACCGCATCATATATTTCATAACATATATTTTAACATATAACAATAGTACTATGCTGATAGTTCATCAGGCTTCTATAGAATTATTTAAAAGCTCGCCAATTTACAGTGATAATAAAACTCCACACATATTTAATAGGCTATCTCGCATACAATAAGCTCAAAGCTTAATTAAGGAAGTCTTGAATCCTCTTAATAAGTATTTCTATCTACAAAGGGAATGTGTTATACAAAGATGAGCCCGATTCCAAGAGAATGGCGTATCAGAAACCGCAAATTTCCCTCTTTTTGGCAACTAATAAATAATTTTCGCGTCCCCCATCTCCTTGGGGCGGCCTTTGATGTCTAAAAAGCCACTTCGTAAGTGTACGCACTCAAAACGCTTGATTAGAAGGCAGTTAGGGCGGCGAACGATATGCGTAGCTTGTGGGTGATTTTTTAAATGTAATTTTTTAGGTTTATTTTTTATTAGTGTTAATACTAATTATATAACCGTGGAGAACTACAAGATTATTATTTATTTTTGAATTAATCGACAAATAAACGATGATTGGAAAAGGTTTACTTCAATTATAGTTATTTATAGTTTTAAGTAGTATTATTCCGTTGCAGTTAGAAACTTTAAAGTGAGATGCGTACATTGTTGGGAGGTGATTTAGCATTACTATATACAAATTACACAATAAATCATTATATTTATAGTAATACGATAACATTTATCGTCTTTATATATATATATATATATATATATATATATATATATATATATATATATATATATATATATATATATATATATATATATATATATATATATATATATATATATATATATATATATATATATATATATATATATATATATATATATATATATATATATATATATATATATATGTATATATAGATGAACACTTTGTTTCTTCAAATACACTAATATCAATAAAGTAATCTCATGTTCAATTCCATGGGGTCTTAGCAAGTACTAGTTATGTGACACAATTTTTTCATTATTCGTTGGCGAATTTTATCGTCTTTCAAAAAATATTCTTTCAAATTTTAACCAAAAAAAAAACGCTTTGTTCGATAAAAATATTTAGTTCAATATATATTTTCCATATGCAAAAAAATAATGCCAAGCTACCCTTTAAGCGAATATCACGGGCGTTTTCAAACACAGGCAAAGGCTAGCAAATGAAAAAATTGGAATACCATTCGTAATTCAAAGTTCATTAAGGCAAGAATTTAATAGAGGCCGTTGTGAGCTCGACTTTATTTGGCTCGAGTGGGCCTTCATACTGAGCGGAATTTTTCACGCAAAACACGATGTCCTTAATGAGCGCACTTTCCCACTGAAGTATGTACTACACTGAATTTTAGTTGATCAATCGTTCAATCAATATTTTTGTTTATATTTTTATTGTATATTATGTATTGGCTCTGGTTTTGTCTGTACATAAAGAGGATTAAGGTTAGATTACAATTATATATGGTTTACGCCATTTTAAATGAAGTTATATATTTACCGCCTATGCTGTTAAATAAAGTGGTAAGTGTTAAGACACTCAATTCTACATGTACTACAAATTTTTCAAAGCCTATTGAGTTGTAGAACTCCTACTCTAGTAGCTCTATTGCTTGCTGCTACTTTGCTGAAAATATGTGAAATGGCAATTTTTTATAAAAAAAATGTAGTTAAAAAGTCTAAAAGCCACTATAAACATATTAAAAATCCTCCCTAATTGTAAGAAAACTTCAAGCATTTTTTATTTTACACGATAACTGTTTAATGTTAACGTAATTAATTGATAAAAATTAGCGACATGATTAATTAATTGATAGAATTTTCTGAGAATTCATTTTAATATCATTACTGAAAACTAACGTACCTAAGTAAATTTATTCTATTAGTATTTTTTTCAAAATAATGCATTAATCTGTACGCACTCTCTTAGTTTTTTTTACAAAGTTATAAGCTAAGCGTGTACCTGCTGTTAACTTTCAACTTACTGTTGTGTTATATTTGAAATTATATCTTTTAAATATTATCTTTTAAAATTGTACTATGTAACAGCTTTATATTTGTTTCCGTACATATAGGGTTGGATAGTGGGCAACTTGTGTTACACTCCGATTTCCAATTTCGTCGATTTTTCAAAATATTACATTGTAATTGGCGGAACTCTACGAACGAAATAATCGATTGCCCCAACAACGATTTGAACCCCTAACCATCTTCCCAAACCATCATAACACGATTAATAAATTTTCATTACTAATTTTAAATACCTACATACGTGTACTTCATAACAATAATAATAAACACTGCCGCTACAATTCAATGCCACTCTTGATCCCAATGTCAACTACAAAGGTTATACAGTACCTATATGAGAACAGAACGGTTCTTTGTACACAAGTACGCTCATTAACATCCCTCGCTTTGCGTGAAAATTTCCGCTCGGAACGTCGACGCACTCGACTCAAATAGAGTAGACTGTACAATGACTAAAAAAGTTGGAATACACGTTTTATTGGTAGAATTCAGTTGTATTCGTAGTTTTTGTATGAATATGAACTATGGGACTATATCTATATGTCTATTATAAATGACGATATTGAAGCAATTGATGCGCATCACTAGTGTTCAAGTGTATACGAGGTAAATATATATTTCAAATATTTATTTTTTTGGCGTCCGTAGAAGCCTAGTGTTAAGACACTGTGCCTCTTCACTTGTTTAGTGGCGGAGTCGCACTATGTCTGTTACTAGAGTGAAGAAAATGAAAGTAAATAATTCTACCCGAGTGGGAATCGAACTCACAAACTATCGTGTTTACTGGCGGACGGTACGACGCTACTCTTGAAGTTATATCATATTCTGTAATATTTATAATAAATATTTCAGTATTTTATAACATATTAAATTAATTAATTGTAAATAAATATATTTTCAATATACTCGTAGTTAGGACCGTCGTGGCGCAGAGGCGTATGCCTGTAAACGCGACGGCTGGTGGTTTCGATTCTCACTCGGAGAAGATGGATGTTTTTACTTTCATTTTCTTCGCTTTGGCAACTAGGCAAAGCGCGACGGTTAGTTCCGACAGTCAATAGTCAATGCCACGAAAAAATGGAAAGCAGGGAACGGAGTGTTTTAACCCTAGTGTTTCTAGGGCTCCTGGTGTTCCCTCTACCTACCCTGCCATGTGCGGGATAAAGCGTAAAACTATATAAATATATAATATACTAATAGGAAAAGCTATTATTTTTATGTATTCCCAAGGTTCATGGAAAATCCCATTAGTCAGCTCACTAAGCATTGATTTTTACTCATGAGAGATCGTAGCAGAGAAATCAGAGTACGTGTGCAATAGCTTACGTTTATTTTAGTGTTATTGTGGTAACATATAGTGGAGTACAGCTGTGTTTGAATTGAAATGGAAACATACGGGTGGGGATTGTGTTATGTTTAGTGTTATTATTAGAAACAAAAATGACTAACGATGTTTAAGTATTATATAATTATAAATATTTTTAAAGCTGTATACAATAAAAATGCACCAATGTAAACATTTTTTTTTCTTATTTTTGACTAAGAAATATCTAAAAATATATTAAAAGTCAACTTAAATTTATTTTTGTCATATTTCATTTTTTTAAACATTATGTTTTGGACTTTATGCCATGCATACAAACAGACTGATATTTTTAATAACATATATTAAATTATTATACTGGTCACAAAATAATAATAATTGCATTCAAGACATGATTGTAATAATCAATATATTAAAATTCCCCTTTTTTATTATATAGCAGGATAAACAGAGGGAATATATTCAGTCACTCCTTTCTCCACTTTTCAACCGATTGTTGAGTGACGGAATTCACCGTATGGTGCTTTGTCTTACCAAATAAAAAATATGAAGCAGTTATTTACATACTATCGAGTAAATAGCCTATATATTGGTATTTAAAATAAATATATATAATTTCATTTGCCACTGCACATCTGTACGTTTCTTCCCACCAGCGCTATGCAGCTTTGTTGTACGCACTGGGGACATAAAGTAGGGATTTTTGCGGCCTCCTCTAATGCAACGCAGTGGTAGCCTTTTACTTTTGTTTCTCTTTGTTTTTAATAGCTTTTGCACAGATGGGAACGAGGAATAAGCGAGAATTGCTTTTGTGTAATATTTGTAACCGTATTGAGAACTGGAGAAAATTTTCTTGTGAATTGTATTTTCTTCATACGCGCTATATGTTACAATCATCTTTACTGTTTAGATTATACGTACATAAGAGGACAATATATATATATATATATATATATATATATATATATATATATATATATATATATATATATATATATATATATATATATATATATATATATATATATATATATATATATATATATATATATATATATATATATATATATATATATATATATATATATAAGTTTTATTTAGAAATACTTTAATATTATTTAAACCAAGTTTTGTTACAAACTCATGATATATATGCAAACAATTAATGTTTTCTTATGAAACAAATAATCTTATCGAAAACTAATATTTTAACTATTATTTCATTTCTATAATTTTACTATTTTTATGAAATTTATATTTTTGACAATAAATTAATTTTATTTAAATTCTTTCTCTTCCTTGATTCCTTTAATAAATGACACCAGAATAATTTAAAGATCAAAATATCGATGACACTAGATGTGGGTCACGCAAAAGCTTGAGGGCCCTCCAGAGGGCATGCATGAAGAGGTTAATGACAGTGGACGAGGCAAAAGAAGTATGCCGCGCTGTAACGTTTGCAGATTTTTAAAACATTGTATAAATATGTATAGTAAGGAGTCTATTGTAAAAAGGGGATAGTCTTAGATGATAAAGACTATGAAAGCCGTTGTTTACTCGAACGGTCTCTATTGTAAGAGTGCTCATAAAACAGTATATAAGTGATTTATGTAAGTTACTACGTTTACGTAAAATCCATGTATGTTTTAATTATTAATTTTAAATATGTAATTAATTTTAATTATTCTTTCTATTTTCCAAAGGCAAGCATCACTTCTTATACAGATAAATCTAAAGTTTATCTGGCATCTACTCTTATTTTGAAACTCTTTATCACTTGGCCACGACGCTTATTTAGTATGTGAACCCACCATGTGTATATGAAACTAAGACAATTTAATAGTAGTTCAAACATATTATATATTATTTTTTATTATACAAGTGCCATTTTGTACTCACAGAAGAATTGTACCAATCAATAGAGCTGAAATCCGAAGATAATGTGTATTTATTTAAATATTTCTATATGGTTGTGATAAGCTGTAGCTTTTTTCTCTGTGAAAATGGAAAGAAAATTAAAAAAATATCCAGTATGGTGTAACCATACTAAAAATATAGGAAATGGTTAAAAATATTTAAAATAATACGATATCATACTATTACCAAAGAGAGGCGTGGACTTTGAAGTCTCTTCTATAATCAATCTTCGTAACTTGAAAGTTTATAATCTTCCTAAGTTGACCATATTGTTCTAACAAGTTTCTTGTTTAGGACAAGTTGTTATTAAGTTTCTGCGTCGAAAAATTGCTTAATTATTATCCAAAAATTCCAAAGTTTTAATAAAGTTGCTCAACTTAAATTAAACTCACTTATGGTTCGGTGAGTTTTTGTCATTAAATATTAAGAATTCATTTAAAGTGTATTCAAATTATGTTATATTTTATGCTTATAGAAAGTATATTGCAAAAATACAAAAATGAGTCTATTTAACATTGTTTCAGCTGCAGTAAATTGATATAACATTTTGTTCCTCTTTAAAGAGATAAAGAGATTCCTTCTCTACCAAAACAAAGATCTTGGCAGTGTAGGAAAGTCTTTCAGTCTTTCTTTTGTCGTTGTTAATTCTTCTATAACTTCACGCTTTTTATTTCTATAACCTCACGCAGGGTATGCAGGTCTGTTCCTCGCTTTCGCCTTTTGCGACATTGTGAGGCGTTATGTGTTGAGTGAAACGCCACGCTTTGCCTATTTGCCAGAGCGACCAAAACGGAAATTAAAAAATCCATTTTCCTGAGTGGGAATCGAAACTAAAAACTATCGTGTTTACAGATGTTACGCTTCTACGCCACAACAATTCTCATATATATTTATTCTTATTCGAATATATTATATAAAAATATATATTGGACTTCACTGTACCGTAATTAGAATTAAATTTTGATTGTAATGGCTTCAATTTCCCTTCGAGGTAATTAATAGTTTCTTAATTATTTCATTACTTTTCCACATACAATTAGCAAAAACTATACGATGAAATTTAGGTTCCCTCAATAAATTAGGTTCCCTCTCCAACCCTTCTATGAATGAATACAGCAGAAAGCCATAAAAGAAGTATTGCATTTCAAAATGTCTACGAAACTAGAACAAATGAATAAATTAGTTCTCAGTTATATCTTAGTTGCAGCAGAATTACTGACGCTTGATATGATTAATAGGTATTTAATGAAACAGCGTTTGCGGTTAGTGCATAAATATTTTATTAGTTAATGCGTAATAAATTAGTTTTTATATATATATATATATATATATATATATATATATATATATATATATATATATATATATATATATATATATATATATATATATATATATATATATATATATATATATATATATATATATATATATATATATATATATATATATATATATATATATATATATATATATATATATATATATATATATATATATATATATATATATATATATATATATATTGCGATAAGAGCGTTATGGCTAATACAAAAAATCAGACCCCTTTTACAATTTCTCTATTTTTTGGCCGTTATCTTTTTCAAGCATCCAAATCAGCAGTGACTTTCACAGCACTATAAAGGATTGTGAAATATAAATAAGAAAACTAAATTATTTTGAAAATTTTAAACTAAATCATATTGCCAGTATTTTAATTTTTTCTATACTTTATTTACTTATCTAATTTCTCATAAAAACCTTATTTAAAGCAATCATTTTCATAATAAACGCGACGGTTCAATACGATATGGGTTTAATTCTCACTCGGTGAAGCCTCGCCTCGCGCTTGTCTAGTCTTCGCTCTGGCATAGACTAGACAAGCGCGGCGTTACATCCCGCCACTCAACACGCACTCCCTCGAAAGAGTGTCTTAACACTAACTTCCTGCGATTCCTTTTGCCTACCCCGCTATAAGAACATAACGCGTGAAGTTAAAAAAATTGTATATCCTTTACATAAATAATACTATTAGAACCTACAACTAATATATAAAAGAAGATATATATAAAATTCCATGTGAATGCCACTTTCTTGTAACATTATGTACCTATTTGGTTCGGGTCAGGCCTCTGGAAGCGCTCCCTAGAGAATGAGCGTGCAGCTCACAAATTGAAACGGAAGGTGTCCTATAAATTGAGCATCGTCTACGGAATATGGCCTAAAGTTGACGTTGCTGAATGTTTTATATTATTCGTGTATGGATGTATTGTGTGTTGATACCAGTTTTTTCCTTTTTTTTTGTCAGGAATCATATATAATAATATTTTTTATATATGCAGTCAAAATAGAAATGATATAGGAGCAGAAACACCAGTCAAAAGTCAAATACTTTATAATATATAAAAAAATACGGAGCAGAGTCTTTAATCAGTGAGTTTTAATTTAATTACATTTTTTTAAATATATCTCCTTTTTACAATAAGTAACTTTAAAAATGTTAATAGTTCACCGTTGGGCTGAAACTGCTTAGAAAATTTGAATTATTCATCTGTTATTCTCTATTATTCATCCTTTTTTGTATAATATTGATATTTCTTCTACACCCTATAATAGGGTCGTTAATTAATCTTTATATATATATATATATATATATATATATATATATATATATATATATATATATATATATATATATATATATATATATATATATATATATATATATATATATATATATATATATATATATATATATATATATATATATATATATATATATAAGATGTAATGTGAGTATGCATATGTATAATTAAACGTTGAAGCACAGCTCTCCATCAACTATAAACTTAGCTATGCCCAACAATTATGATTTATTGGGTCAATTAATTAATTATCCAGTCAAACCTCGAAGCACGAGGCCAGTTAACATAATTAAACTAAGACTACTTGATATAGCGGCTAATAATTTTATTATGTGAGTCAATAACTCTCATATTCTGTTTCAGTATTGTTATAACATGAAACGATAACATTGAAACATAAGAGTATTTTTAATTTTTTCACAATTCATATGTTTATCTGGAGAAATATTTCTCTTATTGTACATTTGGAAAATATAGTGTAATGTCAATTTAAAGTTTTTTTGCTTGATTTTCGACCTTCGGCTTCCCTAACATGGTGGCATTTCAAAAGTCAGTAAATGAAATGTATTGAAGGATTTATTTATTATGTACTAACCGCATATAAAGCAAAAAGATATAGAAGCATAGATTTAATTAGACCAATACATTTTGTGTTACAACATTCACTTAATCGCTAAAAAGTGTAGAGAATAAAAATAAATTTCTTTTGCCAGATAAATAAAATAGCTAACCTAACATTCCATTCCGAAAATTTTTGACTATTTTACGAAAGAAACATGGAGATTAATTTCCTTTTGGGGCCGACGTGATTGGGAAAGCCTATACACGAGCCACTAAAAGCATCTAAAACTACTTTGAATCCTTAACATCGTTGTTGGGTCTACTACTACCACTCTGGGTTGATATATATATATATATATATATATATATATATATATATATATATATATATATATATATATATATATATATATATATATATATATATATATATATATATATATATATATATATATATATATATATATATATATATATATATATATATATATATATATATATATATATATATATATATATATATATATATATATATATATATATATATATATATATATATATATATATATATATATATATATATATATATATATATATATATATATATATATATATATATATACACGATACACTGAGTGACGTTAAATAATTGCCAAATTCAACTAAAATCTGAAAATTAAAAGTTTAGATATATAAACACCTTATTTGAAATATATATATTCTATAAAATTAATTTTAAATTTAAATTTCAAAACAAAAAAATAATGCTATTTTAGATTCTTAACTTGAGTAATGTTTACATATTTATTGCATGTATATGATGTCACTATAGTGAAAATAATAATTTTTAGCGAGTTCACATAAAAAGCATACGTGTTGTGAATTTTCTGCTAAAATTTAAAATAATATAAAATTTAAAATATGGTTAAATTTATCATTAGCATAATAAGTCCTGAAGAATAATATTACTAATATATTCATATATTATAATATATGGAATTACGCAAAGTAATGTACTTCAATAAATCTAATATAAGTTGGAAATAACAAGTATATATAATTATTATTGAAACATATTCAAAACATTCATAACAAAGAGTAAAACAAAAAAGAAAATTATTTTATTGATTTAATAATACTACAGAGCTATTCGAACACAAAGGATTACAAACATTTAAATGAACATGCAAAGCGGGATAGCCAGCGTTTTAACGGTTAAACGGCCGAGTTATATAAAAGTAGGAAATAACAATATAAACTATGATATAAAAGTTATGTAATTATGAAATGTTGAATGAATATTGTTTTAACTTTATAAAGAGATGGGGATTAGAAAACACACATTGGGTGCCTGTGATTAACTCAGCAGATGCTAGGAACATCGCGTTGTTAGGCGGGAAAGAGCCCTGGTAGGCAGGTAAAAACGACTCAAATTACAAATTTAACACTACACTACAGTATGAGAAAATTATTTCATTTAATAATAACAAAACTAATTCTTGTTAAAGAATACATATGACAAATTTATATCAAATTACCTAACAAATTTAAATATTTGTATGAAATATTACATATTACACATAATCTAGTGACGCTACATACGCTATGAAATATTCCACTAAAGACGCACGCCGTGTGCACGTACATCAATTTACCGCGAAACTTTCATCAACGATTCTCTTTGTTTATTTCTCTATCTAACATGTTCATAGCACTTTGCACTAACAGTAATTGCTGAGCCAGTTCTTGCGAGGAATATATACTCTAGGGTAGTATAATCAAGAAATATAGCATTATATCTCAGGATGTTAACGTATAGATAATCCAAGGTGTATATATATATATATATATATATATATATATATATATATATATATATATATATATATATATATATATATATATATATATATATATATATATATATAAATCAATGTTAGCACTTAATAGACATTATGACGTCATAGAGTGTACATTGATCCACATTGAATGGATTTCTGATATGAATTTACTTCCTTTACGTCGCTCTGGTTTTGCGTGGAAAGTGGAATGACCGAAATGTGAGAGCAATATTTATTTATGTGTTTGTTGGGAAGTTGAATGGGGGTTATAAAGACACTGGTTTTAGTGAAATTCGAACGGCTATATATTCTAGGCAAACTGAATGAAAAGCAGGTTACATATCGCTTAATATAACATTTATATAGGTACATGTATTTTGTATATATTTGTAAAACATAACTACGAATAAATTATTACTGCCATTTAACAAAATATTGCTCTGACATTTAAATATTAGTACAAAATACCAATATTATGAGATTCGATGTCGTCAATAGCATGTGAATTATTTACGTACGTACAATGAGATCGTCTGTAATTATATGCATTTGTAGCAAATATAGCCATAATTTTAATTTCAACAACAACATTTCCAACTTAATAGAATTAAATTTAGTAATTAAACATAAAAAAGAAGATTACTGACACAATCCAAACGTTATTATAATTTTATTATGATAATGTGCTATACTATACTACCCGCATATTGCAGGGTAGGCAGAGGGAACTACAGGGACCTTATGAATTAGTATTAGGACACTCGGTTGCTTAGTCCCTGCTTTCTGCGTCTCTGCTTTCTGCCTTTTTCCAAGTTATTGCGTGTTGAGTGGCGAAACTCAACGCCGCGCGTTGCCTAGTTGCCAGAGCGAAGAAAATGGAAATAAAAAAAGTCCATCTTCCCCGAGTGGGAATTGAATCCTCAAACCGTCGCGTTTACAGGCAGACGCTTACGCCTCTGCGCCACGACGATCCTGTTGAAATTGATAGTTCTTGTATATTTTAAGATAAAATTACTTTATGTTACCTCCCGTATATATAGCAACAACCGTGGCAGGACTAAGACTAGACTACTGGGCTGTGTGTTAAACGGTGCCGCAAGTTGGTGTAAGGGCGCGCTTTGTTTCGTTACCAGAGGGAGAAATCGAAATATTTATTTCCAATTATCATTTGTGTAAAGTTCGCTTTATATGAGCAGCTTCACCTTTTCCAGTCAAAACTGTTTATAAATTTTTTTTAATAAAATCTTAACTCTAATTACTTTTCACTCGAAATAAATTTTTAACTATATTTTGTTACGGTATTTATTTTTTATTCAGAGTATATTATTCTGAAATTTCCGTTCCTTTTTTCCGTATGTTAGGCACAGATAAATTTGAGTCTTCTGGCAACAGGAAAGTTGAATTTAGTAAAAGCCAAAGCTCCCTGGTATGGTTTAAGATTAGAGTGCTATAGACTTCACTTGTGTGTAAAAAAATAATGTAAAATATAATTAAATATTTAATAATATAATTACCAATAAAGACTTGTTAAGGGACCCGATCGAGAAATTAGCAGTTAAAAACGGAGAACAACATTGACTCCTAGTCAATCAGTATTTTGTTTAATAAAAGTTTAACTGACAATTCAAAAGTAATTTAACACATTTTTTAAGATTTTTTGCTTTAAATAAGAATGGGCTAATATTTTTTTTGAAAAATCTTATATTTTAATAATTTGGTGATGAATATTGTCTATTGAATAGACTCATTTTATTTCATCCAAATATTTGTTATTGGGATGAAAATTTCTAACTTTATCTTAGTTTGATATTAAATATTCTAGGTATATTATTTTAAATCTTTTTTTTTACTTATCAGTAATTATCACTATTCCATCGATTCGATTCGGTTCTATATCATTCATAGAAATAAATAATTCAACATTTTTAAGAAGACACAGCCAATGGGGCATTCCTAAATTTTGGCGAAAAATAATCTTTGAGTGTCTTAACACTATGTTATCTTTGCCAACCCTATTATACAAGAGATACAAAATCAAACTAAAAGAAATTAAAAAAAATCAATGAAATTTCTAATTATTTCACGATTTTACAGACACTGAACATAATAGTTGTTTTAAAAACCAGACAAATCAAGAGTCGGAAACAATTGCGTTAAAAGCTTTTTTTTTATCTTATAGATTTCTTATACTGTCAATCTAAATAAGTGTCGTTATTTGAATAAAATATTTAAATAAATATCAAATTTAAAATATTAATATTTTAATTTCTTATATCTTCTTTAGACACGTGAGTCGCTGATAAAATTTTAGTACATTCCCGTCATTTGTTAATAGAGATAGACGTGTATGAATAAAATATAAGCACAAAAATATTTATATTAAATATTTATACAGACCTACAGAGAGGTTGTACAAGATTAATTTCACATTAACAGTTTCCTCTACATTCTAGAAAATTAAGCCACGTACAAAATCAGAGCTATAACAATAATCGGATTCAGTATTTGCTTATATAACTTGAGTGAACAGATATGATGGATAATTTGAAGTATAGTAGTTTTCTTTTTTCTTTTTATAGCTTCACGCTTTTATCCCACATTTTGCAGGGTAGGCAGAGGAAACTGCAGGAACTATATGAATCTAGTGTTTAGACACTCCGTTGCTTAGTCCCTGCTTTCTCCGTCCTCGCTTTCCGTGTTGAGTGGCGGAACTCAACGCCGCGCTTTACCTAGTTTCCAGAGCGAAGAAAATGGAAATAGAAAAATCCATCTTCTCCGAGTGGTAATCGAACCCTCAAACCGTCGCGTTTGCAGGCAGACGCTTATGCCTCTGCGCCACGGCGGTCCTTCAATAGAGACTTAATAAAGGATAGTTTTCTACACATTAAATTATAATTATTATGTTAGGAGTCGAGTTTAGGGCGATAGGTCCTTGACGAACTTGTACTATTTAATATCAAATATATATTTACGAGATATATTTAATTAAAATATAACTACATATACAATTAGTTTAAATAAATTTTCTTAAATTTATGATAATTTAGTATAATAACTCCTGAATAAATACTATTTTGATAGATTCTGCTTGTGTTATGCTATAAGCCCACATCGAAAAGGTATGAAATTACGATTAGTAATGTACTTAAAAAACTCTCATGTAAATTTGAAAACCTAGTATACATAATTTATTCAAACGTATTCAAACATTCATAATAAAGAGAAAACAAAAAAGAAAATATTATATTGATTTAACAATACTTTACTGCAATTCGAACACAAAGGATTACAAACATTTAGATCAACATGCAAAGCGGGATGGATAACCAGCGTTTTAACAGTTAACACGGCCGACTTTTATATAAAAGTAATAACATAAATTATTTAATAAAAATTATGTAATTATCAAAGTGTGAATGAATATTGTTTTTACTTTATAGAGATAGGAATAGAGAACACATATTGTGCTAATTTAAATCTGCAGTTTGAGTTGTTCATTAACCCATGGGGCTTTTCCTTTAACAACCCAACCCAGCACACTTAATCTATGGAGTGCTAAGTACCAGTTTCATTCCAAATTAGCACAATATGTGTTCTCTATTCCTATCTCTATAAAGTAAAAACAATATTCATTCACACTTTCATAATTACATAATTTTTATAAAGTAAAATGAATGTTAAATTAGTTAGCATAATTCGATCACAATAAATAATTAACTTCTGATTGAAGAATAATACGTCGTTATAATTGAACACATACAAATATATATGAAAAATAAATGAAATGGAAACATCTGCTTTAATTTTGAAACATACATTTTGCCTAAAGCTTGTATAGATATTTGAAAACTTTCTAACTAACTAATGAATGTGCCTATTTTATCAGTCATTTATATGGCTTAATAGATTGCACTGTAATTATGACTAATTATATAAATTTGGAAATAATTATAAAATGGACTACTATACAATTAAGACCGTCGTAGCCTAGTGGTCAATAGCCCAGCCCATATTGAAATTTTCCACTAAACCGCTATGTGTGACGAAAATGGGGTAAGAAGTGTTCTAACACCATGCGGGATTCATGGCCTATTATACTAGCTATTACTATAAACTGTACGTGTGTGTGTGTGAGATATGTATGTATTGGTATCGGTTCGTATACTAGGTTCTCGCTCTAACCAAATATATATATATATATATATATATATATATATATATATATATATATATATATATATATATATATATATATATATATATATAAATCTTTATTTAGTACCTTTATTTATCCCCACTTAGCGAGGGTTGTTCAATTAGTATAAAGTAATGATTGGTAATCAACTAACTTATTCGATCAATTTTACTGTAACGAAATATTAAGTAGTAAATTTTTGCTGCTAAGAGGATGTTCTGGTTATTACTTCTATCAATATGAACCTTAATATTTTAATTGTAAATATTCGCTATTTAAATCAAATATATCATTTTGTCTTAGTAATAATTTTTTTATTATGACTAAATTTACACTTAATGGCAAACGATAACTTTACACTTTCCAATGAATTGTTTATAATTAATTTTTATGGAGTTGAAGTAGAAAGGAAAAGTGTAACAATTACATTTTTCTGTAGTTTATTTCTAGAAATTATTTTAAGATGGCTAAAATCGGTGCCGATTCGGCAAGAAATACAAAAATTGACTTGTAACAATAATATTCATGTGTATTTTAGGGGCCTCGTACGCCAATCTTCAAGTTGCAAATTCTAGGCACTGCTCCGATCGATAAGCTCACTATCCACAATATCGAACCTGCTTTAGGTTAGGTCTCATATAATTAAAAATGTACTGAAATAGCCAAGGATTTAAAAATTCTAAACAAAAAGCTTTTTTTATTAACAATTCATAAATAATACAATTATATCAAGGCTCTATTGTCCTAAATTCTACTCCTGATATAAAAGTCACAGTTAAATGTGTAGTAGTTTACTATGTGTCACATTATCCGCTATAAGCAAATCCTGAAGACTATTAACATGAATCCGATTATTGATATAGCTTTGATTTTGTACGTAGTTTAATACTCGAGAATCTAGAGGAAACTGTTAATGTGAAATTAATCTGGTATGATCTTTTTGAAATTTAAATTTTTGAAAAATTAATCCACCAACAATTGAGCCGTTACTTGAGTAGAAACTCTCTCCTTAGTCCATTTCAATCAGGTTTTCGCACACGACTCCTGCTTTAATTATTGTAACTGACATTATTCGCTGGAACATAGATAATAAAAAATTTACTATTTTAACTCTCTTAGACTTTAGTAATTCGTTTAATAACGTTGATCATGACATATTATTAAAACTTTTATATTTCTTTAGCATATCTCCATCGGTGATAGAATGGTTTCGCTGTTACCTCAAAGGGCGACGGCAACACAATCGTTTGGGTGAAAAATTCTCATCTTGGTCCATCCTCGCCGGGGTACTTCAAGGCGGCGTACTATCTCCTTTGATTTTGTCATGTTTATAAACTCAATTGTGTCTCAATTGTGTTTATAAACTCAGTTGTGGGAAGGGTCCACTAGTTTACCTACCTCGGGAGTGTCATGACTGAAGCTGGTGGGACCGAATAGAACATCGCTTTCGCCAAGGGAAGAGAAACCTTCGCACAGCTGCGTATGGCAATCCTGGAAATTGACCAGGAGAGGAAAGTTCAAATATTCCGTTAAAACCGTTTTGCTATACGGGTGCGAAACCTGGAAGGTCATAAAAGACATCTCGCGCCGACTCCAAGTCTTCATTAACCGCTGTATTCGCCGCATTCTCGGTATTTACTGGCCCGAGAAAATTTCGCACATACAACTCTGGGAACGCTGCGACGAAACTCCGATTGACCAGCAAATCAAGTGGAGATGAATTGGCCAGACGCTCCGAAGATATTCAGATCACACCCCTAGGCAAGCTCTAGACTGGAATCTCCATGGCAAGCGAAAACATGGCCGCCCTAAACAGAGCTGGCGTCGGACGGTCGCTGCAGAGGTGGCAAACATAGAGAGGACCTGGAGCGAATTGAAGCGCGATGCTCAAGACCGGACAGGATGGCGACGCACTCGGCAAACTCGGCCATGTTAACCGTTAAAACGCTGGTTATCCCGCTTTGCATGTTAATTTAAGTGTTTGTAATCCTTTGTGTTCGAATTGCAGTAAAATATTGTTAAATCAATAAAATAATTGTGTTTTTTGTTTTCTCTTTAGTATAAGCATTTTGAATACGTTTGAATAAATTATGTATACTAGGTTTACCAATTTACATGAGAGTTTTTTAAGTACATTACTAATCGTAATTCCATACCTTTTGGATGTGGGCTTATAGCGTAACACAGGCAGAATCCATTAAAATATATTTTTCTTCAGGACTTATTATATTAACGATTAATAAATTTAAAGAAATTGATTTTAATTAATTATATCTTGTTTTTTTTTTATTTAATATATCTCGATATTATTTGATATTAAATAGTACAAGTACGTCAAGGACCTATCGCCCTAAACTCTACCAAACATAATAATTACAATTTAAGATGGAGCACACCATTATAGTTTAACTACCTATCATATATATATCAAGTTGTATAAGCAACACGTATATCTCTATTAATAAATGACGTCAGCACGTATATTTTTTTTAGCTTCACGCTTTATCCCGCACATGGCAGGGTAGGCAGAGGGAACTGCAGGAACCATACGAACTTAGTGTTCAGACACTCCGATGCTTAGTTTCTGCTTTCTCTGTTCCCACTTTTCGCCTTTTTTCGAGGCATTTCATGTTAAACAGCGGAACTTAACGCCGCCTAGTTGCCAAAGCGGAGAACATAGAAATAGAAAAATTCATCTTCCCAGAGTGGGAATCGAACCCACAACTCGTCGCGTCGACAGGCAGACGCTACGCCTCTGCGCCACGACGGTCCTCAAATTAATTAATTAACTTAAACAATATTATTTTCAATTTGGATAAAAAATAACGACACTTATTTAGATTGACAGTATAAGACATCCATAAGATGCAAAAAAAAATACTTTCCAAAAAGCTTTTGACGCAATTGTTTCTGATTAATGATAATTTATCAGGTTTTTAGAAAAGCTATTATGTTTTCCCGTGATCAGAGGACGGCGAAAGCGAAAGACATCCAAGACATTGTACGCATATTAAAATTGGAAAAAAATAACGATTCCTCTAGTAACGAGGACCACACCACCACCACCTTGCGGCACCATTTAACACACAGTCCACATAGGTCCTGCAACAGTTATTGCTATATACGGGAAGTAACGAAAAGTATTTTTTTTAAATATACAAAAACTACCAATTTCAACAGATCATTTATTAATCTTTATACTCTCTAAATCTTGACAAAAAATGAGCTAAATAATAATTCAAATAAAATATCTACCTACATTTTTCATCAAATATTTGTAACAAGGACGCGAATGTACATGACATATTCATGGAAACTTTTTTAATTATATTGTATTTCGTACATCATCATAACAAAATTATAATGTTTGGATTGTGTCAGTAATGTTCTTTGTTGTGTTTGTTTAATAACTTTAATTATATTAACTTGAAATTGTTGTTGTAGAAAAGAATTTTTTTTTATTTTCTCATTGACGAAATAGAGCGTCATTTTTAAACACAATATATGAGTCGTAAGTTTATGAATGGAAAACGTTTCAAAATATTTTCAAAAACTGAAAAGTATGGAAACAGTTTGAAATTCTATAACAGCTTTAACAGAAAATATTATGCACAGGATTTGATCCTGTAACCGTTGTTAATAGCATTGTTTGAGCTACTACAGCAGAATACACATATTATGTAATCTAAAACTAATTGCTTTAGTCATGCCGATATTATATTAGCGCTAATTTAATAATGTTACTCCATATATTACAAATGCATATAATTACAAACGATCTCATTGTAAGTACGTAAATAATTCACATTCTATTGATGACATCGAAGCACGTAATATTGGTATTTTGTACTAATATTTAAATATCAGAGCAACATTTCTTTATACAGTTATGAAATATATCATTAATATACTGTTTCTATTTAATAAATATGTACAATATATGTCTATAATTGTCATGTCATGTCATTGTCATCACAATTGTCAAACGATATGTAACCTGCCTTTCATTTACTTTGCGTAGAATATGTAGCCTTTCGAATTTTAGGAAAACCAGTGCCTTTATAACCCCCAATCTACTTCACAACAAAGTATTAATAAGTATTGCTCTCATATTTCGTCAACTCCATTTTCCACGCAAAACCAGAGCGACGTAATGGAAGTAACTTCATATCAGAAATCCATTCAATGTGGATCGATATATACCAATCTAGCTTAAACTTAGAAACAGCTCAAGTGTGACTCTATGACGTCATAATGTCTGTTTAGTGCTAACATTGATTTATAATGGTTTGATTTTTGTAGTTGCAAATATATATATATATACATATATATATATATATATATATATATATATATATATATATATATATATATATATATATATATATATATATATATATATATATATATATATATATATATATATATATATATATATATATATATATATATATATATATATACATATATATATATATATATATATATATATATATATATATATATATATATATATATATATATATATATATATATATATATATATATATATATATATATATATATATATATATATATATATATATATATATATATATATATATATATATATATATATATATATATATATATATATATATATATATATATATATATATATATAGGGGAGAGGGGGGTAAGACGGGGTGGCGGGCAAGACGGGGTACCCGTCTTATATCGCGAACCGTTTGACCAATCAGGATCGTTTCTGCGCGTGACGCACCGTGGCCATTAAACCTTTTAGTCGACGCAGTGACAGAGCGACGACGCCACTGTTTTCGTTGGTTAAGTAGCAAAAATAGTATATTAGTGATTTTCTTAGCATTTTTTCAGTTTGGTTGCACTGTGATTGTTTTATAAATAACAGCATTTCGAAGTACAAGTAAAGTTATTCACATGGGTTAAAGTTTACTCATGCAGGTGAGCACTTGTTTATTTGTGTGCGAGAGCATTGTTTTTAGAGGTTAATTTGTTTATTTATTTAGACATGAGAAGGCAAGACGGGGAATGGGGTACCCCATCTTGCCCGAACTAAAATAGTTCTAATGTGTATTTTGTAAAAGTATGTTTATTTTGTTATATCAGTAAAAGACTAATGATTTGTGATAAAGGAAGGTAGGTGTCTACTATTGGTGATATTTATATCATTGCAGAATGGTGAAAAATTATAAAAGAACAACAAATAGAGGAGGTTGGTCAGAAGAGGTCATGAGAAATGCGGTGGACTCTGTGGTACAAGGCAATATGGGTTACTATCTAGCAGCGAAGACTTTTGGTGTCCCCCAAACCACTTTGGAGAGAAAAGTGAAGATGCTTCGTGAAAGCTCTAAGGAAAATGCTTTAGCTACAATGAAAATGAAGGTTCGGTTAGGCCCTAAAGAAACAGTTTTTTCTTATGATGAAGAGAAAGAGTTATGCAATTATATATTAGATATGGAGAGCAGGCTTTACGGGCTAACTACAAAAGATCTTAGAGGCTTAGTCTACAGTCTAGCAATTAAAAATAATAAACCACATCCATTTAATGATTTAAAAAAAGAAGCTGGTAAAGACTGGGTACAAAGCTTTTTAAAGAGGAATCCCAAATTGTCTATAAGACAACCTGAAAGCACCTCAGCTGCGCGTGCTGCCGGATTCAACAAACAGGCCGTTGATAAGTTTTTCACTTTCTTAGGAAATGTTTATGATGAACATCAATTAACACCTGACAGAATCTATAATTGTGACGAAACAGGAATTTCCGTTATGCCCAAGACGAAGTCAAAAATAATAGCTAAAAAAGGTCGAAAGCAAGTTGGGGCCATAACTTCCGCAGACAGAGGTACGACCATCACAGTCGAAATATGTTTCAGTGCCAGTGGCCAATATATGCCACCCATGATGGTATTTCCTAGAAAGAGGATGGATCCACAGCTAATGCTAAATGCTGCACCTGGAGCTTGGGGAGTTTGCAGTGATACTGGCTGGATGACAGCAGAGCTATTTCTGGAATGGTTTAAAAAGTTTATCGAGTTTAGTGGAGCCACAGTCGAACGACCTGTTCTGTTACTGATGGATGGGCATAGTACTCACACTCAAAATATTGAACTCATAAATGAAGCTCGATCACACGGAGTCATCATTTTATGTTTCCCACCACATACAACTCACCGCCTTCAGGTCGCTGATGTTGCTTACATGAGACCCTTAAGCACATACTATGATCAACAAATAACAGCTTGGCTTCGCAGCAATCCAGGAATGGGCGTCGTCACAGTTCGGCAAATTGCTGAAATTTTCGGGAAAGCTTTCATACAGGCGTCTTCTATGTCAACGGCTGTAAATGGGTTTAAAAAATGTGGAATTTGGCCATATTATTCATCAGTTTTCTCAGAAAATGACTTTGCTGCTTCTTTGACGACGGATATTCCGCAGATCGAGAGAGAGCCAACTACTGAAGTAATAACTGTAACTACAACGACTGCAACTCCAACATCTAATACCGGATTAACAGCTGCAGCAGCATCGTTATTTAAGTCCCAGATTTTAGCTTCAACTGTCACAGAAGCACAACCAAATATTGAAACAGAACCAAGCTGTTATGAAGTCATTCCTGTTGTGACCTCCACTACAACAATATCATCCTCTATACCTGGTTGCTCTAGTTGGTTTGATAACCCTGAAATAAACAAGACAACAAGTACTCCACAAAAATCAACATTTACCGTTACCAGTCCTCAGCAAATAATGCACTTTCCAGTAACACGCAAATCTTCTTGCGTTGTTAGAAAACGAGGAAAAACTGCTATTATAACTTCATCGCCCTATAAAAATGAATTGGAAGAGACTATTAAAAAAAAGAAGTTGGCAGAAGAAGAAAAGCAAAAGAAAAAAGCAATAAGAGAACTAAAGAAAACTATAAAAAAATCTGCGGCTAATAAAAAAAAAGTGGCCAAAAAGAAAAAAGGATCTAAACATGTCCCATCAATAGAGAGCAGTGACAGTGAAGTAGAAAATATACCATGTTTGTTTTGTAATGGTTGTTATTTGGAGTCGAATGAAGGCTGGGCTGCATGTTCTGCATGCGGCAAATGGGCTCACTGTAGCTGTGCTGGTCTGGATGATGAAGATGAAGATGCAACGTTTACTTGCGAATTTTGTCAGCAAAAATAAATTGGATTTGTTTCAACCCCATCTTGCCCCTCAGGGTACCCCATCTTACCCGACGGAGGGGGCAAGATGGGGAGATCTGACCTTTTCTACTTTTGAATAATTTTCTCTTTCATTATTTAACATATGTTCCTAATTAGTATTAGTTATGGAGGACTGATTACCAAAGATGATTATTGAAATAAAAAAGATAATAAAGACACGAAAATGTTAGTTTTATTGAGATTCAAACGTTAAGTACCCCGTCTTACCCCCCATTCCCCTATATATATAATGATATATATACGACGATATATATACGATGTAACGTGCAAATGCATTTGAATGTTTGTAATCCTTTAAGTTCAAATTGCAGTAAAGTGTTGTTAAATCAATAAAATAAATTTCCTTTTTGTTTTGCTCTTTAATATAAATGTTTTGAATACGTTTGAAAAAAATATACATACTTGATTTTTTCAATTTTCATTAGAGTTATTGAAGTAAATAATTCCATATAGTACATAATCAAAAGCTATTAACATAATATACGAGTATACTAATAATGATAATGATTCATAGATTTAACTTTATATTTTTTAAGTTTTATTATTTTAAGAAAATACACAACACGTATGCTTTTTATGTTAACACGCCAAAAATTAAAACTCACTATAGTGAAACATATTTTATGCATGCCATTAAACATATAAACATTTTTTCTCTAATCAGTCTGCTAAGTAGTTACAATAACACTTATTTTTTAATTTTGAAATCTAAAATTAATTTTAATTTAACAATATTTTTATTTTGAGTATCTATATACTTTAAACAAACTCTTCAGTTAAATTTTCAATTTTTTAACGTCACTCAGTTAATTGCGTGAACGCTTATGCATATATATATATACTTAGTCTTGCCATAAATATTGTTATAAAGAAAAGCACGATTTTTTTTTATACGTAACATTTATTCCTTTCATAGTGAGTTAGTTTAATACATCAATATATAACTATTAAAAATATACAATGCTTATTCGAAGTGGTCCCCATTGGCTGCAATACGGTCTTTTAAACGTTGAGGCCAGTTATCAATAGCAGCACGAACTCTTTCTAGAGGAAAATTCTTCACTGCCAACCGAATGGATCGTTTTAGGGACTCCAAATTATCATGGCGTTTAGAGCAAGCCTTACTCTCTAAAACTGACCATAAATCATAATCCAATGGATTTAGGTCAGGACTTGACGACGGCCAGTTTTCAGTGCTGATAAAGTCCGGAACGTTAGTTTTCAACCAAGATTGGGTGGATCGAGCTCTATGACCCGGTGCCGAGTCTTGTTGAAAGCACCATTCTTTGTTATTGAACATGGTGTTAGTTAAAGACTTAACTACCGTCTCAAGAATGGTATTTTGATAAACTTGTGCCGACGTTTTAATACCTTTTTCACAAAAATATGGCTCAGTCACCCCTTCATAGCTAACACCCCACCAAACCATCACTGAAGTGGGATAATGCCCACGTTGTACTCTGTTTACTAATTGCGAAGCTTCTTTAGAGCTTCCAGCATAAATACGGTCATTTTGTTTATTAAAATACTGCTCAATTGCAAAAATTTTCTCATCCGTAAACAAAATTTTTTTGTGACCTCCCTTTGCGTACCGCTTAAGTAGTTGTTTGGATTTTACCACCCTATTCTTCTTTAAATTATCAGTTAAGAAGTGACCAGTACGTCTCTTATAGGCTGCAAGTCCTAAGTCATCTTTTAATATACGCGACATGGTTCTAGGAGCTATATTCATCTCCCGAGATAAAATCTTTTGCTTACGGACAGGATTTCTTCGAATTCTTTCCCTAACTGCTTTAATCACCTTTTTCACACGAACGGTACGTGGACGGCCAGATCTTTTTCTGTCACAAACAGAGGAGGTATCATTGTACCTATCAATAGCCCGGTAAACAACATTTGACTAATACCAAGCGGGTGGAGGGTTTTAAAAATTGCACTTTTCTCCATACCTACTTTATGTAAGGCAATCACAGCGATTCGGTTCTCTTTATCACCCCACTCCATTTTAATATAACAAAATATTTAACAATATAATGTCGCGAAAATAAGAAAACACATCAAGCAATCATATAAAAATGACAGATTCCAAATTCAAACGTAATATTTTCTTTTTTTGAATAGTAACAGTATTTATGGCCAGACTAAGTATATATATATATATATATATATATATATATATATATATATATATATATATATATATATATATATATATATATATATATATATATATATATATATATATATATATATATATATATATATATATATATATATATATATATATATATATATATATATATATATATATATATATATAGATATATATAGATATATATATATATATATATATATATATATATATATATATATATATATATATATATATATATATATATATATATATATATATATATATATATATATATATATATATATATATATATATATATATATATATATATATATATATATATATATATATATATATATATATATATATATATATATATATATATATATATATATATATATATATATATATATATATATATATATATATATATATATATATATATATATATATATATATATATATATATATATATGCATATATGTACATTTACATATACAATATACATACATGAACATATTTATATATGTATGTACATATCCACCCAGAGTGGTAAACCCAACAACGATATTAAGCATTCAAAGTAGTTTTAGATGCTTTTAGTGGTTCGTGTATAGGCTTTCCCAATCACGTCGGCCCCAAAAGGAAATTAATCTCCATGTTTCTTTGGTAAAATTGTCAAAAGTTACCGAATTGAATGTTAGGTTAGCTATTTTATTTATATAGCAAAAGAAATTTATTTTTATTCTCTACACTTTATAGCGATTAAGTGAATGTTGTAACACAATACAAAAGTACTGTACATCGCACACAAAAAATAAGCCCTTCATTAGGTTTAATTATCTGATTTCTCATTACTTATTAAAACACTGTTTAAAGTAAGTGGATTCCTGTTTAAAATAGAAACGAGTTAAGAAAACTTAAGTTATTATTAAGCTCCAGAATTTGTTGAGTTGAATTTATTTTAGTTGAGATTAGTCAGAAACTACTGGATTAAAGTGAAATAATTTTTTGTGTCCATTTCTCCAATTTTCCAGCTGCTATTGACATAATGTGAATTTCTTTCATATCACAAACAATATTTACAGTTATAGTTGCTAAGAACTTATCTTTTACGTGTAACATACTTAGTCTTGCCATAAATATTGTTATAAAGAAAAGCACGATTTTTTTTATACGTAACATTTATTCCTTTCATAGTGAGTTAGTTTAATACATCAATATATAACTATTAAAAATATACAATGCTTATTCGAAGTGGTCCCCATTGGCTGCAATACGGTCTTTTAAACGTTGAGGCCAGTTATCAATAGCAGCACGAACTCTTTCTAGAGGAAAATTCTTCACTGCCAACCGAATGGATCGTTTTAGGGACTCCAAATTATCATGGCGTTTAGAGCAAGCCTTACTCTCTAAAACTGACCATAAATCATAATCCAATGGATTTAGGTCAGGACTTGACGACGGCCAGTTTTCAGTGCTGATAAAGTCCGGAACGTTAGTTTTCAACCAAGATTGGGTGGATCGAGCTCTATGACCCGGTGCCGAGTCTTGTTGAAAGCACCATTCTTTGTTATTGAACATGGTGTTAGTTAAAGACTTAACTACCGTCTCAAGAATGGTATTTTGATAAACTTGTGCCGACGTTTTAATACCTTTTTCACAAAAATATGGCTCAGTCACCCCTTCATAGCTAACACCCCACCAAACCATCACTGAAGTGGGATAATGCCCACGTTGTACTCTGTTTACTAATTGCGAAGCTTCTTTAGAGCTTCCAGCATAAATACGGTCATTTTGTTTATTAAAATACTGCTCAATTGTAAAAATTTTCTCATCCGTAAACAAATTTTTTTTGTGACCTCCCTTTGCGTACCGCTTAAGTAGTTGTTTGGATTTTACCACCCTATTCTTCTTTAAATTATCAGTTAAGAAGTGACCAGTACGTCTCTTATAGGCTGCAAGTCCTAAGTCATCTTTTAATATACGCGACATGGTTCTAGGAGCTATCTTCATCTCCCGAGATAAAATCTTTTGCTTACGGACAGGATTTCTTCGAATTCTTTCCCTAACTGCTTTAATCACCTTTTTCACACGAACGGTACGTGGACGGCCAGATCTTTTTCTGTCACAAACAGAGGAGGTATCATTGTACCTATCAATAGCCCGGTAAACAAACATTTGACTAATACCAAGCGGGTGGAGGGTTTTAAAAATTGCACTTTTCTCCATACCTACTTTATGTAAGGCAATCACAGCGATTCGGTTCTCTTTATCACCCCACTCCATTTTAATATAACAAAATATTTAACAATATAATGGCGCGAAAATAAGAAAACACATCAAGCAATCATATAAAAATGACAGATTCCAAATTCAAACGTAATATTTTCTTTTTTTGAATAGTAACAATATTTATGGCCAGACTAAGTATATATAACTTTTCATTATTGTACCGTATAAGTGAAGCCGAAGGCAAAAGTAGTGAACAAATAAAAAGAGCATTCTGAGTTATATAAGTATTAAATCATACATCTTGTACACTATATTTTCCAAATGTATAGTAATACAAACAATCTTTTAGATAAAATGTATATATATATATATATATATACATATTATAATTTTGAGGAGTAATATAACACAAAAATAATATATTTATTTAAAAAAATGCCTCAGTGCCTCAAGACGAAAGTCTATTATCAATGTGTGTTACCAGTGATGACATACGGCACAGAAATGTGGTCTCTTACTATGTGCCTCACAAAGAAGCTTAAGGTAGCTCAACGAGCTATGGATGGAGAGAAGATCCTCAAACATACGAAAGTAACCGTCATAGCCAAACGAATTAGTAAGCTGAAGTGGCAATGGGCAGGGCACATAGTACGGAAAACTGACGGCCGTTGGGGCAGAAAGGAATGGAAATCACATACCAGCAAAAGCAGCGTGGGACGGCCTCCTGGGAAGTCCCTGGGGAGAAGCCTATGTTTAGCGGTGGAGGTCCTACGGCTGATATGATGATGATGATAATGATATTAATTTTATTTTTATACACATATACCACACACATAAATGTACACACACACCCATACATATACACACACGTACAGTTTATAGTTAAATAGCAAGTAAATTAGGCCATGAACCTGCGTGGTGTTAAGACACTTCATATCCCAGTTTCATCACACGCATAGCGGTTTAGTGAAGAAATTCAATATGGGCTGGTCCTTTTTATAGTTAGGTATGTTTAATTTTATATAATTAGTCATAATTTTAGTATAATCTAGTAAGCCATATAAAAGACTGATAAAATAGGCACATTCGTCAGTTAGTTGGAAAGTTTTATTTAAAAGATGTGCTGAGGAGTTTCTTTCGCCATTTCTTCTCCCCCATGACAAAGCACCTTTCCGAAATGGTAGTAGATAAATATTGACGTGCATAAGTGTATCTGTGATACCTATATGAATAAATGATTTTTGATTTTGATTTTGAAATATCTATACAAGCTTTAGGCAAAATTTATGTTTCAAAATTAAAGTAGATGGAAACATCTTTGATTTATTTCTCATATATGTTTGTATGAGTTCAATTATAACGACGTATTCTTCTTCAACCAGAAGTTAATTATTAATTGTAATCGAGTTATGGTAACTAATTTATATATATATATATATATATATATATATATATATATATATATATATATATATATATATATATATATATATATATATATATATATATATATATATATATATATATATATATATATATATATATATATATATATATATATATATATATATATATATATATATATATATATATATATATATATATATATATATATATATATATATATAGTTTTAACATTAAGATTTAATTCGTTATTTATTAGCTTTATTTATCCTCGACCCCACTTAACGAAGGTTGTTTAATTAGTATAAACTAATGATTGGTAATCTACTTAACTTATTCGATCTATTTTAGTATAAAGAAATATTTAGTAGTATATTTTTGCTGCTGAGAGGATGTTCTTGGTATTATTTGTATCAAAATGAAACTTAATATGTTAATTGTAAACATTATATTGTAAATACTTAATATTTTAAATGAGGACCGTCGTGGTGCAGAGGCGTAAGCGTCATGCCTGTAAACGTGACAGGTTTGTGGGTTCGATTCCCACTCGGGGAAGATGGATTTTTCTATTTCCATTTTCTTTGCTCTGGCAACTAGGCAAAGCGCGGCATTGAGTTCCGCCAATCAACACGCAATACTTCGAAAAAGGCGGAAATCGGAAACGAAGAAAGTAGGGACTAAGCAAGTGTCTTAACTCTAGGTTCAAATGGTTCCTGCAGTTCCCTCTGCCTATCCTTCAATATGCGGGATAAAGCGTGAAGCGAATATATATATATATATATATATATATATATATATATATATATATATATATATATATATATATATATATATATATATATATATATATATATATATATATATATATATATATATATATATATATATATATATATATATATATATATATATATATATATATATATATATATATATATATATATATATGTATATATATATATATATATATATATATATATATATATATATATATATATATATATATATATATATATATATATATATATATATATATATATATATATTGATGTGTATTTAATGAGGCCTCGTAAGCCACTCTTAAAGTTGCAAATTCTAGGCACTGCTCTGATCGATGAACTCACTGTTCGCAATATCGAACCTAAAGCTTATATAATTAAAATTACTGGTATAGGTAAGCTTTTAAAAAATTCTAAACAAAAAGCTTTTTACTATTGAGAATTCATAAATAATACAATTATATCAAAGCTCTATTGCCCTAAATTCTTCTCCTAATATAATAGTCACAGAGTAATGCATAGTAGTTTACTATCTGTCATATCTGTCCACTCAAGTTGTATAAGCAAATCCTGAAGACTATTAACATGAATTCGATTATTGGTATAGCTCTGATTCTGTACATGGTTTAATGTTCGAGAATCTAGGGGAAACTGTTAACGTGAAATTGATCGTGTTTTATTTTTTTGTGCGTAATAAAATATTTAATATAAATATTTTAACTTTATGTGTTATACTACCCAAATGTTTCATATAAAGGAAATATAAAGAACTAAAACATTATAATTATAAATTTGAATAAAAAAATAGCACCACTAAGATTGACAGTATAAAATACATAGATTTTTATCTTACATCTTCCCGAAAAGCTTTTAACACAATTGTTTCCGATTGTTGAATTATCTGATTTTTAGAATAGCTGTTACGTCCAGTGTCTGTGAAATTGTCATATAATTAGGAATTTTAATATATCTTTCAGGTTTTTTTGCATTGCTTGTATAATGTGATAGACTTTTACCTACCTACTATACAAGGGAATGTTAAGACAACTTGAAGCCTCTTGTTCACCCAATTGTCATCATTCTTTCAATGAGATCAAACCACAATAGTGATAATTGTTAGTAGTTTTGTTGTTTCTAAAAGGTTACTATTTACTAATAGTAACCTTTTAGAAATAGGAGTGAAGAAAATGTGATGATATATCTAAAATAATTAACACTAAGTTACAAACTTTGATCCCAATAATAATCCCAGACCTAAAGCGGAGATACACATTTTCTAGTTCAGTGACACAAAAAAAAAATTTAAAAAGATTATTTATTGCATATTATACAAAAGTAAAATATATAATAATGTTTCACAATAAGCCTGCCGTGGCACAGCGACACGACCTCTGATTATAAACGCGACAGTCAAAGACTCAAATCCCACTCAGGGAGAAAGAATTTTCTCGCTCTGGCAACAAATCGAAGCGAAGGTTTCATCTTTTAGCTCACAGCCACTGGTCCTACCATGGTTACCGCTTTATATGGAAAGTAACGTAAAGTATTTCTTAAAATATACAAAAATAACTAATTTTAACAGATCATTCATTAATCTTCATGCCGTCTATATGTTGGCATTAAGTGAGCTAAGTAATCATTTAAATAAAATATCGAATATAGATTAACATTATTCATCAAATATTTGTATTAAGAACGCGAATGTACATGAAATATTCATAGAAACTTTTTCAATTATGTTGTATTTAGTACATTATCATAATAAATTTATAATAATGTTTGGATTGTGTCAGTAATCTTCTTTGTTGTGTTTGTTTGATAAATTTAATTATGTATAGTTAATGAAAATTATGGTTGTATTTTTATATAATATGTTTAATATATAATAAGGCTTTAGGGTTCGTTTCATTAAAATTGATGTTTCGGTGTTTTGGCTCATTTTTAAATTAATTATTTTATTGTTTATGTATTTGTAACATCTAGAAGGGTAGGATAGGAGCATAGTATTATGACTCTTCGTGGTTAGTTCGACGTTTGATTGAGATAATATATGTTAAGCGAACCAGCAGAACGGCGCATTGTATATCTTTCTATCAAATTATTTTTTTTTCCAGTGTAGTGTGGGACTTATAACGTACAGTCGGCTGCTATTCCACTTCCATAAACGTTTTCATAAAGTATGTCTATTCTTTGTAAGTCGTAACTTTTTAATAAATTGTCCAAAAAAGTAATAACTCCCATGATTTCCTTAACATAAATAATTGTGAATGGAATTTGAACCTGCAACCGCTGTTAATCAGGCATTTCCTAACTGTGCCACTAAAGCAGAATAAATATACTTAGTCTAAAACTAATCGCGTTAGTCACGCCGATATTATATCAGCGCTAATTTAATAATGTTACTCCATATGTTACAAATGCATATAATTACAAACGATCTCATTGTACGTACGTAAATAATTCACATTCTATTGATGACATCGAAGCTCGTAATATTGGTATTTTGTACTAATATTTAAATGTCAGAGCAATATTTTGTTAAATGGCAGTAATAATTTATTTGCAGTTATGTTTAACAAATATATACAAAATACATGTACCTATATAAATGTGATGTTGAACGATATGTGAGCTGCTTTTAATTTAGTTTGCGTAGAATATGTAGCCATTCGAATTTCACTAGAAACAGTGTCTTTATAGCCCGCATTCTACTTCACAACAAACACATAAATGAGTATTGCTCTCATATTTCGTCCACTCCATTTTCCACGCAAAACCAGAGCGACGTAATGGAAGTAAATTCATATCAGAAATCCATTCAATGTGGATCGATATACACCAATCTAGCTTAAACTTAGAAATAGCTCCAGTGTAACACTATGACGTCATAAAGTCTGTTTAGTTGTAATATTGATTTATAACGGTTTCGTCGTTTGGTTTGTGATTTTTGTCAATTTTTTTTGGACATTACAAATCAAGTATTTGGTTGGTTCTTTGCTTAATTTTCGCTAAAGTATTGGCAATGTTTAAGTGCCTCAGTTCATATCTTAGTGTACACGTTATGAGAATATTGAATAAAATCTATATAGCATAATAAAATAGTCACTATAAAATACCCAATCGCATCCATTTCCTTCCAACTCCTTAGAGAACGCCCAGTTTATAGGACACCTTTCTCTTTTAATTTGCGTCTTGGAAATGTCTTATCTCCAAGGAATTGTTTTCAAAGCAGTAATTGCAGATAATAATAAAATACACTACGGAAAATTAATATTATAATTAATTTTAAAACGTCTCTTTTCTTCATTAATAGACTTCACTTTCCCATTTTTATTTAAATTTGAGATCATTTTTCCTTTTTTTCCTTCCTTCCAATATTCTTCCTATAAAACTATTTCCACACAGGAAATAGTTTTGTATGCAACTTGTGATTTAAAAACTAAAATATGACTTATCTTGGCTTAAAAATCGAAACAAAATTTAGCATACAACAAATTTTTGCTTGTTTTGCTCATTGGCTAAAAATAAATGAAACTTCGCTTGATAAAATATTAAGGTTAAATTAGTAAACATAATATGATTACTTCATGATAGTTGAAAATATACAAATATATATATGAAAAACCGATTAAATTAAAACATCTGGTTTAATTTTAAACATAAATGTTTTCTAAAACTTGTATAGATATTTGAAAACTTTCCAACTAACTAATAAATATGCCTATTTTATCAATCTTTAATGAGGCTTAATAGATTATGCTGAAATTATTGCTTACAATATAAATTTAGGATTAGCTATAAATTGTAGATTATGTGACTCAGTGGTACAATAACTAACTGTAAGCGCGACGATTGTGGATTGTATTCCCATTCAATTAACTTTTTTTTTAATTTCCTCATTCTACTAAAAATAAGTAACAAATTCCTCTATTCAAACGAAATGTTTAAGGAAAATGGGTTACGGATTATCTTAAAACTGAAAATCAAAACCTAATTGACTTGTCACTGTTTAATACATACATACATACATAGCTTCACGCTCTATCCCTAGCGGGGTAGTCAGAGAGAACGGAGCGCCAAACGCTGCGGTCCCTGCATACCTCTTTCGCCTCGTCCACTGTCATTAACCTCTTCATGCATGCTCTCCGGGGAGTCCTCATGCTTTTTACGTTTTACGTATATATATATATATATATATATATATATATATATATATATATATATATATATATATATATATATATATATATATATATATATATATATATATATATATATATATATATATATATATATATATATATATATATATATATATATATATATATATATATATATATATATATATATGTATATATATATATATATATATATATATATATATATATATATATATATATATATATATATATATATATATATATATATATATATACATACGTCGTTTACACAAACATCTTGTTAAGAATGTGTGTTAAGTTTCTGTTATCATTATTGTTTTTTATATATAAATGTATATGTATTTGTATGTATGTGTGTATGTATATGTATATGTATATGTATATGTATATGTATATGTATATGTATATGTATATGTATATGTATATGTATATGTATATGTATATGTATATGTATATGTATATGTATATGTATATGTATATGTATATGTATATGTATATGTATATGTATATGTATATGTATATGTATATGTATATGTATATGTATATGTATATGTATATGTATATGTATATGTATATGTATATGTATATGTATATGTATATGTATATGTATATGTATATGTATATGTATATGTATGTATGTATATAGATATATATGTATTTATTACTTATATTTATATGTATATATTAATATTTATTGCCACCGTCTTCACGATTTTCTGTTTTAGGTTGACTGGTAGAGAAGGCATTAAGTTCGCCTTTTGTATCTACATTATTGTAGTTATATATATATATATATATATATATATATATATATATATATATATATATATATATATATATATATATATATATATATATATATATATATATATATATATATATATATATATATATATATATATATATATATATATATATATATATATATATATATATATATATATATATATATATATATATATATATATATATATATATATATATATATATATATATATATATATATATATATATATATATATATATATATATATATACATCTCTCTACACGCAATGCCTCGAAAACGGCGGAAAACATAGACTAAGCAACAGAGTGACTTAACTCTAGGTTCGTTTGGTTCCTGCAGTAACCTCTGCTTACCCTGCCATGTCCGGGATAAAGCGTGAAGCTAAAAAAAAAGTCTAAGATAAAGTTAGAAAATTTGATCCCAATAACAAATTTTTGGATAAAACAAATTGAATCTATCTGATAGACAATATTCATCACAAAATGATATTTCTATAATAATATTATAGAAAGTAACTCATAATTTTAATTTATAACAAAAAAATCATTAAAAGGCAATATTCAATTACTTCGCCTCACTTCTTTAAATCTTCAGTTAGATCCTAACTATGTCAGTGTTTTCTTTCTGATGGGAAATTACAGTTGATTTTTCGTAGAGATCCCTTGTCAAATATATCCACAGGCATAGAGATTTCGACGTCAATTTGCACCAAATAACACTAAGATTTTAAATACAGACGAAAGCGGAGAAAACATTATCAGGATACTAACTTATATATCTTAAAAATATTCTAAATTAAAGGAAATTCAGTTACTGGAATACATACGGGAAAGTGGCGTAATATTTAACCAATTTTAAAAATAATTCAAATTTCCGTGTTGTCTAGTTCGTGGCATTAAACGAGCTAAAAATAATTCAAATGAATGAATGAATTAAACGAGCTAAAAATATACTTTATATAAGAAAGATTAACATTTTTCATCAAATATTTGTATTAGGACGCGAATATACATTAAATATTCATAGAAACTTTTTTAATTAAATTGTATTTCGTACATTATCATAATAAAATTATAGTAATGTTTACATTATGTCAGTATTATTCTTTGTTCTGTTTATCGGAAACTTATCGGAAGTTTTCACTAAAACACTTCAAAACATTTTCAAATATTCAAAGTTATGATTAAAGTAATAATTATATACAAAAGCGATTCCACTATTTCGTTTGAAGAAAATGTTTTTGTAAACAGGCACCATTAGTAACACACTGCCAAACTGAGCCATTAGAATGTCATATACTTATATACTCTAAAACTAATTGCTTTAGTCACGCCGATATTATATCAGCGCTAATTTAATAATGTTACTCCATATGCTACAAATGCATATAACACAAACGATCTCATTGTACGTACGTAAATAATTTACATGCTATTGATGACATCGAGGCTTATAATATTGGTATTTTGTACTAATAATTTTGTTTTAAGTGGGGACGGAGTAAGCAGGGACTAAGTAACGGAGTGTCTTAACACTAGGTTCTTATGGTTCCTGCAGTTCCCTGTGCCTACTCTGCCATGTGCGGGATAAAGCGTGAAGCTAAAAAAAAAATATATATATACTGTTTCTATTTAATAAATATATATAATACATGTATCTCTATAAATGTTATGTTAAACGAGACATTACACATACACATTCGAATTTTAGGAAGACCAATCTCTTTATGACTCATATTCTACTTCACAGCAAACACAAATGAATATGCTCTCATATTTCGACCATTCCACTTTCTATGCAAAACCAAAGCGGCGTCATGAAAGTAAATTTATATCAGAAATTCATTTAATGTGGATCGATATACACCAATCTAGCTTAAGCTTAGAAAAAGCTCCAGTGCAACACTATGACGTCATAATTTCTGTTTAGTGTAAACATCGATTTATAGCCATTTCGTCGTTTGCTTCAATATTTTCATCGGTTTCATCTACTAAGTTGTAAATCAATACTTGGTTAGCTTTTAATGTTGGCCAATATATTGGCAAAGTGCCTCTATTTTCTTAAGTTAGTGCACAGGATATCTTAATATTGAATAAAACCTATAAAGCATAATACAACGGCCACTATGAAATATCTAATCGCATTCATTTCCTTCCAACTCCTTAGAGAACGTCCAATTTCTAGGACATCTTTCTCTTTTAATTTGCGTCTTAGATACTTCTTATCTCCAAGGATGTTGTTCTAATAGCCTTGCCTGTAGATTGAAATATATTATGAAAATTTTATAATACTAGTATACATATTTAACGCTTACTAAATAGAATTTAATTCAATTTTTGTCCCAATTTGTGACATTTTTTCACAGAGTGTAGAAATAAAATTAATTATTTATTCAAAAGAGTATAATTGTATGTAAAAAGCTTGCAATTGTAAAAGCTAACAATAATATTGAAAAAGCTTGATTCAAAAATCTAAATAGCATTTTAGCAGACAATAAATTTTCATAAAACAGAGGCTAAAAAATCGACAGGATGTAGAGCGAACCATTATTCACTCCGGCTAAGATATACTGAAGAGACAATGATTTGTATTTTTGCAAACTCGACAATGAGGGCAGTTAGCTTCACAACAGCTATAATTTATTGTACGCAACCCTAAAACTGAACTAATTGGTTCCTTGATGGCAGCCCATTCATTGCGAATAATTGAATAAGAAGGTTTTAAACTCTTTGAAGGTTTTAACATTTACAATAAACAAATCCTTACCAATGATATTTTGGTTTTTTAGTTTTGCACCTCATTCCACCTAGATAACCTAGTTACTTAGGTGTTAAGGCAGACTTAGTTACCTAGGTATTGAGATTAGTTGAATGTGTTTAGACGGAGTGTCGTCCGCCTTTTCCTTCTTTCAATATATTGTATATTGTGAAGCAGTTAATCGTTATTTTGTTATAGTACTACTTAAGAGAAAATGTTTACATATGGTGAATATGTTTATTGTTAACGCTGTTATTTATCTATACTTTTTTATATCATTATATTTTATACTGTTTTTATACCAGAAGGAGCCTTAACGTGAAAGTAAGTCACTTGTTAGGACCTCACCGTCGCCTATAGATACCTCAACCCGAGAATTCAAAGGTACGTTGTCGGGTTTCTAATACAGTGAAATTGTAAAATATTTTTAAATGTTTTCTTTTTGAAGTATTGTACATAAAATATCATTAATTATTTGACTATCCGTAAGCATCACAGTCATTTCTCTACTATATATAAATAAAATAATATTAAAAGCTATTTTGTAAGTCTCGCAATTATCTTAATTTATTAAAAATCTTTATATAAATATTATTCAACAAAGTTTTCATCAACAAACTTCCAAATAAACCGCAAATGTACACGGAACATGTAAATCTACTATAACAATAGCAGCGAATATCTTGCGTAATGTTAACAGGCATTGTTCCAAGTAACATTGGCCCTTTGAATTTTGATGATCAATCTTAGTAACTGAAGTTTATAATATTAAATTTTACCATTTTCTTGTATTTTAAATGTAATGTTTACAGTGTAATGTATTATTATGTGAAGCTTTGTTTTAACTATTAACAATAGCTTTGGTTGTTTGAATTTAAACGTTAATAAGTATTTTAAATAACATTCTATTGTTATATTACTCTGTCGGTCATTTTAATATTAGTACAATTTGATGCTGCGAGAAATAAATGTCAAAATGTAGATAAATTAATATACAATTAGATAGTTATTTGATATCACTAAATTATTTTGGGTTTTACAGAAGCATATTTCCAACATATGGTTGTTTTTTTTTAGGTTCACGCTTTTATCCCGCATATTGGAGAGTAGGCAGAGGGAACTGCAGGAACTATGTGAACCTAGTGTTAAGACACTCCGTTGCTTAGTCCCTGCTGTCTCCGTCCCCGCTTTTCGCTTTTTTTTGATGCATTGCGCGTTGAGTGGAGGAACTCAACGCCGCGCTTCACCTAGTTTCCAGAGCGAAGAAAATAGAAACAGAAAAATCCATCTTTTCCGAGTGGGAATCGAACCCTCAAACCGTCACGTTTACAGGCATACGGTTACGCCTCTGTGCCACGACGGTCCTCAAATGGTGGTTATGTCATATTTAATTTTGATTTAATTTTCTTAGTATTATCATAAATAATTAGTATTTTTTTAAATACACATAATTTAAAACTTGGCACTCTGATCACAACTGATACGTCCTCATCAACGTCAAATTCATACCTAATAGTTTGTAAATGACAAAAACAAGAGAAGAAATCAGACAACTGAGAATGTTTTTGACTGATATATAAAATAGAAACGAATTATTTCAAGCATTTTGTCCATATTTCCTGTCCTTTAAAATTAAATAAAACAAATTTATACAAAACATTCACACATGTTATGGTTTATATTAATAAAGATAAAAGAATCCTGCCTTGTACAATATAAAATGATAATGAGATAAAAATACAAAGGAAATTTAATTACATGCGTTATTAAAATGTTGTTGTTTCTTGAACATTTCACATTAAAATTATACTAATTATCATGTAAATATAAAGAAATTGCAAAATATAAATATTAATATAATATAATACCGCTCAATTATATCTAATGAAATGCCAAAAGTACTGTAACTTATGTATGTAAAATCTTTGATACTAATATATCAAACAAATTAACTTATATGAAATATCTTATGCTCTTTCCTGCATTCTACCCTCTATCTAGTGTTAAGACACTTCGTTTTACACCATGTGAGTGGCGCGACTCAACGCTGAGTTTTATGTTCATACAAGCAAAGAAATTAAATAATTCTCTGTTTTTTTTAGCGTCACACTTTATCCCGCACATGGCTGGGTAGGCAGAGGGAACTGGAGGAACTGCCACATTGCCGCCACGATGAGATAAGATCTGCAGGTTTAAAAAGATTTGAAAAAATAAAAATATAATTTTTTTAAAAAAATTGTGAGTGTATATTTACCGGATTCTAATTGCATTCTTATTGAACTCGGTCGACTTTGCAGCGCTGTAACAGCGTTTAAGATGAATGAAATAAAATAAATTATAGATAAAAATTTTCCTCAAAAGATTATCTACAAGATTGGTCTGAGGTAATTTTTAAAAATTTTCACTTAAATTTTTTGTGTGAAAATTTTCGCTTCTTTGATTATAACTTCTTTAATTTTAAATTTAGGGCAAATAATATATAAACATATTTGTAGGTAAAAAAAATGATACAAATTATTATCTTACAATATTTTTTACGACGCATAGTTTCCGAGATATCACGAAAAAAGTGTTTCCCCCCATTTTTCCAATACAGATAATTTCAGCAAAAGATATATAATAATAATTCAATATTTATACCTTTTCATATTAATAAATATTATAAACAAACAATTTTCAAACACTCAACACAACACAATCGCTATAAATCAATGACAGCAAGTAGTTTTAAAGGCTTTTAGTGGTATTCCAGGCTAGGCTTTACCAATCACATTGAGGCTAGCAGGAAATTAATCCGCGTGTTTCGTTGCCAAACCTGTCGAGTGCGTTTACATTCGTTTCAAGTGTGGCCGTATTAGATCTAACATTCAAAGCTCTTATATGCCAATTCCATTCACGGCAATATAACCTTTACATCAAGCTGAATAAGTGAGATAATTCTAGGTGAATAATTACCATGGGAGTCAAACAGCTCAGAATTATTGAATCTTCCATACAATTATCGTTTATCAGTTGCGTACGCGGATATTAGACTAGTCTTTGTAATTTGCTATTACACTTTGATTGTGGATCGGTTTGAATATTGGTTTTCGCTTCCTGTAGCTGAAGGTATTGGGTTAAATCGGCTGAGTAGAGTTTTGAAGTGTGAGCCTAACAAGCAAATTTACACGTTTAAAACGCCTCTACCACTGTCCTTAAGCGATAAGGGAAAACTATATAGTTTATATAACGATATCGTTATGACAGTTACTTCTTAATATTGAAATTGATGTAAATCATATGAAAATTAATTATTAAAAAAAAGTCGTCGTACCATTATTCCATTTCAATTATATTTGGTGTTTGATTCAGTCATACACCATTGGAGATTCTGCGTAATTGCATTAATTGTCATAAGTTATTCGATAACAATATTTCGTGTAGCAGGGAGCTTTTATAGCCTATATCATCTTAGACTACCCTCTTTTTAAAGGAGGATATAAATATAGATAGTTTAATTCAAAGACATTTCATTGAAATTCAGTATTAATTTAAAAAGAATACCTTTACGACTAACATTAACCAATGATAATAGACCTGAGTATATTTGAATTTCACTTAAGACCACACAAAACGTAATACAACCCGATCGGATCCAATCCAGCCTGACTGTTTGACTAACACTTATTTATCCTACATCTGCTTTAGTAAACTTCATTTGAGGCCGATGTGGGATCAAGTTGATGCAATTTATTATCTATTTAACCTTTGTCAGAAAATGTTTATATAACGCGTGTTGCGTTCGTAAAAATGTCAAAATTATACGATTCTCATTGGGTTAACTTTTGTAAATTTAAATAAATATAAAAAAGAACTATCGGTTCGTCGTGGCGTATAAGCATAACGTCTGCCTTTAAACACTCAGGCAGAGAAAGAATCTTTTCATTTTCTTCGTTCTGGCAACATGGCAAAACGCGGCGTTGAGTTCCGCCACTCAATATAATATATCTCGAAAGATAAATTCCTGGTTACGGCGACTTAACACTAAGTTCTTATGGTTCATTGCTTGCTACTGCTTACCCTGCTTAGTGCAAAAATCAAAAAAATATTAAATATTTATTTCTATAGTATTGTGAAAAAATCATGGTACAATATGGAAGATATATATGTAGGTAACGTCTACAAATGATGTTAATTAAATACCATGGATTCAAATTTTCAGAAGTCAGATTTCATATTGGTACATTTTTTTATTTTATGTAACTCAAAAGATGAGTAGGAATGAGACGGAATGACGTCTGTGACAAGTTAATCCGTCTTTTGCTTTTTATTCAAATAATATTAGGTAGCCTACTTAATAAAAAGTAGAAAAATAAGCTTATATTTTATTTACAAGGTTTTTTAAAATAATTAATCTATACATTAAGTACTTTTGAAAAATATCTTAAATAAAAAAAACACTTTTGATTTAAGGAAAAATCGGTTCGGATTTTCTACAATCATAACCTTTTATATATATCTCAACTGTAACACAGCATAATATAATAAATTCACATATATTTTGCAATGTCAAATAGCTAAATTTAACTTTACGTTCGAGTACACTCTGTACTGGGTCTCGCTGGGCCATAATTTATGGCCCTATCGCGTAGTCCACTTCGCTCGATGATCCTCGTAGCGTATTTCACGCTTCCCATTCCATAGGTCGATGGGTGATAGCGTGTGATTCACACGGTCATGATTTTCTTTTTTTTTTGTTTTTTTATCTTTATACATATAAATGTATGTTAAAAAAATGATAACAGTATATAAAAAGAAAACAAAACAGTTTCGCGTTATATCCCGTATACTACAAGGAAGGATATTAGTGCTAAGACACTCCATTTCACACAATGTTAAAGTTATTGAATTTTTTTATTAAAATTTCAAATATTAAAATTTGAAGTCCTTACCATAAAATTCTAATTACTTAAGGCTCATGAAACTATTTTCCTTCACGTATTTCGGATAAAACTCTAAAATAATATTTTAACATATAAAAAATTAATTTTCCTAGTTCTTGTTTAAGTAATAGTTTTAAAATATGTATTAATCTTAATAAAATCGTTGCATTATTAAAAATCTATCATTAACCTATGAAAAAAATAACTGAGAAATTATGGCCAGAGTGAAAAAATTTAAATGATAAAACCTCTTAGTAGGGAACCGAACCCGCAACCATTCCGTTTACAGTCATACATACTTAGGTCATCATGTATATATATTTAGGTCATCAGAACTAAAAGTAAATTTATCTCTACGCGACGCTACAGCAACTTATGAGATCACAACTCAGGGTGTGGACTCGTAATTTATTACGCTATCGCGCGGTCCAGTCCGCTCGGCGATGGTAACGTATCACTCGTATTCCTCTAACGGGGAGATTCGCTATTACGGAATTGGTACTATTAAATGAAATAATATATATGTTTTTTTTGAAATACTATATGTATTATTATATGATGAATAAATAACATATCAAAAATACATTTTTAATGGTATGCATAGTTCTATTAACCCGTCATATATCATCTGTAATAATTCTTATGTCAATAGATTATTTTTAAACTTGCTAATGTCACTTAAGAATTTGGCCTAATTAAATTAACCAAAAAGATAACAAAGGCCTTCATATTCAAAATAAAAAACATAAAAACTTTAGAAAAGCGTAGATTGTAGAGTATAATTTATATAAATATTTACTAAAATGACAAATAGTAACGTTCACAGGTTCACAGGTCACGTTTCGTGAGGAAATAGTTGCAATGGGTAATTATAATTTTCTTATTGTTAGTACTAGAAATATATTAACAGTCTTAATTCATTCAATTCAAGTCAATTCTCAAAGAGCTTTTTATCGCTTATAAAACTATTTCAATATTAAAATTTATACTATAAAGCTTTTTAATATTATCTTTTTATTTCCTCAGCATGCCCTACGCAAGTTGTCAGCGACCTTTTGATGTCTTTCACAGAAGAAGTCATACCAATAAATATTCTGTCATCCATCTTTTTCATCCGTCTCCATCTATGAGTCATCAATGTCTAATTAATCGACGAATGAAGGATGATTGAATGTTAAATGCGTTGCTACCGAGAGTGATCTTTTATATATAATATTTCGCATTTAACAGTATTATATAAATTTACTATACTTGATTTATTTATTTATTTATTTATTCTTTCAAGGTTAAATGCATAACAGGCGGGCTTAATGCTAAAAAGCATTTTCTACCAGCCATCCTGGGTATGTGGGAAATAAATGTAGAGGTGTACAAAAAAAAATGACAACATAAAAAATTAAAAAAAAAAGAAATAATAATAAAAAAAACACTTTCTAAGACATATGAGTGTAAAACTAAATAGAGAATACATATATGCTTAAATACATAACTATATACATGCATAAATAAATATAAATACATAAACATGCCTACTAACTACTTCCAAAAATTTTAAGAAATACAAAATATTAGAGATGCACATGCTCATTTTTTTTTTTTTTTTTTTTAGCTTCACGATTTATCCCGCACATGGCAGGGAACGGGGGAACCTAGTGTTAAGACACTCCGTTGCTGCTTTCTCCGTCCCCACTCAAATATTTCAAAACCAAACGATACTATATTTAATACCCTGCAAACCGGAAACTTGTGACTTTTTTATGTAATCAAAAAAAGGTTAGCTTTATACAATATTTTGGTTTGTAACTTGTATTTATATCAAAAATTATGAATAGAGGGTGTAACGAGACGAGGGTGTTTTGTCGGTGTGCCTTTTTCACTAATATAATTTTCATATGTTGTCGCATTGACGCTTTTCAATGTTTTATTTGGTTTCATTTGTACAGAAAGTTAAATAAAATTGTTACTCCTATTGTGTGAATGCCTGTTCTGTAGCTAGATATGTATGAATATTTTCTATAGAAAAACACCTACTGTGCTATAAATTGAATATAAGAAATATTTTTGATACATCAACTGATTTTTTTTTATTTCCACCACTAATTTATGTTATATATTGAAGCAATCTACAAACAATGAATTTTTGTTTTGTAAAATTATTTATTTCTTTTATGAATGAAACATTTGTAAAAAAAAAACAAAAATTACACTAAATATAATAGATGTTCAGAAAAAATATTCCACTTTAAACATCTCTATCTGCTTAATGGAGTGTGGACTCGCTCCAGAGTTAGGAATCGTTGTAAATTAATGGTCATATCGGGTCCATTAGACACAATTATCCTTGTTACATATCACCCATTGAAGCGTCCTAATGAGTTTATCTATTCTAAACACAGTTTTAGCTACACACAGAGATGTCAATTAGCGATTAAATTCGACAAAATCTTGATTAAAGTTTACAATTAAACTTGTTTTTCTTCGCTTTTTATTATATTCATAATCGTCATAGCAGCTTTTTTTAATATTGAAAGTAAGGTGTGTGTTTATTGCTAAGAAAATCGATATACATTTTTAATAAATACTGAAGATTTCATTTGGTTAAACACTAGTTGAAAAATAAATAGGCCTAAGTTCTGTAGTGTTAAATGGGCTATTTATAGTGGAATGCTATTAGGTTATATAACATCATGTTATTGTTTTAATCTAATTATTATTTGTACATGAGGTCACAGTAACTTTGGCCGCTTAGATATTGTCATTACACACGACCAATTGCCAGATCAATTTTTTTGCGGATGACTTTGTTGTGTAATTTATATAGTTATTTTATTAATTTCCATATATAATCTTTACAAAGGTTACCGTATAATGTTAACGATACCAATTGATGTACATTATATAAATAAATATAGAAAAAAGCATTTAGCATTTAAAAATGCAAAAATTGATTACAGTTTATTTTGACTCTCAGTCAAGTTTGATTTTTTTTTTAGCTTCACGCTTTATCCCGCACATGGCAGGGTAGGCAGAGGGAACTGCAGGAACCATAAGAACCTAGTGCTAAGACACTTCGTTACTTAGTCCCTGCTTACTCCGTCCCCACTTTCCGCCGTTTTCGAGACATTGCGTGTTGAGTGGCGGAACCCAACGCCGCGCTTTGCCTTTGATGCCAGAGCGAAGAAAATGGAAATAGAACAATCCATCTTCTCCGACTGGGGATCGAACCCAGTAACCGTTGCGTTACAGGCAGACGTTGCGCCTCTGCGCCACGACGGTCCGACGAAGTTTGATGCAAGTGAGAATATTATTTTTTGTACTAATGTATCTGCTGTAATATTATTTAATTGTTTCCATGACAAAAGTGATCTTAAACAGTTTTACAAATGCGCTTGCCTGCGTAACTTTTAGTTACGCTCCTTCTCAAGGGTTAACAGTCTAATAGAGTGGAATATAATATTTTATTTTACCTTGATACCTGCTGGCTTATATTTTTTTCAAACTATTAAAATTCAAAATGTATTAATGGCATACCGATAAACTAGTATGTAAAAAAAAACATTTTTAATGATTTTTAATAAGTGACATCTGTCTGTTATGAATTGAACTAGATTTAAGATTAAACTAAAAGATAGAGCACCAAGAAATAATAAAAAGTCCTAGATTTACCAACTAGATGGCATTTTATTATAAATATATCCAAAAATGACGTTTCAATGATTGCGAAAGTATTTCTTGTAAAAATAATTATCAAATGAAAATAGCTTATAATTGCATGAATATTATCAAAGTAAATCTTGCTCTATCATATAAGTTTTAAATAAATTGCTTAATTTTATAAAAAAATATTTGATTTATTAACACTGTTATAAATAATAAATGTTAACATTTACAAAAAGCGCCATCTCTGATTGCTTTGTTAAACAAAGGAGGTGTAAGTAAAAAGCGGAGCATTTAGTATAAAATATCTTAGTAGAAAGAAGGGAAGGTACAAGATGGCGTATACAAGTAAAGCTTACAATAATAAAAAAATAATTTAGAAAGTCGTGAAAATTATGTATTTATATATGAAACAAATAAATCTTTAATATTATGAACATAGCTAGTTAATGCTTTTACTATATTAATTCACAAAATGAAATGAAATTTTGTACATAAACTTTTAATGTCACGGATACCGGAAACTTTTATTTTTTTAACTTCAGACTATATCCCGCACATAACAGGGTAGGCAGAGGGAACTGCAGGAAGTATATAAAACTAGTGTTAAGACACTCCGTTGCTTAGTCTCTGCTTTCTCCGTCCCGGCTTTCCGGAAATTATGACAATTAATTCATTTACGTACTTATATTTTACTTATATTTTTTCTAATAATAATCAAATAAAATCATTGACGAGATATTTAAAAAAAACACAAAAGTTTGAACACAGCTTATTAAAACCTCTGAAGACCAAGCTATATTTACTTTATGTTCATTTTTTTAAAATAGTTTTCTTTTCTTACAGAGAGAATTGATTAATGCAGATCTATCGACAGCAAAAGTCGATAAAAATAAAATAAAATAAACACGATGACAATTTTTTATTATTATTATTGTTGAAATAAAATTGTTAGTACTATATATAACACCATAGTTATAAATTCACCATAGTTTACATTTTCCTTGTGCTCTGGTATCAGCGGCATTGTGTTCTATACAACTTGCAATATCCAGAACATACCTTCGCTTCCACTTGAAAAGTGGAGAACGGAGTATCTTGGAACTGGGGCCTCTGCCTACTATGCCATATGCTAAATTTACTGTAAAATTAAATCATTTAAAGATATTTGAACAATCCTTCTAAACTATCGAATATCTAACAAACGAAAGCTTACAAGAAAAACTTTACTCGAATCGCGCTCTTAAAATTCCAAAAATGCGAAACAATTTGTAATCAGACGTTCCATCGGATAAATAAAAAGATGTTTGAAACAAATTAAAGGTTTGTACGAATAATTGAATTTGTGGATGAGCGTTTTTGATCGATAATTTTTGGTTTTCCGTTTTTTCATATAACATTGGTGAATAGTTTTAAGTAATGTGTTATTCTAATTTTTATTTCAATTAGTAACTCCCAAAATTTTAGGAGACTTTCTTTTGAAGAAACTAAACGAATAACTTTCTTTGACCCATTAATAATTATTGTGCACAAACTTAAATTACATTTTTCTTTTAATTTATTTTTCTTTAACTTTTACTTAAAAAAATACATACACACACTTCATACTTACACATTTTTCATTCAAATATGATAAAACATATAAAAAAATGTATAAATCCGATATAATGAGCTGAAGTTATATATCGTAACGTCTTGTAAGAAATGACATTCCATATAAAAGGCTGTTTAGTAAGATCGAAAGAGGTCTCAGAAATTGTCCTATAAATTCTGTTCGCGACTACACGTTGGATAAGTGAGGTTTATTTCCGAAGATTTGGGTGAAGTTCGCCCAAAGTTTGCGTCTCGCTTGAATGGGATGGAGCAAGGATGGGACTTAGATTTATTATCGATAGAAATAATAAACATTTAATTATTTTTTAATTTATATAGTTTTAATTACCTGAACAAAAATCGACTCACGGTTAGCACTGAATATATTTACTAAACACCACTTTAAAAATATGTAACATATACGTATACAAACCAAAACACAAGGTTTGAACAAAATAAAAAGTCAACTTGTGGTTGACATATGTGGTTAAACAGAAAACAATCTAATATAACTATAAGGTTATTTCACCAGAATTCGAATTATTACGTGTTAAATAACAGGATTTGCAGTTTATCTCTCAACATACTTATTTCCTTAAAGTAGGATTCAATACAACAAATTAATCATAATCTTATTGCTCATTATTGGATATATATTTTTTTATAGCCTTTTTTACGTCCCATTGCAGGGCAAAGGCCTCCCGTCTCTCATGCCACCCGTCTCGGTCGGCTTCCGACTGCCAGTTTTGGAGATATGCTTCCAAATCATCTCTCCACCTTCTACGAGGGCGGCCGCGACGCCAGCGACCGTCTTGTGGCACCCACACTGTTGAAATTTTTGCCCATCGGTCACTCTGCATGCGACAGACATGTCCCGCCCAGCCCCACTTCAGTTTCGCAGATTTTATGCCAACGTCCGTTATGCGAGTTTTTGAGCGCAAGGTCGTACTCCTAATGCGATCAATTCTGACACTGAAGCGTAAACTCGTTAACATGTGCATTCTACCCGTCCTGACGTACGGCGCACAAACATGGTGTTTGACTGAAGCACAAGAGTCCAAACTCAAGGTTTGCCAACATGCCATGGAACGCAACATACTAGGTGTCAGAAGAATTGAATATATTATAATAAATAAATATTAGAAATATGTGTTCAGAAATTATTATAAATATAATTCATATTATCGATGTATATGTATTACATCTCTAACGAAACCTTGAGATAAGTTCGACAAGTTACCTTCTTCCACTAAAATATGTAGCGACACGATATTGAAAAGTTTTTGCCGATTCAATGTACTTATCTAGCCAAAGTCGGTGTCCTAGCTATATTGACCCACTTTTAGATGTATCGGATTTAATTTCAAAGTTTTCAGGTTAAAAATTATTATTTTGAAAAATAAATTCTATAAGCATCTGAAATTTTAATAGGCGCGTATATTATAATTATATTTTTTTTATTTATTTACTCATATTTTATCGCTTCACGCTTTATCCCGCACATTACAGGTTAGTTAGAGGGAACTGCAGAAACAATAGGAACCTATATTTATAACACTCCGTTGCTTAATCCCTACTTTCTCCGTCCCCGCTTTCCGCCTTTTTCGAGGCATTGCATATTGAATGGTAGCGATTTTACTATTCTTAAGTTTTTATTTATATTTTGCAGATTGAAATCACATATTAGACATTGATTAAATTTTAGTAATAGCTGGCTAAATTATGGCGTTAAGTTTCGCTACAAAGACTTAGTGTTTGGAAAACTGAGCATAAGGTAATGGAATTTCTTAACATTATACATATAAAACAACATTGATAACCCACTTCAAAATATATTGTATATAGAAACGTATTAGTTACTCGTCATTTACAATCACTATTCTGTAGCCAACGCTTGTGATATTAAACATTGCTCCATTAAACAAGCCAAAACAAAAATTATTTCTTGGCTCTCCTCGTTGACCTATGATACCACCGAAAAACTTCTCGCACTTAGTATAGTACCTATTCATTATCATATGACTATCTGTAAGTTACTTCAACATTACTACTAAAATTATGCATCTTAAATTATGCAACATTTGTTAAACTATTGTATAATATATATACTAAACCGAGCGACAACAATAAACATGTACTGTAAAACTATTTATAGGTACCCACGACACAGGAATACCTAGTGTGGGCACCACCGGACATTTCATTGTATAATGTTGTTTTTTGTTAATAAACATTTTTGTTTTTATTTTTTTTTTCATTAGAAATGCTAGGACCTACTTAACCAATAAAATAAACAAATTTTAATATTTGACAACATATTTTTTTCAATAGACTATCTCCATCTATATCACAGTCGACTTAAGAGTAGGGAAAAAAAACGTTCAGCAAAATATAAAGATTACACTCATCAAGACACTATGCTTTTATAAATCATGTGCATACATGACTCCTGTCGAAAGTTAACAGTGTGAATCAAAAGAGAACTTATACGAGAAAACTAATGATCAACGATAGCCTACACTAGTATCTAATAATTATTTATTTTATTTATTTTAGCTTCACGCTTTTATCCCGCACATGGCAGGGTAGGCAGAGGGAACTGCAGGAACCATACGAACCTAGTGTTAAGACACTCCGTTACTTAGTCCCTGCTTACTCCGTCCCCGCTTTCCGCCGTTTTCGAGGCATTGCGTGTTGAGTGGCGGAATTCAACGCCGCGCTTTGCCTTAGTTGCCAGAGCGAAGAAAATGGAAATAGAAAAATCCATCTTCCCCGACTGGGGATCGAACCCAGAAACCGTCGCGTTAGTCGCGTTACAGGCAGACGTTGCGCCTCTGCGCCACGACGGTCCTCTCTAATAATTAAATTTATATATGTAAGCTTTGTATATTGTATATTGTGTACGCGGTCTATTATTTATTATTTATATTATGTATACGCCGCCTTAAAGTTTGACGTTGCCATACTGACATGAGATTTAAAACGGTTATTTAGAATAGAAGCCATGAATACATGAACATTAATAATGGCGTCGATCTATTGGAAGTAAAAACCTTTAACTGTCGATTTTCTAATTTTAGGTTAGTATATAATGTATGTGACAATTTATTTTAAAATAATAATATTGTAAGAATTAAAAATAATTAACATTAAATATTTCTAATTTTAGATAAATCAAATTGTGTGTTTTTGCTCCCGTCTTCGACATCCAACATATTATAAATCGACAATTGTCAGAGTTTAATTGGATATCCATAGATCATGGCAAGATTACAATTTGAAGTAGAGCTTTCAGCGGATGAAGATCCGAAAAATAACATAATTACGATAAAATCTATAACAACAGAAGAAGGAATGACATATCTCATGCCGCCATGTTTTCAAGCAGCAAAACATCACCTACAATTAACGAACCTTCCAGAATTCGTAAAAATAAAAAGAACATTACAGAGAAGGGGTCATAGTAGAAAGATATGGATATCAATGCCAAGCGATGTGCTAAAACTATACAAAGATAACACTGGAAATATAATGTTTAATGATTATTTGTTACAAGAATTGACTCAAACGAGCCAATCTACTACAGACGGAAAATTACTAGAAATTTTAGAGAAATTAAGCGACAAATTCAATACTAACAAAGAAAAGTACACCAATTTAAGCGGATTGACTGAAAAATTTGTTTTGAAGAAATTTGACAACAAGACCACTAATGCCAAGCAATGGTTACAATGCTTTGAGAATGAATGTAAAAGATTTGATTTAAATTGTAACACACAGAAAATTAGTGCATTGAGGCTATTTTTGAATAACTCAGAAAGCAACTGGTATGAGTCTATGCTGATTAAACACAGCTTAAACTCACTGTGGCAGATATGGCGAGAAAGTTTTCTAGATACATTTGCGGATAAAAGCTGGTCTTCTGTAATCTATGCATTGACTTACAAGCATTTAAGTGGCTCTCTACTTGAATATGCATTAAAAAAAGAAAGATTGTTACTAGAGTATAACAATAATATTGATAACAGAACTCTCACTGACTTAATCGTCACAGGATTACCTACTTATGTTAGGAGCAAATTAGATAGACAGGAAATGACAAACCCAACTATTTTATTTAATGCCCTACAAATGCATGAAGATCAAAATAACAATATAAAAAGAAAAGTTACAGAAAAAAATAAATCAGAATCAGAATGGCGAAAAAAAATACCATGTCAGATTTGTTACAAAATTGGAAAGAAAAACAGATTTCACTCTGAGGATTTGTGCTGGTTCAAAGAAGACAAGAACAGCAATAACAGTGGCAAACACTGCAAAAATTTGACATTAGAGATTGATCAATTCGAGGATACAAAAAAACTAAATATTCCCCCACTAATTGAAGTTGAAGTAATATTGAATGACAAACTGAAATGTTCTGGTATTTATGATCCTGGATCAAATATAACTTTAATAAATTCTAAATTAATAACAGTAAAAAATTCAAAGATAAATTACTTTGAAAACAAATTCAACACAATTGGTGGTGGGGGGAAAACTATAGGTTTAGTAAAATTAAACGGAAGAATGTTGAATATTGAAGAGGAAATAAATGCATTTATTTGCAATGATAAAAAATTCACTCATGAATTGCTTTTGGGACTGGATACAATAAAGAGGTTTGGATTGACCCATGACGGGAATTTAAACATCCAACTTCAGAAAAATGCCAACCCAAGTGAAAATCAATATATCAGTCCAATAAGAGACGAAAATAAATATTTTGAAATTGAAACCAAAGAGTCTCAAATATCGAATTATGAAATAAATTTCAATGAGGGCATAGATGTGAATAAATTTGACATCGATACTACTAACTTGAAAGATGACCAAATAACAAAAATTAATGCATTATTAGATGATTATAAACACATATTTGCGAAAGATAAATTTGACGTTGGACAGGTGAAAAACTATGAAGCATTTATTGATTTACAGGTAGACAAATATTGCTCAAAAAGACCATATAGGTGCTCCTTGGGGGATAGAGAAGAAATTGAGAAACAAATTGGTCAATTGCTAAAAAATGAATTGATTGAAGAATCTTATAGCCCATTCGCAGCACCTGTGACATTAGCATTCAAGCGGGATGAAGGGAAGAGGTCAAGATTGTGTATCGACTTCAGAGACCTTAATAAAATTATCGTTCCACAGGCACAACCATTCCCTCTTATAGAGGATCTGATGGTAAAAACAATAAACTGTAGGTATTTTACTACGCTTGATATTAATTCTGCTTTCTGATCAATACCACTGAGGATCAGCGACAGAGCGAAGACAGGTTTTGTCACACAAGAAGGTCATTACCAATGGACTTGCCTGCCTTTCGGGTTGAAGACATCTTCGGCAATTTTTCAAAGGATTCTGACTAATATAATAAGAAAACATAACCTGTCTAATTGTGTAATGAATTATATAGATGACATAATGGTGTTTTCTAAAACTTTCGATGACCATATGGACCATCTATCGAAGTTGTTGAATGCTATAGCCGAAGAAGGATTCCGTCTAAAATTGACAAAATGCAAATTTGCGGCACATTCGGTAAAGTTCTTGGGGCATTTAATAAAAGGTAATATAATTACACCTTTAAAAGATAACCTCAAATCTATAGCAGAATTTCCAGCACCGCAAAACAAGAAACAAATAAGACAATTTCTGGGTAAGGTAAATTTTTACAATAAATATATTCCTAATGCTGCAATAACTCTTGATCCATTACACAATTTACTTAGAAAAAACACAAATTACGTTTGGTCAGCTGATTGTGAAAAAGCTTTCCAAACAATAAAAAGCAATTTATGTTCAGCCCCAATTTTAGCCATTTTTGACCGAGAGGCACCAACTTTTATATATACTGATGCAAGTATAAAAGGCATTGGTGCAGTTTTGAAACAAACACAAAGGTGTGGTGAAATCAAACCAGTGGCCTACTTTTCAAAAAAGTTGAATGAATGCCAGAAAAAGAAGAAAGCTATATTTTTAGAATGCCTAGTAATTAAAGAAAGTTTGAAATTCTGGCAACACTGGCTATTAGGGAACTCATTTACAATTTATACGGACCATAAGCCACTCGAAAATCTAAACATAAAGAACAGAACAGACGATGAACTGGGAGACATGACTCATTACTTATCACAATACAATTTTGTAATAAAATACAACCCAGGTAGAAACAACACCGAAGCAGACTGTTTAAGCAGAAATCCTGTATATGAAAGCCATGAAAATGAAGAAGACAATTTGAAAACTATAAATATTGTCAAGATTGAAGAAATACTAGATGACCAGAACAAAAACACAAACATAAAGGACAAGCATATTTTTATTAGAGAAAATGGTATATATTACAAGTGGAACAATAAGAAAAAGAAAATAGTTTTGTCCGAAGACTATAGTAAGACATTAATAAAAAAAGTACACGAGCACTTCTGTCATATAGGAGTAAATCAGATTGAATCAAAATTAAGACCTTTCTACACAGCACCAAACCTACTGGACAATATAAAGTTGATCTGTCGTCAATGTGAAGTTTGTATCAAAAATAAAACACGTATAAATAGAAAGTATGGACTTATGTCACAGTTAGGACCGGCAGAAAAACCTTTCCAAATTATGTCCATAGACACTATAGGAGGATTTGGTGGTAACAGGTCTTCAAAAAGATACCTACACTTGTTAATGGATCATTTTACACGCTATGCTTACATTTCGTGCTCAAAGTCACAACTAGCAAAAGACTATATAAAATTGATAGATCAGGTGATTAATTACAATGAAGTTGAGATATTACTTTCAGATCAATATCCGGCATTGAATTCAGAGGAATTTAAAAAGTATTTAAAAGATCACTCTATTAAATTAATCTTTACGGCTGTGAATGCTCCCTTTTCGAATGGTCACAATGAAAGGTTGAACCAGACGCTGGTGAATAGGATTAGGTGTACCTTGAATAGCAAAGGAAAAAAAATATCTTGGACAACTGTGGCAGCGGATTGTGTAAAAGCCTATAACTCAACAACCCAACACAGTGACAGGTTATTCGCCTCACTATCTATTAAGTGGAGAACCAGCAGATTTACTACCAACAACCCTGAAAAGAAAACAAATGGAACCCGGAGAACTGGAAGAAGACCGAAAAATAGCATTTCTCCGGTCAAAAAAATCTCATGAATTGAACAAATCCATTTTTGACAAAAATAGAATAGATTACAAGTTTCAAAAAGGTGATATGGTCTATATAATGGACTGTAATAAGTTGAACAGATCTAAAATGGATGAAATTAGAATTGGTCCTTTTGAGATACAAGAAATGATATCAAACTCGCTATGCAAAATCAACACTGGGAAGAGTAAAAAGTCCTTGGGATTGTATCATGTTACAAAGCTCATTCCTCAGTTTGATAATCCAAATTAACTCCAGTCAATTTGCACATTTTGGGGGGAGATGTAAGCTTTGTATATTGTATATTGTGTACGCGGTCTATTATTTATTATTTATATTATGTATACGCCGCCTTAAAGTTTGACGTTGCCATACTGACATGAGATTTAAAACGGTTATTTAGAATAGAAGCCATGAATACATGAACATTAATAATGGCGTCGATCTATTGGAAGTAAAAACCTTTAACTGTCGATTTTCTAATTTTAGGTTAGTATATAATGTATGTGACAATTTATTTTAAAATAATAATATTGTAAGAATTAAAAATAATTAACATTAAATATTTCTAATTTTAGATAAATCAAATTGTGTGTTTTTGCTCCCGTCTTCGACATCCAACATATTATATATATATTATTAATATAATTAAATATATTTATTTCCTCACATCTGGTATGATAACGTTGCGACATTGCCTTTTTTAAACGAAATGCTAAGTTTTTCCTTGAAGTTTAAAAATAAAAATACAATGGCAAATTGATTTGTTATTTCCGAACAAAACAAAAAAGAGAAAAATGTAAATCCCCAATTTACTATGGCAATTAGAGACAGTTAAATTTCCAAGTCACTTTTGAATTGGTCATCACTCAAGTCGGGCTGCCTCTATTTAATTACCCATCTGGTTTCAAAATATTTGAATATTCATACAAAAAAGAAATCGAAATTTTGTTTCGTCAACGTCAGACTTTAAATAAAACGTGTGTGGGTTTGTTTCCCATTTGGAAATTTTTATTTAATTTAGTTTTATTTTTTCGGTCTAGTATGGCAACGCACTGTATTGAGTTTCGCAACTCAACATGCAAAGTATCAGGTGAAAAGCGGACAGCAAAGTGTAAAAGCGTGAAACTTTAGTAAAATTAATAGAAGTTCTATAATTTTACTAACTATTCTACAAGTTAGTAGTAATGACATTATTTAGACGTTAGATGACGTACCAAATTTTATTTTATTATTTCAACATACATATACAAAAATATATTTATTTTACAAAATAATAGTGCACCTTTAGAAGATACAATCAGTTCAAGATAGGTATTGAAATCAAGAAAACAATGCGTCTAATATAATATTAATATATATTCCATCTCAGATAGCGGTAGAAAATCATGTATATACATTAAAAACACCAGCGTAAGTCTGTTCATAATTAACTAACTCAAAGTAAGCGGAGCAGCGGAAAACAAGTTGTAATTGAATAAAACTACTATAAACTTCCAGTTACAAAGCTTGGATATGTACACTTTCAAGATTCCCTAGCCTTTTTTATAATGAATTGTTGTTCTTTTACTCATTATATATTTAAAACTGAAAGAATGATATAACAGTAACACTTTTACGTGTTAATTTGCACGACGGCAGAGTATGCATATGCAAATTGATATTTCTGCAATAATTTTTGTAAATATCCATTTTAAAACAAAATGTGTTATATATAAATATTTATTATTATTGTAGATTAATCAGAGGGGTAGTGTTTAATTATGAATGCAATAGTTGTGGATTCAATTCCTTTTATTTATAAAGTATTTTTTCATATTTTCTTATATCATAATAAATAATATGTACATAAGTACGTATGCAATATAAAATTTAGATGGAAAGCGTAGAACTTAGTGTTTTGACACTATGCTATAGGATAATTAGAGCGGTTCTAAATCATAGTAAAAATTAAAAAGGCCAGATCCACGGAGAAATGCACGAATAATCCATATATTTACGTGTTTATTCTTAGTAGGTACGTACTAAGCACCGAAGAATAGTACATTTTGTACTAAATTTGAGGGAAGAGGGTTTTGTCGGTCGCCTTCATATAGAGACCTTAGTGGCTTCTTTGAGAGGGGTCGACGGCGACAGAGACGTTCCCTCTGGGATCTCGGACCTCGGCCATCGAGTACGATATATATATATTTATATATTATTTCTAGCTTTACGCTTTATCCCGCATATTGCAGGGTAGGCAGAGGGAACTGCAGGAACCATTTGAACCTAGTGTTAAGACACTCCGTTGCTTAGTTCCTGCTTTCTCCGTCCCCACTTTCCGCCTTTTTCGAGGCATTGCGTGTTGAGTGGCGGAACTTAAAGCCGCGCTTTGCCTAGTTGCCAGAGCGAAGAAAATGGAATTTATCACACAATTTTGTCAATTTCTACTAACAAAACTCTAAAAATATCAATCATTATAAAGCATTAAGAAATATTCCTGTATTTTGCATAGAGTTTTCTCTAACAATATGGACCCTTCTGTTTAATAGTCTAAGCGGAACATAATTGGCTATTACGTAGGTTAAGCGATAGTTGTTCTATGCATTTCATACTAGATTTCAAGGCACTTTAACCAAGATTGTATCACAGCAAAATATTATCCTGTTATATCTCAAGGTAATTGTGGCGTAGTTAATATACGCCTATCTAAAGCTATCTAGTTACAAATTACGGCGTTGAGTTACACCATGCAATATAAGAAGGAAAAGGAGAAGAAACTGCACTGTTTTTAATTTTTTTATACCTTTCTATAGGTTGAATACAGTGAAAAAGCTAACAAAAATTAGTAATTTTAGACCCTCTCCGGTTTTGTTTGCATTTCAATATATGTATAAGTTATTGTGCTCGGAAAATTTTATGGTGGCCAACTTGATTAGTATTTAAAATAATTCAACAGCAGTTAATTAAAAGATTTCAAAAAATTATAAAATATTATCATAAATTAATTAAGTTATTATTTTTTACTGTATTGATATTCTTCTATTTATTTCAATTGTGTTTAAACATTTTTTTTTTTCAAATAACTACCCTAAAAACTTTACTTATAATAAACTAAGTAATGTAACAAAAAATAATTCTCATTCATTCATAAAAGAAAATTATCTATTAAATCAAAACACAATACATAGTACAATTTTCAATATAGAATCTGAGCCGTTATAATAACCATTATCTGACATTTTAAAAAAAGCCAACGGCACATAATATTTTCAGTAAGCATTTTATTATATTATGGCAAATTATGGTTTAAAAGCTTTATACATAAAGCTTGTTATTGTGTAAAGAGATTTGATAAGCTTCTACAAGCGTCTCAGTGTAACGGATACGTACCTATCATCCGCCCTTTTCATGTTCTCTGTATTTAGAACCTATAGGGCTATAATAGCTCTAATGGAGTACACAATTACGAAATAATCGCTTTTATACGTAATTTTCAATTTTTTTGCCCTATTTTTGGTCATAATTACATATTTAATGCAATTAATTATATAAGGGTTATGTACAGAATTAATTTGGGAGGCCATTAAGATTAATAAACTTACAAGGTTTTTGTGTTATGGTTAAAAAATAATTTGAGGGACATATTTCAGTAAGACAAACATATATATATATATATATATATATATATATATATATATATATATATATATATATATTATATATATATATATATATATATATATATATATATATATATATATATATATATATATATATATATATATATATATATATATATATATATATATATATATATATATATATATTTCGGCGAAGGGGTACAAATCAGAGTGATGGTCTTCCTCCGAGCACATATTAGTGGGCTTAACGTGGTTATCGAGCAGAAATCAAACTTCCTTCTTACAATATTTTCTTTACTTCCACTGATTCCAATAAGTAGGTATACACACAATCCACAAGTTGGTCGAAACATAACGAGCGGTATGACAGTTCCCAAGACTTGTTATCCGTACAACAGCCAACAGCAAAGTGATGCTTTCGAGTCCTATCGGTAACTCGAAGACTCGGCCCGCACGAACGTAAGACTGGACTCTGTCGAAGCGATGACAAGTCGCTTCCGCCTCGTTGTCAAATCAACAACCGTATTCATGACTACTCCGACACGGCCATCCTGCGAGACACACGTCCTCGTGTGTTATTCTGAAACAATATTCAGTACGCAGTATCAAACAATCTCAGCTCGGTCATCACTGACCTAACAGTACTCACTATTTACTTCAGAGGTAAATAATTCAAAATAAAATGGTATTAATCTACCTTACCATTTTAATAAGCAAACATGTTACAATAAAACTGCTCAATACAATTACTCTATTATGAAATTATCATATTCACATACAAAACACTCAAAGTATAATTGGCTTTATTATCACCGCATCTCACAATAGAGATATCAACTCGACCATGTAGACTTTGTTTTACATTACCAGTACTTGAGCTCTTACATGTGATTAATGGTTAAACATAACCCAGTAACCTCCAGTTACTACTCTTATGCGAACACCCACGTGAACGCCAAGTCCCACCTGGACTTATGGTTCACACTGAACCCGACCTCTGCCAGGGTTGACTGCACTACCGCGTACTCACGGACTACAACTTGTAGATACCGATTTCTACTGAGCTACGGCTACACGACAACCACTGGTACGGTCCAATCATCATGTAAACTCAAGTACTCTCAGCAATATCACAATTAGTGTGCTCAATCTCATTATTGTCAATTATACATTGATTGTCTGCCATTTTTCACAAACCATCATGAGCGTTTTTATAAGTTCTTTTACAATTTAAAGACTCCTTCTTTAAATTATAGCGACCACCCTCAAGCACGTCTATGACCTCAAACGGCCCTTTAAACTTTGCATTTAACTTTGTCTCATTTCTTTCCTCATTCGTAAGAAACACATAAGATTCATTAAAAAAACCACACACACACAAACCTACCCAGAATTAATTTAGTTTTGCTTTTGTTCAATTAAACGAATAACAAATTCATCTGTCGTAACGCGCGTTCGCGGAGTGTCAGTAATAAAATAGTCTGAATAACGAGTTAACACATCAACAATTAATGAGATATATTCGACAGACACAACAATAATAATAAGTGCTAAATTATTTCGCGACGGTAGATCTAAATTACAATTGTTCACATTATGAACTTTTGAAATAGTGAATTGTGCTCAACTGGCACGCTCGAAACGCCATAATTAAAGAGAAGAAGAAGAAGAAGAACTTTTGAAATATGAACATTGGTCACGGCCATACTTAATACTGAACCCTTACGGTAGTATTTCACGGCTTATCGCAATATCACAATACATGAAATAAAATCGACAAACGATTGCCACTAATTGACACGTTACAAAGAATACGTTCCGTATATTCTAGATTAGCATTACCTATACTCTATACGAAATAACGTGAATGTGCTTTCTTCTATGAATTCACGGCTAACAGTTTGTTTAACGAGAGAACATTCAGCACCAGAATCAAAATAAAAATAATACGACTCACCAGATTGTTGTAGTTTGCCATAAACGCCTGCCTTAGTGCAGAAACACACGCCTCGCTCAGCTACTGCGCTACTTCCACTGCTATGGCCAGCACGGCCTACTGAGGTCGAGCTGCCTGCGCCCGCATTGGCACGATGACAGTTAGTTGCTATATGCTCGCTGCCGCCGCAACGAAAACAAATCACTTTTTTACTGGTTTCAGGCGTAACCATCAATATTCGTTATCCCTTATTGCCATAAGACACAGTTGATTTCACGAATCCTCTTTATGTCCAAGTTACCCACAATAATGACACTTGAATGTAACACCAGCATTATTAGTTGTTTCATGTGGTTATTTCGTTTGTAAACGCCAAGCGATACAGATGTGAATCAAACTGGGTAATATGACGTAGCACATATTTCTTCGTGACTTAAATCCTTCCACTTCAACAGCGACGTCACACGCTTGCATATGCTGCGAGACATTCACCTTCCTTCAGCTTGCCATGATTCACATCGATAAGTTTTGCAGCAAGTGTTTACGTAGAATTGTAACGTGCGAGAAAGAGGTCACGAAAGTATTGCCAAGTCATACTCGCATATGAGATATGTGAAAGCCACGACGAGGCGCTGCCATTCAGTGCCTTACTAAGAGCTATGATGAGCGATGCACCTTCCAGTGGACGTTCACTAACACAAGAGTGAATCGTGGCATACTAAGCACATGGATCAGCATCTAGTTGCTCTGGGTTAAACTCCGCTTCAAGCAATTGCATCATATTTCTCTGCTAAATTCTCGAAAATTGTGTGGCAATGACATTCAGATCCCACTTCTGATTTCGGCGAAGGGGTACAAATCAGAGTGATGGTCTTCCTCCGAGCACATATTAGTGGGCTTAACGTGGTTATCGAGCAGAAATCAAACTTCCTTCTTACAATATTTTCTTTACTTCCACTGATTCCAATAACAGGTATACACACAATCCACAAGTAGGTAGTAATATAACGAGCGGTATGACAGTTCCCAAGACTTGTTATCCGTACAACAGCCAACAGCAAAGTGATGCTTTCGAGTCCTATCGGTAACTCGAAGACTCGGCCCGCACGAACGTAAGACTGGACTTTGTCGAAGCGATGACAAGTCGCTTCCGCCTCGTTGTCAAATCAACAACCGTATTCATGACTACTCCGACATATATATATATATATATATATATATATATATATATATATATATATATATATATATATATATATATATATATATATATATATATATATATATATATATATATATATATATATATATATATATATATATGTATATATATATATATATATATATATATATATATATATATATATATATATATATATATATATATATATATATATATATATATATATATATATATATATATATATATATATATATATATATATAAATATATATATATATATATATATATATATATATATATATATATATATATATATATATATATATATATATATATATATATATATATATATATATATATATATATATATATATATATATAATAGAAAGCGGGGACGGAGAAAGCAGGGGCTAAGCAACGGAGTGTCTTAACACTAGGTTCCCACGGTCCCTGCAGTTCCCTCTGCCTACCCTGCCTTGTGCGGGATAAAGCGTGAAGCTAAAAAAAAAAAAAAAAAAAAAAAAAAAAAAAAAAAAAAAAAAAAAAAAAAATATATATATATATATATATATATATATATATATATATATATATATATATATATATATATATATATATATATATATATATATATATATATATATATATATATATATATGTTTACGTTATTTTTAGTTTATATATGGTTATTATGTCAAGATATTTAGCAGTCAGAGTTCAGAAGATATCAGTTTTGTTTTTTGAATTGAGTATATTTTTAGAGATCATCGTTGCGCAGCGTTTAAATAAATGCGGAAAAAATACTTTTTTTTCCCTTCTTCGGTGTACTAATAAAATAAAGAGTGTTATTCGGAAATGTAGTGTCTTGTCACTAAGTTCCTTGTCTATATTATTTTTAAAACTCTTTAGTAACGCAACATGTCACAGACTATAGATACTTATATAGTTGCTCACCGTTCATAAAGTTATATATTATGTAATATAGCATTTTTTAAGAGTTAATTGATTGTTTACTTGTGTATTGAACGTGAAGAACAGGAGAACGTGACATATGGTCTTGACAAAGTAGATAAATAAAAAACACACCACTTTTCCAAATAGAAATAGATGAATCAACGATATAGATCATATTTAACATTACATTCTGCATATAATATGAATATATCTCGATTTAATTATGACTTCATAATATATTGCTACGTCTTACGATTATTAATAAGAAAACTAAGCAATATATATTTAATATTTGAAAAAATAAAATATAATTTTCATAAAAAGTACAGCATGAATTTCCAATATAGAAGTGTTCGATTTCCAAGCCATCATGTATCAGACATATACTCGTATGCCCTTTTACCCTTAAGGGCGTCATAAAGGACACTCGAAAATTCTATACCGAATGATAATCTTAACCGTGGATCCCTGTCTATTGGGTTGTAAAATATTTGGGTTGACTATAAACTAAGTATTTCAATGGGTTCTGTAGCTTCAAGCACAACAAAACACATTATATTTGTTTAAGCACTTATTTCATATATATATATATATATATATATATATATATATATATATATATATATATATATATATATATATATATATATATATATATATATATATATATATATATATATATATATATATATATATATATATATATATATATATATATATATATATATATATATATATATATATATATATATATATATATATATATGTATATATATATATATATATATATATATATATATATATATATATATATATATATATATATATATATATATATATATATATATATATATATATATATATATATATATATATATATATATATTATATATATATTTATATATATATATATATATATATATATATATATATATATATATATATATATATATATATATATATATATATATATATATATATATATATATATATATATATATATATATATATATTACTTTAAAATTTTTATATTTATCTGACATATGTTAAATTACTTACAAGGCTACTGAACAAAAATTTCCATGATATGTAACTGTAAATCTGCTTCTCCATCAACCACCCTAACGTTCTTGTATAACAAATATCACTGCCGTTAATCCAAAGAGAAATCACCCAAAATCACGGGTCTACGTGAGTGTATTAAGGAACCCCAGTATATTGAGTTGTAAAAAATACGCCCTACCAGAGGGTAGGGTATACCCTACGTCCGATTCACGTCACGTACGAATCAAGTCCATAAGAGATGTTCCCGGGTTTCAATGACGATGGCGGTCAAAAGTTTTTTTTTTGTAGGTAAGTATAACGAAATACACAAAGCTTTGAAATAGTTACGCTCTTTAATTTTATACGTGGACCGTTTTGGGTCATACTTCAATAGGACGTATATTACTGTGGGGTTCTTTGTATAAAAATGTTGTGTACAAATTCATCAGTTTTTTTTTTTGGGTTTTTTTTATAGTCGAGTATTAATGTGCTAAAACGTTTGATAAAAAATACTTTAAACGTAAAGGGATATGATTGAAATAGACTCTGTGTAGCTATTTCTTACCTTTAGTTATTTGTGGTGATAGTGTTTTACACTAAAGGTATCATATCAGCCGTAAGACGTCCACTGCTGAACATAGGCCTCCCCCAGGAACTTTCAGTGCGCCCTGTCTAATGCTATTCGCATCTAGTGGCTGCTTGCAACCCGGACCAAGTCGTCCGTCGCACCTGGTAGGAGGCCGTCCCACGCTGCGCTTGCCGGTACGTGGTCTCCATTCGAGAACCGTTCTGCCCCAGCGGCCGTCAGTTCTCCGTACTGTTTGCCCTGCCCATTGCCACTTCAACTTACTAATTCGTTGGGTTATGTCGATTACTTTTGTTCGTTTGCGGATGTCCTCGTTGCGCACACGATCTCGCAAAGAAATTCTGAGCATAGCCCTCTCCATTGACCTTGAGCTTCTTTATGAGGCCCAAAGTAAGAGACCACGTTTCTGTGCCGTAAGTCATCACTGGCAAACCAAAGGTATACAGAAAATAAAAAAACTTCGTCTGAGGAACTAAAAAATACGTTTGCTTTTAATATTAACACAATGAATTTGAAAATAGAAATATTATTTTCATAGTTTTTTGGTCTCGTCGTTTGTCGTCGCCAAGGAGTATTTAAGTTAAAGACAAAAAATCTAAAAATATGTTTTATAAATTAAAAAACAAAACTTAAGCATTCGTGTTCTTCGTTATTAGCACTATGACGTGGATTTGCAATATGTTATTCTTATATTAAAAAAATATATAAATTGTATAATTTACAAATTTATAACATACAAAATGATACCGTCAAAAATAAATAGAATTTTGTTATGGCTAGATTATGCATATGCGGTTAACCTTACCATCTTATTAACATCTCTAGATAGATGATAATGCATAACCTCATATATATACATAAACACATATACAAATGTATATACACATACATATATACGTACATATACATAAAACAAGCGGTTAAAGCCTTACGCAGTAGTCGTGTCGTGTAGCATTCGTAAAAGTAAAATGAACTTGGTAAATGAGGGAAATAAAGATTGTACCAGTAAATGTTTCGTCGTGCGATGAATTTTAAATAGCTGCCTAAATTTTACCCAAATTACATAGGTAGGTATTTGGTATTCGGAAAAATGTTTCTGTAATTATTTTTTTCCTTTTAAACGTGGTTAAGTGATGATGTAGATTAACGAATGTTGTTTTTCAGGGTTCTTTATCTTAAAAGACGATATAAGGAGCCTTTAGAGGTTCATTTATTTTGTTTTAAAACTTTTTAAACTTTTAATTTTGTATAAGTTGTATTTTAATTAACATTGCTTAGTTTCAAAGGTATTTATATATATATTACGTTTCACCTGTTATATAAAAATATTATTTCGTGTTAAATCCTCCTCGTAAGTATTACTTAAACTAGTAATATTTTCTTCACTTCGTAATAAAAAAGGAAACTAATGTCTAGGCCCCAATTCACTTTTATCTACCTATGTTAAACCACTAAATGCTGTGTAACCGTAATTAAAACCACACGATATTGAACTGCATTAAATTTTAGGAGTACCTACTTCTTTTGCAGTTAAGAAATTAAATGAAAGACTTAACATTTTATGTTTTTCCCCATAGGACTGACAGAGGAAACTTAATACTTAGACACATGTTCCCCATTTTTTCCATCAATTTTCCAAATTTCAAGATATTATATGTTGACTGGCGGAATTCAACCTTGCAGCCATCTCGAACCTGACTGAAAAAGTTACTTTCCGTCTTTTTTAGGCAATGCGTGCTGAATAGCGAAATTCAATGCCGCGCTTGCGTAGGTGCCAAAGCGAAAAAATTGAAATTGACAAGAGCTTTTTTCGCTGATCCCACAAGTAAGTTAAAGTAATTAAATCAACTTAATGGAAATTGAATCCACAACCTACGCGCTTACAGCCAGACACGAACTCAGTCGACGCGGACTTTTTTCTAAGCAAAATATGAACTTTAAACTATCGCTTACCATCCGATACATAACAACGGTACTACGAGAGCGTAATATAGAAATTAAAAAGACTAACTGTTGTGAAGGCCGCGTGGAAGATAGATGACGTACGGTCAATATAGTGCTCAATTGAGTAAAATAATTAATTGCCTGTATTATATAAAATTTTTATTTTAAAACATAATGTGAAGTAATTTATTTTGTGAGAAACATTTATCATTTTATTAGCTGTGTAATAAGTTCGTTAAGATAAAAAAAATCTATATACATATACCTATTATAGAACTAGGAAGGTAGACAATAAGTATGGAGAATGGTGAAGATCAACACCGCGCTTGTCTATTGTTAATGTGGATTGTGGACATTTTAAACAATCAAAAATAATCAAATATTTCATTTACTGAAGTGTCTTCTTAGTTGTGAAAAAATTGAATTTATTTGGAAACATACTACTTTTTTAACGTACTTAAAAATTTAGAAACTTACACAAATCTTAGAAAATTATTTACATCAGAGGTGCATTACTTAAAATATAGCGTTGTTCACAATGTTTTCTATATAACGAAAATTTCAGTCAAAGCCCAGATAGCGCTAGGCACAAGCATACAAGGCCTGTCAAGTTAATGCTGGCCACTGGCTTCCTTCCAAAAACACGTCCATTGAGTCGTGTCGTGAAGCGCTCGCCTGTGAAGATACTTTTGTTGCGCTGGCTGATTTATCTTTCTACAACTATATGTACTTAGTTAAAATGTATGTATTTAATATAATGTTAAGTTTTACATAAATATAATTAGAGTTTAGACTCCACTTTTCAGATATGCATTGCTAAAAGCGTAAGAAAATGAAGATAATTTAAAATAAAACTTTTACTGAATGGGTTCCACCCAATAAATCAAATATGGCTTCAAGGAGATATTGTTAAACTGCGCCACAATTTTTTCTTGGAGATAGACTTATCTTTTGTAAATATTAATTAATTTCTGAACCTTTATATTGCAAATATGAAAATCTACTTTCTGTTATATAAAACCCTACATTTTAAGTGTAATAATGGTTTTAATATTAATTAAAATAGTCATCTTTTCTTATATATTCTTTAAAATTATGTAACATAGCAACATAGTATGACTAATATCCGATGTTAATATTTACCAATATTACCACTGGTATACTTATATGAGTTTCTATGAAACGACTGAAAAACTAAACTTTTTACAATTTTTCCAATAACCTTTACACGCCCGAATATAAAAAACACCAAAAACGCTTATAAAAATATATCTCTTTCATCAAAATCTCTTCCAGGTCGAACGCTGAAAGGTCTAGCTGAAGTGTTAATAGCTGATGCCTATCTAGTTTTCGTGCACTATATATTCCTTTATACAGCTGCCTAGGTGCCGACATTATAATCTGACTTAAACCTTTGAAACGTTGTATGAAATGCATAGAACAACCATTAACCACTATAGCCAATTACTCTTCGTCTAAACTATTAAAGAGCTTGCAAAACCGTTGCCGTGTTGCTTGGTTAGTAATTTCGGTAGTTCAGAAGACTGCAAATAATAAGATTTTAACTTTAATACATTAAATAATATAATTGGTCAAACATGATGATTTTGAGTTCGATTTCCGATCAGGAATATTTTAAAGATATTTTCTCACTCCGAAAAGATGAAAGGTGACCTTGTGTTTTGTAACGTTGAGTTGAGCAGGTATGCAATGGCAGTACATGTCTACCCTGCTATAAGTTTGATAAGTCCTAAAGTTGAAAATACTAGAAATAGACCATTTCTTTTTAAAATAGAGGAATGCTAATGTTTGAAATATATAGTATAACAGATGGCAAATTTTGTTATTTTTGGCTATTTATTCTGGATTTATACATTTGTTATATAATATATTGTAGAAACAACCTAGTAGCAAATAACTGATTTACATTATTATATTAACTGATCTATACATATCCTCGTCGTCAGAGGGACCTAGAGCGCCAATCGTTGCGGTCACTGCATACAATTTACGAGAATGAGGCAAGTTAAAAAAATGATTTGCAAAAAGGGCAGTTGATCCCACAACTGAATCGCAGAAACCATGGAAACCTAGTGTAAAGACACGTTCCTTGCTTTCCGCCTTAATTCGAGGCGTTACGAGTTGAGGACGGAACTCAACAACGCCTTTGCCTAGTTGCCAGAGTGAAGAAAATAAATATTACATAGTCCGTTACAAACTGTCGCACCTTCGGGCAGACGCCCTCTGGACGCCCACCACGACGGCCTTTAGCCATATATACTATTAATAGATACATATACACTACTTTTTAATTAAGGTGGCCTTCTGTACCAATACGTCTTCGTATCGTAATTGATTCCATAGAAGTGCTCAATGAAGTAATCGATTTTATTTAAATTATATTCATTTTCCCACTCTTATAAGCATATTGAGTACTCGAAAACGTTTCGGAATTGAGCCGAAAAACTTACTTACTTAACAGATTATATATAATTTGTTATTGTTTTTTAATAGAGCATATATGTGTAACCAAAAATACCTGTTTTACATAAAATAATGGAGTTTTAACGCGACATGCGAACGTATGTATATGACCTAGTTACTTTAATTGGCTTCTGTATGATTTATTATAATTGTTTAAGAAAGGCTTAAGTTGTAAATCATATTTTAAAACCTTTTTATGACGAATAATGTTAGTGTAATTATATTCTTAAAATTTTATGTTAAAGTAACAATTTTAACGGTATTACGTTTAGAAATTCCTTTTCAGTTGTACGTTGAAAAAACATATTTTTTTAGGGTTCCGTAAACTGAAAAGAAAAAAATGAAACCAGTATGTCTTCCTGTTCGTCTGTCGAGATCGCGAAGCCAAAAAGAAGAATTCAATTCTACAGTCCCTTGAGCATATGTAAAATCGTTGCTATCATAACAAAAGAACACAAGCACACGGCTTCGTTTATGCCGCATTTTGTATCAAAGTCCCATATTCAAAAGTTATAAAGTAATTTCTGTTGACGTATTAAATTTTAATTTGTATTTCATTTCATTAAAATATGTCAAGTTCTATATTTTTTCTTCAGAAATTAAATTTTACAGAACCCTCGGTACACGAGTCTCATCCGCTCTTGGCCGATTTTATACAGTTATGTTGCTTACCTGTGAAGAATGCATGTAAAATATAATAAAAACAACTTTGGTTTTACTTTGTTAATTAATTATGAATTATTATACATAGTTTTTTGAAGCTTATATTAATACTTTTTAAAATAATTTATAAGCTTTGTATCTTTGTACATATGTAATGTATTGTGTGAATAGTCATAGATATTTAATTGATAGATGTAAGTACAAGGCTAATCAATATATATATATATATATATATATATATATATATATATATATATATATATATATATATATATATATATATATATATATATATATATATATATATATATATATATATATATATATATATATATATATATATATATATATATATATATATATATATATATATATATATATATATATATATATATATATATATATATATATATATATATATATACATGTTGTGCCCAACCCGATTGCAGTTGGGAACACGCAGCTCGAAGTTGTTGACGAGTACGTCTACCTGGGTCATACGATCCAGTTAGGTCGGTCCAACTTTGAGAAGGAGGTCAATCGTCGAATCCAACTCGGCTGGACAGCGTTCGATAAACTACGAAATATCTTCTCGTCCAAAATACCTCAGTGCCTCAAGACGAAAGTCTATAACCAATGTGTGTTACCAGTGATGACTTACGGCACAGAAACGTGGTCTCTTACTATGGACCTCATAAAGAAGCTCAAGGTCGCTCAACGAGCTATGGAGAGGGCTATGCTCGGAATTTCTTTGCGAGATCGTGTGCGCAACGAGGACATCCGCAAACGAACAAAAGTAATCGACATAGCCCAACGAATTAGTAAGTTGAAGTGGCAATGGGCAGGGCACATAGTACGGAGAACTGACGGCCGCTGGGGCAGAAAGGTTCTCGAGTGGAGACCACGTACCGGCAAGCGCAGCGTGGGACGGCCTCCTACCAGGTGGACGGACGACTTGGTCCGGGTTCTAGCAGCCACTGGATGCGTATAGCATTAGACAGGGCGCACTGGAGATCCCTGGGGGAGGCCTATGTTCAGCAGTGGACGTCCTACGGCTGACATGATGATGATGATATATATATATATATATATATATATATATATATATATATATATATATATATATATATATATATATATATATATATATATATATATATATATATATATATATATATATATATATATATATATATATATATATATATATATATATATATATATATATATATATATATATATATATATATATATATATATATATTATGATATATATATATTATATATATATATATATATATATATATATATATATATATATATATATATATATATATATATATATATATATATATATATATATATATATATATGAGCAGGTCCTTATGAAGTGTTTTAGTAAGAAATATAATATAATACAAAAAAATATCAAAACAATATGTAAAACCAGGCTCGTCTAAAAAATCTAGACAAAACCCTTACTCTTTTGTTAAATAAGCAATAATAAAAGCAATTCAAACAAAAAAAAATGAAATAAGCAATTCTAAATCCCAGAGCATAACATATTCATTCATTACAACGTACATTTATTTGGTAAGAAAACCTTTATAAATGTAATAAATATCCCTCATATTTTGATCATATGATTTAATGTTAAATTATTTTAAAATTGCGAATTCGCAATCCATGGGGTCAAAATAGAAGCAACTACTATAGCACGGAAATCTCTCGATAACATTTAAAATATCTCAGCTTGTGAATCTTGAACTCTACCAGTTTATTTCTTGAACGTCCTTCAGACTGCGTAAGTGGAACCATTCGCAAGTCCTTGATACTATTTTGTGGTCCTCTTTCTGCAATGCGGTGGGCTCAGTGGATTTAATAAAATGCTTAGAAACATTTACAATAGTCAAACTTAGCTCATATACATATAAATATATACATATATGTATATACTCAGTGATATTTGAGTACCTATCACTTAAATTTTTAAAATGTAAATTTTTAAATATCATTTTACGTTATGAGTTACGATATTGCTTAAACTATATTTTCTTAAAACACCCTACAATTTTGTAAGAACTTATAACGTTTTACCCAAAAATGATCTCCAGAGTGAGGCCTTGGCAAACATTCGATAAGTGTTTGCGTCGCTCAAAGTATTCTAGAGATGTTCCACAAAGGACTTGTTGAGAGTCTTTCAGTCTACAGACGATCCAACTTACCTTTTTACCTATAAAGTAGTTTGGAAAATGCCTTACGGTTTTAAGAAGTGATAGATACTCAGAAAAGTTTTAGTACATGTAAGACAAAGATACCAGGTAACTTGATATACAGTGTAGATATGTGCTATACCTTTTAACAATTGGCAAAAAGTTTAAAAGGAGAATTTAAATAAGATGTTATTTTAGTTTTCCAATAATACATAGCCATATTTCTATTGCAAACTGAATCCATTCTGTAATTTTATAATTGTCCCATCATGGTATAGCGGAGTAACGATTGATTGAAAACGCGATTGCTTGATGATTTCCACGATCACTTTAGAGGGTGATAATTATTAGTGAGTGAAAGTACGCACCGTCGTGGTGCAGATGAAGCGTCTGCCTGTAAACGCGACGGTTTGTGGGTTCGACTACCACTCGGGGAAGATGGATTTTTCTATTTCCGTCTTCTTCGCTCTGGAAACTACGCAAAATGCGGAATTGAGTTCCGCCACTCGACACGCAATGCCTCGAAAAAGGGGGAAAGTGGGGACGGAGAAACCAGGAACTAACCAACGGAGTGTCTTAACACTAGGTTCATATGGTTCTTGCAGTACCCTCTACCTGTCCTGCAATATGCGGGACAAAGCGTGAAGCTAAAAAAAAGAGAAAGATATGAGATAAAGATATAAATTTTCTTTATTTTTCCTTCTAAAATACGAAATTATAATTTAGTTTTACTCTATTATTTACATGTAGTTTAAGTGATTCAAGAAAACGCTGGCAAATGCTATGCATTACTTAATTCAAAAACTTTAACGACGTAGAAACAAAAAGAAAATATCTTTTATCTAAACTGAGTGCTTATTTTCGTTCTTCACAGAGGTCATTCATTGTTGGCGTAAATTTTATTCTGAATTTCATTATGAAAATAATGAGAGCTCATCGTTGTGTTAAACTGAATTATTTACACGTGACGTTTCCGCCGAATATTCTTTTATTTTATTATTTTTATAATGTCCCTGTTGATTTTTGTGTCCTTATTTTATTTTTTTTTGTATTTTTGGGTTTTTGTAAAACTAAATATATAATGTCTCCAATTTTAGAAGAAAATGGAGTATGAAGTGTGTTGAATACGTTCTCTTCTACATATAGTAGGGCACATATTTTTAATTTATTGATAAAATGGGAGACTTGAATTCTTTTCCGCAAGGTTGTTATATGCGTTCTTTTTGTATACAAATTTGAACTAACAATAATGAATTGTAAATATATATATATATATATATATATATAATTATATATATATATATATATATATATATATATATATATATATATATATATATATATATATATATATATATATTATATATATATATATATATATATATATATATATATATATATAGATATATATATATATATATATATATATATATATATATATATATATATATATATATATATATATATATATGTATATATATATATATATATATATATATATATATATATATATATATATATATATATATATATATATATATATATATCATATGTCATCATACCACTGCGCTATAATGAGAACCTAGCACACAGAGTATCTTATTCTGGTCATTGATTTTTCCTCTATTTCAAGACATTATAACATAAACTAAGGCAAAACACATAAATACGTCGAACTTGCAACCGTCACGTTTTCAGTCAGACGTTGTGCCACTATTCTATGACGGAAATTCATAAATCACAAAAAAGTAGATAACATGTCCACTGACGCAAAAGTACATCAGACAAATAACTGGTCACTGGCGGACATCCAAAAGAGCTGAGTCAAAGCGAAAGAGAAAAGATATTCCTTCTTTTACTTTGATGTCAAATTGCTGACATTTTATATATTGTCGGATAATATTTTCATTCGGTGTCGTTGTAGTTCGTTGGTACGAATGTGACAAATATTGCCAATTGTATGAGGTAGTAGTTTATTCTTTTTTTTTATTTATATTTTTTTAGCTTCACGCTTTATCTCGCATATTGCAGGGTAGGCAGAGGGTACTCCAGGAACCATATGAACCTAGTGTTAAGACACTCCGTTGCTTAGTCCCTGCTTTCTCCGTCCCCACTTTCCGCCTTTTTCGAAGCATTGCGTGTTGACTGGCGGAACTCAACACCGCACTTTGCCTAGTTTCCAGAGCGAAGAAAACGGTAATAGAAAAATCCATCTTCCTCGAGTGGGAATCGAACCCACAAACCGTCGCGTTTACAGGCAGACGTTTACGCCTCTGCGCCACGACGGTCCTCAATATATAGTTTATTCCTTTTTGTAGATAAATATAAAATAAAAATTCAATATCACTGATGAATAAAATTATTTGTACGTTTTAAATGTCGAATTCTAAAGAAATTATGTTTAGTTTTCTGGTGTATATTTTATCACGCAAAGGAAGGTGAGTATGAAACGTATTGTGTCTTCATGTAGTCAAATAAAATATACTTACTCTGAAAACACAAAACAATTTACAGGGAATTGAACCCATTACCGCTTAGAGTCAGACGTTGTTAGTGATGATAGCCTCGATTTATGTGCACACAATAATATGGAAAAGAATTTCTCAAGAAAATATTAAATAAACGTAACAGGTAAATACTTACAAATTAAAATTAAATACATGTTTCATATAATATTGAATATATTTTAATGTACAAAATTTGACGCTACAATGCGATGAACATATATTTTTTATTTCTTTAAGTCCACTTTAAACATTTGTTGTAGTTTCAGGCATCTTTCAGACACCATCCAACTAAAGCCTATTTTTTTCTGTTGTCTCAAATGCTTCAACAGACTCACTAGGCCCATCACTTATAGACTCATCAGTTGAAATATTCAAATCATTACTTTCATTACTCTCATTAGCACTATTATCATCTGATTTACTATCAAATTCTTTTTTATTATCTGTGACTTGATCATTTTTAATATTTTCTCCATTATCAGTTACATATAAATCATCTGGAACAGCTATTATACTTGAATTTTTGCTTAATTTCAGTAAACCACCCAAATCTTCTGCAACTTCTTTTGTTTCTTCGTCAAGGACATCAACAAGATTGTTTTCTTTTATTTTATTGACTTCATTAACGACAGGGTGAAGAATATTATTAAGTAGTCCACAATTAACGCACAAAATTGAACAACTCAAAAATAATATTACTTTGAAATTCATTGTTGTATGTTATATTATTTTAGTACGTTCGTTTGATTCGACTATCGTGATTTAATTAAAGGAGGTCATATTATAGGATATGCATTATATATTATCAAAAGTGCTGTTATCGAAGGACGCAGGACATCCAGTGTATATTGTTCTTAAAATAAAACTAGAACTGTAAATATGCAATTGATATTTTTAGTACTTTATTAAAATTTTTATATTAATATTTACAACTTAATATTGTTTATACTTATGTTATGACTATTTACTTTATACGCTTATATACATTATTCTATGTACGTTACTTCTATAAAACGTAGTATAACATCAAAGCTACGTGAATGAGAATGAGTATATAGAAATTTCAAAGAACACACATAATCCAGTCAAAATCAAAAGGCATATCTCATACTAAGATTTTCTGTAATTAAAATCCTAACCCAAACTGTACTGAATCAGTCTGATAGCTGAGTCAGTATCGGCTAAGACAATGCAGTCTCCATTAGTTAGCGCTGAGCGACAATAGTCTAAGGAACAATGAAACATTTTCCACTACAATAGATTTTCTATTGTATTTGGCTGTACATTGTCTTTGAACCTTAATAACTACGGTTAAACTTTTATGAAGTAAAATTTCAACACTTGCGTGATACTCAGTTGAGTTCGTTGGCTTCGTTTTCCTTACGAGTTTCAAGTGTCTCATACATATTCAATAGGTGTGCGAATAAATGAAGCAATTCACGTATATGAAGGGAAGCTGTAATTAGCGTTCCAAAGGATCTGTTAGGTGTAACAAGATATGATTAGATTTAAGCGTAACCACATAATTTTATATGATTTGGAGACTTAATAGGATTGTTAAGTTAAATAGCGATAAGTAAAATAAATAATTAAAAAAAGAACATTGCGATTAGACCTTAAAATTTGTTTAATAGAATATCAGGAACAATTTTAACTTATACTAATATTTTACAGTAGAAAGGTGGTGAAAAAACTTGAAATTGCACTCCTTAAATATCTATCTCTAGCCAATTAATTTATATATATTCATAGCAATTTTCTTTTATTAAAAGCAAGCAAACGCTTTTTAACCTGCCTATAGCTTGGATGGCACAGGAACCGCAGAAATCTTCTTGCTTTCGAGCAACTCAGTGCCGCGCCTAGTTACCAAAGCCAAGAAAATAGAAGTGAAATGATCCATCTTCCCCGAGTAGGAATAGAACCCACAAACCGCGTCTAGAGACAAATGCTGCACCTGCCTCTATGCCACTGTGTCTTCTAGTCTACTACATCTAAACTCATATACGATTATCTTCATATTGTGATATATTCCTTGTGAAAATGTATACTTAAAATGTGACATTGTGTTTGAATTATTCTCGTGCATATAAATGTAAAATAGTTTTTATGTTAAAAAATTCTTAGAAAATTTGTACTTAAAAACTTGCTTATTGCTTGCACCTACTGTTTTACACAAAGCTATTAAATGGTTTTTGGCGAAACTTTTAAGTAAAGGCCTTAAAAAGCGCATTCGTAAATTATTTTTTTAAATAATCTCACATATTAGAAATAAAATCAAAAGTACTAAGTTTAGTACTTATACAATATATTCAAGAATGTATGTAGAACAAGCTGAGCAGAGTGGGCACGGATCCTAATGACACATTCGCCTTAATACTAAACATCCATAACGGTATCGAAATCACCCTCCTTGGCACATTGTCAAATGACTTTCTGCTTACGTATAATTTTATATGTACATATAATAATATGTTTTTTTTATTTAAAGTTTATAATTTTGTATAAATGAAATAAAAAAATATATAATTGATAAATAAAAAGCATGCATATATTCATACTCGTCCATCCTTAATTAACCAAAAAATCTAACTACATGCAAGTCTTCGATCAGTTTATTAAATTTTTCCTAATTATATTATTATAGGACATTTACCGGTTCTATTTGGAGTTTAAAAATATATATAGCTAATTGTAATAGCGTCACGTCAAAGCCTACAAATTGCTAAATTCTATAACAAATGTTTTATCAATTTAACTTAGCTGTTAGCTTAATGTGAAGTATAGCTGCACCATACGTGTCATCTGCATACTGGAGCTCTTCCCTTGCTCATGTTGTCGTGCAGTGGCTACAAAATAGCCTTTTGTTCGAGCGCTTTCTTTGCTGTTTGTGTTACCACTGTGTCCTCTGTTGGCTTTTCTTATTCTTTTATTATTCTTCGTAAAGGAGTTTCAAGGGTCGTATTGTTCAAAGATCAGGTCCATGGCATTGTGATCGGATGGAGCTAGGATCTATGAGGCTGATATCTATCTAGTCATGATCTAATAAAGCTGTGTCTATCCCACCGCTGCTGTCGGCGCTAGGTCAGAGTTTCGTTGTTTAGAGTCCATTATAAAATAACAGAGTGGTAGCAATTGGTTTAGTCTCGTATAACAGTTAATACAGAAGAGAGCAACGTTACATATTTCAATCCTATTATTTATTTAACAGCTGACATTTCTGTTCAATATTCAAAATGAATATCATAAAAATTTTACATTACAAATAGGTTTTATTGATTTAAATAATTAAACATTAATTTCAATATAAAATACTTTTGTAACAATAAAATCATAAAGTACATATTGATTTCCGCCCATATATACGGCAATCTATGACATTCAATATCAAAACTATATGTATCTTTTAGAGATTTTTCTGCAGAGATTAATATATGATAGTCACGTCGCTTGAGTTTATTAAGAGAAATAGTGTTGATGTTCTAAAAAAATATCATTTGTGTGACAACCTTTTTATTGGTAACTTTTATTTAAGAATTTAAATTAATCGACTTTAAAGAAATTGAAACTGACCTACAATCATGAAATTCATATGCAAATTGACGGGTTTTGTACATATATGTATATGTATATATACATACACAGAGGCAATATATACCTTACTCATATCATCATTTATTTTTTTCTTATTCTTTATTGAAATAAAAAAAATATATTTATTCGGATCCTATCATAACGCAATTCTAAATCTGGCCTAACTTTTGATTCAATTTTACTTCTAACACAATGACCGACTTAATCACGATATTAGACTGTAGCATATAAAGCAAAAACAAGAAAATTCTCAGAAAGAAAGACAGTAAATAAAGTAATTACTTAGAGAAACACTAGTGCTAGTATCTAACATAATTAACAAGTACCTCATGATACTAACAACTTAAATAGATGAAAGCTCTGTATTTATTACAGACATTAATACAATCATGAAGTGTAAAGCATAATTATACTGTTTGCGTTTCAAAAGCTCCGAGAGTAGCTTTATTAATTGGCGGTATATGTTGTGTTTTAAGTAATTTATATGGGGAAAAATAAACGACGCTTTTGTAGTACAATAGTTAGTACACGTTGTAAGTACGGGTTTCGTAGTTCATTGAATTAAGTACATTTAAACGAGATATTATATTTTCTAATTTAATACTAAATTATCTTTAAAATAGTTTAGACTTCTTGACTTTACTTTTCTTTTGCCAATTTTGTGGACAAAGGTAAATCATAATAATGATATATAATCTGCATTATATATAAATTTCCGAGTAGTCCCAACATAAATCATTAGAATGCGATTTGGTAAGAAATAAGCTTTATTAATTTCTTTTATGTTCAAACATATACTTTACGTTTTATTAATGTTTTGCTTATTATGTCATTTTTGGAAACTAGGCAAAGTGCGGCATTGTGTTCCGCCACTCAACACGTAATGTCTCAAAAAAAAGCGGAAAGCGGGGATAGAGAAAAGTAGAGACTAAGCAACGGAATGTCTTAACACTAGGATCCACGGTCATGCAGTTACCTGTGCCTACCCTGCCATGTGAGGTATACAGCGTGAACCTATCATTTTTGAAGCTGCAGTAATAAAAAATTATTTGAAATTATTACAATATATGTATGTGTGTGTGTGTGTTTATTTGTTATCTAATAAATTTTATCTATTACTTTTTACTACTTACCGTGCTATAAGCAGAATAATCCAATAGGAATCGAGAAATTACGTGTTCAATACAAAAAAATAGTTAAGTTTGTATATGATTCATTTAACATTTCAAATTAAATCAAACCTAAAACTATCACAATTACACTATTTACTAACAATAACTTAACAATAATTAATAATAGAAAAATACTTATATAGTAATATCTAATATAACTGTACATAAAAATAATTTATTATTATTGTATAATAGTACCTTACATAATAATAGAGTCCAAATGTACATCAGAAAGCGAATCAAAATATATCAAACCGTGTAATTGACAGGTGACCGGCAGAATTACACGATTCCTGTTGATGAATTTAGCGCTTCTGTTTGACTTGGTACGGATTGTTGGATGTATATACATATATTTCGTAACAATTATTTATTTTACTGATAAATAAACCATATTTTTTTATTAATATTCACAACTCTCTTGAACATTTGGCGAAGGGTAGGCGATGGAGTGTTGTGCTACTAGGTTCTTCTTATTGGCTATACGACAAATAAGATAAAAAGTGAAGCTAAAAACAGTATAATTTGAAAACTAATTTGTTTTAACTAAATGATTTTAAGTGAACGATAAAGGTACTAAAAAGGCACTTGTAGGCCTTTTATGTACTAACCCCAGTTAATTGTAATTTAAATCTCCACTTAGGCCAGATAATTTTAATGCTTATTATATCAGCGTCCACCAGATCTAACATTTCTAATATTATAAAGACGTTAAGGTTGAATTCGATTTGTTTGGTTGATTGATCTTGCGAACTATTTCTTCGAATTGAAAAATTCGTTTTGCTTAACCAATTTTTCGTGGAACGTTATACAATGTTAACTATTGTGATATCACACTGTACCAGCAGTTTTAGTTAACTCTACTTTAGAACATATACATAATATATTAGAGTACATACATAATTAAAAGAATATGTAAATTCGATTAACAATAGTAATCAAGCAGCGAGTAAAAGATAAATAAGTTACATTCCACTATTTCCCAAATATAGCAGGGTTGACGAAGAGATCCGAGTGTTTAAGCACTCTGTTCTCCACTTTCTACCTAATATAGAAATATTATATGTTGTGTGGCATGTTTAAAATTTGTATAACAGATAGTAATTTTAAAAATATTTATAGAAATAATAAACTTATTATAGTAGTTTATGAATGAAGAAAATATATGTACGTGCTTCGCTACTAGATCTTACTTTAAGAACCCACCTAATAGGGTAGCAACTTTATAGTTCATTTAGTTGACTTTATAGGTATTCTTTTATTCATGTAGCTCATAACTTTGTAGGGGAAGACTAACAAAGATTATTATTAAGATTTTGAAAATAAGAAAGGCAATGTGATTTATCTGTTTGTGGAAAAGTCGAAAAGGTTGCAGTCCATATATGTTTTGTATAGTGGAGAGAAATAGATAATATTTACCAGAAGATTACCTTTATTCACAGGTTTTTGTCTTTATAGAAGTACATTAGATGGATTTTTAATACTCCTTTAGTTAAAAATTCCAAGTACAAATTAAAAGTAATAAATACAAAGCTGTTTCACAGTTCGCTTGTGCTTCGTCCTCTTTAATTACACGAATACTTATCAAATAACTAGCAAGCCGAAATGTTTCTGTTTTAAATTGTTGACATAACATAAAATATTATCTATATTATCTGATTTTCTTTAAACAGTCGTTTAAAATGAAAAATAATTTATATTTTAGATAAAAGTAGTATAACTTCAATCTTAACTAGAGATATCCACTATCTAATCTAATTCATTTTTAAGGTTATTTGAAAAACGATTTAACAGTTCCGGAGATTAGCCCGAACTAAAAGAAGAACAGACAAACAGCCAATATTTTTTTGTGATACATAGTCGTAAAAAATATTAAATTGAATTAAAAGATGGATATTTCAATTTTATTTATAAATAAAAATAAATAAATTCATGCAAAGTCATAAACTAAACCTAGTATTACCGAACAATATAATAGAATATCTGCAATATGACAGTAGTAATCAAAATATAACAGCATGTTGACTCGACTCGAGCTCAATTGGTTAATTCTAAAATATACATGTATATTATTATTTCGAGGAAGTTTCCCCTCACGTAGTGGGGACGTGACGATCGTTCACGCTTCGTAGAGACGTTTTGGCGTGGGGTACATGGGATAAGCGAAAATTATTTTTGGATCAATTTCTTATAATTCAAGTTTTTGTGACTTTGTAGAACTTGTGTATTTGTAGAATAATGTCAAATAAATAAGGCAGAACAAACCTAGTTTTAAGCAATCTGTATCTGAGGTTTGATATGTATGTAGAGTGGTAGAATAAGGCCATATATTGTCTTGTTATGAGGACGAATATAATGAATATTAATTCTCTCCAATTGGGAATCGAACCTACAACAGTCATGTTAACCAAAGTATTTTCCCAATTCCAATGGACAAAGTGTACTATTAGATACTAAAATTAGATATGCAATGGGCAAATCAGATGTATTATATCATATCAAGAATATATAACACATGAAGACTCATCATGTCAGCCGTAGGGCGTCCACTGCTGATTTAGGCCTCCCCCAGGGACCTCCAGTGCGCCCAGTCTAATGCTATTCGCATCCAGTGGTTGCCTGCAACCCGGATCAAGTGGTAGGAGGCCGTCCAATCCTGTGCTTGCCGGTACGTGGACTCCACTCGTGAACCTTTCTGCCCCAGCGGCCGTCAGTTCTCCGTACTTTATGCCCTGCCCATTGCCAATTCAACTTACTGATTTGTTTGGCTATGTCGATTACTTGGAGACTAGTGTGATGTATTCTTGATATGATGTAATTTCCTGAATAATGTGTTATTTTATTTCTAAAAATATTTAAAATATCAACACTTCTTTACTATCTTTAAAGCTTATGGAAGTTTATCTTAAAACAATCACAAAATCTTAGATTAAATTGAATTAGAGCTACAAAACCGGCATCTTTAAGTAAATTGTACTTTCATGAGTATTACCACTCGTAGTCGTATAAGGAATAATTTATTAACCTAGGATTCGTAGGCATTAATTTGTATTAATTTATTATAGGTTAGACTAGAGCAAAAAGATTTATATCCAATTTTATTTGTCTTATTTTAATATTATAAAATAGAATACGCTGATGCTTATATTTAAATTTTAAATCTTGGACAATCCTGCTTTATTACTTAATATTGAATTTATAATTATAACACATTTATATACATAATGTGTACATTTGTACATAATTGTAGGCATATGATTTCATTAAGAGTTTTTAATTTTTTATATACATTTGAGAAAAAAGAACCGCCGTGGCGCGATGTGTAGTTCAATTCACACTCGGGTAAGATGGATTTTTCTACCACTTATTTATTGCCACTTTCTTCGCTCTGGCAACGAGGCAAAGCGCGGCGTTGAGTTCCGCCACTTAACACGTAATGCTTCGAAAAAGGTACAGAGGTGTAGGGCACAGAGTATCTTAACATGTTTGTAACCGCTTTTGCCTCGCGCTTTCCTGCATATAACAGAGTAGGGAGAACGAATTTAGCGTTAAAACATTTTGTCCACCACTTACCGCTAAAATTTAGAGATATTACGTACCAAGCAAAGGTCAAGAAAATCAAAGAAAAATACTAAGAAAATCATAATTCCGTATTACTAGTAGTGTGGTCATATTTTGACCACACTACAACAAATTATCTTTCTCTGAGAGGGAATCGAACTCATAATACGCATTTACAATTAAACGTTGCTATTACACCAGGAACTACCCATCCCTGTGGTTCGTTTTTAAATACATTGTAAAATATATTTGCCAAACATATATAGTAATTTCAATAACCAAATAACTTGCTAACAACACAAACAAATAACGTCATCAATTATGTAAATAACAAACGCAAATGCTCTTGGAAGTAACCAACATTACTTTGCCACTGTCGTTGCGGTCAAAACACTAGTGTTAATGGATTTAATGGGACCGGTAAATACTCGAGTGCACTCCAACAGGAGGTAGCTATTTTGTGTTAAAATATTACCCTTTTAGGATTACACGTGACTCGGTCGAGTGATCTTTCTGCGTAATGCAAAGTTGAAAATAGAAATTGTACTGTTGCTAAAACATTGTATGCTGTTAAAGAGAATGTTAATTCATATATATATATATATATATATATATATATATATATATATATATATATATATATATATATATATATATATATATATATATATATATATATATATATATATATATATATATATATATATATATATATATATATATATATATATATATATATATATATATATATATATTTATATATATATGTGTGTGTGTGTGTGTGTGTGTATGAAAGCACGAGTATACATATAGTATGCACAATATTTTTTGTAAAGCTGTATAATATATTATTTAAGCCGTACTCATAAAAAATTATACAAAACCAAAATTATAAAGATGGAAACATAAATACTATATATATGTAAGCTTTGTATATTGTGTACGCGGTCTATTATTTATTATTTATATTATGTATACGCCGCCTTAAAGTTTGACGTTGCCATACTGACATGAGATTTAAAACGGTTATTTAGAATAGAAGCCATGAATACATGAACATTAATAATGGCGCCGATCTATTGGAAGTAAAAACCTTTAATTGTCGATTTTCTAATTTTAGGTTAGTATATAATGTATGTGACAATTTATTTTAAAATAATAATATTGTAATAATTAAAAATAATTAACATTAAATATTTCTAATTTTAGATAAATCAAATTGTGTGTTTTTGCTCCCGTCTTCGACATCCAACATATTATAAATCGACAATTGTCAGAGTTTAATTGGATATCCGTAGATCATGGCAAGATTACAATTTGAAGGAGAGCTTTCAGCGGATGAAGATCCGAAAAATAACATAATTACGATAAAATCTATAACAACAGAAGAAGGAATGACATATCTCATGCCGCCATGTTTTCAAGCAGCAAAACATCACCTACAATTAACGAACCTTCCAGAATTCGTAAAAATAAAAAGAACATTACAGAGAAGGGGTCATAGTAGAAAGGTATGGATATCGATGCCAAGCGATGTGCTAGAACTATACAAAGATAACACTGGAAATATAATGTTTAATGATTATTTGTTACAAGAATTGACTCAAACGAGCCAATCTACTACAGACGGAAAATTACTAGAAATTTTAGAAAAATTAAGCGACAAGTTCAATACTAACAAAGAAAAGTACACCAATTTAAGCGGATTGACTAAAAAATTTGTTTTGAAGAAATTTGACAACAAGACCACTAATGCCAAGCAATGGTTACAATGCTTTGAGAGTGAATGTAAAAGACTTGTTTTAAATTGTAACACACAGAAAATTAGTGCATTGAGGCTATTTTTGAATAACTCAGAAAGCGACTGGTATGAGTCTATGCTGATTAAACACAGCTTAAACTCACTGTGGGAGATATGGCGAGAAAGTTTTCTAGATACATTTGCGGATAAAAGCTGGTCTTCTGTAATCTATGCATTGACTTACAAGCATTTAAGTGGCTCTCTACTGGAATATGCATTAAAAAAGAAAGATTGTTACTAGAGTATAACAATAATATTGATAACAGAACTCTCACTGACTTAATCGTCACAGGATTACCTACTTATGTTAGGAGCAAATTAGATAGACAGGAAATGACAAACCCAACTATTTTATTTAATGCCCTACAAATGCATGAAGATCAAAATAACAATATAAAAAGAAAAGTTACAGAAAAAAATAAATCAGAATCAGAATGGCGAAAAAAAATACCATGTCAGATTTGTTACAAAATTGGAAAGAAAAACAGATTTCACTCTGAGGATTTGTGCTGGTTCAAAGAAGACAAGAACAGTAATAACAGTGGCAAACACTGCAAAAATTTGACATTAGAGATTGATCAATTTGAGGATACAAAAAACTAAATATTCCCCCACTAATCGAAGTTGAAGTAATATTGAATGACAAACTGAAATGTTCTGGTATTTATGATCCTGGATCAAATATAACTTTAATAAATTCCAAATTAATAACAGTAAAAAATTCAAAAATAAATTACTTTGAAAACAAATTCAACACAATTGGTGGTGGGGGGAAAACTATAGGTTTAGTAAAATTAAACGGAAGAATATTGAATATTGAAGAGGAAATAAATGCATTTATTTGCAATGATAAAAATTTCACTCATGAATTGCTTTTGGGACTGGATACAATAAAGAGGTTTGGATTGACCCATGACGGGAATTTAAACATCCAACTTCAGAAAAATGCCAACCCAAGTGAAAATCAATATATCAGTCCAATAAGAGACGAAAATAAATATTTTGAAATTGAAACCAAAGAGTCTCAAATATCGAATTATGAAATAAATTTCAACGAGGGCATAGATGTGAATAAATTTGACATCGATACTACTAACTTGAAAGATGACCAAATAACAAAAATTAATGCATTATTAGATGATTATAAATACATATTTGCGAAAGATAAATTTGACGTTGGACAGGTGAAAAAAACTATGAAGCATTTATTGAATTACAAGTAGACAAATATTGCTCAAAAAGACCATATAGGTGCTCCTTGGGGGATAGAGAAGAAATTGAGAAACAAATTGGTCAATTGCTAAAAAATGAATTGATTGAAGAATCTTATAGCCCATTCGCAGCACCTGTGACATTAGCATTCAAGCGGGATGAAGGGAAGAGGTCAAGATTGTGTATCGACTTCAGAGACCTTAATAAAATTATCGTTCCACAGGCACAACCATTCCCTCTTATAGAGGATCTGATGGTAAAAACAATAAACTGTAGGTATTTTACTACGCTTGACATTAATTCTGCTTTCTGGTCAATACCACTGAGGATCAGCGACAGAGCGAAGACAGGCTTTGTCACACAAGAAGGTCATTACCAATGGACTTGCCTGCCTTTCGGGTTGAAGACATCTCCGGCAATTTTTCAAAGGATTCTGACTAATATAATAAGAAAACATAACCTGTCTAATTGTGTAATGAATTATATAGATGACATAATGGTGTTTTCTAAAACTTTCGATGACCATATGGACCATCTATCGAAGCTGTTGAATGCTATAGCCGAAGAAGGATTCCGTCTAAAATTGACAAAATGCAAATTTACGGCACATTCGGTAAAGTTCTTGGGGCATTTAATAAAAGGTAATATAATTACACCTTTAAAAGATAACCTCAAATCTATAGCAGAATTTCCAGCACCGCAAAACAAGAAACAAATAAGACAATTTCTGGGTAAAGTAAATTTTTACAATAAATATATTCCTAATGCTGCAATAACTCTTGATCCATTACACAATTTACTTAGAAAAAACATAAATTACGTTTGGTCAGCTGATTGTGAAAAAGCTTTCCAAACAATAAAAAGCAATTTATGTTCAGCCCCAATTTTAGCCATTTTTGACCGAGAGGCACCAACTTTTATATATACTGATGCAAGTATAAAAGGCATTGGTGCAGTTTTGAAACAAACACAAAGGTGTGGTGAAATCAAACCAGTGGCCTACTTTTCAAAAAAGTTGAATGAATGCCAGAAAAAGAAGAAAGCTATATTTTTAGAATGCCTAGCAATTAAAGAAAGTTTGAAATTCTGGCAACACTGGCTATTAGGGAACTCATTCACAATTTATACGGACCATAAGCCACTCGAAAATCTAAACATAAAGAACAGAACAGACGATGAACTGGGAGACATGACTCATTACTTATCACAATACAATTTTGTAATAAAATACAACCCAGGTAGAAACAACACCGAAGCAGACTGTTTAAGCAGAAATCCTGTATATGAAAGCCATGAAAATGAAGAAGATAATTTGAAGATTTGCTGTGGATGCTCCCTTTTCGAATGGTCATAATGAAAGGTTGAACCAGACGCTGGTGAATAGGATTAGGTGTACCTTGAATAGCAAAGGAAAAAAATATCTTGGACAACTGTGGCAGCGGATTGTGTAAAAGCCTATAACTCAACAACCCACACAGTGACAGGTTATTCGCCTCACTATCTATTAAGTGGAGAACCAACAGATTTACTACCAACAACCCTGAAAAGAAAACAAATGGAACCCGTAGAACTGGAAGAAGACCGAAAAATAGCATTTCTCCGGTCAAAAAAATCTCATGAATTGAACAAATCCATTTTTGACAAAAATAGAATAGATTACAAGTTTCAAAAAGGTGATATGGTCTATATAATGGACTGTAATAAGTTAAACAGATCTAAAATGGATGAAATTAGAATTGGTCCTTTTGAGATACAAGAAATGATATCAAACTCGCTATGCAAAATCAACACTGGGAAGAGTAAAAAGTCCTTGGGATTGTATCATGTTACAAAGCTCATTCCTCAGTTTGATAATCCAAATTAACTCCAGTCAATTTGCACATTTTGGAGGGGAGATGTAAGCTTTGTATATTGTGTACGCGGTCTATTATTTATTATTTATATTATGTATACGCCGCCTTAAAGTTTGACGTTGCCATACTGACATGAGATTTAAAACGGTTATTTAGAATAGAAGCCATGAATACATGAACATTAATAATGGCGCCGATCTATTGGAAGTAAAAACCTTTAATTGTCGATTTTCTAATTTTAGGTTAGTATATAATGTATGTGACAATTTATTTTAAAATAATAATATTGTAATAATTAAAAATAATTAACATTAAATATTTCTAATTTTAGATAAATCAAATTGTGTGTTTTTGCTCCCGTCTTCGACATCCAACATATTATATATATATATATATATATATATATATATATATATATATATATATATATATATATATATATATATATATATATATATATATATATATATATATATATATATATATATATATATATATATATATATATATATATATATATATATATATATATATATATATATATATATATATATATATATATATATATATATATATATATATATATATATATATATATATATATATATATATATATATATAAGTACGAGTATACATATAGTATTCACAATATTTTATAAATATTGTAAAGCTATATAATATAATATTTAAGCCGTACTTATAAAAATTAATACAAGACCAAAATTATAAAGATGGAAACATAAATACCGTAGTAATATATCGTAGCGCAATTGAACGTTATAAGTTGTTTAATCGCAAATGCAATACTTTGATTTTTTTTAAATTTCACATCTTTAATCTCATTTAAGGCAGGGAAAGTGTTAAAAAATGTTGATTTTTTATGTTAAATTTTTTACGGAAATCTTTATTTTTTTTACGGTTTCTTCAACTTCTTTTCAACTTTCTAATTTAATAGCACAATATTTAGGAAATAAAAACTACTATAATTTTCAGTTATAATCTTTAATTTTCAATAAATTATTAATTATTATTCACACGCAAATGAAAGGAAAATATAAATATATTGTAAGACAATTTTTCCAATAAAATATCAACTAGAGAAGCGGGTTCAAGTCTTATATTTAACTATTTTATTTGGAAAGATATGAACCAAAAAACAATTGTATTTATTGTATAATGTTGGCTTTTGTGTAAATGTAAAGTGTAAATTTAGAGACCATACTAATTAAGTACGGTGGCAGCGGAGGATCCAAAAAACCAAATTATTAAAAGTATTTAAGAAAGTTACAATCTAACTTATAACTAAATGACGACTTGCTTGTTCAATGTTAGAAACAAGAGTGTACTTTATAATTGAAATTACGTATTAATATATAGTTGAAATTATATTAATTAAAAGAATACATGGAAAATGCCTTTGAGTGTTAAATTATATGCCGCTATTATTCTTAGATCTGATACAATATTAAACAAGTTATGCGGAGCCTGACTAATTGAATTACCTATTTACTTAGATCAACTATCTGATAATATCAAATTATATAAAATATCTATAAAATAATGTATATATATATATATATATATATATATATATATATATATATATATATATAATATATATATATATATATATATATATATATATATATATATATATATATATATTATATATATATATTATATATATATATATTATATATATATATATATATATATATATATATATATATATATATATATATATATATATATATATATATATATAATATATAATTATATATATATATATATATATATATATATATATATATTATATATATATATATATATATATATATATATATATATATATATATATATATATATATATATATATATATACAAATTTGTGTGTAGAGTTTACACACTCTATTTGACCACTAGATTCTCCTTCTTAAATTTTTTAACAGACGTAAAAGCTATAAAAAAATTAAAATTGTAAATAAATCCAAATGTCTCTTTATTATAAGACTTTAAGCATTTTTTCATAAAAATTCCCAGTCTAGAAACGTTTCAACTAAATTACTTACGCATTTTTAACCTATTCAACGTTAAAGGTTCTAAGCCACAAAATTTTATTTTACTACATAGCGCTTGAGGAGTTGACCTTTCTGGGTACTGAATTTTAGTTTCGGTATGTTGATGACACACCTTTGTTACGGTTAGGAAATATTCACTTTGATCTTTGATATATTTTTTATATGTAAAAGTGTATTACAAAAGTTGTGTAATAGTATAGAGTTAGATATAAATATAAAGCCACTCATATATATATATATATATATATATATATATATATATATATATATATATAATGGATAAAAGTTAATTTAAGTCTGGGCTTAGGACAGCCGGGGTTTGATTTTGATGGGGCTTGTGGGAAAAAAATATATTTATATTATTAATATTTTCTTATTTTAGTATTATGAGAATTCGTTAAGTTAATGAATTTATAATGAATTTGAGACATAACGGATTATGTCTCAAATTCATGAAGCAACTAAAGATTATATTTATTATGTATTTAATCTAGGTATTTTTGTATGAAAAAAATATTGCGTAAAGGAAATATTAGTAGCTATATTACAACTTATCTATAGCTATACACAAAAAAACAATGAATAACATATTTCCATTTAAAACTTTATATAAAAGCAATACCTAAATTTTGGTATGCGATATTTATAAACCTTCAATAATTGTACGGGCCTGCCAATCACATGCCGACTAGCAATTTATGAGTGCCCCATCAGCTTTTACCGATCTCTTTGCAGATAAAATGAGAAATTTCACGCTGTTTGACTTCGTTTAATTTTATGAAATACTCTTGTGAATAAGAAAAAAATGGGATTAAATCAAAATTTTTATATATATATATATATATTTTACCGCTTAGTTTTTAAATTTCTTACACCCATATATTATATCTACTTAGGTACTACGAGTATATAGAATCTATACTAATAATACTACATAGTTATTTCAATTTGAATTAGGGGTATTTAATTCTTAGTCCCTTGAGCCAATTAACAGTTACTCACTTTAATACCTTCTTAGGAACATATAACCCTGGAGATAATAGCACACAATTATCATTAACCTGAAGATAATAATGATATTATAGTTAAGTTGAGTTATTTAACTAGATAGTTTGTTAGTAACAGTAGTTAAATTTATTAAAAGAAATAATTTACACTTATTCTGTAACAATTGTTGCTAAAATTGCATTTTACAAATTTCTGTACACAACAATGTAATAGATTTTAAATAGACATTTGACATTGTGAGTAGGTACAAAGGTTTCAAATCTTAATGTGGGTTGAAATCTGAATTTGGGACGGAATTTATAATGAAGTGATCTTCGATTTATTTCAGCTTCATGGATACTGTAAGTAGACTGAAGAATAGAAAAGAAATAAAAGTTGAGTCAACCATCAGAAAAATAAAATTAACTTGTTTCCCAAGTTATCATATCAAACTCTACTTCCAAGTGATCATACTAAACTCTGCTACATAAATATATAGATGTTTCTTGGTTGATCTCGAAGACCTACATTTTCTTTTAAATATTAAAAAATGTTGTAATAATATAATATATAAAATAATGTCTAAAGTGATTGAATCACTCCCATTTATATTGTTCAATTAAAGTTTATTTAGCGCGTACCAGCGTGTCACAAAGCTTCTATATCAGTCTGTCGTTTTTACGCTTTATCAATTTCAAACTGTCATGGCATGTAAAAACTACGTCCGTTGACAGTGATGGGTTGACCGGAAACTGAACGAAATAATTTTTAAAGTTTCAAATTCAGTTGTGTAGGTTTTGGAGAACTTATATTATGTTATTTTTTAGATAGAGACATAGTGTTTAACTGTGAACCGTATATGTGTGTGATATTTACGGAATTAAATATTTTGAGTTCTCTGTTTTGATAAAACAATTCACGGTATTGTGCTACGTAATTTAACATAGTTTCACGCTTAATGTCACGCTTGCCAGACAAAACAAATTTTCAAAACGCTGCAGTTCCAATATATACATATAGTCTTTTGCAACTACTTAGTTTAACTAGCTGGCAATTCTCACAACTACTTGGATTCTTGAATATAGAAAATATTATATAGTCATCTAAGTTCATATAGAAAATATACTTACATCCTTTGCCTCGTCCGCCTAAACCAACCTTTTTATATGACAGGCAGGACACTCGTGATTTTACGGGGCACTTTTTGTCTCGTCGTTTTACCTGAAAGGTCTTTAAGGTCAATCGGGTCCCCCCTGCCCTTTCTGCTACTGACTCTTATGCTATAAACATTTTTTGCTATTTTCCTAACACCTCCTTAATTATATTGTACTACTAAGTATAGGCTATAAAATTCCATTTAAAATAATATATTATAATATTTTAAATGGAAATTTATAGTCTACACTTAGTGTAACTAGATTAAATATAAAATAATTAATATTTTCTTAATTGACTTGGCTATAAAGATTTTTTACTATTGTCCCAACGCGTTTTTAATTTTATGTTATATATAATAATTCTTCTTAAGTTCTTAATTATTTACTTAGAAAAGTCAATATCAAGTTACTTAAATTAAGCGGAAGTTACTAGACATTTGTTTCTTTCTTACATAGGATAGACTTCCACGAAGCAACGCCTTCTGTTAGATAATTATTTACTATCAAACAAGGTATTTTAATAATAACTCTCTCATCACTTCCTTTAAGAGTGATAAACATTTATAATATTCATTAAAAATATCGTTTAAGAATATCCTAATAAAAATAATTATAAACTGGCAAATTTGCCAACGACGGTCCTCACGACGACACGCGTCTACGAATTCGTAGACGCGTGTCAAACGCGTTACTATAGCAACATGTATGTACGGCAAACAGACGTTTAAATTGTCAAAAGTATTATGACAGTGTGAGTAACATTTTATTTATTGTGCTCAACTGGCACTCTCGAAACGCCATAATTAAAGTGAAGAGTTACTTCATTATTGATAAATATTAGTTCAGCATCTTTACTACGCATAAACTTTAAATATGTTATCCATACTCCTCTGTTCGGAAAATTTTCATATAAATATAAATATACGTAGGTAACTAATTAGGTATCAATATACATAAGTATTTTGTGAAATCTTAAATCCATATTTACTTTCCTAATTTTACACAACCACTTTAAAATAATCTAAAACATCTCGTTCCAAAATACAACACCGTATATTCAGAAGCTGTCGTAGCCTGAAGAGTACAAAGTTTTCAAAGCATACTGTGAACGTGATTTGTTCTTTACTTTTTTCTCAGAAGTGTCGGACCGATTGGTATTCGATGTCCGATGGCCATTTCCGCGAGTGGCTCTGAGCAACCCAATTTAAGCTCGCCTCTAAAGTTGAGAATTTGCAACTTACTCTCGCACTTTGGTGTAAAAGGTTTATATTTAATAATGCAAACCTTACGATACGCCCTTCAAGCAAATGTATAGGTAATCTAATATTGCTTTATATTTGTGGAAACGTTTGGTTTTGTTTTTAATTATGGACTTAGATAATGTAAAAAAATGTTTCTAGTATTTTTTCTCACGTAACGGGCACGTTTCTCACAATTTGCCCAATTATAAGCTGTGACGCAGTTTACAGTTTACTAGTACGGCTTCCATTGATCTATCCTCTAGACGTGTACCAAATTATAAATACATTTAGAGTTCATCTGTATCACATTTTCTACTAAAAATATTACTTTTTAATTTTTTACAGGGCATCTTGGTATTATACCAATCTTTTTCCCACGTTTTGTCACTGTTTGAAGGGACGTAACTCAACGCCGCGCTTTTTCATAAGTAACATTACTTGGTATATAGTGATGTGATTATTTACATACATATAATATTTTAAATGGAATTTTATAGCCTATACTTGTGTGACTTGATTAAATATAAAATAATCAAATTAATTTTCTTAATTATGGAATAACACTTTAATAATATAGTAATAAAAAAAACCGTCGTGAGGACCGTCGTCGTCGAGGACCGTCGTGGGGCGCAACGTCTGCCAGTAACGCGACGGTTTCTGGGTTCGATCCCCAGTCGGAGAAGATGGATTTTTCTATTTCCATTTTCTTCGCTCTGGCAAAACTAGGCAAAGCGCGGCGTTGAGTTCCGCCACTCAACACGCAATGCCTCGAAAAAGACGGAAAGCGGGGACGGAGAAAGCAGGGACTAAGCCACGGAGTGTCTTAACACTAGGTTCCCACGGTCCCTGCAGTTCCTTCTGCCTACCCTGCCATGTGTGGGATAAAGCGTGAAGCTAATATATATATATATATATATATATATATATATATATATATATATATATATATATATATATATATATATATATATATATATATATATATATATATATATATATATATATATATATATATATATATATATATATATATATATATATATATATATATATATATATATATATATATATATATATATATATATATATATATATATATATATATATATATATATATATATATATATATATATATATATATATATATATATAGTTAAGAAATAAATTACATCAAAACTCCTCTACATTACTTGAAAATAAAATAAAATCTACATTACTTCAAAATAAAATAAAATCTGGGGATATTCCACCTTCAAATATACTCGTAATTGTCAGCTTAAAGGAAATATACCTAGCGTAGTTTCTGGGATACTATAATTTAGCCATTTATATATTATGAAAGTTATACGAGAAATGCACAATTTATTGTACAATTTTGAACATATCACGTTTATGAAGTACAATGGAGCACCGTTTAAGAAAATATTTTATTTTATTTATGAATTACACATACCAAGAATATGATGTAAAATTTTAGATATAAAGACCCGTCTTTAAAAAACTATAGTTTACAAATAATATACATTTAAGATCGTACAAATTATAATATAAATTCAAGATTCGATTTATGGGTGAAAATTTGTCAAGACTGCTTTTAATATAATAGGCTGGAATAGATTTTTAAGTGGATGCCTAGGAATGCAACGACTACCAGAAATTTATTTTAATGCGGTAATTTTTTTGCAATCACAGCTAATCTATTGAAGTAAATATGGAAAGCAGGGAATGGAGTGTTTTAACACTAAGCTCCCACGATTCCTGTGGATCCCTTTGACTACCCCGCTATCAGCAGGATAAAGTGTGAAGCTAAACAAGCATATGAACAGCGGATAACTAAAATCATGATAAATGTAATCACAATCTCGACAAACCAATGTATTCTTTTTTTGTTTCGTTTTAAACCGCTTTGAAAATTAATAAAATACTGTGGATTCAATACCATTTCATTTTCATATTCTAATGTAGCATATACATATATACAAACATATATAAACCTATGTATATGTTTACATACTTGCTTATAAAGCATAAAACTTGTTAAGCCAATGGTTAATGTAATATATTACAGCTATTCTACACTACGTTAAATAGCTCCTTAATAATACAAAAAGCTTTTTAACTACACTAATAAAATTTAACTGAAAATTTCACGCTTTTTCCCACTTTTAACATAACCACTAACAATATATATCATGTTAAAAGTGTAATATTAACGTTATAATGCTAAAATTTAGTAGCACTTTGTTATCCTGGACTTGGAGATGGTATACGGTATTCTTAAAGCATGTACTTAAATACTCAAACAAAATAATTACGTTTCCGTCTGCACCCCGGCTAGATATCAACGTCGGTTGTAAATTACAAGCTTTTGACTGTTTATGTGTTGCTTAACTTGTGTGTTTCAGTATTATTATGGTACTGTATAAGTTTAAAGTTCTTTTCAAGAAAATATGAGAGTAAATGTTTTATAAAAATGTAAAAGGTTTCTTGAATTATTTTTTTACTATAACTAGTGCGATACGGAGAGAACGGTCTCTGAGCGTAATAGTGTAAGCCTGTATAGGCAAAGTGCGGCGTTAAGTTCCGTCATTCAACTCACACTGCCTTGAAAAAGGCGGAAAATAGGGAAAGGAGTGTCTGAATTAGCTTTAAATGGTTTCTTTGTTTCCTTCTGGCTATATCTATAAAAAAACTATACTAAGGACATGGAGAAAGTTCTTCTTTTTATATATTTAGTGTAGGTATCACCACCTAAATACCTCCAAATAAATGTCTACCAAGTAAATGTAAGGTAAATTACAACCGCCGTGCACGAGGTGCTAATTGGTGTTAGGTGAAGATGAACAGTTATATTTTGAATAACTGTTCATCTTCACCTAACACCATTGATCAACAGTTACTTTTAAAATGTTAATAAATATTAATCGTTGTAATCAGTTGTGTAGGAACCTTAAACGCCGATATATCTTTGACAAAATACATGAATCTTCTCCCGAGGAAACTTTAAAATTTTTAAATACCCTCGGTATTGGCAAGTCTCAAACTTTCTCCGATCAATCTCAAATGGATTTAAATATTCTCAATCTTCACTTCTCTTCACCTCCAGTCCTCGACTAGCAAACTAAACTTTTAACGCTTTCTGAAATACATGGCTTGCCTAGAATCACTTCCCTACCTTTCAGCTTTTCTCCTATTACGGAAAATGATGTTAAGAAGACCATTCTTTCGATTAAATCTAAGGCGGTTGGTTGCGATGGGGTAAGTCGAGTTATGGTTACCCTTATCCTCCATTTTCTGATTCCCTCCATAACTCATATCGTAAACTTCTCCTTTGCCATGAGTACATTCCCTGAGATGTGGCGCAAGGCTTTTGTTCTCCCACTCCCTAAAATATCAAATCCTTCGCTACCCTCTCATTTTCGTCCTATAACAATTCTTCCCTTCTTATCCAAAATCCTGGAGTCCATTGCACACCAACAAATCTCCTGCTACCTTCATAAATGCGACTTACTCAGTCCACTCCAATCGGGCTTTCGTCCAGGTCACAGCACAACAACAGCATTGTTAAAGGTCACGGACGATATTCGCATTGCCATGGAAAACCAGCAACTCATAGTGCTCGTGCTAATTGACTTTAGCAATGCTTTCAATGCAGTAGACCATGACCTCCTTCTTGCATTCCTTTCCCATGCTAACTTGTCAGACTCTGTCGTGGAATGGTTTTCTTCTTATCTTCGAGGGCGTCGGCAATCCATACGCATTGGTCAGCTACAATCTGATTGGTGCGAAGTGAGTGCCGGCGTTCCTCAAGGCGGCATATTATCTCCCTTGTTATTTTCTGTTTTTATAAACGCCATCACTAAAATTTTAACTTCGCACTACCATCTGTATGCCGATGACTTGCAGCTCTACGAACACTCTTCTGTCAGTGATCTTGCCGCGGCCATTAACTCCCTAAACGACAATCTTCACCGCATATCTCTTTGGTCCACTAAATATGGTATCGCTGTTAATCCATCCAAGTGTCAGGCCATCATTATAGGTAGCAGGAAACAGTTAGGTAAGATTGATGTCCTGAGTCTGCCCAGCCTGCGATACAATAATACACCAATAGAGTTCAGTAGTAGTGTTAAAGACCTCGGCATTATCATTGACAGTAAACTTAGTTGGGAGGATCATATTAAAGAATTTTCTCGTAGGTTTTACGCCACCATGCATTCCATGATGCGTTTAAAAAATTTCTTGCCTACGGAAACTAAAATCCAGCTTGTTACTACCCTCTTGGTTCCAATTTTTGATTACGGTGACTCATGTTATCTAGATCTGTCGGAAGAGCACCTGAATAAACTCGATCGTCTCCTTAACTCTGGCATTCGCTTTATATTTGGTTTACGAAAATTCGACCACGTTTCTCGTTTTAGGAAACAGTTACACTGGCTTCCTATACGGGAACGTAGATATAATCGGCTTCTCTGTCTTCTCTACTCTATCCTTACTGACCCTAATGCTCCTACTTATTTATCATCTAAATTTTCTCTTCTTTCCGCTACTCATAATAAGCCCCTACGATCCTCTCAATTACTAACCCTTTTCATACCTTCCCATAAATCTGGCTTTGTCTCCAACTCCTTCTCTCTAGTTGCAGCACGGCTTTGGAACACTTTGCCTGATTCTATTCGTAGAGCTCCATCGCGCGATTCCTTCAAGCGCCAAGTAAAAAAATTTTATCTGTCATCTTTCAATACTACTTGATGTCCTTCCATCAAAATTATTATCATAATTGGATTATATGTATATTTATATGTGTATATATATGTATATGTATATGTATGTGTATGTATATATATGTATATATGTATGTATATATAAATAATAATTGGATTATATGTATATTTATATGTGTATATATATGTATATGTATATATATGTATATATGTATGTATATATATATATGTATATGTATGTGTATATATGTATATATGTGTATGTATATGTTTATGCATATTTATGTATAGGTATACTTATGTATTATGTATAACATAGAAATATACTGTTTTATTATTATATATATTTTTAGGCATCTATTGCTATGTATGTATTTAAATTTTCTTTAACTTTTATGAGCACACCCTACTGACTACTCTCCTACACTATTCTGGGTTGGCTGGCAGAAAATGCTGTCATAGCGTTAAGTCCGCCCTTTGTACATTTTTTTTTAATCTGTGCAATAAAGTATAAAAAAAAAATGTGCTTATACTTAGCAGTGTAAGCAGATAGAACTTTATATCAAAATATATCAATTGTCCAAGTATTGTGTTTCGTAGCGAAACTGAACGATATGCTTTTTTTACAAATATTCTTTTAAGAAATATTTATTCTTTATTAAACATATTTTATGAAGACTAAGGCAAGGTCTTTGTGGATTTAATAAATAAGATAAAAGTTTGTACAACTTTTGTAAGAACAATGTAAATCAAAATTGTATTAAACACTATTTTTTCGCAGACCAAGTCCATTCGTAAAGACTATGATCATGAAGCAAACTGCATGGAGAGATGGTGTTTGTGATGATGGTGGATGGTGATGGTGTTTAAATTTTCTAGATCTACCACTCAGCATATAAAAAATTCGAGCACATTATCTATTCAAGCTAGATTTTTCCTGGTCACCCTTATGTGAAATAAAATATTTCAATAAAAGAAAGAATATAAACACATAGAAAACAGTGACTTAAATCTACTACCAAATTTGGCATATCATTGCTATCCTAAACTACCCGTCTTGTTCGATAGAAAATTACGAATGTCAATTCTTATTATCACAGTACAAGTCTAAAATTATCTTTGAAACGAGACCCTCTAAGTAAAAACCCTGTTCTATTCTAAAAGTTGGTAAATTGCACAAAATAGTCCAAAGAGAACAGCAAAATGTTAAATTACCTGAAGCTCAGGCATCGCTTGAATTTTTCCGTATTTAAATTATAAAGGACTTCTTGAATCCTTTTAGAGTTAAAGTAAATGCATTCAATGAATTCAGCTGAACAAACAATATCTTATTATTTTGTTGGTAGCGAAATGTTTTGCAACATAAAAGCGTTTTAATTTTCTATAGTTTTTATGTAATTACTATTAGTGTTAACTTTTGGGATTTAGCATGTTCTTCTGTATTATGTTATTAAAAACTTATAGTGAATACATGCTCCTTGTCGAGTACGATATGCAAAAAGTAATATCATCATTTCAGTAAATACGCTTTGATTTATGGCAAATGAATTTATAAATATTTATAACATTTGTACTGCTCCAATAATATATAATGGAAAGGGATATCTAAGTATATATTAAGCTATTAATAAGTTAAATCCATAAGAGAATACACAAACACATACGTAAATATATACATATACATACTACGTGTTGAAATCTAGCGCTGCCACTTTTACACTGAACCGATGTAGTGAGATCTGCGAGAGCTTTCATGCTTTTATTTTTGTTAAATTATTTTAGCTTCAAAGCTCTTTATCCCTGTACTTATGAGGACCATAGTAGCGTAAATATAAAACGTCTACCTTTCAAGTGATGGCTTTTGGGTTCGATTATCACTGAGAGATTTTTCTTTGTATTTTCGCTCGTTCTAGATGTAGCGTAGGGTTCCATTACTCATCATGACAAATCAAAGTTTAGAAAAGCATAAAGAGAAACACGGAGTGTTTTAAGGTTCGGCAGTATGGAATAAAGCATCGGAAAACAAAATTTTGTCTAACGAAGTTTGTTAACGAAGAATAAATTGAACTTGTAAAGTAAAATCGTCCTATCATTGACTGAAGAATTGAGTAGTTGAAAACCTAGTTTTAAGAGTGAGTAAGAACAAAGCTTCAATTCTTTCTATATTGGATCATAGTGTAGAGTTTTCTGTGAAATGTGCGAAATTGCTAACAGTGGGATTCAAGGGAAACTTCTCAAACAAGTTTCAGAAGAAGCGGTCGGTAAAGAAAACTAAATAGTTTTCAGCGAGTTTCTCGCGACAGTCATACACCGTGAATGTGGAAAATGATTTCTGTAAAATATCTACCGACGCGTGGGGACGGAGAAAGCAGGGACTAAGCAACGGAGTGTCTTAACACTAGGTTCATATGGTTCCTGCAGCTCCCTCTGCCTACCCTGCCATGTGCGGGACAAAGCGTGAAGCTAAAAAAAGAAGAAAAAAAAATAAATAAATCTACGGATAAAATAATTACTTTCTTCTATATTCATTTAACAGATCATATTATTTTACAATTTAATTTTTTTAATGATTTTTTTTAACGAAATAGCAATTGTTTTGTTAATATTAATCTATTCTATTTTTGTACAGCTTAAGTAGAGTTTCATTGTTTGAAAGAGCAAATCTTCATAACCTATATATAAAAAAATGTAATTAGTTAAATAAGAAACTGCAAAATGACGATTGTCGTAGAATCTTGAAAATATACAGATCCTTTAATTGTTCTTTACCTATATCAAAAATAGTCCCCTAAGAATAATCATGAAAAATCTTGCCTAAAGACAATAAAATGAGGTTTGAAATTTTTCAAAGTATTATAATTATATTTAAAATAGAAACATATAAATTCTTAGTTATTAAAGAAAATAAGGAGTGTTTTTACTATTTAACACTCCGGGCAACTTTAAGCATGACATTATATCAAATAGGATACGTTCACGACTCTCCTGTTAACGTCTCATACATATTTACGTTACCAACTGAAAAAATATAACTATATTTAATTTAATATTTAAAATGAGTTTGAAATTTTCTATCATAATTTTCAAGAAATTTTGACAGTGTCATGACAGCGCTAAAATACATAACAAAAATAATATAGCCTTCATCGTAGTCTAATATTAATATTCGAAAGGCTGTCGCCTAACTCAGCTGTCAAAAAGACTTAGCATAGAGTTGATTATTAAATGGAACATCGATTTTCCAACAAGCTAATTAATTTATTTTCGAAACTCAATTGACAGATGAAATGGAAATACATTGTTACGACGAAAGATTAGTAGAAAAAGTTAAAAGGTAATGCTTTTTTCTTTTTTTTTGCAGAACAGAATTTATATGTAATACTTTTTTGTGTGTCTTTTTTTCTCTCTTGTTTGTTTAATCAACGTGTGTTGTGTCAATATAATCCGCTTTCTGAGATTATCTTAAAGTGACTGGGGGGGTCTCAAGGCTGTACATCATCTCGTATGGAAATGAAAATATTAATTAAATTCTCTTCACGGGAATCGAACCTACAATCATGTCAAAATAAAGTTAAATATTTCAAAAACTAACGTCTTGATAATAGCATTTGTGTAATTTATAATTCCTACACATCATTTCCACTTACTACTTCGAACAAAAGTATTTTGAAGTAAACACAAACAATTTAAAAACACACACACACATAATATATAAACATAATCTGCTTTAAACAAAAATGGTGATCAATCAAAGGCAACGGTACTGTGAATCCTATTAAAATGTGGCTTATATCGTAGTCAGTTCACAAACTATGCGAGTTTATTAGCAGTACTATCAAGATTAAAAGCAAACCGGCCAAGGGTTCAGTCGTTTAATTAAGAGGCCTTGACGCTGGATTTACGCCGGCCTGTCGTTCACAGCCAGCGATGTAAGGGACTTAATAATACCGTTGAACTAGTAGAAGCAGATTTAACGTTAATTTGGTTATTTTTCGTCATGTGCGTATATTGTGCTAAAATTGTATGTTCATTAAAATATTTCTATTTTCTTGAAAATAAATTCTTGACAGACCTACCTTGAGATATAGATATAGTTAAAATTTAGTTCTTTGTGGTAAATTTATATAAATGATATGACCTCATACTATTTATTCGATAATTAATAAAAAAACATAACACTACATTTTTATATACACATATTTTCCATAATGTTCAGTTTAAAGAGAGCCAAGTGTCTAAAAACATCGATCCTTCGTACTTATTCCTAGATACGGCATGGATATAGGAAATATACATGAATATAAACGTCAAGCTGAGGTGCCGCAAACTCGATAGTTGAATCGATCTTTACTCGAGATAACGTAATTACTTTAGTATTCGTAATAGGGAAGATAAAATATTGCGTTTAGTTCAATCCCCAAAAGAAAATAACTCTAAGTCCCTTGATATTAGTGCAATAAGATTAGAAAGGTGAGGACCGTCGTGGCGCAGAGGCCCAACGTCTGCCTGTAATGCGACGGTTTCTGGGTTCGATCCCCAGTCGGAGAATATGGATTTTTCTATTTCCATTTTCTTCGCTCTGGCAAACTAGGCAAAGCGCGGCGTTGTGTTCCGCCACTCAACACGCAATGCCTCGAAAATGGCGGAAAGCGGGGACGGAGAAAACAGGGACTAAAGCAACGGAGTGTCTTAACACTAAGTTCGTATGGTTCCTGCAGTTCCCTCTGCCTACCCTGCCCATGTGCGGGATACAGTGTGAAGGTACAAGGTAAAGTGAAAAAAATAAATATGGTTGACATTGGAAATCCAAACCAAAAAAATTGTACATAGAAACAGATATATTATAAAAATTTTAGTTCGCAAACGTTTTTGAGAACAAATACGTTTGCGTACAAAAAATTTTATAAAATAAACAGTTTAATAAACAAAACATTTTTGGTAGCTTATCTAAAAATTGTTCCAATATATTTAGATATGAGGTGTCAATTTTTTAATAAATCAACCGGCACACATTTTGCACGTGTCACTTTCAGAAATATGCAATATTTAGTTCAGTCTATATTTAGACACTAAAATATCTCTCCTAGAATTTTCATTTATTATTTATATTTAACCTCTCTTTGCACTTTTTATAATGAACGATTATTAACATCTGAGGTAATGTAAAATAAAAATATGCTATCGATAGTAAGAAAAGCAATTATTGAGTTTTGTACTACTTCTTTTTTTATAGCTTCTGTCCTGTCCATCTTCTATGTGCAGGCAGAGGTTCTTCTATGTGCCAATGTTTTCTGCGGTTCTTGATCGCAGAAACTATAGGCTCCTAGTGCTAACACACTGCGTTCCCTGTTTTCCGCCCTTTTTTAAAGCATTGCATGTTGAATGGTGGAATTCAACGTCGCTCTTTGCCTAGTTGCCAGAGTGTAGAAAATAGAAATGGAAAAATCTATCTTCCCTGAGTGGATATTGAACCCACAAACCTTCTTCTTCTTTCTACTAGTTTCTGAGATTTATGTGATCAACCAAACAAACTCTTCGACTTCAATATATTACTAAATTCATTATATACGTATTAGGGATATATTATGTACATTGTACGTTGTACATAATATATACATCTAACATATTGTTGTCACTTAATATATATTAGACCATTACTAGTTTCAATTATGTAATGTATCAATCAATTAAATAGTTATTGATTGACTATACCTCAATAGAAATAGCACTTAGTTTGTATAAGATTCATAAGTATATGTATCTAGACTAATTTGGGTATTAATTAAGTGACGGTTTTTAATGCCGATATTGTATATCGATTTTAAAATATTTATTTTCATTTTCTGTAATCAAAGGTACTAATGATCTGAATAATTGAAACTAATTTCAACTTGCTAGCATCACAAGTTTTTGGACGGAAAGATGGACAGACAGACAAATTGATAACAAAGTGATCGTACATTATCTTGAAGTAAGTTTCGGACACTAAAAAAATTGTCATAAAACATATATACATATATTATTCCAATATTTAAAATAATTGTAGCTTTTATAAAATCCTTTGAAAAAACTATATTAAAACAATATTCAGTACTCGCCTATTTACCAATTCTAAAGGTAACTGTTTCACAATAATAAAAAATACTACAAAAAAATTACTGATTTATTTGTAGGTATCATATTTATTTGTGGGATAAAAAACTTAATACGTAAAACATGTATACATGCATTTTACTATTCTAAAACGTACTTGGGATAATATAGAATCAATATTGCACTTAAATTTCCATTTAAATTAAGTCAACTTCAATTAACTAACGCATCAATCAACTAAACGTCAATAGCTACATGATTCATAACATCGGAACATCTAAGAACAGCAGCACAAGGCAATTACGACTATTATAAAGCAAACAAATTGATTCAATGCTCACGTTTGTGAACTTGAATGAGGAATACCTATTTATACACAACAACAAACAGGCCAATCCTAGTGTAATTAAACGTCAAGCTGTGAACGGAGAAACTAAAACAATTACTATATGATGTGGTATAAGTTATAGACGAAAGCGGAAAATGTTTTCACTTGTTACCCTAGATTTTTAAGTATAAGTGAGATTTCTAGTAGTATCTGACTTTTTCGTCTTCTTGTACAATGATATCGATAATACAAAAGGGTTAACCATATTTCTTTATTAGTAGACGACGACATTAGTGAAAACAAAAAATACGTACAATTATATAAAGTTTTAAATATTTTTGGTACTTAATGAATGCTTGTTATGGTATGTCTATTTGTAACAATCTATGATTAAAAATAGTTACCAGATATATGTAATAATCGTTTCTGATATACTTAGACAGTAAATTCAATAAAAATAAAGCAAAACTTATAATATACAATACAATAAAAAAATTAATTAAACTTCGATAATATTATTTTGCATCGTTTCGAATAGCTTCAAACCCTGTAACACGATCGTTTTTACCTTGTAACACAACGTTACGAGAGTGATTTATGAAGTAAAATTCACAGTGAAAATCAAATAATTAAATATAATCAGATGAATCTTCTCCACGTATTCTCTATTATTCATAGAAGAATAAATTAAATGTGCAAATTAAACAAGATTTTAAAAAAGACTTGTCTTTTACAAAAATTATACTAATGTTGTAGTTTGTTGGGGTTTAGTTTCCAAGCCTATTACCATACCCGTTACCAATATATACAACTCTCATATCCTCTCCTGTAGACATAAAATTTATTTATAGTCTAAAAATTAAAGTTAAGGGCCCTCGTGGCGCAGAAGCGTAAGCGTCTGCCTGTAAACGCGACGGTTTGTGGGTTCGATTCCCACTCGGAGAAGATGGATTTTTCTATTTCCATTTTCTTCGCTCTGGAAAATAGGCAAAGCGCGGCGTTGAGTTCCGACACTCAACACGCAATGCCTCGAAAAAGGTGGAAAGTGGGGACGGAGAAGGCAGGAAATAAGCAACGGAGTGTCTTAACACTAGGTTCATATGGTACCTGCAGTTCCCTCTGCCTACCCTGCAATATGCGGGATAAAACGTGAAGCCAAATAAATTAATAAATAAATAATAAATTAAAGTTAAAGTTTCCAAGTAATATGATGTTTATTCCTGATTTATATGAAAATTGCTAAACGAACCTAGATGAAATTTTAAGTTAGTAAGTAGAAAACTTAAAGTAAATTGGAAACGATAGACTTAGTACTACGCTTGTGGTTACCTTTGCCTGCTTATTATGAACGGGATACACTGTAAATTTAAAATAATATTATATTTTTTATTTATTTGTTATTTCAATGAAAAATAAAAAGACAATTCTGTTCCCCTTTTACTTTACAAAATTATATTAAAGATACGAAAACGTAAAGTTTAAAATAAATAAATGTTTAAATCTCATATAAACATTTCGCGTTCACGTAGTTTTCTATGAATAACATTTGCAGTTTCTCTTTCTGTCGGAAACAGCTTTCTGCTTACAAATTGGTCTGTTTGTCAAGCCGCGGCGGACGTTTGATTAACTTTGGCACTCGAGTTATTTAATGTGTTTCAAGTATCAACAAATGCAGATACCTACAATCTATTTAAAACCTTTCAATTAAACATTTAAATGAAAATTTTCAAGTAATTTAAAATTGTTTTAACTTGTTATTAATTTTCGCACACGTATTACGTTTTAATTTACTGTTAATTTTTCTTCTGTGGCAGGAGTAGTTGTATCTCAGTTCTCAGTTAATTAAAAAAATGTATTGAACACACGAAAAATGAAAGCTTCTATCTCTACCAGGACAAAGAGAATTTAAATAAATTACTTAATAGTTTTCGTCTTATTACTTTAACTGTGCCAAAAATTTTGATTTAAACTATAAATATTATAGAAATTTCTGAATTAAAAAAATAATTTTTTATAATATTTAGAAAATAAACAAAATTGTTAATTTATAAAATCCCTTTTTCATATAAAAATTATCGACATCCGTGTTCTCTGCATATTTTAAATTAAACTTACTATTATTACGTAAGTATTTATAAGTAAGTACTACTAAGTATTGTGAATATTTTGTAGTAGAAAACACCTTTTCGATGTACTTGTATATAACAATTGACTATCTAAATTTCACTAGTCATTTAGTTCCATACCTAACTCGTGACGAGGTGCGACATGGTCTCGATTTAATCAAAGACCCCAACTTGGATACCCTAGTAAATATTTTATAGAGACTTTAAAGTTTTGAATTAGTTGTTAGCATTAGTTAATTTTAAATAATGTATTAAATGTGCTTTAATATAATCAAACTGTTTACAATATTTTTAAGTTAATAAATCAATATTAAAGTTTATTCTCTATCTCTTTAATGTTGTGAAAAATATGCAACTTTTTTAACATTGCATATTATCCTAATTTTTAATAATTTATAAATTTAGTAAAACAAAATATTTGACAAAAAAGTACCACTTACTTTGAAAATAAAGATGAAGAATGATTTTTTGAAAATGCTTAACAACTACTATTTCAACGTATATAATTAAATATATATAATTATAAACCGTAAAAGAAATACCTATATACACACGTACATACACTTGCATATACACACTCATACACACATGCACATACTCACACATACTTAAACTAACTTAGTTACCTTCTAACAAATGTTATTCATCTGAAATTCATTGTATGTGCGTTACATCGCTGTTGAAAAATAAAAGCGGAAACATCAGTGTCATAATCTCCCCCGCTTAACAAGTACCAGCGAGTAATTCCTTGCAAAAGCTTATAGTACTGAAACAATTACTGAGAACATCGACAAAGTTGCCACTTTGATTAAACTGAACCGCGTAAGTTTCTAGTCGACAGAAGCGTGAAGTTGTTTTGGGGGTGCATAAAATTTTAATTTAGCTGGACTTTTACTAAAATAAACATGCTTTTATACGTTTTTGTATAGCCTCATCATTCTTCTTTTTTATAAATGACTTAATGGCTTATTAAATGGCCGAATTTAACATTATTATTTATATTACTTAATGAACCAGGAAAATTTTCCGCATGTGGAAATCGAACTCCCCATCGTCGCAGTTGTTCTTGCAATCAGAAAGCCAGTACGGGACAGATCCAATAAGATCTACATATGACACTGGTTGTTTAGATAACGTAGTGTTAAGACCTTTTTCACCTGAGTTTGTGACATTGCGTGTTAAATATCCCATGTGAAATAACTACTCTTGTAATATCTTGTGTGGCCTATAAAACGTTAAGTGCCTTTTACCTATGTCTCCATAGCACATATGAGGTATTCATTCTTAATTGTCCAAAACTAACACTCACAAAATACCTTAAATTTCATGTTTCTTTGCGTTGTCTGTCACTTCATAAAAGAAGAATATAATTAATATCATTAATATAATACTCTATAGCTAACTTAGCTAATATCGTTTCTAAGTTTTATTATGAAAAACAGCATTTATTTTCTAGTTTTCCACACAACAAAATGTGGTCACTGAATTTAATAAAAGTGTCTGAAGGAATGCAAAGTTTCAGCCTGTGGCCGATGTGATTTGAATCCAATAAACGGCATCGGCTCACGGTTCGCTTTCTATGGAAATGAAGAGGATGTCTTCTATTTTTGCGAGAGGATTATTACTTCGATATATCTACGTGAATTCTTGGATTTTAAAATTTAGGTACTAGTTGTATAGAAAAATAGTAATAAAAATCATAGTCATAAAATGGATCTTTACAATTTATATAATTTTTAATCCACTATCTACAAGAGAATAATTTTATGATAAATGCCTAATAATTATAAATCTGTGTGTCTGCTACTTTTTAGAGAATAAGCTGGCAAAATGATAGATCGAAAAGGATGCAAAAAAACATAGACCACTTTTTATTTTGATTTCAAGCCCAGGTTGAAAACAGGTGTAAATAATGTAATTTAATAGAGTGATTCTTTTTTTTTTATAGCTTCACGCTTTTACCCCGCATATTGCAGGGTAGGCAGAGGGATCTGCAGGAACCAAATGAACCTAGTGTTAAGACACTCCGTTGCTTAGTCCCTACTTTCTCCGTCCCCGCTTTCCTCCTTATTCGAGGCATTGCGTGTTGAGTGGCGGTACTCAACGCCGTGCTTTGCCTAGTTTGCCAGAGCGAAGAAAATGGTAATAGAAAAATTCATTTTTACAGGCAAACGCTTACGCCTCTGCGCCACGACGCCTGAAACTGGGTGTGATTCGAAAACATATAAATAAAATTAAGAAAAATTGAAAATTGTATTATCAGCAGTTCGCTTATATAGAAATAAATATATTTATGTAATAAACATATATTATTAAATACATACAAAAGTGCTATATATACCTTTTTCTACATTATTTTATCTGACTCTGTGTTTAGAAAGAAAATAATGTTAAACGATTCCGATCTACATATCGAGATTTTAATTAGCAAATTTTATTTTAACTATTTAGCAGGATAACCAACCGTAAGAGATCTGATTAATAGGACAAAATAAAGCGCGGCGTTGTGTTCCGCAAATCATAATGCGATGTCTCAGTCACATTAGATGGAAAGCCACTAACTACTCTTAATAATACTTTTATTATAATGATTCTGTGGGGATGAATACTTGTACTAGTGTCACACAAAAGCTACTGAATAAATTTAGATGAAACTTTGCAAATATTCATACATAATATATTAGAATAACCGATAGGCTTCAATTTATGGTAAACGAATGCAATTCATTTTACTAAAAAAATAATCCGTACGAAATCATACAGAATCCGTGTAATATTGCCGGCCACCTGTGAATTATAGCGTTTGATATATTTTGATACGGAATTAAGCGTGAAATTAAAAAATAAACTTTAAGAAAATTGATTTTTCAATGATAAAATTGCTGAAAGCCGATCAAGAGCGATTCTTTCTTATGAACTAAGGTTAATAATAAATATGAAGCAATAAGAGTTAATTAGCTTAAATTTGTAAGCACATACACAAATAGTACTATAATAACTTTTAGTTATCTGTCTATAAATTAATAGTGTTCAGGTTTTTTTCATTTTTTTACAATTTAAATACTGGGGCCTATCTTTTAACATCCTAGGTCGTATAAAGTTTACGTACTATAGGTTATGCTGCAAACGTTAAAGTATTTGACTTAAGCGACATATGTACGTATATCATTTTAGTGGGATTTTATGATTTTTTTTAGTTTTTAAAAAAATATTTTATAAACTTTTGTTAGTCAACATTCTAATATGATATAAGTGTATGCCCATAAAAAGTCACATATATGTATATATACTACTATACCTATTTTTACTTTTTCTGACTACATATAAAGCTTTTACAAAAAAAATATAATATATTTACATTATGCTCAGCCACTTACATTCTCTACATAGATTCTTGTATGTTCTCGTCTTTTTGAAAAATTTTCATAAAGTCAAATTTTGAGGATAAAATAATAATAGTCTTCAAATATTTTATCAATTTTATTATAAGATATTTTACTCTTCTTTAAGAAGTTCTTAAGATAAAATCATAAAATTATTATTACTAATAAAATAGACTTTGCTGTTTTTGTTGCTTTTTTATCTCGAAGATTTTACTGCTGGTGCCTTCGAATGGTTTATATATATATATATATATATATATATATATATATATATATATATATATATATATATATATATATATATATATATATATATATATATATATATATATATATATATATATATATATATATATATATATATATATATATATATATATATATATATATATATATATATATATATATATATCAATACCAAAATATGTTTGTTTTACGATGATACTTTCTTGACATATTTTTCAATTTATAACACATATTTTTAAAAACGAATATATTATTTAGTACCGTGAAGATAAAAGTTCTGGAATAGTTAAGATCTTTAAGTGAAGTACATATAAATTTAATTCTTGATCATTTCGTTAGTAATGTCCAAAAAGTTATTGGTAACTTAAGATTGATTTCTATCGATATTTGTTTTTTATGAAATAGTTCTAGACTACAGTAAAATATCAGATGCAGATAACGAAACACTATTATTCCTAGGGATTTTATATTGGTATCTGTCATTTCTGTCGATTTTCTTCCGTCATCTGTTATTTTCAGTCTTTCTTCCTGTTTTTAGTAATTTTCAGTCTATCTTCCAGTTTTATCTTAGACATATATACACTTTCAAAAATTGCCATAAGTTCTTTTAAGTTATAGAGATTCAGGTAATTATTGTAAATATTTTTAATTATTTATATTCAACCTTATGTTGAGGACATAATATTTAGTACCTTGAGATATTCAAGTTTTAATTATAAAAATCTAAAAAAGATACAAAAATACATACCATATCAATAAATTTATATTATGCAATGGGAAATATAATATTAAAACACTTTTAGTAAATATCTTTCCGCAAAAACTGCAGGTGGTGCCAAAAACCTTTAATAGCTTCGTGCGAAATAGTAGGTGCAAGCTATAAGTGGTCTAAGAAGAACTTTGCGCTTTATATCTGTTTTAAAGTGAATAGTAAATGTAAGAACCTATATATATATATATATATATATATATATATATATATATATATATATATATATATATATATATATATATATATATATATATATATATATATATATATATATATATATATATATATATATATATATATAATATATATATATATATATATATATATATATATATATATATATATATATATATATATATATATATATATATATATATATATATATATATATATATATATATATATATATATATATATATATATATATATATATATATATATATATATATATATATATATATATATATATATATATATATATATATATATATATATATATATATATATATATATATATATATATATATATATATATATATATATATATATATATATATATATATATATATATATATATATATATATATATATATATATATATATATATATATATATATATATATATATATATATATATATATATATATATATATATATATATATATATATATATATATATATATATATATATATATATATATATATATATATATCAACTGTAAATAATACATATTACAATGACTTACAAAATAATGAACTTTAATGTCAAGAAGAATAATTTAAATTGAAAGATTTTATTATTTGTTATATGTCAAGGATTGTTTTAATAATGGCATAGTAATTAAGGCGATAATATCAGTACTGGATAACAAGTTACGCTTCTACAGATAATTTACATATTACATTTCATAGTGGGGACGGAGTAAGCAGGGACTAAGTAACGGTAAAGTAAAAAAAAAAAAAAATTCATAATTTAAACAAATTTTATATTTGTTTTTTTAGCTTCACGCTTTATCCCGCACATGGCAGGGTAGGCAGAGGGAACTGCAGGAACCATACGAACCTAGTGTTAAGACACTCCGTTACTTAGTCCCTGCTTACTCCGTCCCCGCTTTCCGCCGTTTTCGAGGCATTGCGTGTTGAGTGGCGGAACTCAACGCCGCGCTTTGCCTTAGTTATCAGAGCGAAGAAAATGGAAATAGAAAAATCCATCTTCCCCGACTGGGGATCGAACCCAGAAACCGTCGCGATAGCCGCGTTACAGGCAGACGTTGCACCTCTGCGCCACGACGGTCCTATTGTCCTTATATTTGTTCCTGTTGCATCACTGCTACAGATAAATATTTTGGATATACTAAAAATAAATATAAAATAAATTAATATCTAATGTATATTTTTAGTTATATAAGTTTCGTAATTTTTACTGAACCAAGTCATATAAAATTACATCAAAACGGTTTAATTTTATATGACTTGGAGAGACCTTAAATCTAATCATATCTTGTTACACTTAACAGATCCTTTGGAACACTAATTACAGCTTCCCTTCATATACGTGAATTGCTTCATTTATTCGCACACCTATTGAATATGTATGAGACACTTGAAACTCGTAAGAAAAACGAAGCCAACGAACTCAACTGAGTATCACTCAAGTGTTGAAATTTTACTTCGTAAAAGTTTAACCGTAGTATTAAGGTTCAAAGACAATGTACAGCCAAATACAATAGAAAATCTATTGTAGTGGAAAATGTTTTATTGTTCCTTAGACTATTGTCGCTCAGCGCTAACTAATGGAGACTGCATTGTCTTAGCCGATACTGACTCAGCTATCAGACTGATTCAGTACAGTTTGGGTTGGGATTTTAATTACATACAATTGTAGGATGCGGTATGTGTTCAGATTAATAATCACTGGGTCGTTATATGATTCCAATACAATATGGATGTGTATCATTGTCATTTAATTTTAGCTTTTACGAAAATTTCAGCGTTAGGCCAGAATTTTGCTGTTTAGTGTAATATTTTATATAATTCGCAACTAACACAATAGCTATTTGATAATTGTACCGTAAAGAAGTTTACGTTATAATTTTTTTTTTATAGCTTCACTTTTTATCCCGCATATAGCAGGGTAGGCAAAGAGACTCGCAGGAACCGTGGGAATCTCGTGTTAAGGCACTCCGTTCCTTGATTTTCGCTTTTTTCGAGGCGTGTTGACTGAATGAACTCAACGCTGTACTTTGCCTAGTTACCGGAGCAAAAAAAAATTAGAAAAATCCGTCTTCCCTGAGTGGGAATCAAACCCAAAGACTGTCGCGTTTACAGGCAGGCCATGCTTCTACGCCACAACGGCCCTCAATAGGTTTAACTTATTTGAATATTGCAACATTAAAGATAAATTACATACGCAAGGTTGCCGGAGCAGGCTGGATGAGGGTTGTGGAGGACCGGGATGTTTGGCGCAAACTTGGGGAGGCCTATGTCCAGCAGTGGACAACGATTGGCTGACGACCGACGACGACGAAAGATAAATTAAATACAAAATATTAATAATTTTTTTAATAGTATAGGTGGCAAACGAGCTGACATATCACCTGATGGTAAGTGAATACTGCCGCCCATGGACATTTGGAACACCAGAGGAGCTACAAAATGCGTTGCCGGCCTTTTAGATGGGAATACGCTCTTTTCTTGAAGGTCTGTCGTATCTGTCCGGAAATACCGCATGTGGCAACTCATTCCACAATTTTGTGGTGCGGGGCACAAAATTTCTGCTAAATCGTACATGTCGCATAGATCGATATCGGAAAGAGGCGGCAGAGCACTCCCCATGATA